>OY744524.1:64083417-64438803 GCA_963556195.1 Sepiola atlantica
TCTTGTTTAGGGATCAATGCAAATCTGATATATTTGAATTTTCAAATGAGAGATTGTGTCCATATTATGCCCCTTAAAAACCTTTTTAAATACTCCCCCAAAAACTGAAATTTGAGAAGATTTATTAATTGATATATAATATCTATTGTTAAAATTTCACAAAAGTCGAAAGTATCTGACTTTTCATGAAGGATTTCCACTCCGTTTTTATCCCCTTTGCATAAAACTAAATTAAACTAAACTTAGGCCACATTTGAACTCTTTACACATAGCAGCCGTGTTCCAAAATTCATAATGACCGGTTAATTAGTTTAGGAGTGAATCTTGTACATACAAATATAGACATACTCATTTTCATACATATATATATATATATATATATATATATATATATATATATATATATATAGTTAAACACATGAAAACAAATAAAATATAGTATTCATATATAAAATAGAAATCTGTTTAATTAATAGATCCAGTTACGAGTTTAAGTTCCTTATTCCCGGAAATTTCAGAATAATAAAATTGTTCTTCTTCAAGAATCTTTTCTGTCTTTTTCTTTTCTGAAGAAGAATTTTATTATTCTGAAATTTCCGGAAATAAAGAACTTAACAATTCTTAACTGGATCTATGAATTAAACAAATTTTTGTTTCATATCTGAATACTATTTTTGTTTGTTTTTATGTATTTAACTATTACTATGCTCTATTTAAAATATTGAGTATCCCTCTTCGTATTAGGAGTTGCTCTGGTATATTAGAAGTTAAACTCTTCTTATACCGTGATATTAGAATTATATATATATATATATATATATATATATATATATATATATATATATATATATATATATAAACTACCCCGTAACCTTGCACTCAAGAAAAACGAATCTTGTGTCCTATTAGTGACACCCCGTCCCCATCCTGAACCTAGCTGAGAGGAAGTCAGACGAAACATCCGGTCGACTGTCATCTCTTAAAACATTTACAAACGTCTTGACCTCACATCAAAGAGAAAAGTATCGTAGCCTTTCACATCTTATTTCCAGTTAGCGACACCCCCTCTTCCATCGTAAACCTTTAGCCAAAGGGAAGTCAAACGTTTCCTGTCGACCAAACATCTTGCGTCATCTCTTAACATTCACGGATGCCTTGACCCTAAATCAGTGCAAAGTATTGTCGCATGGTGATTCTTTCAACACACACACACCCATAACTGCAAAAAAAAAATGTTTTTAATCGCATGGAAACGTCTTCTTAAATAAATTCACCAATTTTATTTTGCATTGATCAATCATCCGCCTGAAGACGACCAATGATGGTCGACAACGTTTGCGTCAAATATGGAGATTTCCTACACTCCTTGGTTAATAATACAAGATCTATTGTTCGATGAATAGAAAGATTGGATCACAAAAGGAATAAACAGAAGTTGGCACTCCTGTTCAACCAGATATATATATACAGTGTAACCCGGATATGAGAGAGCTGTCTGGACCAGAGAATATGTATCTTATATCCGGGTTCCTCTTATATCCGGGTATTATCTATTTTGTTTATGTAAGTATGGAAACACCACATATAACGCTTTTTACGCACAGAACACTAGTTTATTTAACAGTTATAGACATAAAAAAATACTTTTTAATCAGTTTTCACAAATAATTCAGTCAAAAATTACTTTTTCTTAAAAAAGACAGTCATTTTTGATTGTACACAAATCTCTTTGTTAACCCCGGATATAAGAGAATTGTTCGCCTTCTAACAACAACAAAAAAAAGAAATCTTTTTTACTAATATTTTATGGATATGGCTATAGTGAAGGTCATAGAAAGACTCATTAATGAGGTGAGAAAATTTAGCAACGTTTTTTGACTGATTTACGACATTACACTGTCACTCAAAACGAACTCTCTTATATTGGGGAGGACAGGACCGGAGAAGAAGTATCTTATAGCAGGGTTTCTCTTATATCCGGGTCTCTTATATCGGAGTCTAATTTATAGACATTAACTCAGGCTGTAATTTGGGACCAGAGACAATGTTTCTTATATTCGGGTTTCTCATATATCCGGTGCTCTTATATCCGGGTTACACTGTATATATATAAACCCTTTACTTCCTGAAATTCTCATGGACCGCTCTGCTCTTGAGGAGAAATCGACTCTGAAACTTCTTGGTTTTTGTTTCTCATCAAATCTTTCCTGGAGTTCATACATTAGATCCATTGCTCTTTCTACTTCTCGTAAAGTATGTTCGCTCTATCTCGCCAAACACTTTCCCACACTTGAAGCTATTCTCTATCTCTACAAATCTGCTATCACGCCATGTATGGAGTACTGTTGTCATATTTGGGCTTGTGAATCTCTGTTCCATTTGAGGGTTCTTGATAAGGTGCAGAAACGTATCTGTAATTTGATTGGCCCCACCCTTTCTTCTTCTCTGCACCCTCTCTGTAACAGACGTGATGTTGCTAGTTTCAGTCTTTTCTATAAATACTATTATGGCATGTGTTCTTCAGAGTTATGCGATCTATCTCCTGCTGTCTTTGTTCCAGCCCGTTTGACTCGTTGGTCTAGTGGTCTCCATCAATTCAGTGTTTTGATACTTCATTGTAATACAGGTTCTTTATTCCAGTAGCTTCTTTCCAAGAACTGCAGGCTTGGTTTTCCTCATACCTATAACCTTGGTCTTTTCAAGACTAAGGTCAATAGGCATCTCCTGTTTTTGCGATAATCATCTTTCGTTCTTATTAACTCCTTACATCAAGTGGTTTCATGCCTTGTCTGAAACGATTTCCATTAAAAAAATTGTTTTTAAATATCCTTTTTTCTATTTTCTTATTTATATATCTTTGTATTTATTTATCAGCTACTCTCTCTCTCTCTCTCTGGTGATACCAGATCAGGCTGCCCTGTGGCTCCCTGAGACGAAATTCACCTACATTGACGTTTTTTTTTTTTTTTTTTTTTTTTTGTTTGTAAAACTTAATTATGTTCTACAAAACCAAAAACAAAAACAACAGCCCCTCTCCCTTTCTCCCTCCCCTTTTTTATTTTTATTTTTCCTACCCTACTCCCGGTCCTGGATATGACCTTAAACTACATCCGATGGTGAGATTCGGCTTACGGACTTTGGGGAATGTGGAGCCTCCTCTTAATTACCATTGCTCCCAGGTCCACCCTGACCCGGAGTGGTAGTACCTGTTAGGGTCCCAACTATGGGTTAAATAGAAACAGATATTAAAAGGGGAAAGAAACAAAAAAGAGAAGAAAACAAGACCAGATTCGGCATTAAATAACCTAAAAAAGGTTGATATGCCGTAAAACAAAACTACCAAACTACCTCTCTCTCTCTCTCTCTCTCTCTCTCTCTCTCTCTCTCTCTCTCTCTCTCTCGTATAAGTTGGTGTTGTCGACAGGGAGAAAAACAGATAGATAGTTGAAGAAAAGAAAGAAAGGGAATAAGCTAACAAACGGTTTAAGTGTGACATTCATAGGTAAGTAGGTAGTTACTATATAGGTCGACCATTATAATGTCTTTTCAATCAATTCGTTATTTCGATAATATTGTTTTTATTTTATTTAAAACAAGAAGAAAATTGCCCATATGCTTTTTTATATTATATACTGAGTTCGATGTTTTACCTGTGCAATATCAGCAGATTTAGGAAAATAGCATAAGATGAGATTTTTCTTCTTTTTTTTTTTTTAATTTTCTTATCTTTTTGTTTTTGCTGGGGATGGGGCATTGTACTGGATGCCAGACATTCACCCACTGTTTCAGGGGTCTTTTTAAGAATTCTAACCGTCCCTTTAAGTGTAATTATTTGGATTTCTCTTTCACTAGTATATTCGCTAGGTAGTTTTTGAAATTCGTTTTCATGAGTCCGGTAGCCAACATGTCATGTGATAATTATAGTCAAGTAACGAAAGGAACGTGAGGTCTATGATTGCTATAACAAAAAGACATGACTATTTTTCTGCTTTGTTTGATGACAACGTTATTAATATGGCTAACAAAAACAGTGCCGAACCAAAATAATGAATAGATAATTTCTGTTTGTAAAAGCTTATATTTCGTCATTGTTTTTCTCCATCACAGGGAGATTATCTTAGGTATATTCTGATTGCTATCAGTCTATTAATATTTGTATCTTTCATAAATTACAAAAGAAACACTTTTACCGTATTACATATTAATTAATCAGACAAAATGAGAACGCTTTTGTTGTGCAATCTTCCTTCATCATTCAGACAACCTAGACACACCTTTTGATCAGAATTCAAATGATGTTCTTTTTTAACAATGTGGTGTGGAGCAACTATCTCCTATCCACCGACTGGTGATACCAGATCAGGCTGCCCTGTGGCTCCCTGAGACGAAATTCACCTACATTGACGTTTTTTTTTTTTTTTTTTTTTTTGTAAAACTTAATTATGTTCAACAAAACCAAAAACAAAAACAACAGCCCCTCTCCCTTTCTCCCTCCCCTTTTTTATTTTTATTTTTCCTACCCTACTCCCGGTCCTGGATATGACCTTAAACTACATCCGATGGTGAGATCCGGCTTACGGACTTTGGGGAATGTGGAGCCTCCTCTTAATTACCATTGCTCCCAGGTCCACCCTGACCCGGAGTGGTAGTACCTGTTAGGGTCCCAACTATGGGTTAAATAGAAACAGATATTAAAAGGGGAAAGAAACAAAAAAGAGAAGAAAACAAGACCAGATTCGGCATTAAATAACCCAAAAAGGGTTGATATGCCGTAAAACAAAACTACCAAACCAAACCAAACCTATCCACCGAGTCCCCAGGTGGTGGATAGGGAAACAGCCTTCAGATATGGAGGCTAGCTGCGAATACCAAATAAGCAGTCCCGGACCAATTGGCAGTCTACTCAGAGGGTGTAATGTGGTATATTCTCTAGTTAGATATATACCCATGAAATGCATACAGATGCCCGATGTAAAGTTTAGACTTGGTTGGTGTTGGCCGCTATAAAAGCTGACTGACTGGCTTGATCGAGTGCGGGTTGTTGACCTTCGTTGGTGACGCACTTAGTGTCAATCACGATAAAGCATTGAGCATGGAAGGGCATCCTCTGTAAAACTTTTGTTACAAAACTTTTCATGGATACTTCCACGTGTGCAGCTAGCCAACTACTGTATGTAATACAATCGTATATCTAAAACAAATAAATCTACACAAAGAACATTAAAACCCAGATAAAAAATAATGTTGTTGGTGTTTTTAATTGCTCCAACTATTACAGTCACTATTACACAACGAAGAAGAAAGAAATTTGCATACACACCATCACGACTATGACGACTGTTAAGAAAGAGAAAGAGGGGCAGATGAATTTTACACACTGCCACGATAATGACGACGACTACTGTTGAAGTGTCTCGAACAACCGCCACACCCCAAATGCATGTGCTGTGGTATTTCTGGCCGTGTCAATTCTAGTATTGGCGGTCACTAAGCGCAAAGCACAGTTCCCAATTTGCACACATTATAAAAACAACACACAGACATCTTATACAAGCGACTGTTGAACACGTGTGTGTGTTGTTGGGGTCTCGTCGTTAGTGTCTCTACTTCTGAACTAAGCCTCCCATATCCCAAGTCCAGGATATTAGCTAAGACTCACTCTTAGGTCTCTCATCGATCTGCCTCAAGATACCTCTCTTGTCTTTCTGCATTGCCGATTTATTTATCCTTCTTTCTCACAGGTTAATTCTTCTCATTTCCTTTTGGGATTTCCTTGACATTCCCCAGTTAACTGACTCTGCTACTTCAATTGTTCTACATCTACTGACCAAAAAAATCTCATCCATTATTTTAATGTGACCATACCAACAAAGTCTACTATTTTGTCTACATCTCCCTATACTGTCCAGATTTAGTCTTCCTCTGGGGTCATCAGAACGAAGCCTGTCTTTACATCCATCGTATGATTCTCATATTATTTCTCTCCATGCAACGCATGTCCCCAACCTTCACTGGCCAGATTTCACTTCCATACACCATCACACTGGGTACACATACCAAATAAAACTAATAAAAAATGACCGGTTTCGTTTTAGCATACACTTCCGGTTGACTATAATAATTACAACTCTCTCTCTCTCTCTTTCTCTCTCTCTTTCTTTCTCTCTCTCTCTCTCTCTCTCTCTCTCTCTCTCTCTCTCTGTCCCTCTCTAATTATTGTACTTTTAAACAAATAATGTTTTAATAGAATTATGATTTACTAGCTGCTGTACCTACCCACCGGTACCCGGGAATATTTTTATTTTCATTTTTCTGTTTCTCTGTTTCTTTCTTTTTTAACTGTTTTTTTTTTTTTCTAAATAGGATTTTGAGAGTAAAATTTCATTATTACGGTATCGTCTGGTCATTTAATTATTAATTGAACCTAATTGTTATAAAACTATAACTAATTTTGTTATGGTAATGTTGTGGAACCATGTCCGTGCCTCAGACCGAATGCATTACTCCAAGCGCACATGCCATGGTTCTTCTTCTTCTTCTTCATTTTCTTCTTTGCCGTGTCGGGATTCTAGTGTAGTCGGTGGCCAGAGCACAAAGCCATAGTCCACAATTTATATACATAATGAAAACAATACACACATACAGAGATTGTATACAAACAACTTGTTGAATGCGTGTGTGTGTGTGTGTGTGTGTGTGTGTGTCGTTAGGGTCTGATCACTAGTGTCTCTACATCTGAACTAAACGTCCAGTCTCTTATCTTCAGCTAAGACTGACTCTGACGTTACTCGTCACGATCCTTCTCCGTTGAGCTCTGTCCCCATTCTTCTTCAACAGGCAGTGTCCTTCAAATATATTTACTTTCCACCGAAAACCAGATACATCCGACCCCTCCCCCTAACCACCGGAAACTGGCAGCGGCCGTGTATTCCTCAGCTTACTTTTGCCAAAAACAGAAACTAGATCTCTCATCCTTCCGACTGTTAATGACTAACTATCTATGGAGCTGATTTTTCTGTGAAGTTCAATCGATCAGTTGGTTTTAATGTCTTTCTTTAATGTCTTTTTACTTTCTAACTAATCTCTTCCGGTAGTCGTAGTTGTAGGAGTGGAGGAGCATTCTATAGTAGCACAATATTGGTTTAATCTCTATTTATAAAAAATATTGGATGTAAAATGATACAAAACTTTCAATCTTTTAATACATGAGGATTTGCTAAGAATTTTAAAGACAGAAATGACATTTTATTCAACAGTTTAAATTCTTCCTAAAAGTAATTCATTCCATTTTTTATTTCAACTATTAACAAAAGATTAAAATGTCTGACTTGATTACGAATAAACACAAATGTATTGTTGTAGATTTAATTTTGTAATTAAATCAATTTTTAAATAGGATTTTTTTTATTTCGGTTTATTCTACGCTATTACATTTTCGATTTCAAAGTCAGATAACCCTCGCCGTCTTTTTTAAACTTCACCTATTAAGACATTATTTTATACTAGCTGAACCCGTCACCCGGCGTTACCCGGGAGAAATATAAAAGAATAAATAAAAAATTGTCAACATTCGACAGAACGCAAATAGGTCACATCGGATAATTGTAATGTTCGGTTTGGAATTATGGAAGGGGGATAGGAGGAAGAAAGGAATGAAGGAAGGAATAAAGGAAGGAAACGCGGTTGTAGGAGTCTTCCTGCCCATCCCATAATACCGGTATTCCCCCAGAATTTTTCTTTTTGATTAAACACCTGCTTGGTATATGATAATGGGCACTTTTAAAATTAAAGAGGCCTACAGAGCCCCCCCCCCCCCGTTATCTTTGTTTAGAAATTGCCTTTTTTGTGAGGAAAGTAAAAAAGAAAATGAGCACTACTGAAACATACAAATATAATTAAGGTGGCCTGCAGAGCACTAATAAACCATGTGTGTTTGAATAGAAATGATGATATTCACAATAGTTAAAGTACTACGTATTACATTGATTTAATAGTTAAAGTACTTTGTATTACATTGATTTTTAAAAAATTACTACATAATAATGTAGAATTTTAAAAACCCGGCCAGTAGCCCCCCCCCCCCCGCCTGCGTTGGCGAGGGTTTAACAATGTAAAAAAAAAAGTGTTGTATGAGTCGACTGAGATCGAACGCTAAACCTATTGGTCTTGGGTCTATGTTTATAACCACTGGATTACAAAAGCGAGTAGGAAATCTATTGAAAAATAGGTCAAATATACGAAGCCTGTAAGCTGCCATTCATTTTATGTTACAATCCGCCAGAAAACTACAAAATGTCGGGTCCACCAGTCACACATTTTGGGTCATTTGTATACAAAGAAATCAATGTTTTTTTTCCAATTTTTGGATATTATGCATGTAAAAGGTGTAGGATTCAGAAAATTCCAACTTTATGGGCGTCTGTCGAGTATCTTGGCATATAATGATTTAATTCGGAAGTCGAGTCACTAAAAAAATTGTAGCCGCCATGTTCAATGAAGAAATACTGCAAGGATCTATGTTCGTCAATTGCATTCTCTAAAAAATTGTCTTAACTTTATATATTGGATGAATATTAGTGCGAACACTAGCAAAGCAAATGTTTTCCTCGTCATTTCTGACGGAGAATGTTTACTCGTGTTTAAATAAAGAAATTTTTTAAAAATGACGAACATGTTGGGAGCAAAAAAAAAAAAGATAGAAGATTCATAATTTAGTATAGTTTATTTGACAAGAAACAAATGTTTGCTGCGCACAGCTGCATATATGTACATATGTACAAAATTATGTTTAAAAAAATAATAAAAATAAAGCTACCTACATTTTTACTCTTGACAAATATTATCAGAACGAAATTAACTATTAGTTCTGTTTTTTTTTATTTATTGATTTATTCTTTTTTACTTTACACAAAGTTTACCAGATGATGAGTTCTATTTCCTCTTTTAGGGGAAAGATTTTTAACAGGGTTTTTGTCACTCTCTCAGAAGTAGATAAATAGTAGAGGGTATAGCAGCAGACGCAACAAGAAACACTCACGTACACACAAGTTCACATACACACACTCTCTCACTGACAAAACTATCAAGGAGAGCTAATATACATACACACTTACAAGCCTACCCAATTTACACATATGTTCTAAGATATTCTGAAATTTCGTATACTACAAACTCTTTATTTCTGGTTGTCCTAACAAATTGTTAATAAAATTGATATATTTATGCATGGAAGCAGCAGCAGCAGTGAATATTGTTTTTAAGTATCGACTCTCGATTAGATAATAGCTCAATTTAGCAGTTTGACCGATCACAACTGCAAGAATATTCATTTCCTTTCTTTGCGTGTAATATAAAACACGAACACACAGCTTTCTTCTTCCTTTCCATGACTTTCCTTTCAGCCCAACACGTGTGTGCACATCAAAATCCAGTCCAGGCTTTTACGGCCAAAGGCCTCGGTAGACGTAACAAAGAACATTACTGGACTACAAAACACAGCATCAGCTTATACACGCTGCTCACTGAATTCACAAGTTTTTATACACGCTTTCTCATTGACAAAACAGGCAAGCTAATATTCACACACATCTACAATGCCTACCCAATTTACACACACCCAAACTCAGCCATACTAGCTGTAACAAACATGGCTACTCAATTTCTTACAAAAGCTTTGGCCTTTTGGCTAAGATCAAAGTGTAGTATCTGTTCCGATGGATACTGCACCCCATAGACTGGTATTATCTTGGCCTTCGGGGCTTGATTTATGCCGGTCTATGGGTCTGTCCTGTGCAGTTCTAGGAGGTCCACCCTTCCAGGCTTCGCCTCCCCTCTTTGGGGAGGAGTAAGTTTATTGCTTGCTGCCTGAGGCGCCCCTACCAGGGAATGCCGACGGGGCTGCCTAGGCAATTTTTAAACCCCACTTTCCCGACCCGACCTTGGGTCACATCTTACTTGTGGGAGTAAGATAAAAACTGGCCTTGTGCCTAACTCCTGGAGAGGAGTAAATCAATACTCAATTTCTTACACTCTAACCAGTTTCTCTTCACTCGGAACATTCTAAGAGTTTTTGAAAGTTCATATTTTACCAACTCTTTATTTCTGATTGTCCTAACAAATTGTCAATAAAATGTATGTATGGATAGATTTTGTCTTTGATATTGCCTTATTCTCAACAGACTAATTTACATTTACGACTGTAAGTAGATTATTTAAGTACTACCGGTGTAAATTCCACGGTGCTTTTCTTCACCTATCTGTATGATATACTTAATTTACTTTTAATGATAATATTTCGTCTTAAATAATACATTTATGTAAGGTTGAATAATATTAAGCAAAAATCGTCTCTTTCTTCTCCCATAAAAACAATTGCGATTATCAGTTAAATAGATTTATATAGTTGCTGCATCCTCGTTAACATTGTAACTAAAGAGAATCGTTCAATAAATTGCTGTTGAATATCAGGTTTGGTAGAAGATGACGATGGCTCAGTGGTTAATCTAGTTCGTTCCACAGAAACACTTTCATTTAGGATGTTGGCAACCTTCACGTGGTCCCTCCTGTAAGTACCCAATGTCTTTCTAGGAAGAATTCTAACTAGAAAGATATCGAGAAAACCAATGCCAAAAATAGAATCATCTGATCCATACGAAATTAATGAATGAATGAATAAAACCTACTTGACACAGACATGCACCTGACCGGAAGAAATAAAACGTGGCTGATTGACACGGAAACACAGCTCTTCATAAAATAAAATATCCGGTGGTTGATGCAAAAACACCTGCAACGGTTATCCACAAAGGTGACTTGCAGGCGGGAATACCTCATTGCTAAATAAACGCTCTAGGGGTGTTGCTACATTGGTAGTGAGGGAAAAATCCCAGAATGAGTGTTTAAAGGTGGATTCGAGGGCATCCCAAATCGTTATATAAACTAGCCCAAATAGAGTCAACTGGCTGTCGAGTTTGAGGAATTAACCTCCGTCAATTCCTGTGCTTCTTCGAACCCTCTCACTCACCTGCACTCATTCACCGCCACCGATAATAAAAATATATTATTATACTTTTATACACCAGTGTTTCTCGTCATTCTTTTAAGCACAGCAGAAAAAATACTACATTACTAACTTAAAATACTTGACATTGAAATTGTTAGCTGAGAGGTATGTCTTAAAAATACATTGCTTGGTAAACAGCGGAGATCAACAGCGGATCTTCTTCCGTCTGATAAGGAACTGACTTATCTTATTTTGGGCGCTCAAACCAACATGTGTTGAGCATGACAAGTCGCTTTTTCCATGGTAGATGCTCGACTGAGCGCCAATCTTTGGCTCCTTCCTGTAAAACATACACAGCAAGAACGCGTTTTCTATCAACACTGCAAAAAACTTCTATAGCAGCCATCATACAGGTCCACAGGGAAAACGAGTGAGGGTTGCGCCATGTATTGTCCATCGGGGATTGAACCCAGATTGTCCCGGTTACAAAATGGAAACTTGTAACTTTTGTCACGTGACGAGAGTTCATGTATGCAAATGAGCCTTGTTTTGTATGGGCTAATTCTCGTTGTCATAAAAAGAGTAGACATTTTGCTCCGGGCAGCAGAAGAGAAAAGTTGACGTGACCACGTTGAGTGCTGAGAGAGAGAGAAAAAGAAAAAAAGGAATTCAATTTTCGACTACAAGCTATTCCGGCCTTTCTGTGCTGTTTATTTGTGACATAATGGCGGACACAAAGTTCAACCTAAAACTCATCCCTGAGTTTGACAGATCTACGTCTGTGGTGGACTGGGTTGAGAAAGTGGAGTTAACCTGTCGTTTATGTGGGATCAAGCAGGTCGAGTTGCTCATTCTCCTTCGACTAACAGGAGGCGCTCTGGATGTTTACCAGCAGCTAAGCAAGAATGATAAGGCCAATGTCGAGCAAACGAAGGCTGTGCTCTGCAAAACTTTTGCGATGGACCCCTGCACAGCATATGAACGTTTTACTACCCGGAAACTATTGACAGGTGAGACAGTGAATGTCTTCTTTTCTGCATTGAAAAAGCTGGGCGTTCTGTTTGGAAGGTTGCCTGAACAGACTTTCGTGTACGCATTTGTGGCCGAACTCCCCGTTCGAGTGAAGCAACTCCTGAGGGCATCCATAAGCATAGAGGCGACACCAATAGAATAGTTACTTGAGCGCGCCCGAGCTATCATCAGGGATGAAGCATAACTTGAGGAGCATGTCGTAATGGCCACGCAGCTCCCCCAGAGCGTTTTTAAAAATCCGCAGAGGACGGACCCACATGCCAAAGTAAATTGTTTCCACTGTGCGTGGAGTAGTCACATCGCCAAGGATTGCATGAACATAAGACGAGGAAGCATGGCCTCAAGCTGTCCGGGAAACGAGTCAAGGGACAAGATGTCAGTGCCACTCTGCTCCCCGGACAAGATGTAAACGAGGTGCAACCGATCATCAGAGTGCATGTTAACCAAACGCCTGTCTCAGCGCTTCTTGATTCAGGCTTCTCCTGTACCATAGTGAATGCAAGGTTATGCCAAAGCTGAAGCACGAGGAGCATTAAAATAACAACGATAAATGGCAAGACACAGGCATGCTGTGGAGTAGCATTAGTAAAGATTTGAATGGTGTATCGAGTGAAGTCAATGTCCTTGTGACATGGAAAGACATACTGAACTTCGACCTACTGCTCGTATATGATGCTATCAAGGCACTGGGTGGTGTTCTACATTACACCAGCTGGGGCTGTAAAATTCCCTAAGGTACCGGTAGGTACCACACTTTGTATTGATCAGCCACAGACTTCAAGGTAGAGTTTGATCAATGCCAAAAGATCTGGACTACGTCGTGGAAATCTACGGAATGGCGTAACAGAATACCTTGTAGCCGCAAACATTAGAGTTACATATAAACACGAACTTGACGCCTGGATCCCGTACCCCAACCAAGAGCTTGGACCTCCAAAAGATCTTATCCCTTTAATGGCAGTGGTACAACATAACAAATCAAAGGTGCGACTAGTCATGGACTACCGTGAGCTTAATCAATATATAGAGAGTTACATGGCTGATGCTGATGTATGTGCAAGCAAGTTAAGGGACTGGCACCAGAAAGGATCGAATGTATCATTGCTCGATCTGAGGAAGGCCTATCTGCAGGTGAGAGTCGACAAAACTTTATGGCCATTCCAGACGGTGGTATTTCACGGCAAGAGATACTGCCTACCCAGACTTGGTTTTGGGTTAAATGTGGCGCTGCAGATCATGAAGACCATCGTTAGTGCTGTGTTAACCCAGGAGGAGACCGTCAAAAATGCAACATCAATGTACCTTGATGGCATTTACATCAATGAAAATGTCAGAGCGAAATTGGCAGAGTTTGGCCTAACGTGCAAAGATCAAGAGCGGCTTGACGACAGAGCAAGCATACTGGGCCTGGAAGTCAGAGGGCAGGATGGCACCCTGCTATGGAGACGAGGAAATGTGATTTTCGGCATCCCTGAAGTTCTCACAAGAAGGACCATTTTTTCCTTGTGTGGAAAACTCGTGGGACACCTGCCAGTGTGTGGTTGGATTCATGTGGAAGTGGGTGTAATAAAACGCAGGGCGAATGCAGTAACCAAAGGGTGGGACGATCAAACTAATGATACTCTTCTCACCCGAATGATTGCAGAAAGTGTTGAGAGAGCAATACACGTTGACCTAGCCTGAGGAGAGTGGTGGATCAATGAAGAAGAAATGAATGTATGGGTTGACACTAGTTCACTAGCATTGGGAATCTTTTTGGAGAAGGATGGAGCCATGTCGGAGGATGTCTGTTGGTTGCGGCCTGCAAACACCACCCAGCACATCAACCTTGCTGAGTTAGATGCTGTGATGAAGGACATTAACCTAGCACTACAGTGGCAGGCAAAGAGGTTGCATACTGACTCCATTTGCATCTATCACTGAGTGTTTGACATGCTGACTGGGAAAGTAAGAATACATACCAAGCCAGCAAGCAAGATGTTGATAAGATGAATGTAAGACACCTTAAAGAGTCTAGTCTGTGAGTATGGCCTGGTAGTCAGCATAATATCGGTTCCGTCATACTGCAACCTTACTGACCAGCTGACATGAGTGCCTCGCAAATGGTACGATGCAATAAAGGTGGGTGCCAAGCCCGTTCATCAAACATGCACTGCTACAGTGAGCCAGCAGCAGATAGAAAACATCCACACACTGAGCAGACATCCAGAGGACTCTGTATTTCGTGAGACACATAACCCAGCAGTGGCTAAATCAGAGGTGAAACAAGTCATCAAGCACTGTGAGATGTGTCAGTCAATTGACTCAGCACCAGTGCGGTGACGAAAAGGACGACTGGTAGCAAGGGATGCATGGCAAAGGGTGGGAATGGATATCACACATTATAATAGCAACCACTTTCTTACTCTCATTGACTGTGAACCAACCTGTTTTGTGGTTTGGCGACCATTGCACACCAAGACTCGGCAAGCATTATTCAAAAACTATTGTCCATCTTTTACGAAAGAGAAACACTACATGAGATTTTTGGCCGATAACGACCTAGCAAGTAAGACAGTTTTTATGTGAATGGGGAGTTCAATTGCGGTTGCGATGCGCTTACGTACTATCAGGCAATGGCATCACGGAAAGAAGCCATCGCAGCACAAAGAGGATTGCTGCCATAAAGAAGTGCTCTGTTGGGGAAGCAACATACTGGTACAATGTTACGCCGAAGGATGGCGTGTCCCCAGCAACCGCACCTGCGAATGCCATTTACACGAACCGGACCAGGGTAAAAGGAATCGACATTGTGCAGTCACTTGACGGCGAGAAGACGGATGAGCCATATGATGTGGGAGATCATGTCTGGGCGAAAATGCCAGGCTGTTGATGTACCACCAAATTCAAACAGGGACGAGTGACTGGCATGGTCAGTCAGCAATCTGTCCTGGTTGATGGAATACGCGACCTCCGCCCTGCTTTGGGGACGTACTATTCAACCACTGTGGAAGCTAATGAGCCGAACTATTAATGAGCAGTGCCAGTTATCCTCACGAGAATGAAGCCACGAGTTCGGAAGTAGAAATTTCGTCAGACGATTCAGAAGCAAAAACTTCATCGGACGATTCAGAAGCAGAAACTGGGGGGCATGTACCACTTTGAAGAAGCGTACGGATCAAAAGGCCACCACCACCCTGCATTATGTGTGATCAAGAGATCAGGGGGGGGGGAGTATAGCAGTAATCATGCAAGTCCACAGGAAAAACGAGTGAGGATTGCGCCATGTATTGTCCATCAGGTATTGAACCCAGATTGTTCCGGTTACAAAATGGAAACTTGTAACTTTTGTTACGTGACAAGAGTTCACGTATACAAATGAGCCTTGTTTTGCATGGGCTAATTCTCGTTGTCATAAAAAGAGTAAACACTTTGCTCTGGGTAGCAGAAGAGAAAAGTTGACGTGACCATGTCGAGTGCTGAGAGAAAAAGAAAGAGAAAAAAAAAGGAATTCAATTTTCGACTACAACTCTGTTTTCTTCCTCTGTGTGCCAAAAAACAAACAGAACTGCCATGAACAGACTTTCTTTGCCAGAACTTCCTGTTTGTGGAACATGTTGCCACGGAAGTGCTTCCTTACAGACTACAAAATGGTCATTTTCAAAATCAATGTCAACATATATCTGTCGAGACATCCTCTTAAGTAATCAAATTTTGTCCATCGTTTGCAATCCTCTCATAGTACTGTCCCATCATCCAACTGACAATCTCATTAACCTTTATCCTCGAGTGCCTTTTGGCCTTGGTAAGTGGTGGCTCATTAGTATAAGAAAAAAATTCCGAAATGTTAGTTTTCCCCTCTCCAAATCACTGTGAACGGCTTACAACTGCCACTCCCTTAATAACAAACCGGGCATTGTTAGTTTGCGCCACCCTTCCTTCCCAGTTGAACAAAACCGGATGTTATATTCATTTTCATTCTATCGATGTTATCAACCTTCCAAACTCTATCCTCATTTCATTTGCTCCTACTTAAATCCCACTCCCATTTAGAGATCGACTTGCTTGGTGGTCTATTTTTTAGAAGGGTCTTATAACCATCCCCTAATTTTATTTAGTTTCTTCGTTTTTCTTTTGTTGTCCCATTCCTCATCATTCTTCATAAGATTGTAAATATTTTTTCTCAATAAAATTCATTTCAAACGATTGTGGATATTTTAAGCAAGATAGTCCATATAGTAAATGTGCTATTAGGGTAACGGCTGAAGTGAAAGTGAAGGGACAAATGGTGAAAGAATGAAAGAAACAATGTTTTTACAAATGGGTCAAAATGCGTCTAATTAAGAGTAGAATAGACATAGGATAATCACAGACATTACACTCCCACACTTTTAATGGCCTTGTGCCTAATTTGTAAAAATTGTTTACACGTTTGTTGAAATAACTTTTTGAAAGTATAGTATCTATTCCAGCTCTAAGGAAATCCGTCAATCGCATTTCAGATATCGGCTCATATCTGATCCCCTGCTCAATTTATTTTTTCTGTCTTGCAACAGGATGCTTGTTGCAGCTTGGCTAACTGCACTAGCACACGTGATCAGCTTCTACTGTCATAACTACCGTGACTGTCGACTAACACCACTAGTCCAGCCATTAACTTGATCAGCTACTCCAACTAATGTTCCAGCAACTTCATCCGCTTATCAACTAATCCCACTTGTCCAACCCTCGATTAGACCAGTCTCTTGAAATTATGCTATGACATTTGTAAATACCTCTAACTTTCTCAGGGCAATAATGAACTACAATTTTAGCAAATATCTCTGTTCTCCCTAGGACAAACTCTGTTCTTTTCAGAACAGTTTCTTTTTCATTCTGCTGAGCTTGTTTTTTTTTATCTTCAGTGTGATGTTCACATTAGACCTTCATTGTTGGAGAAGCAAGCTATTCTATGTCCACATCTGACTTTCATTGTTGAAGAAGCGAGCAGATCAAACACTTGAAACCAAAATTCTTGTGCCGTCAAATGCAGACTCTAACCATTCACAGTTGTACTTGTTAATTTTATAAAAATAAGATATCCTTTTGTTAGCTTGAACTAAGCTTTTCTCATCCCAGAAAAATATCTACTTTTATTTTTTCAAAGGATAGACCCCCCCCCCCATTTTCTATAAACATTTGAAATATTCATTTCTTTTCCTCCCATCCCTTCCCTGAATTTGGCAAATGGCATGGCTAGAGGCAGTGCTTTTGCCACAGATTTGTGAAATACTTGTGTTCCCTACCTCTTTTTTCACACCTATGGGCAAAGGACAGACCAAGAATCTTTTAGTGGAGCCAGATATCTGAGCTTGTAGGACTTATCACCATACTGTCAGCCCTTGCAAAACCACCTTCTCAAATAAAATTTCTTAAAATTCATCCCCCAAACATTGTAAACAATAAATGTTAATTTCAGCATTCTTTTAAGAAGAGCCCAGTCTCTAATGGAAAAATGAATTTTTCCAAAAGAAAATGGCTTGCCAGGCATGCGCACACGGCCTTGACCTACTTTTGTGAGTCCAGTCTAGACATGCGTTGTTAGGGTCTTTTAACTTAAGTTCACCTTAGACAAGGCATACTGCCACTGAGACGTAAGGTGCTACTATGGATTGTTAGAAATTAAAGGGGGCATCCTAAGAGAGGAGTTGTGCAGCGAGATGTTTGTTTATATTACATTTAAATGTCTGCATGTCAGTACAGCCAGGGAAACAGGGAGCAGGAATGGAGTTCCAAGGGCTGGCAGCCCGAGGAAAGAAGCTTTTGGAGTAGAAAGATCTGCAGTGAATGGATGAGATTTAACTGATTGTCGAGTTGGTCGGGTGTATTTATGTCAAAGGGGGAACCAGAGCAACAAGTTCATCGGAGCACGTTCCATTGAAGTACAGGGATGCAACATTGCGGCGATGGGACAGGAGCTGGAGCTTAGTGGATATTAAGGGACCTATTAGATTAGCGTCTCTTTTTTTAGACCCTGTCTAAGAGGGAGAGACTAGTGGTTGATGCACCAGCCCAGATGTTACAACAATACTCCATGCATGGGCAGATGGTGACCTTGTAAAGATATAGGATACTGGTCGGTGTGAGAAGTTTTCTAGCACGGTAGAGGGAGTCCACTTTCCTTGCAGCAGCCCTGGCAATTTCTTCTATGTATTTGTTCCAACTCATGTTATCTGTGAATGTTAGGCTGAGGAGTTTGAACGTTGAACTCTTGGGTAGGGTGTTATTACCCATGGTAATAGTGGTTGAAAAGGTTTCTTGTTGTTGTTAAAGGAAAAAAGCTTTGTCTTAGTGGCATTAAATGTTACCACCCATTTGTGTCCCCATTCCACTACAGACTGGAGGTCACTTTCTAAGGATTCAGCAATTGCCTTGCATATGTGTGCGTCTGTTTTCCCCACATGTTGAGAGTAAAGTCTTGTGTCATCAGCAAATATACCCATCTCAGACTCAATTTCATCAGGGAGGTCGTTTATGAAAATCAAGAACAATAAAGGTCCAAGGATCGATCCCTGGGGTACACCCGAATTTATGTCATGTTGCTTGGATGAACGGCCATCAGGGACAACCTGAATCTTTTTTTTGGATAGGAAGGATCGAATTATATTAAGTATGCATCCAGAAATACCATACAAATTAATTTTCATGGGAAGACCTTCATGCCAGACCTTATCAAAGGCCTTGGATATATCAAGCGCTACAGCCCTAACTTCACCTGCCTTGTCCAGTGTATGGTATATGCGTTCAGAGAAGACCGTTAGGATATCTGCAGTAGAACGTGCTTTCCTAAACGAACGGAATAAATGCCACCGTGGAACGTATCCAGAAATGGTGGGCAGCTATGTGAGTATGTGTGGAGGCAGAAGTATAAAATAAACAATCGTTTTATGCAAATGCTCAATGACATGAATAGATTTCATCCTCTTATGTAAGTAATAAAACTTCTTTTTTTTTACTATAACCTGCATTTTGTCTTTTGTGGGGAATCTGTCAGAGCAGGAAAAGTGGATTTTTTTTTGGGGGGGGGGGGTTAAAAGAAAATAATTATTAACATTCCACTTAATAATATTTAATACAAATACTAATAACAAATAAATTAATAATACAGTATTTAACGTATTATTGTAAATTACCATCCTCTGTTACCCCCTCTACGAGATTCTACCCTTTTTTAGGCGATTACGTGTGACCAATTTATTTTTTGCAATAAAGCCTGTGCGTTTTTTTTTTAATTTCGGGAGGATATAGGGTCTGCTTTTTAGCCGATTACGTGTGGTTTTACGACCGTGTCACTAGGAATTAAGATTAGTGATTAAAAAAATCTAGTTAACTGTCCTAAAGATAGAATGGCCCTGAAATGATACCCCACTTTAAATTCTAAAATAATTGTTTTTTTTTCTTTCCGCCAAGTTTTTAAGGGTGTTCCAATTTTTGTTTTAATCCTTTTTTTTTATCTCCCTCCCACAGCGGTAAGATGTGACACAAGGTCGGAAAGTGGGATTGAAAAGCTAGCGACCTAGAGGAAGAGCACTCTGCCCTACAAACAATGCCTTGGCAGCCCCGTCGAGATTTCAACTTAATCGCCTAAAAAAAGTAGAATATTAGGGGGTAGTGAAGGGTGTTCATCTACAAATTTACTGTATTTACTATTATTATATGAATTGTTCATAATATAATCATATGTTTGCACACACGGAGACTTAAATAAGATCAGACAACTCGAAAAAGATAATTGAACAAAGGCATTTAGTCACTTCTGCCCATCCGTAGTTTTTGCGATTTTCTGTGTATGTGTGTGTGTTTTCTCGTCCTGTTGACATGTATTAAATGCAAGAGAGAGTGAATCGTACTAGAGAGAAATATCTCGCTTCCATGCTGAGCGGACGTTCACCACCATCCTCTGTGCATATTTCCTTCTCCATGTAAAGAAAAGATGTGTCGAATCGGAATCTCGGATTTTACAATGCAGGGCCAAGAAATTCTATTCCATCCTTCATCTTTGAGTTCATATTATTTAATTTTGACAAGAGAAGAGAAGAGAAGAGAAGATTACTTTTAAATCCCCAAAAAGAAAAGAAATGCCTTTTTTTTTTAAATTTTAAACTGAGAGAAAAAAGATGGTTCTGGCGAAAAAGAAAGATGGAGATTATTGTTACTTCAACAACTTGTAGTATAGTTTCAACGAAACCCATATTTTAGAAAATGACACCTTTTTAAATATATATATATATATTTAATTTAAGACGATTTTATTAATAGTGGAAGAAATAATTCCGTTGGAATTCTATTTGTTGACAACTTCTTTATACAATATATATATATATATATATATATATATATATTTATATAATTAGGTAATTTACAATAATAAACCATTTTAAAATAAAAATTCATAATTCTAAATAAAAATTATTTAATGGATTAAAAGATTTTAATATAATTTCGTACCTATTCGGTTAAAATTTAAATAATACTCGTGATTATCTATCTTTTAATTAAATATAACCTAGATCTATTGCCCTTGTGCCAGACTTGGCAACTAAAAGTAAATCAATCTCCCCCCTCTCGTAAGTGCACTAAAGAAACGTCACGTCGTCTCACGGGCGCAACCTTTCTGGTTCGTGAAAAACCTCCCACTTGGTTTATATTTCCTCCTCCCACCGCACCCACTGGACGCTCCTCCCGCCACCGCACTTGCCCTACTTTCCCCCCTCTCTCATATTACTGTACGCCTCCTCCGTTTTAACGTCCGTGTTATTTGTTTACTTCTTTCTCTCCTCCCACTAATCAATTTCAACGCATTCTTTTTTTTGTTTTTTGTCGTTGTTATATAAAAAAATATATTTTTGTTTCATTTCTTCTATTTTAAAACTTTAGTTTCGTAATTTATTTCCTTCTTTATCGTTATTACTTCATTCATGACTAAATTTTATACATTTATTTATTACTTTCGTTGTGTTTGTAGTTTTTTTTTATTCCTTTCCCCCACCCCTCTTCACTTTCATTTATTTACTCACCAACACTCACGTATTTATTTATTTAACACACTTACATTTTCTTGTCAATTTTTCTGAAAAATTATGCAAGTTGTATTTTACTCTAGGTATAGAAAAATATCTAGAACATTTTAGCTTGGAATTTGAATTATATTTGTTTACATTTTTTAAAAGTCTTTTTGTATGTATTCCTCAAAATAAAATAAACAAATCATTTTAAATCTCACGTAGTTTTTTTGAATTTTTTATTTAATGTCTTGAATTAATTCGATTTTGTTAAAAGATTGTATTTCAAGGTGTGGTATTATAGTTGAATAACCACCACCCCCAAAAAAGAAATGAGATTCTACTTTTTTTAGGCGATTACGTGTGAACGTCTTGAAAAACTTTGGGGAGGGGGGAATAGTTTAGAATTTACAGTAGGGGATCGGATTTAATTGTAGAATTAGTAATTTCATCTATTTTCGTTGCTTTTACACCTTTTTTTTTTTAATATTAAATCGATTGTTGGTCCTTGTATTTTTAGCCCGAAAATAAAAATTGTAATTAACTTTTTAAGTCTTAAAAATTGAACGTAATTCAAAGTTTTAATCGATCTCATCCTCTTTTTTTTCTCACATTAAAAATATTTTTACATTAAACACATGAAAACGTTTTATACAGTGTTTTACGTAATTTAAAGAAAGGAAATATTTAAAAAGTAATTCGTCGATAATTTAAAAACTTTTAAATAAGGATACATTTTCAAGACTTTTAGAAAGTAAATTATGATTTAAAACTCGAAATAAATTTGAGATTTTTTAGTGGCTCCTATTCTACAATTGAATCCTATATTTCTTCTTTGTCTTCTAACAGTTTTTTTTTTAAACTGTTCGTTTGAATTCACTTCCAGGATCAATATTGAAATGCAAAGGGAATATACGCATTTATTGTGAGCACGGACGTTTCGAGAAACTTTATCTGACTGAAAATAAATATTAACGATTTTTTTTTTTTTTGCGAGGAAAAATCTTGTTGCGTTGTATAGTATTATTTTCATTGTAATTGTTCATTTTATTTGAGGTCCTCTTTTTGAGGCTTCACCTCCAAGGTTCCAACATTCTCTCCCTCTCTCTTTACTGAAAAAAAAATGGAGATCGTAAAAATCAATAAATCTATAAGTTTTTCTCCAATCTAAATAACAGCTATTTTTTAAAATATATTTTTATGTGTAAATATTACAAACATTTTTAGTTAGAAGTTAAAACCCAAGACTTTTTTTTACTTTCCAGGTTTTTTTCCTTTAATAAATAATCATTATATCCAAACTTATAAGTTGAAGAAGAAGTCAGTTTATTATTTTTTAATTCTTAGGATGTAACTTAAGTCAAACTATTTTTAGAATGTAAAACGCCATTTTAGTATAAATTTTAACTTACAATTGAAGACCTTGAATATTTATTTGATTTTAATCAGTTATGGGTTTGTTTTTAAATTTTATTAACCATTTTTTTTTTAATATATCAAAATTGTAAATCTTTATTATCTTAATTTCGTTTTTTAAACCTCAAATAAAAACTACCAGATCCGAAAGTAAAAGAAAGGAAGCAACAGCCACTCTCTCTCACACACACAAAAATGGTGACAGATATAATTTTCTTCCTCGTGACTTTTTTTCCCCTGGTAATACAGTAAAGATATATGTTTGTCTTAAGGTTTAATATAAATTGGGTAAGAAAAACTAAAGACGATTATATAAAAAAAAAAAATCATTAAATTTTTGTTTTCCCTACTTAAAAAAAAAAACATATTTCCATTTTTTTTTTTCTTTCTTATTTGTCTTTATGTAAATTATAAAATAGTTAATTTTCAGTGTTTTTGCTCTTGGTAGGGAAATCAATCGAAATTCTTTTTACTCAACTGTCTTCTAAAGTTTATAAATAAGTCATATTGTAAATATGCAGCCTTACAGTCAATATGATGATGATGATGATGATGAAATAAATTACAAAAAAACAACATTGTTTATGATCACTACGGCCATCATTACTACTATAACTGCAACAATCACCATTGTTCGCGGTTTGCAATTGATAGTAAAGTGGTAGTAATAGTAGAAAAAGTGGAGGGAGGAGGAGTGGTGAGAACTTTGTTAAGAAACAACCAATAAAAAGTCTTTTTAGAGTTGAACGCTTAGGGTCACGAGGTTCTCTGGTGTGTGACACTGAAAATGCGAGGGAAAATCCAACTTCCTCAGAACCATTCATTATTCTTTAAAAAAAAATTTCTTTTTTTTTACCTTTTTAATAAAAAGTATCCTCCTCCCAATAATGATATTGAAAATTAAAAAAAAAATAAGTTAAAAAAGATCTATTGATGACACCTAGTTGAGTGCTTGGGGAAAAGCATCTTAAATATATTCTTACTACAACCAATTCACACACGTTTCTAGTTTTCCGTGAATTTTTTTTTCAGATTTACTTTTAAAAATATTTTAACAATTCAAATTATACAACAAAGAGCGGATTTTGAGAAGAGAAAGTCATGTTTTCTATTTGTACCCTTTTCTTTGTTTTGGAGAATAAAAAATACCAAAAAGTTCTTAAAAAATTGTACCTTTAATTTTTATCTTTTTTTTTCCGCAATTCTTACACCAATTTTCAAATTAATGGTTAATACAAAAATCGACAAAAGTGTAGTCTAGTTAACAACGAAAAAAAAAGAAGGGGGCCAAGTATATGTATATAACAAATTTCACCAAACGATAGAAAATTTAATATATTTAAGTCTACCGACCTGTTAGTTTAAAACTTTTGGAAACTATTTCTAAGTTTTGTTATTTCAAAATTTGTTTCGTTACTGTCACTTAATCGATTTTGTCAAATAAAATGGCCGGACTGGAAACTTATGGTTAGTGGTACCGTAAGTCTATTTATTTATATATTTTACGCCTAAAATAAGCGACCACATGAAAAGAAAAGTTCGACCGCCATTTTTTTTTTACGAAATCGATTTTAAGTGAAAGTAACAAAACAAATTTTGAAATAACAAAACTTACAAAATAGTTTCCAAAAGTTTTAAACCTAACAGGTGGATAGAATATTAAAGTTTATACCGTTTGTATTAAGGGGTGTATTAAAAAAATGTCTTTGTTAATTTTTGTTGGGCAATACTGACTTTTAACCGTCCCTAAAAATGTAACGTCCTCGAACAATCTATTGTATAGTTAATGTTCCTGATCAAACTTTAGTATAGAATGTCAATGTTAAATCATTAAAAAAATACCTTTCCTTAACTCTATCACTCACCCTAAGTCTGGTTCGATATACGAAAAATAAATTGGTGCTTCTGTAGTTTCACAATGACATTAAAATATTTAAAGAAAAGTATAATAAACTGTTATGTACTTAAGTGTTAGCTGAAAATAAGATTGTACAGAAAAATTACGTAAATTCATCCAGTATTTATTAAATTATAGGAAAAAGAAGGAAAAAAACGATCTTACGTATCAGGAGACATTTCAGCTTACTGATTAGGCAAGGGAAATAACTTTCGGAAAAAATCAAAATATAAGAAAACTGGCGAAATATAGATACACTCGTTTTTTAATTCTTTATTTAATAAATACTGGATGAATTTGCGTAATTGTTGATGTACAGTCTTTTTTCGGCTAAGCCTAACATGTCATTGTGAAACTACAGGAGCACCAATAAATTAAAATAAAGACGGGAAAGATGCGCAGTACGTGGGTTTAAAGAAACAGTTACAAGTTTAGTATAGATTAGAGAAGAACCTTTGCAAGGCGTTGCAGTTTCACGGTAGAGATCACGTTTACATTGTGGGGACCGGGACCCAAAAATTGGGAAAGTGTTGCCATTTATAAACGCGTAAGAAAACATTCTGCGACACATAATTGTCCTCTTGGGGAGGAGACTTGTTATAACTTAAACGCATCATTCATTTCAATCTGCACCTACCCGGTGTTGCCCGAAACTTTTTTTGTTATTTTTTTTATTATTTATGTCGTTTTTGTGGGGTTTTTTACCAAATTTTTAAAATAATATTTTGAAAGTTAAATTTAATTATTACGGTATCGTTTGGTCATTAAATTACTAATTGAACCAAATTGTTATAAAACTAGAACTAATTTATCAACTAACCCCCCCCCCCCAGGAGATTCTACTTTTTACGGTGATTACATGTTAACACTGAAAAACTTGTCGAAAAAAAAAAAAAACTTATTTTTTTAATTTAGTGTGGGGATCAGTTTCGCATATATATTTAACGTAAAATCAGCACCCATTTCCAGACCATTCTCGAACCGGATATAGTTTTAGAATTTTTTTTGTAAAGATTCTACTTTTTTTAGGCAATTACGTGTGATTTTAGGGTTGTTTTTTTTTTTTTTTTAGAGGGAGTGGCAACTCGCATGTAGGGTTTCAAAAAAACAAAAACTTGTGGAGCTGTGGTGATGTCTTGAGATGCATGATTGAGGTTACCTAAGAAAAAAGTTGGGAATCACTGCTTTATGTTCTTTCGTGTCATTTTTTTGTTTATTCACTTGTGCCATTTTTACTGTGCACCGACTTGCATAACAGAGAGAGGGGAAGTATCGTTAGTCTACTTAGTTGGTAAACTATTTTTCAGCCTGAAAATGT
The DNA here is from genome assembly GCA_963556195.1 of Sepiola atlantica. Lineage (NCBI taxonomy): Eukaryota > Metazoa > Mollusca > Cephalopoda > Sepiida > Sepiolidae > Sepiola > Sepiola atlantica. Next base: position 64,109,103 of record OY744524.1, read on the forward strand.
TGATGAAAAACAAACAGTATTAGAATTTAGAGTGGGGGATCAGTTTTGCATATAAATATACTCCCCATTTTCGAACCCGCACGTAGTCGCCTAAAAAGGTAGAATCTCTTTTTGTGAGCGTGATTTGGCGGAGATAGTAAATTTTTAGATTAACACCCTCCGCTAGATCACGCCCCCCCCCATGAAAATTTCATTAAAATTGGTTGATTTCCTGAAGTTTGAACTTTTAAGTGAAAAAAGGGGTCAAAATGACCATAGTCTGACTGTTCAACAGATCTCGTTTGTTACTTTATAGCATTTCGTCATTTTCCAACACTTTGTCCTCCTTTATTACGATGGCCGTGACCTAACCCCCTATGAAACTTAGAAAAGTCGATTTTATTTGCTTGAAAACAACAGAGTAAATATTTATTTTGAAATATTAGAGGGGAGTTACCCCTAATAGATAAGGGAACCTAGCCATCGTAATAAAGGAGGGCTGAGTGCTGAAAAATGACGCCATGCTCTAAAGCAGGGTCGGGCAACCTTTTCAGAGTGAGGGCCAGATGAGACTTTTGGAAGGAGATCGCGGACCGGAGTGAAAAACGAAATCTCAGAATTACTATATTTTGTTTACATGAATAAATTTTACAAAAATTGCATTGAACACTACAAATCTGATTTTTTTTCTCAAGAGACTTCTGTATGTTATAAAAGGCGCCAACGACAAGCCATTTTGGATTCATAAAAAATGACAGAAGAAGTAGCAAGTTGATCCATCATTCGTTTTAACACACCTCACATAAGTTCTATGTTTCATGCCCTTTCCTCGTCTCTCGTTTCCTCTTTGCCTCTCTCTTTCTTTTTTTTCTATTTTTATCTCAGGCCAAGGATTTGCAATTGATAGTTAGAGAAAAATGAAATATACATGTATCATCGCTCGCTGATATTTATACATTTTTATACCACTGTAAATCTTAATTGAAACCTACTTTTACGTCTATGTCACAAAATGATATGTGTTTTACTGGGAGGTCCGCGGGCCGGATTGCAATAATAAAGCATAGCAGGATGGCGGGCCGGACCGGACGCTAAGCCTTTGCGGGCCGGGGGTTGCCCGCCTCTGCTGTAGAGTAACAAACAAGATATGTCAAATAGTCAGTCTATGGGCATTTTGACCCCTCCATTCGCTTAAAAATTCATCAAACTTCAAACAATTTTAATGAAATTTTCAGTATTTATTAATTAACAATCAGTGAATATAACTAACCCATTACTTTATTAGAAATCTTAGTGCAAATGTATTATTTCGTGTCATTTGCATAACAAACATTAAATTGATACTTAATAATAAAATGGTGTTGTCATAAATTTTTACATTTTTAAAATATGAACATTTTTCTATGAAATATAATTTGTCTGATTTAAAATTCTTTCTTTAAATAAGTTCATTATTTCAGGTCTTCATCGAATGAAAAGACTAGTATCAGTTATACTGCATGGAAATATCTCTTGGTTTGTAAACACAAGAAGACAAATCCCTATTCTTAGGTAGTTTTATTCTTTATATGAACATTTCATTATCATTAGTTTTAGCTGAATAATTTGATAAGAGTTGCTCTCATTTCCGAAAAAAAAAAATTTTAACTTAAAAGTAAATCAAACATGAAAAGTTACTCAAACATGAAAAATTATGAATTCATTAAAGTAACACAAAAGCAATAATTCAAAATAATTAATTAATAGAACATTTATTCAAATAAATTAAAATATGTGTGTGTGTGTGTGTGCAAAAGAAACAATTTATAATATAGTAAGAATTTGTAATAAATTAAAACACTCATGTTTTTTGGGGGGAGGGGTCCAAACGGACAGTTTATTTACAATATATTATTTGAATATCTCGCTTATTTCGTTGGATTTTTGCACACATTTCGCAAACTTATTAATTAGTCTAAAATTGTATTTTTTATCCCAAAATAAAGTTATAATTTATTTTTTAAAGACACCATCTTTATCGGTTGTTCATAGTCAAAATCAACCGGAAAAGACGAAATTGCCATTTACTTTTTCCATCACGCCAAGACTCTGAAAATGTGATCATTTTTAGGAAATACATCTGAAAAAAGGAACAAGTTAAAAATGATTTCCAAGTGAACGAATAATCCTTGGGGGGTAGTCGTGTTCTTGGCAGTAGAATAAAGTCACAACAGCAGGAACAAGTTAACAAACAATGATTTCCAAGTGAATAATTAATCCTATGGACATGAGTCTGCTGGTCTGATTACTTGCTCTGATTACAGATGGACGAATGCGCGTTAAGCGTTCCGAGGACTTCCGGTCCTCATAGATAGTTGTTCTACCACTATCAATTACATCACCAGAAAATGTCGACTCAGTTGACAGGCCTTCTTACGATAGCTACGGCCTCCCCTAACCCAAACGAGCTTAATTTTCCATTACCGAATTATTCTTGCTTTGTGTCATTTTACCGGTACCATTTTTACCGAGAACCAGGTTGACATATTCCAATAGTCCTTATATTAACATTCAACAGATTTAAAAAAAACAACATTTTTTTTAGACGAATATCTGTAATTTGGCGCCAATATTAGGGTTAACGGTCGAATGCACACCCTCCTTGTTAACGAGTGTCTGGGACTTGACCTCCTCTTCCAATTTTATAACACGAAAAATGGGGATTAAATATTTCATTGTACAATAAAGCAATAATAATCTGTTGCTTATCTCTTTCCTCCTTAAGTCAAGTGTTTCTTCAACATTGTTCAAACCTTACCCCACCCCTTTATGGCATCTTCCACAACCCCTCCCATTGAAAATAGATTATTCATCTTTACCCCTCACCCGTCTCTCTCTCTCTCTCTCTCTCTCTCTCATATACTATCTTTCTTTCCTCGCCCGTTTCTCTCTATCTTTTTGTTTTAAAACTCTTCTCTAATTCCCTTTCTTATCGACCACTTCATTCTTTCCCAACTTTTCTCCACATTTTTATATCTTATTTATCGTTTTTTATTTTAAATCTCTTAAACCAGGATCACCATTATTACGATCTCCAGGGCTGCAATTGTTACTATTGAAGCGGTTAGCTTCTAAAATGTCTGCCAAATTTTATCGATTAATTTTTTTGGCTTTGCAACCGGTTACATGGCAATTTAATCGACCCTATTAATTTGTTGTCTTATGTTTGCGGATTTATTTAAAAAAAAATTTTTTTTTTCAAATATAAATTTGTTTAGACAAAATTTATCGATAAAATTTGGTAGCCATTTTGGAAGCTAACTGCTTGAATATAACCCGTTAAGCTCCTCACCTACACCACCAAGTTGTGTATCTCTTCATACTAGTGTACACCTTCTGTCAAAAATGATGGGGGGGATATACTTTGCCAGTGTTCGCACATATAAAATCATCGAATTATACCAACAATTTAATATTGGTGCTTATCGAGATGAGGTCACATGAAAAACCGGTGAAAATCGCAGTTCCGAATAAATTAACCGGAATACTCTTTGATATACTTATGTAGCAGACAAAAATAGATATCTACACCAAAAATTATCAAAAACTATCGAGTAGAATTTCAATTAAAAATAAAAATCAGTCTTTTTTTTTCTTTTTCTTTTTTTTTTTTTTAACATAGTTCACCCCAAACAAGGCAGGCCGTCACTGTAGACGTAAGAGGCTACTGAGAAAAAGAGTGAAAGATTTTTTTTTTGTTGGGGAGGGTCGACCTAAATTGGGAGCTGCGCAGCGAGATGTCTGTTTACATTAGTTTTAAATTTCTGCATGTCAGCACCGTCATGAAAACAAGGAGCAGGGAGGGAGTTCCAGAGTCTAGCAGCACGAGGAAAGAAGCTTTTGGAGTAGAAAGCTCTTCGGCATCTGATGACCTCCACAGTGAATGGATGGGATTTGGCAGATTGTCGGGTTGGTCTAGTAAATTTACTTTGTGGGGGTACCAGAGCAGCAAGCTCATCAGAGCACAAATCCATTGAAGTACTTGTAAAACAGGCACAAGGAAGCAACATTGCGGCAATGGGACAGGGATTAGAGCTTAGTGGATATTGAGGGACCTATTAGATTAGCGACTCTTTTTTGGACCTTGTCTAAGAGGCAGAGACTAGTGGATGATTCCCCAGCCCAGATGTGGCAACAATATTCCATGCATGGGCAGATGGTGGCTTTGTAGAGATACAGGATAATGTCAGGTATGAGATGTTTACTAGCCCGGTAGAGGGAGCCTACCTTCTTTGCAGCAGCTCTGGCAATGTCTTTAATGTATTTATTCCAATTCATGTTATCTGTGAAAGTTAGGCCGAGGAGTTTGAATGATGAACTCTCAGGTAGGGTGTTATTTGCCATGACAATCGGTGGTTGAAGAGGTTTCTTGTAGTTATTGAAGGAAAGTAGCTTTGTCTTTGCAGCATTAAAAGTTACCATCCATTTTGACCCCATTCCACTACAGACTGGAGGTCATTTTCTAAGGATTCAGCCATTTCCTCAGATATGTGCGCGTCGGTTTTGCCCACATGACGAGAGTAGAGCGTGGTGTCATCAGCAAATATTTCTATCTCAGTCTCAATGAAATCAGGAAGGTCATTTATGAAATCAGTAAAGGTACAAGGATGGATCCCTGGGGTACACCAGCATTTATGTCATGTTGCTTAGAAGAACGGCCATCGAGGACAACCTGGATCTTTCTTTTTGTTAGGAAAGATTTAATTATATTAAATATTTGTCCAGTAATACCATATGAGTGCAGTTTTAGGAGAAGCCCTTCATGCTAGACCTTGTCAAAGGCCTTGGATATATCTAGCGCTACTGCCAGTAACGCGGTGTGAGGTTGATGGCTGCAGGGGCCAATCACTGTGGGTTCAGTCCGCAATGTGAATTTAGGGAGGGGGTGGTTTGCTGAGTCCAAAGTGGAGTTTACGGTAAAATGCTGGGCAAGTAGTTCAGCCTTATCAGTTGCTGTGCAAACAACATCGTTGTAATTTGATAGCGGGGGAATTGTCCATTGTCCATTGTTCATCACACTATTGTAGATTTTCCAGAAATCACGAGTACCTAGTTTATGTGACTGAATGTGTTTTTTTGGTTATCTCTGTATGCCTTCTCTTTGCTTCATCTATTACTACTTTGCAATCATTTCTTGCCTCTATAAATTTTTGTTTATTTGCAGTTGACTTATGGCGGCCGAATTTTCGGAATGGCTTCTGCCTCTCAGCAATAGCAGCTGCAAATTCTGAGGTGAACCATTGAGAAGAGTGGGGTTTGCTGAAGAATTTTCACATGGGGACATAAGCATCAAAGACTGCTTTGACCCATTCGGTCAGCTCATTTGCACACTGATAAGCAGGAAGTGAGAAGGTTTCACTCTATGGGGCGTTATAGCGTATATTATGGACCCACCATTAATTACAGTGAAAAACACGGAAAGCAGGGGGTGTAACTCAGTCTATCATATTAACATGTAATAAATCAATAGCGATCGACAAAATACGATAAAACGGGTTTTTATTCTTTATTAAAAATCTACTCGATAATTTTTCCTATTTTTTCTGTGTATACTAATTATTGCCTAATACGTAAGTATAAACAAGAGTTTTTATTTGGAATTGCGTTTTCCATATGTGACCTCATCTCGATAAGTACCTTAATTTTTATATAAATTATTATCATTTCTGATGACCTAAAGAAGAAAAAAAAACACCCACTGTTGACTTTTTATGATAGGATGGAGGATTTCTTTCCGAATTCATTTCAGGCGGGTTAAGTCTGACTTGCTATTTGCTTTCTCCCTTCCCCCCATAACTCTACATCCCGAATAAATAACATGGGGGACGTAAGAGTACTTACTTACGGCTAATCCTAACTGCAACTTCACATGCATATATTTTCTATTAAATATTAAATTGTTTTTAATGCAAATACGTCATATATATATATATATATATATGTATGTAGGTTTATATAAGGAATGTATATTTTTAATTGTATACTCATTATAGTATCCGAAAATTTCCAATTACAAGCTCAATAAAGCTGTGTTACAAGATGCAGAGCATATATACTATATTGTTACATTTCAATGAGCATGGGAAAATCAATCCAACATCATAATTTTTAATTAGTTCCTTCATTTTTTTTTTATTTCTGCACTTCACTGAGTATTTATCAATTCTCATTTTCATTTTACATACAAAAACAATTTTTCTATATTAATACTTAGCATTCTTACACGAATGAAACATGTATAAGAATGCTCAGCATTAAATATGGAAAAATTGTTTGTGAAAAAGAGTTGTGGTTTTGTTTGGACAGAGACCACATGATTGACACTATATTTTAATATAAAAAAATACATAAAAGTACATAACAAAAAAGTGTGTTTTTAGCCAATATAGTTGATGTTTTATATACTTTTATGTATTTTTTAAATATATTTTTATATATTTTCAAAGCTTAATTTTATTACTTGCAGTAATGTCATTGTGGTAATGGTCCTCTGAGGAGAAGATTTTCTTTGAAAACTCATGAGTTAAAGACACAATATCTCTCCTTGTTTTTGAACTTTAATAAAATCTGATTAATTTCTCATTTTATTATATCATTCAATTAATATATATATATATATATATATATATATATATATATATATATATATAACATAGATTTAATGTAAACTTTGTTGCAGGATCATTTATTTGCGCTCTAAGAATTCAACATAACAACAGTATGTGTACGATCGTTTCTGAGACGATATATATATATATATTTTTAATTAATATCGGTTCGCTTCATCAGCATAGCACACATACACACGGCAAAATCCTGGTTCACGGAGTGAATTTTATAGCTAATTAATATTAATAATTTAAAACTCATTTTAATAAATATATTACCGGTAGTAATGGTTTCTAATTCTTTGCTTTTTTTTTAAATACATATTATTATAAATAATTTTGTCAATAATGCAAAAATGTAAGCCAAGAAAGTAAATAATAATAAATGACAAAGTTAAATTCAGTAAATATTACAATGGAAGAGCCAGTAATCTGCGTTTGAATAATGAAAATTACCGAAAATTAACAATTGTATTATTAATAATTTTAGATTAGTTGTTTAATTTTTTTTAGAAGCAACATTACTTATAGAAGCAGTGAGTTTTTGTGTTTCATTATTGAAACAAAAACAAAAAAAATTTCAGAATTAATATTTGTAACAAATGAAAACTCAAAGTTTGTCTAATTCCGATTATCTGAAATGAAATAAACGTTGGAAGTTTTGCCTTTTCAGCGGTCTAATAATCTAAGGGAGAGAACTTATACAGTATCTTGAGGAGTGAGTATTTGAGGACAAGCATGTAGTATTTTAGCATCTACTAGACCCCTTCTACCTAAAGTCATTAACTGCACGAGGAAAAATGAGACCTACAGAATTTTAGTAGTATATAAGATAAATCGATTTAACTATTTTAAAATTGCTGTCTTTTTATTCTGGAAGTAGATATTCTACAAAAGAGTAATTTCTTCTAAACTTAGTCTTTGCCATTTTTCTCTCTGTTGGTCTGAGGTATGGTTCTGGTCAGCTTTAGGAGATACGCCTTCCCAGGCTTTACCTTCTCACCCTTTGAAAAAGGGTTAGTGTATTGCTAATCGCCCGAGGTGAGGAGATCTGTTTTAGATAATACAATTGAGGGGTTAAGTCTTATGAAGAAGGAGCTTCGCTTAATCTGGACTTTGGTGCCTGGGTTGAGGTGTTTCGACAATTATGAGGCATCACTCAGCTAGCTTATAATAAGAAATACCCCATTGGTTTTGCAACAAACTTTTTGCAGCAGGCTTTGTAGAGACAACGAGTTGTATTTAATGCGTTGACTGGGAGGAAACTACTCGTCACACCTTCTTTTACTGTGCTATCGTACACCCGTTGTGTAAGTTAGTTGAAGGCTATATGGTTCACATGTTGAACGGACGGTTACTTGTCCTAGAATCCTTTTCCACTTGTTGCAATTGGGCGCTGACGATAAATAAGGAGGAACACTATGTATTTCTAATTATGAGAGGCGTGATATGGTCGACACGACAGAAGGAAGTTTACGGAAATAAAACCATCACTGCTCCCCAGCTTGTTCTCACTTACAAAATCTGAAAATGCGTATCAGGCTAGAGAAGGTGAAACTCTCTTCGGCAAATTTCATTCCACGAAAGGTGGGTAAAAGTTTCGCCTTTGTGTAAAGTAAACGGAACTAATTTTGAGTGGTACTTAAAAGTGCCTTAGATAAAGAATTTTGGGAAGCCGAATCAAGCACTGACCCTTTTTCGACCCGCCTGGACTAATAAGTTTATTTTTCTTATTTTTCTTCTATTTAACTTAGCTAGGGTATGCATAATATCATAAGGCCCTTCCTTTTATTTTGGTCCTTTCCCATCCCATGTTTTATTGGGTTTTTTTACCCTAATTTTTGTTTGATAATTCCCATTCCTGACCCCAATTAGGTGACAGATTTGCTGTTTTGTCAGAGATGCGGGTCCACTGAAATAAAGCTTTTGGGGCCTGCATCAACTTTTTCAACTGGCAAAACTACTTATCTGCCAAAGTGGTGGTTCTTATACTAACACTTGTTTTTTCATTGTATATGTCTTTCATTCGTTTTTGTATATACGATTTTTATTCCCCACATCATGTTTATATTGTATTATTTTGCTTGTAAGTAGGTTATTCATTGAGTGATTTTTTTTGTCATCTGTTCACACCGTCTTATTCATTGAGTGATTTTTTTTTGTCACCTGTACACACCGTCTTATTCATTGAGTGATTTTTTTTGTCACCTGTACATACCGTCTTATTCATTGAGTGATTTTTTTTTTGTCACCTGTACACACCGTCTTATTCATTGAGTGATTTTTTTTTTGTCACCTGTACACACCGTCTTATTCATTGAGTGATTTTTTTTTTGTCACCTGTACACACCGTCTTATTCATTGAGTGATTTTTTTTTGTCACCTGTACACACCGTCTTATTCATTGAGTGATTTTTTTTCTGTCACCTGTTCATACACCCTTATTTCCATATCGACGACTCTAATCTCAGTAATGCTCATTACAAGCACAGTCATGTCGGCGGCATAAGCAGAGTACTTAATTGTGGTGCAAGCACCAGATAAAGTAATCCCTTAAAGGAACGGATTCACTCTAAGTCTGCAAAGGAAAGGTTCCAACGCGAGCATATAAAGCATCAGTGAAAGTGGATATCTCTGATGAATAGATCTGGACAAATTGAAAGGCTTCAACCTCAAACCATTCACCTCCATCAATGCATCATGGTTTGCATACAAGAGATGAATCTAAGAGCGAAACTGAGGACCAAATCTGGCTGAAGACAGGACAGCCTCCAAGTAATAATGATCGACCCTATCGAATGCTTTGAACTGATCTAAATTTTTTTAAGATCTTTTTTAAAAACTAGACCTAATTAAGATTCCCTGATCCTCCTTGCTATCCAAGGAGTTCAGTTCAACCTTAACTATAGTAACAATACTGCTATCCCCACCCCTGATTTAATCTAGTTTCTAATGTCACTTTCACTGCCCTAAAATTTTAGGTTAAGTCGACAACTATAATCAGCAGGGAAGAACCTAATAACTTTCTTAAGATGCCCCAACCACTTATTTCCAATTATAGCACACATCATTTCCTGCTATATGGTTAGTAAAAGCTGTTCTTGGAAGTTGAACTTCCAGTACCCAGTCATTCTAGGTTTCAGGCTACCTAAATTTATTCGAACCCGGACAAGTATACGATCCAAGTAAACTATGTTGTGAAAAATTGGACAATCTAAAAACCCTATGTCGACTCTCTTAATTAAGAACTTATCGATGTAATTCAAAAGTTGCACTGAATCGGGTCTACGACTAGTAGTCGAAGTCCATATTACGTCACAGAGTTTTTCATTCCGGAATTTATCGACAAGATCAAACTTTTCGACAAAATCACAAAATGGTTTAACGTCCCCATCAATTATGTAAGCACCCCTACAAAAGTTTCCTCTGCGATCTAAATCGGGATACAGGACCGTGTTCCAGTCTCCCACTAGAATTATCCAACGAGTTGCGTTCATAAAAGGCTCGATCTGTTGAAAAAAGGGAACACGCTCAGTATAACCATCGGGTGCATAAACCCCAATAAGCTAAAATAGCACATTCTTTATGGTAATATCTAGAACGCACAGCCTGGTTTCCTGGATCAGCAAAAAACGGGTCACACGACGCTTTCAAATATGCTTTACTAGCCAGGAAACCCCCCTTGAGCGAGAATCAAAATATGCTTAATAGAGCTGAAAGTCTCCAGACAGTACACCCTGATAATCACTCAGAATAAAGTGGGTATCCTGAAAACAGCAAAAAACCACACAAAGACATTGAAGATCACGTGCTACTCGAAATTTACGAGAGGTGTTCCTCAAGCCTCGGTCATTTAGACTAATTTAAAACTAATCTGAGTGCCATTATGGTAGCTTAGAGTTGGGCAGCCGAAACGAACATTGACAGTTTCGAGATACTGACAGCTTGTCCCAACGAACCATGTGTCATATCAGTGGTGATGAACCCATCTTGGGACACACTTCTTTTCATGTAAAGAATAGTGGTCGCTTTTTTCTTCCCTCACTCTCTAATGATGGGCTTCTCGGTCTCTTGAGATGTTCGGCTGGTGCTACCATCAGGCTGTCTGAAGATACCGGCTTCCTGACTTAAAATGCACCAAACATTGATGTTATTGTTTTTTTCCTTTCCCTTTGCAAAACTCAATCATGTTCTGCAAAGCTAAAAATAAAAACATTTTTCCTCTACAAAACAACCAAACCAAACACCATGAATAAATATTTGAAGATATAAAGTACTTCAAGCATAAAAAGTCTTACCAAAATGACCGGATTCGGCATTAAATAACCTGAAAAGGGTTGATATGCCGTAAAACAAAACAACCAAACCAAACCAAACCAAACCAAACTGAGATGTTCAGGTGGTGGGAAGAAGGGGTTAGGTAGGAGGCGGCATTTCAGGTTTTCATTGAAGAAGGAGGAGGCATATTTTTGGGGTTGGTGCAAGGAGTGCTGAATGGGGATGGTCTGGGAGGGGGAAGGGAGAGCATTACTTTTGGAGGGGATTAAGGGGTGCCATTTTGTTTTCCCTCTTTGGGAGAGAAGATTTTATCGGGGGGGGGTACTGTCTTAGCTGGGGAGCGGCATTCTTGGGGATGGATTTTTCTGTTATACTAGTCATCTCTTGGAAAAATTTTATTTTTATTTTTGTCGTCTATTTTTCTTATCTTGTCAAGAGATTCTTTTAGTTTTAATATCTCAATAAACTCCCCACGTCTTTGCTGGTTTTGATTTTTAATTCTTTGTCCTTAGAAAGGGATTTCGCATAAGACTTTGAGGGAGATTTTTTTGATTGAACTATTGTCCACTCATTTTTTTTCTGGGTATTCAAAACTCGAATTGCATAGTTTTTCAAACTCGTCTGGAGTAATAATCGATTTTTGGGGCTGATTTGATTGAGTACCCAACATTGCTTTTCATGGCTTCCCCGACTTTTAGACTCAGGTGCTCTCCGAATCTTTTTTATGGGTTTAGGGTGCTTCACTTCCCCACAAATGTTAGGCGCCCTGCTTCCCCACATATCCAACAACCGGCCCTCTTTCCTGCGACAAAAATGGGTATTTTTTCTCCCCCTGGCTTTATGCAATAAGGAATTTTAGTAAAGGCTTCCTTATTTAGTAAAATCTCGAAAGACCATATGCCGTTATATCTATCCATGTCGATTGCTGTGACATTACCATATTTAAAAAAAAGGACAAATATATTCGCCTGGCACAACACTAGGCACTTTGAAAACTGACAGTCGTTCTTCTGCGTCCCATATCAGTACAAATCTTTTGTGATTATCTCTTTTTTTTAGAAAGAAGTATACAATTTTCTTCAGTCTTGAATAAAGTGTTCCAAGTATTGTAGCCTTTACATTTCGTTATTCATTCTGGTCTCATACAGTAATGTCGTAGGCTCACGAGGCTAAGGCAAAAGGAAAGAAAAAAAAAAGACAAAGAGATATACATCTGGTTTCAATCAGTGCCAGAGTTAAACTGCTTAGTTTTTACTGGGCCTCTTAATTATTTCCGGTATCTCTCAATGCACATGCCCGGTAGTCTTTTAACTTCTGATATGCAAAGGGAGGCAAATAATGATGACACTAAACCTCTCCTGTCTTTAATAAAAACATGGATGTATAGTGTGTGTCTGTCTGTCTTATATGTATGATAGGAATAGGGGGGGGGATACAGTCCAGTTTGCTTAACGGTGGTTAAGTGAATAACGACGTGGACTAACAATATGGGTGTGCCAAGTTCGAATCCAGTCGATTCCATGATACCACTTTCACTTAGGGATATTGGCAATCATTACATGGTCCCTCCTGCAAGAATGCCGACAACAGAATCAAACCGATCTACAAAGTTGTACAGTGTTGATTCATACGAATTTACTTTACTTTATTTACTTGCTATGGTATGTATTCGTGTAGTAGGCAAAAAATATAGTTCTTGAACAGTTTATAGGTGTGTGAATGTAGTGTACTTTTTGATAATAAAACTTCCTCCAGTTTTCAAGTGATTATGTTGAGGGTGGACGGATCAGGGTTGGAGCAAGAGAAGATTTTGTTAAGTTGCTGTTTTTTCTGTTCGAGCAGTTCACCCAGCGTGGGAAACTTTTTCTCCCAGGGAATATTCCTGAAACTGCTTTTCTGCTGAACCACCTGTACATTTCATCACGTTCCACTTGGATCTTCTCAAAATCTTGCTCAAGCACCTGATGTTTACATTTAAGAGTTTTTAGTTCATCTATTTTTATCTTTAAACAGGCATTGGTAATTTTTAAACTGTTTATTTTTCTCATAATTGGGCAAAGATTTTCCAAGTTCATCCACTTCTTTTCGGGTGTGTTGGAGAGGTTCGACTAATTTGTTCTCGGTTGTAAGATTAGCCATTTCTTTTTCTGGTTAGCCATTATCTCAGATAGTTTTTCTGGGGTGGTTCCGGTGAGATGGACATATATTTCAGCAGATGAGCAGTGGGAGTGAGAGTTGATTCTCTGGGCGTCTCATGGTTAGTTTAGTTTTCTGGAGTCTAGCAGTCAGTTGGGTTTGTGTGTCTCTCCAAGCAAGATGTGCCCTTGGGCTCTAAGACATTGGAATTGTGTTTTGATTTGGTCAAGCTAAAATTTCTCATTTACAAGTGCGATTTTATTTGGAAGGAGAATTCTTCTGTGGCAGCACTGATTGTGACCGGTATAATGGGCGAATGATCATGGCCTGTGCAGTGAATGCACACCGTTCATGTTAATATCTGTTGCCAGTGACCAAGATTGACCCTTAAGAAGTCAACAGATGCTAGAAGCACACACATGAGCTTACATCTAGCGCCGGGATCAACTCTGCAAAATTCAACAATTGTGAGATGCACAGTCCCAGAATTAACCAAGGAAGAGGACAACATGAGGCAACTCAAACTATACCTGACTCTCCACCTCTTCATACACATGCACATCATGACTCATACACTATCTTTTGATGATCACTTCTGTAAATAAGCCCCCCCCCCCCCTCTTCTTACATTGCTTTTACATGGCTCTAGTCCTGTGCTTCTTCTTTGCGTGTCTTTAAAGCTTGTGGTAACACGACAGTTCCCCACTTTTTTATGTAGTCCTTTGCATTAGTGTTGTACTCTGCAAGATCTTTCAAGCTGCACCGGTTGGGCAGTAGGGGGGTAGACAAGGCAGTGTTGCATCGTATGGTCTTCCCCTCCACATTCATAGATGGTTGGGTCAGTTTTGTAGTCCCATTTACTCATAGCAACTTTTCATCGCCCCCATTCCCAGGTGGTTTAGTGTTTTCCACTGGAGTCAGGGTGCCTCTGAGAACTGGGAGGGAGTTCCCTATAAGGGGGGGGGGGTACTCTCATGTCAGCAGGAGGGGGGGGGCAATCTACAGCCGTGATAATCTTTTGCCAATATATTGAATTAAATTATAATAATAGATAATTATTTCCTCAGTTCATTTTAATATTTTATTTCATTCAATTTTATTTTAAAAAAAAAAGAAAAAGAAAAAAACAAAGAGATTACATGGTTCGGACATGTTTCCCGGTTACCAGACTACAGCTATATAAAGAAATCATATCAAGAAGATTTAATTCAACAAAGATCAAGTGGACGACCAGCAAAAAGATGAGTCGATCAAAAAAGGGTTGAGACTAGCATGCCGCTCCTTACAGCTGAAAGACTGTGATGAGTGGCGGAATATTGTTGTACAGCATGTGGGGAAGCTCTTTGGAGTATGCAAATAAATCAAGTCAAGTAAGTCAATTTTATTACTTTTATGAAGAAAACAAAAGGTGAAGCACGACATGACTTGACAGCATTCAAAAGCGGCTGTGAAATCTAGTAGGGGACGATCTCTTTTCTACAGCCCTTTTTCACAGAAGAGACGTTGCTAGTCTTTCTGTACTCTATCGCTAGTGTTCAACTGAGCTTCAATCTCTGGCTGTTCCTTGTCAGACATCCCAGCAAAAACTCGTCTTCTACCACAGAGAACATTCCTTTCTTCATCTGTGTGCCTAATATCAAATGGAATTACCATGAACATAGTTTCTTTCACAAAACTTGCCATCTGTGACACATGGTACCACGGGTGTGCTTCACTGCTGGTTACAACATCATCTCCAAATCCAATGTCAATAAATACCCGTCATAAACTTTCCCCATCAGTAATTATATATATATTTTTTTTATTCCACATGCATCATTTTTCATCTTATCATAATATTCATCATTTAACTGACAATCCCATTAACCTTTATTCTCGAGTGGCTTTTATCTTTGCTAAGTAGTGACTTCTAAGTAAAACAAAAAAATAATGTTAGTTAAACAGTGATGAAAGTGTTCCGTGTTTTCTCAGAATTCTGGGATTTCAGATTTTAGTATATGGGATATCTAATTGAAGGCTTCAAATTGAAAGAGAAAAGAAACCGGAGAAAGCAGAAGACTTGAAGATCAAAGAGACCTTCACAATGTCAACTAAAGTAACAATTCACAAACTCGCACAAAAGATGAAAAAGAAAATCATGATTCAGTAAAAACAAAATATACTAGCTGAAGAAGTAAAAAGAAAAAGTAAAACATGTGTAGCATGGACATTTTAGTCCATGCTACACATGTTTTACTTTTTCTTTTCCAAAAATGTAATCTAGTTTTTTTTAAATATTTCACTTTATAACTTTTTGATGTTATTTTATAGTTTCAACAGATTATCATATTACAAATGATCTTCAGTTTTAGTTTGTTATATATGGACTGATTTCACAAAAATATAGTTTTCTTTCTCAAAGAAAATTGTTTTTCCAATTGAAATTTATTCAAAGTTTAAAGCTTAAATATCAGCAGAACCCACCACAGCCATATATTTTAGGAACCCCCTAGTAAAGATTCACATAATCACCACTTTAATATCAATACAGAATATTTTCAGGGTTTTAAAAAATTTGTCACTCTCATCTATGGTTGAGGAAATTGCTTGCAACAAATTAAGCATACTGTCCCTATTCATTACATTTTATAACAAGTATACAGATCAATGTTGCGATGTTGGTGCAGCAACCAATAACGTTCACATAAGGCAAGGGAGTTAACTCAAAGAAATTTAAAACGAAACTTTTTTTTAAATTTGAAAAAAGAAAGAAAAAAAAACACAAAACAGTAAAACAAATAAAAACTCACATCTAAGGTGACAAACACAATTTGAGTTGATCACCATTTATTAGAGGACATTCAGATATACAAAGTTCTGATAGGGTAGAAATCACAAAAATAAAATCACTTTTCTCTGCATTAAATACCATCAATATATATATATATATATATTATATATATATGAATGTTTGTGTGCATGTGTATGTATGTAAGTGTGTGTTGTAAATGTATGCGTGACTGTACCTATATATATATATATGTTTGTTCAAAAACAGCAGTTGAACACTGGAACTGACAGCACAATGGTAATGGGGCTGGAGTCGAGCAGTAGCTGAGCAAAGGGTGGGAGGAGAGAAAGAGAGGAGGGAGGAGAGTGACGGCTAACTGCTCGCTCGCCCACATGCAAGGCTTGATACTGTCGCTGCAACTTGACATCAACTAGAAATGACGTTGTAACATGTACATGTTACACTGTAATAATGGAAAATAAATAACGTTGTCAAGAGACATCTGCTATTGTTGGTTGCTCAGATACAATATCAGGCCTTTTTTTAAATATTAGGATGGCAAATTGTCATATCAAGGGAGATAACTTATTTTTAAAACATTTTTTATTGGCTAGTTAAAGGAAAACAACTTTTCCATTGAAAGAAAGAAATTTTTTTTGATTTGTTTTGAAATGAAGAAATTTTTTTATTGCCACTCGAACTTAGGGTTAGCGGTAAAAATATTCGGTTAATGCCCTAAAAATCTAGAATGGCCAGGAAATTTTAAATTTATATACGAAACAGATCCCCCACTCTAAAGGGCACCAATTGTATCGATTTAAGACCCTAAAGTAAACATTTACTCTATTTTTTTCCATTACATTATTTTTTTGTTGTTTCATTGTATACCAATAACATGAAAAAAGATTTTAAAATCAATTGTTTAAAAAACAAAAAAAACTAAAAATAAGTTATTTTCCTTGATATAACACTCTGTCACCCTAAAGTAAAAAAAAAAAATGCCCAATATCAATGCTGAGGATTAAGAAGAAAAAAAAAAAGAAAAAAAAAAAGAAAGAAAAGAAAGGATTCACACAATATTTGTCATGGACTTATGAAGTACAAGCCCCTCCTGTGCAGAGACCCATTCACCTTGACCATGTATTACATATATATATATATATATTTTATATGTATGTATGTATACCTTTTACACATGAACACAATTTGTGGTTGAACTTGATAGGCAGGAGATAGATTGTCTCAATGAGGATAAAAAATGAAATGGCTGTGAAGATGATGTAAAATGTCAATGTCATCTAGAAATGGTGCTGAATGATGGAGCTAAGAAATACGGACTGACTCTTCTATTTCTAATAGAGCAACCATTTTAAAGAGTCTAGATCAACATCAACCGGTATCTCCTTAGCAATGTCATGGAAATTGGATGGATGGAAAATAAATAGATGGTAAAAGGAGGCAGCAAAGATTTATGATGGGTAAGAACGAAAATTGATTAAAACAAATATGCTGACAATAAGATTCTTTTTAAGAAAGCTTTGTATAAAACAATACAAGATTTTTTTTTTACATTACTTACAAAAAAAATAAATAAATAAAAATAAAACCGTTAAAAAACAAAAAGCAAACTTAATAAAAAAGATGGTCAACAATTAAATCTTCAAGATGTCTTTGGTGTCAATCAATGACTAGGTGGTTGGCAAAAGAGCAGCGACATCGTGGGAGATAATTTTTCAAGAACATCGCCAGTTATGTAATGGTGGAATATTGTTTGTTTCCTTATATTTTCCTGTCATTTGAGGGAGAAAGAATTATATTTGAAGAAAAAAAAAACTCCACTAAAACTCTATTTTAAATTAATTAATCATTTTGGGAAGATAAGCAGGTTAGCTCCCAAATGTTATCGATTAATTTTGTCTAACTTATTCAAGCAGTAAAAGAGCAAAATAATCCACCGAATTAATTTATTCTTTAATTTTTGCGGATTTCTTCTTAATAAACAGTTTATTTTATTACTGGTTTCTGACAAAACAAAAAAACCCTTCACTAACCCTAAGTGGCAATGATAATTTTTAATAAACACGGTTTGATTTTATTGTTTGTTAATTAATATTTGCGAAATACAATCTGCTAAAATCAGAAAACAAATTAGTATTTGCAAAATAATCTGAAAAAATCAGAAAGCAAATTAATATTTACAAAATAAAAATTAAAAAAGAAATCGCCAAGAATCAAATAAATTAATACGGTGGATTAATTTGCCTTGTCACCACTTAGAAAATCAGACAAAATTTGCCTGCCATTTTGGGATCTAACCACTTCAATCTAACTGATAAGTGGGTTTACTATACAAGAGATAAAAGAATTGCACGGGAAAGGGTACAAAAATGACAAACATCAAATACGTTTGCTTTTTAAAACTCTTGCTTATATTAAGTAAAGTCATAACAACTATATTCAGAAATAAAATATGAATTAATCAGACAACAAAATAAAGAGTTAATATGGAATTATTACTAAAAGCCGGTTGTCCTTTATGACTTTTAATTCGGCTAAAAAAACAAAACATTTGGCCCTTCTACAACTTATGGACAATACTTTCATCCATTTCTTTTCTAAATTTATTACTATTTTTCGCAGTTTAATAGACAGAACATCTAAGTCTCAAATATTAGATAAATTGTAGAAACTCCCTTTGATTACTGTGACAGGAAGGAAGTGCATCTGGCAGTAAAATGTGTTCAATTATAAGTCCAATATCTGTGACAATAATATACCCCTTAGGGGCAGGAATAACCACTATGAATAAATATATATCAAAATGAGTGATGATGATGATGATGATGATGATGAAAGCAAACCAGGTCTGGTGGGTGTCACTCGCACAGACAAAATATTATATATATATATATATATATATATATATATATATATATATATATATATTCGCTAACAAAACTACATTTTCTGGCAGCAGTAATATTAACTTACCCATGTTGAAATATTGGGATTTGTAAATGTTGCAACTGGATCCACGTTAATCTCTGACCCTGCTGCTACAAAAAGTTGAACAGAATAACAAGCGATAAGTCTAAAAACAAGACAGCCTTCATGATTCTTATCCGAGCACATTAGAGAATACAAAAGGCTGTTGGCACTAGGTAGATCCCAAATGGGAGACAGAGAAACAAATATGATAATAATATAATAGGAATGCCATACAGATTGAAAATAAAATTGTTACAACAGAATAATTTGGCAACAATAATATCTGGGAATGTTGAAATCAGTAACAAATCCATTGGACACTTCTTGTAGGGCAGGTCAAAAGTAAGGTGGGGTAAAAAAAAAAAGCAACACAGTTTTTTTTTTTTTAAATCGTCAAGTCTTAGACTTCAATTTAAGAGAGGCATCAGAATACCTTTTTAATTTTTTATTTATTTTAATTATAAACTGTCATTTTTGTTTGTTTGTTTAAATCCTCACAGTTGATAAATCTAAAACCAAAAATTGTTCCGAGAAAGAAAACAATTGATTGTTTTTTTAAATAATTTTAATTTTTTGAATTTACATTTTTAATATCATTCATTCAGAGACAGGCTGATAAATATAGTTTATAGTACAGACACAAAATTCTTTGTTAATTTTTTGTTTTGTTTTAAACAAAATATTATTTTGTGAGCAATTCTAACATTTGTTTGCTTAGAGGTCAAGTTCCTAAAACAAGGGGAGACAACCAGTAAACTATGTAAACTCAGCTTTATATACAGATATTTGTTCATCTTCGGATTCATAGTAGCACTACATTGTCAAGCTTGACTTTTCACTAAAGTAGATTTATTTGATGCAGGATCTACAAAGCAAATATCTACCGAAGCGATCAATAATCGAATCACAAAGCTTCTTTACATCAATCTTTGCTTAAAGGTGGTCTCATTTTTGCACAAAACAAATACACCAGAAGACATTTTTTTCTTTCACAATTCATCAGTACAAAAATACTTAGAATAAATAAAGACATAAATTATTACATTTTTCATTTCATTTCAGTCAGTAGACATTTTTTTTTATATTTATTTTTTAAAATTTTATTTTTTATTCCTTCTCACAAATATCAACAAGCAGTTTTCTGATAAAGACAGAAAAATAATCATTATTTAAAAAAAAAAACTATTTATTTAATTTACTATTATTTTGGAAAATATGATACATCATAAACTGAATATAACTAATGATTTTTTATGATGACGATGATGATGGTGATGGTGACAACAGATAGAAAACAGGATTTGACACCATACAATAAAATGTTTACTTTAAATGACAGATTTTTTTTTTATATATACACTTCTGGAAACAACCGCAAAAATATAGAAGACAGATTCAAATAAAAAATATATTTATGTTTCGGATTGATAATTTGCATTATTCCGACTACTATTCTCATCTAGGATGTTATTTTCACAACGTTTCGTCTGATGTAATTTCCAACCTTCTTTAGGTGCTAATTCATGCCGCACTCTGGAATCTATACAGAACTTCGAACTAAAGCATTTATCTAATCTACTGGGTTGATTGTTCTCGTCTCGTCAGCCATGGCCGGATATAAGTCTTAAGTAAGTAATTTTATTTTATTCTTAGTATCGCCTATAACGAAGATTGAACCATCAAACTCCAAAAAACTGTTACTTAGAACTGATTGGTACTTAACACCTTTATCCATTGCAGCACGTGTCCATGGGTTCAGTTCGAAATTCTGTATAGATTCTCAAGTTCAACAAGATGCACCTGAAGAATATCCGTGGTTACATCGGCCGAAACGTTGTGAGAACAACATCCAAATCTGAAAACATTTATTGATAAAAATTTTTTAATGAAACAGCAAAAAAAATATGTATGTATATTTTGTTGCTTCATTAAAAGAAATTTTATCATCGTTAATAAAGTTTCTGTTAATAAAAGAAACGAAATATTAATCAAATATGTTTTTTTTTTAAATTTATTTGAATGTGTTTTCTATATTTTGCGGTTATTTCTACTTTTCCATTTATTTTTCTATACATTTTGTTGGATTTTATTCTTATATAAATCTCATACATATACACTTCTATAAAACAGATATGTTTGTGGTTTCTAAATATAGAATATCTTTTTGCTATTCTGCCATCAGCAATTAGTTTATATCAAAGAGATGTAGTGCTGCATTGAATAAACGTAAGATGCAAAGAAGGCGGGAAAATGAAAACATCTTAAATGCAGTTACTTATCGGTTGATTGTTGAAGATCAAACGATAAAAGGTTGTTAATTGTGCTGAAGGCAGCTATAGCTCTGGAGGGAAAACGGGATGAGTTTGTATGATAGCAGATAACAACGGTTGTGAAGCAATAGAAAAATAATCCTCAACAGGAATAATAGAAGCGGCGATTAGATTTGGTGGATGAGTTGTGTAAGAACTGATTGAAGACGCAGTCATCTGCTTCACACAAATAGAATTGGTAAAAAAACAATTTTAAATTAAAGAGGAGACAATAGTAGGATTTGGAAAACTTTTAAAGCTTGAAAATGAGGTTTTTAGATAGATAGATAGATAAATAGATAGATAAAGATTATCATTTTGTAAACAAATGTTTTACTAAGAAAACAAGAATTGACTTCTAATTTGGTTCTTTACTAGCATTTTCATACGAGCTGGGAATTCGTCCTTGCCAACCATTCTGACAACCTAGGGACTGACCTGAACCACCAGACAGTTCTTTGTAAGAGTATTGTATTGTTCGGCTTGATGCTAAGAGATACACCCTTCCAGGAATTACCTCTTCGTTTTGAGGAGTGGTGGTGGTTTATTGCCAATTGCCTGAGGCATCCCACCAGAGATGCCGACAGGTTTGTTCACGAATATTTTTGCACCCTTCCAAAGTGCCTCTTAGCAATCATTCCGACAACCTAGGGGCCGATCAGAACCATCATACTTATCTATGTCGGAGTGAGGTATGACTTAGATCAGTCCTAGGAGGTGCACCCTTCTAGGTATTATCTCATCTTTTTAAGGGGGAAGAGGTTATTACCAATCAAGTGAGGCACCCTTACCAGGGAATGTTCATGGGTCCGTTCATGACTATTTTTGTACCAGCCAGAGTGTCCCATCAGGGGAGTTGGCTTCCCCACCTTCCGACCTAGTGTCACATCTTGCTGCCGTGGAAGGAAAATAAATAAATACTTTAAATGGTTATTACGTAAAGAGATGTGAGAATGAAAAGGAAATACATCAGGAAGTCACGCACATCTAATAGCAAAATTATTTCGAGAGTGAAGGAAGGGTGGAACAAGTAAATTATTAAGGTAACAGTGGATTAACATGGGAAGATAAACTAATTCCATCTGATAGAAAACGGGATTAATCCGACTGCATTTATGGATAAATCATGAAAGTTTCTATTTATTTGAACTTAAAAAATGGTTATTATTTAAAACGGGAAAATTCTGCCAGTCGGACTAGACAGATGTGATGATCACCGACCCGACAGCATTACACTTTTTGCTTTTATAGCCAGAAAGCCACCGATATGGGATGCTACTTGTTCTGACCCTTCCATACCGTCAAGAATTGCGGAATATGCTGTCAATCCTGGCATCGCAACTCAGTTTGACAAAACTAGAAAATAATGACAAATACAGCTCACTAACTGACCGTTTCATTTTCCAGTCTATCTCAGTCAAAACAACAGGTGTTCTCGGTCCCACTACTTCACTATTCATACGATACATTGAAAGGATGATGCCACTTGTAGGAACAAGCCCTGAGAGACCGCTTGGATTTTCTAGCACATTTCCCTAGCTATCATCCAAGGAAATGCCACATCCATTATGATGTCATTCTGCAACATCTAAATCTTGATGAGTAAAACAAAAAAAACTTTGCGTATGCAAGTAAATAGGAACTTATTGAAATTCATTTTTATTTCTTTAAATAAATACTTTTGATAATTTTTGGTGTGAAATCCACTGAGAACATAAATAATTTTGTTGTATCTTTTTTTAACATTTTTTATCTGCTCAAAAAAATAGTTGAAGCTTTAATTAAAATGTTCCTACATTTTTTTGGATGATTATTATTTGAATATATCCTATATTATATTGATTCTTTTTATTCCTAAATGAAACATTTGTCAACCAAAATTAAAACAACCTTGCAAAAATTCTTGTTAGGTTTATACAATATCCATAAAATACATGTTTTGCCATTAAATTACAATTGAAAGAAAATCTACATTATTTACAGGTTTCGGACCGTCTTCCTCATCTTTCTTGTTGACATTTTCACAATGTTTGGACATTTTTTATTTTTTTAAACTTTTATTCACCCCAAACAAGATATATTGCCACTGTAGTAGGGGGGCAGATTCATAGGGGGACAATCTGGGTGGGGAGTTGGGCAGAAAAATGTTTGTTCACATTACATTTAAATTTCTGCATGTTGGTGTTGCATTCTTCAGTCTTCTTCATGTATCTTTCTGATAAAAAAAAAACACCTGATGAAGGCGAGAGAGTATAACAGGTGAAACGCTGAGAAAATGTCAGCAACGAAGATGAGACAAACAATCTGAAATATGTAAATAACAATATATCAGATATATCCAACTGAATAGACCTAAGGAATAGGCTGTACATATAAAATCTGGGTGAAAATATAAAGATAAAATTTAATATAATTTTTAACAAGAAAAAAAGTAGAAGAAAAAAGTTTTTTTTCAAAAAAAAAAAAAAATTTTTTTTAGTAAAATAAAAATCAACACTTGTTCATCACATAAGCGATTGAGATAGAATCGGATTGGAAAGGCTTCAGTTTGCATTGATCTAATAATCTTCAAGATAGAAATTTTCTTCTTTCTTCAAATGTCAATGTTTTACAAAAATCAACGGAATTTAATTCAAAATAAAAAATGATGAGCGTCAAATAAAATGTATTACAGACATTGAGCAGAAACATGGCTGCAATCTAGTTGCATTGTTTTTGAGCAAGAGTATAACCTCTTCACTGTGTCAATATGCCAATAATTATTGAGCCCTCATCAAAGTTGGCAATAAAGGAATGTTTTAAGATATAAACTCAAAATGATCCATGGCAAATTGCAGTTAATATCGACGTTTCTTAACACTTTAAAAAATTTGGTTGCTTGAAACTATGAGACGTCAGGTTTTGATAAGCACAAGTCTGGCTGTTGCTATTAAATGGTTTCCGTTTCTATTGAATGATGCAACATCTAGTTTGAAATATGTATATCGGTAGATATAAAGTAACTCAGAGACTAATATAAATAAAAAAAAACTTGCTGTACCTACCCGGTATTGCCCATCATTTTAGTTTTTAATTTCTATTTGTTTGCACAGTTTTAAACTTATACAGAAAAAAGAAATAAAATTGTAGTTGTAAGGTAAACAACTCATATTATAGTCTTCAATGTAAAACATGAGTTATCCTCCTTGCTGATTTTTTTGATTTTTTAGGTGATTATTTAAAATTGTTATTTAGAACCAACTGCTTCGGCTTGAATATGTACTCAATGAATTACCTTCTTTAGTGTTAAATACAAAGGAGTAGCTATTTATACATATCTATATTGAAACAGAAACACATTATCAGTTGTCTGGGCTGGACTAAGTAATTTTAAAAATAAGTACGTAATTATATGGCCGATAAAATGGTACAGCAATAACAAATGAAATTTGATTTATCAGCTTAAATGCTATTTGGGCTAACTTTCAAAATCTATACAGATAACTTTATATATAAAAAAATAATGTAACACTACAAATCATAACTCATATGATAAGAGACAGAGAAAACCAGTATAATTACTACTACTACTACTACTACTACTAGTGTGTCCATATCATAAAAGATGATGGCATACTTTTTTCATTGAATAATTTAATACGACACAGGTGTTTTTTTTTTTAATTGCTAAGATTAAATGTTATCAATGGAACATGTACTGTCAAGCTCGGACATCCAAAAAAAAAAAAAACTATTAAGAAAGCCTGTTCTTAGAATTAGACGCCTACAAGTTTTATAATTAAATTCAATTGGGAAAAACAGTTGTTGTTGTGTTTACATTACAAACAATACTAATATATAGAATCAGTTGCTTCGGCTTTAATATATACTCAATGAATTACCCCACCCTCTAATGTTACATACAAAGGAATAGCTATTTATACATATCTATATTCAAACAGAAACATGTATTATATTAGAGATTATCTTTTAAGATTTTAATTTGGTTATTTTACAGTATATCAACAGTTTTTAGAGGATTATTTAATGCTGAAACAATTCTTACTGTAAATGATTCACTGACTACAAGTTGCTCTATTTTACCACGAGCTGGAGAAGGGGGGGGGGAGCATACATACTCTTGATGGTATTACAATGTAAGTGAACGCGATAGATGAAACGGAATTTGAACCCAGCATAGAAGATTCCGTAGTCCACATCAATATTCATTAGAGTGCTCACCAGTTTTATAGAGACAATGGAGGGAATGTTTGGCTTCATATCATAAAGCAGGACTGTACAATTTTCAGATAAATTCAGCATTTGAATATCTATGGCTTACATCTTTTCATCTTTAAACTGTACAAGAAATATACAATCCAATATATGTTAAAATGGCTGTATTTCATAAGAAGGCTTCAACGAAGCATGCACTAATGTTTAGAAATGCCAGATTTTATAAGCTTACAAATGAACTGACTTATACGGACATCAATAAATGTAGTTTCAAGTTATTTGACAGTTTGTTAATGGATTTAGTCGCCAACTTCTAGAAAACATAAACTCACAAGAATAAGAAGACATATCAATCTAACTGCAAAACAAAGACGATAACTTGCCAATATCCATCTATGACAACATTTTTAAACAGTCCCTATTACTTACCTCCCCATGAGGGCAGAACTAGACACAAGGTTGGTTTTTAATGTGGGGAAAATCCAGTTCCCCAAAATGGAGCATGTTGGATTGCGACAAAAATAAAAATTGCTTCAGTCTAGAAAGATTTCTTCTTCACTAACTGAGGACAGAAGAGATGAAGTGTAGTATCGGAACAAATACTACACTTCGATCTTAGTCAAAAGACAGTCTTAAAATATATTTTCAGTAGATATAAAATTATTTCATACTTTGAAAGTGATGAAACAACTACAGATATATTAATAAACTTTTAGGTAATTTTATATTTATCCAGGTTTTTTTCAATCAATATTTTATATAAATGAGTAAATTAACTGAAATTTTCCAAAACTTTAATGGACAATTAAATATTCTATTAATATGATTTTAAGAACTAAAACATATCTTGCACAGGAAATTTATTGCATTAATACTAAATTTAAAAAATAAATAAAAATTCCGGTTTAAAATATACAGTCAGTTTTTCTACCTTCAAAATTAAAAATAAAGATTATTAGTAAAAGGTTTTTTTAAATTGCAACTTATGAGAGCAGGAAAAATAACGTTTCTATAAATGAAGACTGCAATGTTAAGAACAAGAACCATAAAAGTCCAAGCGATTGGCTTCAATTATTGTAAAAGAAATCCTAACTAAATTATTATGTTCTAGGAAGAAGACAGAGAAATGGCTATGAGATTGAAAATAAATTGTGTGAAATTATTGGAGCCTTTAATTACTTATAGATAACCGTTATAAGTAGGTAAATTATCTTGAAATTAAATAAAATTATAAACATTAATTAGTAGCAGTAAAAATAAATATAAAAACAAAAACTAAAATCTATAATTAAATTTATTTTTAGATTTTAAGAATTCAATATTTAATAATTAAAAAATAAGTTTAAAAAATCATATTTTGTTACAATCACTGTGCAAAACTATCTTCACATATCAAAGTTAATATCACTGAGGAAGAGAGAATGAGAAACTTCAAAATTGAACAGTTTAAGGAGACACAAATCTGATAAAACACACGGGATCGGAAGTAGTAACACTGGTAGAAAACCATTAAAATTATTTTTTTAATTCAATAAAATTATAAATATTATTTACTAGCAGTATAGATTAATAAAAAAAAAACTTCAAATCTATAATTAAAGTTATTTATATTTAAATTCATCTTTAGATTTTAAGATTTCAATATTTGAATATTTAATAATTAAATCAATAAACTCTAAGCAATCTTTGCACAAAACAACCTTCAAATATCAAAGTTAATATCAGAGAGAGAGAGAAAGAGAGAGAGAGAGAGAGAAAGAGAAAAGAGAAGAGAGTTCAAAATTGAACAGTTTGAGGAAACCCAAAATCTGGTAAAGCATACGGGATCAGAAGTAGTAATAATAATAAAAAAAAACAGAATGGATAGAGCAGGCATTCATTATGTCTTGAACTTCGTTTTTCTATCTATCGATCATATATCAAGTAGCACAGGGTACAGCATCGTGGCAGGTTAGAAGCAAACAGCAAACTAGAAGAGAAAGCAAGGCGTTTGAGATACAGCTGCAGAAGACGGAACACCTCGACTAGCATTTGACTTGTATTTTCATAAATAACAGATTTTTTTTTTATCACATATTAAAAAAATCAAATCAATTTATATATATATATATATATATATATATATATATATATATATATATATTCTCTTCTGCATTTATCCCGCTAAAGCAGGGTCCACACCGGATTTTTTCATCCAGATTGGTTTGATTGCGACAATTGTGTAAACAAATAAATAACAGAATGGCAGCAGAAAATGTACATAATTCATACGAAATAGATTTTTGGAGAATGAATGGCACAGAACTGAATTGATGAAATTAAAAAACACACACAGATTGTGTATGTCTAATTAAAACGCTTTCAAAATATACAGCACTGAAAGTCACTTTGTACAAAAATTAGAATAACAGATAAGGCTAACAATGGTACACCACACTTTATCATTTACCGAGAGAAAAAAAAAAACTAAGGAAAAAAAAAATAAAGTCATTAGATAGTAACCATTCTCATAAAAAAAGGAAATGCTTTTTTTAAGTAAGAAGACATTCAAAAAACATGTTTTAAATTATAGTTGACTTTCCTGATAGGATCTTTTGGAATATTATATCGATCTTTGAAAATGTCAGAAAATCATGACACTGTACATGATTATTTCAGCAGCAGATAAAAATTAAAACTAAGCGTTTTTTGTTTTTATATATCTATTCAATGATAGTGGATGTAAGCTTACCAAAAGATAAACTTATGAAATCACTGCAAAAACAAATCTCAGGGTATTTAAAAGTTTCAAAAGGAAATATTATTGTCAATATCAATAAAACTATATTTTGCAATTTTACTGTTTAGAATTTAAAAGAAGCAAAATTAAAAATATTTCATTAAAAAACAATTAATTAAAATAAAAGTATGAGTCAGCGATTTGACTAAAATCAGCCAAGTATTTTTTAAAATTTATTTAATTATTGCAAATAAGAATCGCCTTTCATTATCAACTCATGTTGATAATGAAAGACGATTCTTATTTGCCACATTGTACGAAGACAAAGTAACGATAAAAAGAATTACTTTTCTTTATTTGAAAGCAATGAAAAAAGAAAAAGAAAAAAAAAAAAGAAATTGTCATCTTATATCAGTTCTGTGCCAATTCATTGTTTCTTTTGTTTCTAAAACTGTTGGCAGCAAATTCAAATCGATTTTCAGTTTAAAACACAGTGAAGGGGTTAAAATGTGTCATATGAGATCACACGCATACACACAAACATTAATATATATATATATATATATATATATATATATATATATATATATATATATATATATATATAGGGTGAGTCAGACGTAACCTAGCAGTCAAAACATTTTATATTCAAATAAAATAGAAAAGAAGCCTCTGTTCAGTCTCAAAAGACAATGGATATCCCCTGTAAGGGTGCTCGCACGAGGAGTTTATTATGAAGCAAGAGTTGCGCAATCACCAACCACACCTCTCCTAAACCGGCATTGCTTGAGTCCAATGGCAAGAAGAAGTCCAGAATGACTAGAAACAATGCCGGGATAAGCAGAGAGCCCTTCCACATACAGCACCTGGTACTCCCAAATAGTCACCCATGACCAGGCGCAACTTCGGTTATCTGACGGGAACCCGTGTGTCAACGTGATTATGCCGTATATTGCTAAAATAATAATCAATATATATATATATATATACCCAGAGTATTTTGATAAATACGTTTCATCTTGACTGTCTGGTTACTTCTAACTCACCCTGTACACACACACACATACACAAA
Source organism: Sepiola atlantica (assembly GCA_963556195.1). NCBI lineage: Eukaryota > Metazoa > Mollusca > Cephalopoda > Sepiida > Sepiolidae > Sepiola > Sepiola atlantica. The sequence continues at coordinate 64,138,216 of OY744524.1, forward strand.
GATATAAAGACAAAACAAATACATACGCACTGGTGATAATTTTGAAGCACAAGTTTTTTTTTGTTTTGTTTTTTTTTGTATTTTTTCTCTCCCTTTTTTCTGTAAAATATCACATTTAAAACTGGCCAAACAGAAATTTCCCCAGAGAACAACAAGCGGTCGTGAAAAGACGTGGATTTACATTTACTAATAGATTACTCGGTTTTCATTCGTTTTAACGAATGGGGATCACCAGCTCCAACCGTCGAGATTGGCATGACCACAATTGTCTTTTGTCCCGTTGCAATCTGTGAATTTGTTGGAGTGGCTCGTAGAGTGACCTGATGGGAATTCGTGATGGAGTTGGTCTGAACAGTGGTTGAACTGGTCGCCATACTGCCAGTGTGTGAAATGGCCGGCGTAAGAACCATAACAGTAGCAGTGGCATTGGTGCTGGTCGAAGAGGCAGATTCAACAGCATGGCCGTTTCCAGAACTGTTGATCACAGTGTGAGGAATGTATGATGCTGGTTTCATGCCAACGCCAACCGCGTTATTGTTATCAGTAGAGTCAAAGGAATTCAAGGCGGCCGTGTTTCCGAGGTCAATAAACTAGAAGAACAAAAATAAAAGGAAAACACATCATAAATGAAAAGAATGTGACGAGAAGTCTCTTGAACTCCAGATGCACTAAAAACAAGCAAATTAGTGGCATTTCATAAGGCAACACACATTCCAAAGGAGTATTATTTATACACAAAATCTATTCAGCAATTACAAGAAAGCTGATTTTTATTTATTTATTAGACGAATACCCGTCCCAAGATGGGTAAAATTAATTCCCAGAACAGAACAGTATTGCACCACTTCTATGTCTCCTTATGAAAATTAAAATCAAAATATAATGCTACTAAACCTTATGTCTGGAATCTTTATTCAAATTTTGATCAAAATCCATTACATGTTTTTGATTCTAGAAAATGTTTAAAATTGAAGGCTTAATCTTAAGAACCCCTTATGAACAAACTGAAATTCAGGGAATCTTGCTTACTTGGTGTCTGATGACTATGGGTCAAATTTAATGCAAATCTGAAACATTTGAACTTTCAAATCAGAGATTGTGCCCATATTATTCCCTCTTAAAAACATTTAAAATACTCAAAAGAATTTGGGGAAAATTTATTAATTTATGTCTCATATCTGTTGATAAAATTTCAAAAAAATCGGAGGTATCTGAATTTTCACAAAGGACCTCCTTTTTGTACAAAGCTAAATTAAACTAAATATAGCCCACATTACGATCCCTTATGCCGAGCAGTTGTGTTCCAAAATTCATAATGATCGGTTAATTAGTTAGTAAGATTGAATCCTGCAGATACAAATATATAAACATACCTAACTTTATATAAATAGATATGTCTCTTTGGGCATCTCTGATTTTAATCAATAATCCCATTTTAACTTTTCATAAAACATCTTAGGTAAAATTTTAGCCATACACCCTATGCTAATTCACCCAAAAAGAAAAACAAGATTCTACTTTTTAGGCGATTACATGTAAAAGCTAGAAAAACTTTGCAGTAAAAAAAAGAAAAAGAAAAAGATAAAAAAGATTGAAAATTTAGAGAAGATCAGTATTGTATATAAATTTAACATAAAATGATCACCTACTTCCAGGCCATCAGGCGGTAATGATCATCCACTTCCAAACCAGATAGCGTTTTTAAGAACATATAACCAAATATTTTTCAAGATCAAATTCCTTTAATTATTTCATAAAAAAGACCCACCAAAACAAACTTGCTAGTTCATTGTTTCAAAATTATTTTATTGTTTCAAAATTGATTGAACTATCAACCTCCAGAAAACTGTCACTTAGAACTGATTGTTAATCAATGCTTTTATCCACTGCGCCGTGAAGAAGATTGGCCGAAATGTTATGAAAATAAACACCAAAATGAGAATCGTAGTATTAATGATACAAATACCTAAGTGTGTGGTAAATTTGGTTTTTGAAATCTTTCTTTTCATTAAATTTCCAGTAAAGGACAATATATTAAAAAAACTTTTGTTCCATATTTAGAAATCCCATTGTTGGGAAGGTCTCAATTAAATCTCCCCTCTTCCTTCTCTCTAGCAATGTAGTTAAACCTAAGGAGTACAGCCTATTTTTATAATTGAGATTTTTTCATCCATTTTATTAGTTTAGTCCCTTTTTTTGTAAGTTTTTAAATTTCACTACTATATCCCAATTTCTATGTCTATTAAGAAAATAGACATACTATTTGCAGCTGAATATATCAATTCAAAACTATATAATAAAGTCAGTCAGATTCTCAATTTTTGGCATTGATAGGTTCCTACTTACAAAATCAATATTTCATTTTTAATAGCCAGTTCTTCTTGTGGATTATTCCACTATGTTCTTCAGAATAATAAATTGTAATTCAATTTAACTTCTTTGCAAATATCCGTTATCCTGTTTGAAACATTTTTCTGAAAGAAGCCATCTTTCTTCTCAGCAACAAAATGTAAATTAAAATGGCTGCCATCTTTGCTCTCAGCAGCAAATTAAACTACTAATAGTAAATACTATTAATAATACATTTGTTTATTTAAATAACTACTAAATAATAGTTTAATAATTATATTTTAAACCCTGTCAAAACCACTGAAACTAATTCTAAAACTATTGTCTAGGAGAAAATATTTATACCTTAAATTTAATGCATTACAAGTTTTATGTGTTTATATCACGAAGATATAATTGTATGCATGTTATACAGAATGTGTAAATCCATCATTACTGAAAAAAATAGGCAGTTTAATTTAAAACCAACTCATTCAATCTGATTTTTATCAATTGTGATTTTAATCTAAAAATAGTGAAATAATAAAAAATATTATTTATAAAATAAAACTGAATTAAGGTTTTGTTTATCAAGAAAGACTTAATTATTCTAAATTCATAAATTTTAAAAATAGTATGTTATAACAAAAAGAAAGAGGATTTGACTAGATTGTTCATTAATAATATTTAATACTTATAAATCACGCTGCAAAATTTGAAAAAAAATGAAATAAAAAAATTGCAAAGTTGACCCATAACTAAACTATATGTATGTATTAAAATAATATCACAACAAAAAAAAACAAAACAAAAACAAACAAGCAAGATACTTACAACTTTTTAAGGAAATTTTATAATTTATTGACAACAAAAAGAAAATGAAATCCACTTTGAAAAACAACACTTGAAATTTAATCAAATATACAAATGTTAAATGTTCAACTTAAATAAATGAATACAACCGAAACTTAATAAAATTCTCCATTCCTAGAATGATTCTATCCAAAAATTATTCTAAATTGACTTTCAATGAAAAAAAAAATCAACATCAACTAGGTTTGAAAAAATAAGGACTACAGATCATGATTCCTCTAAATGTTATCACTACGTTTGTACTATTAAGAATATAACAATGCTTGTCAGATGATATTAAAACAGGTTTTCTCACAAGAGAAAACTGTAGCGTGAGGGGAAGCTTTTGAAATTGAGGAGTTGAACTAAAATATCTTAATTTTTATAGTTTTCGATTGTTGACTTGGACAAGCATAATTTACCTCTTAAGGTGATATCCTGTTGAGACGCAGGGGGAAGGAGGATTTTGGCTAAGCCCTCTCTAGAAATTCTCTGGAATTAACAAAAAAAAGATATAAAAAAATTAAATATATCAATTTAATAGTTAGCTATGAGAGAGATGAAGGTATGCCACTCAGGATAATTTCTCTTTGAATTTCAGATGGTTGAACATTCATTGCCTCCTATAATCATAGACTTTTTAAAGAAATAAACTGGAAACTATAAATTCATTAACGAATAAGTTAATAATTATAAATAATATTAACAAAATCGAGTGTTATTGCCCGGAAAAATTGAGGAAACCAAGAATTGCAACGCCCAGAATTAAATTGATTGGAAATACCCTTTTCACCTAAAATGCTAAATCTTTATCCACACTAAAGAAAAGGTTATGAGAGGATGGATACTTACTGACTCATTTGGTTTTCTGCAGTGTGTGTGTTTTTTTTTTGTGAGAGAGGGGTGGGGACAGGGTCCTTTGATTTTAATTTACAATATGACAAAAGAATGAAATGGCTGACTGGTGTATGAATGAATCGAAATGCATTATGATGGAATATAATTTTATAATGAAATTAATGTGTAGGGACGAGCAAGAAATACTCACTGAAATATTTGCATGACCACAGTTTCTGTGTCTGCGTGTTTATTAGGGAGAAAGGGGGAGGGGGTTTTCAATGTCGAGCCAAAAGTAAATTGACCTGAAAAGAGTCGGAAAGATTCTTTTCACTCAAAATGTGAATATTCTATCCATGATCTAAAAAATATGCATAAATAGGACTGTGTAATAATCAAATGACAACAGTCATCGAATTAGAAAAAAATAACAAATAGTGAATTTATGGGATGTCATTTTGCAAATCAATATGCAAGTAGTTACGGCAAATATGTTGATCATGTGTACATGCTGAGTATACTCTCCCTTTGTCTTAATGGCAAAGGTTTACCAAAACCAACAAGACCAAGTGTTCACTTTGAACTGGGAAACTATAAAGTGAAGAAGGTCGAACAGCTTGTTAGAAAAGCAAGATAAAAATCGAACATCTTAACCGCCTCAGTATGACGTATGCATACCTCACGAAAAAGAACATAGGGCCCTCCGCCATTGTTGTTCGTAGTGATGAGAGGAACCAAAATGACAGCCAACAATGGTCATCACCTGATGATATGCACCTTCATAAGCAAACACGGAGAGCTGCTGGCGGTGAGCGCTGTATGTGTTTATTTTTCTTTCTAAAAAGTGAAGTTGTTGCATTTTGTATATAAAATAAGGGTCATTTTAATGTCACTATCAGTGCAATAAATGGCCCAAATTTTATAAATACAGATACATTTAGATGTTGTAAAGGGGACATAACTATAAAAAATAATTTTTTAAGCACACAATTCTGGCCATGAAAGCTCTATTTTCACCATAGTATGTTTTAAAAAGCTTTTTTGGTGCTTATGCTGTTCAGCGGCCGTATTGGATAATTTTTTTCTACTTTTTTGTACAGTGAGTAAGAATATAACGCTGAATAAGTATATAATATTGTTTTTATAAAAAAATATTTTTTTAATACGGCCACTGAACAGCATAAGCACCAATTTTTTTTTATTGTTTTGAAATATTTTGGGGTCTGACTCTCATGCCTTTATTAAAAAAGTCAAAGCTTGTACTATTATGCCAGGTTCAGGGAATCCAGTTTAATATTTTGCAATAATAAAAAAAACTTGGGAATAATTTTGCTTTACTCTTCATTAGTTGCATAACTGTAAAGATTAGACAAAAAATAACTCTCTGAAAACGGAGAGCAGAGTTCCATTATCAATTTTGAATTTTCATTACAAAATAAATGTAAAGAGTAATTTTTATTAATTTTAATTTGGGAAATTAGGATGTAAAATACTTATTTTGTGACAAATCGGAAGAAGAAAAAACAATTCCTTATCCAAAACAAATGTCTATTTACTAGCATCCCCACAAGGGCAGTGTTAGACACAAGGTCGACTTTTAATGTGGGGAAAATCCAGTTTTCCCCAAATAGGGCACTCTAGATTGGGACAAAATAAACATTTCCTCAGTCTGGAAGGATTTCTCCTTCACTGACCAAAGATAGAACAGCTACTACACTCCCTTCCCAGCCCAAAGGCCAAGAAAGAGTCGTTACAAATGTCAATGATTATTTTAAACATTTTTTTCAAACTAACACCTTTTCAAAGTTGATATAATTTTAATTTTGATTTATTGCATCATCACCATCATAACATTCGGTTTAACCTCTGTTTTATATGCTGGCCTGCATTGGACAGCTTAAAGAAATTTATTTCCAAACTAACTTATCGCCGGCCAGGTATTTACTTATCTCTCTTTCTCTCGTCCATTCTAATCACTTCCTCTCATATTTCCCTTGGCCCTCCTCTGTGAACTGAACCTGCTACCTCAACTGTTCTACATCTAGTAACCCAAGAACTCTCATTCGTTCTTTCAACGTGGCCATACCATTGAAGTCTCCTGTTCTACACACATCTTTCTATACTGTCCATCTGTTCTGATACTACATTTCAACTTTTCTGTCTTTAGTCAGTAATGGGAAGGTCCTTCTAGACTGATGGCATTTTAAAATTTTTTTTTCATAATCCAGAGTGCCCTTTTTGAGGAACTGAATTTTTCCCCACATTAAAAACCGACCTTGTGTCTAACTCTGCCCTTATAAAGAGGCAAGTAAATAGGGACATTAAACTGTCTCAGACAGTCAGGCAAGGTGTTCATGTCACCAATCGCAAATCCTTTTTCTAGGTATGACTGGTGAAGCCCCAATATAGGAACTTCGCGGGAGTGACCCCTTAGTTTACATTACTCCCACATACGCTTTAACTTGAAATGCGAATACCTGTCAAGGTCTGATTTATGGGTTAAATAGAATCTGTCGTAAGTATGACATGGAACTACATTCAGTGGTGAGGTCCCAATTTAGGAGCTTGGTAAAGTGTGGAGTCATTCCTTAGTTACCATCACTCCAAGATCCACTCTGGTCGTACTATTATAGCTTAAGGTAGGAACTATCTTTTGCAGACGATTTAATTTACAAAATATATGCCGACAAAACAAATAATTCTATAAATATTTGAAGATATTAAAGACTTGAATAAAAGCGACTGAATTCAACATCATATGACACTAAAAAGGTTGATATGCTGTAAAACAAAACTCAATGAAACCATTGTTAGATAATACATAATACTGATCCAAACTGAATTTATGTTACATAAAACTGTCAACACATACCAGTATGTAAAAGACATTAAACTGAATATAATTATGATGATATTAGACTATTAAAATAATGGGAGAAAAAATAGGATATTTTACATTTAGTTATCTTTAACTACTAAGTAAATGTTAAATCAAACTTAACCTCAATCACACATATGTACTTATAAAGTAGGGAGAAATTATTATAAAGTATTAATGATCATCCTCCACGCTATAATAAAGACCAATGTGTATTTATTTGTATATAAATATAAATCCGTCCCATCACACAAAAGTTAGTGATTAAAAAACATGCCTTTTTATTAGCCTCTGGACGAAACAATTTCAAGTGGCAAATAAGCAAATGGCAAGTCAGACAACTCCCACTGTCTGTCTGAAATGAATTCTGAAAGAAATCTTTCACTCTGAATAAAAAGTCAACTGTTAAGTGTTTTTTTTCCTTTACATCATCAGAAATGATAATAATAATTTATATATGCAAAATTAAATTGGATTTAATTCTATGATTTTTTATGAATATTAGTACGAACACTAGCGGAGAATAATTTCTTTTCGTCATTTTTGACAGAGAGTGTACACTAGTTTATAAAAGATTCAGTCATTTCTTCTCTAAGTGAATTAATCCTTTCTTTTTGTAGATTCTCTGTTGGTGAAAGAATAATGAAGGATTAGAGTTAAGAAAATAAACTTCTTTTTATTTCTTTTACACTTTATCTTAGTGAATGTCTGCATTGTAAAAATAGAAAAACCTAGAGATAAAAGATACACACTCAAATTGTGGCATCTTTTTTCACGCATGCATTCCAATGGCATTATTTCTATTTTGTGTAACTTTTAACCTTTCCATCATGCAGGTTCTTGACTCACTTTACGGACATATTTACGGGTTGTTTTGTCTATTCTTTTTTTTTTTAAGGCCAACCTGTGTGTGTTTTTTTTTTGTTCATACCTGACATTTGCCCCTGTCCTACTTTGACACATGAGGCTGCTGGCCTGGATGGCTCATCTCAGCACATACGCCACCTAACATTGTGTTCTCGTACATGTCCTATTAGAAATTTAGAAAGTTTCATTCAAAATATATCGAATTAAAATAAGCTAGAGAGTTTTGCATACAGAATAAATAGAAAGCTTCAATTAAAAGGTTGTGAAACTGAATAGGAAAGAAGAAATGCAGCAAAATCACTTGATCTAAGAGAAAGACAATTTCTGAAAATATTATTCATTTAATTGTAAATACATAAGTTCAATACTATCAAAAGTCTAGTAATAATTACTATTACTGGCATAAATTATTTTAAAGGAAATACAGTTAGGAAATTAGTCAAAAACAATTTATTTTGTTTTACCTACTCATTTGTGATCTATTTGCGTTTAAAAGATTTTAATATTTAAAAGAAGTTTTAAGCTAATTTACTTTACCTTAAATAGTAATTGAGTAAAATAATCTGTGGTAGCCATTTTGATTCTGGATAGGAAATAAGTACATAACCGGAGCGGAAGTGAGTAACGTCCGAAAATGCAGAAGCCAAGTATGCGACCATTATTCACTTCCGCTCCGGTTATGTACTTATTTCCTGTCCAGAATCAAAATGGCTAATGTAGATTATTTTACTTAATCACTATCTACAGTAAAGTAAATTGACATAAAACCTTTTTTAAATATTAAATATTTTAATGCAAATAGGTTATAAATGAGTAGGTAAAGCAAAATAAATTGGTTTTGACGAATTTCACAACTGCATTTCTTTTTAAAATACTTTATATCGGTAAGAGTAAGGATTACCAAAAATCTTTATTTACTTACACGGTTATGTAAAAAATGAAAAAAAAAAAAAAAAAAAAATGAATGAAACATAATATATTGACAGAATTTTTTTTAACTGATTTTGTCCCAAAATAAAGTTTGGCATTTTAAATAACAACATTAAGCAGATTGTTTAGTTTTACTTTCATTTTTCATTGTAATCTACATAATTTATTGAAAATAAGACCCCGATCAACGGTGGGTACTCCAGCTAGTATATATATATATAATATTGCTTTTATATGCATATATATATGGGTCAAAAAATTGTTTTACGGTAAAATAAAAATAAAATGTATTCATAAATAGTGATTTCACCAGACAATTTTTCAAATAAATATGCAGAATAATTTTAACAGAAATAAAAAGGAAACAGAAATAAAAAGGAAACAGAAATAAAAAGGAAACAGAAAAAAAGGAAACAGAAAAAAAAGGAAACAGAAAAAAAAAAGGAAACAGAAATGTTCCAATAACATTAAAGAGTTCCACTAGATGAAAAACAGAATGTTAGTTTAATAACTTAAACACGAATACAAATTGCTTTTCTTTACACAAGGCAAGCTTAAATTTTTTTTAAAGCAAACAGCCCCAAAGAACTGAAGTTAAAAGAAGATCAGGCAATGTTAATAATGTTAAAATAATCATTGCCAAAGGTCTTTGCACACTCTCGGTTGTCCAGTTGACCTATTGCAGACATGTTGTTGGCCTGTTTTGAATTAAGAGTTTCCTTCTCTCTCGTCGGTACCTGGTGAATACTTACAAGGAATGTGTTGTTTAATTCTTCTATTCAACCCTTGAGAAGTATACCTATATACCTGAAATCACACCGACACATAAATTCATTTATTAATACACTTTGGTTGATAGGTAAGTAATTCTTATGAATCGATGGTAGAATGTCTTTGGTACTAAATACAAAACATTGATTAGTAGCAAAAAACATCTTGTGACAACCTTTGTGATTTGATTATTGAATAGCAAAAATAAACCAAAAATCATTGCCTATCCAAGAAATCCTTAGATACATAAGATATTTTGCTGATCCTTGAAAAGATCGACCTATATACGTGGAATCACATCAGCGTGTAAATTCATATATTAATACACTTATTTGGTTGATAGGTAAGCAATCCTTATGAATGGATGATAGAATATTTTATTGTTACTAAATACTACATGTGGAAATATACATGAGAAAAATACTCATCTGTATATCATTTAATGTATTCAATTGTTTACATTTTGTCAGACGACAACACGATAATCTTTCATCCTTTAAAAAATCCCTACCCTTGCCCCCGCAAAAAAAAATATGGAGCATTAAGAAATAAAAAAAAAAGTTACAGAAAAATGAAGATAAAGAAACCCAAACGATTTATCTTAAACTAATCAAGATAAATAAATCAATTTTCTTCTATCAATTCTGGTACATCCATGGTGTTCTTCATGATGCAGTTGAGAAACACGACTGGAGGCCTATAGATAAATGTTTGATTTTCAGAGATTTTTGAAGAAAATTAAGTCAATTATATTTGAAAATACATGGAATAAGATTCTGACTCATACCTGAGGCTAAGAAGATGCGTTAAAAAATAAATAAATAAAAATGCATATGTGGATCATATCTTTTTACCAGACATCTTGAATAACTTTAAACAGTTATAATTCGGTGGCTAATTGCGCTACCAAAATAAAGTTGGTACCATTGTTTATGTTTTGCAAAGATCTATGTGCCCACATTAAAAGTTTTTAGATATAAAGAAAATTTTGGTTTGGGTACTGTTGTGATGGGCTACCTGACTCCATCAAGGCTGATAAGTGTACTAGTCTGTAGTATATATATATATATATACTACGAACAGTAGCATGTATGGTGGACTATATTTGACAGTATTTGAGTGTATTAGATTAATCCTATTGGATTACCGGTAGTGTTATTGTTTTGTAGAAGATATACATTGTAATAAACCATCCTCTTTTAAAGACCTTACACTCTGGTTATTTTTGTTATTATAACTTCTAACCAAGTTATATCAGCTGCGGCGAGAATTTCGAAAACGAACCCATAAAAGATATGGTAAAGTCAACTGGTAAAATAAGATTCGAATGAAACCAAATTTTGGAATATATTCAGTCACGCGCGTGCTTTGTTTTATTCAGTGAATGCATGCAAGTCACATTGTGAACGAAATAATCCGACTGACGTTGATTTAAAGATATCAACTACAAAGATGGTTTGCTAATCGAATTCACACTACAAAAAAGGATTTACCTCTACAAGGTACAAAAAAAAAAAAAAAAATCCAACAAACGGTTTTTATCGTCAGACGTACATGTGTGCTAACGAACAAGGATTACTGTGGATTTGTTTTTTTTTTCAAGTACAACTAAGACATCTAAAAAAAAAATTAAAAAGAAAAAAAAAGTGTGTCAAAGAGGAAAACTTTTTAGAAAAGTAAGAATACTTTTATTGTTCAATAAAAAAAAAAATGTATGATGGCCCGTGATTCAAATTCGAACTCGGACCATTAACATTACGAACTATACAAGATAAAAGTTCAATAGAATACTTTTTAGTAACTAATAATAATACACTCACTGCTATTACTTTTTCTAAAAATTGAAATTTTTTTTGTGTGTCGAGTTCTCCTGAGTATTTTCAATATGGAACAATTAGTCGAAATGACTAAAATGCTGTATATGAAACTGCAGCAACAACATCAATATCAGGAGTTGCAGCAACAAATAATGCAACAGCAGAAAAGTTTCGAAAAAATTCTAAAACAGATCACCAGTGAAAGAAAACAGTTTTTTTTCTGCCGAAAGAATTGCAAATTCTTTATCTGAATTTGTATATAAGCCTGATTCTGGCGTTACATTTCCAGCATATTTCAGACGATTTGAAATGATATTTACTAAAAGGTGCTTAGATTGGTCGAATGAAGAATGGGTAACTCTGTTATTACAGAAACTGGGAACAGAGGAGAATACCAAATATACGAATTTGATATAGGCCAGAAAACCTGAGGAAGTTTCATTCGATGAAACTATAAATATACTGTCAAAGATATTCGACGAAAGAAATAGTCTATTCCACACGCGATACAAATGTTTAAACATCGTGAAAACGGATAACGAGGATTTTTTGGCATACACAGGAACAGTAAACTTTTTGGTTGGGCAATTCAATATAGATGAAATCCCCAATGATTTATTCAAATGCCTAATCTTTGTTCAAGGACTAACCGCTCCTAAGTACAAAAAAATAAGGTCTAGAATCTTAACAATGGTGGAGCAAGACACGAAAATCACGTTACAAAGAGTGACGTCAGCATCTCATTAATGTTAAAAGGGATAATACCCAAATTGAGGAAAAAAGTGTTGCCAAAGTACAACACATAAAAAACCAAAAACTCCTAAATTCAAAAAGACAGGAAAGTGTGAGATGTGTGAAAATACTAAGCATACTAAAGACGTATGTTGGTATAAGAACAAATTTGTGAATCTTGCAGAATTATGGGTCATAAATGATCTGTTTGCCGCAAGAATAAGAAAAAGAATTTTGAAAAAGTAAACGTTGTTATCAAAAAAAGAAATCCAAACTGAAAATCGAAAATATGTAGATGCACGTATTAATGGTCGTACAATCACTTTTTTACTGGATTCTGGCTCAGACATAAGTAGTATTGACAAACAAACATGGAGAAGAATTGGAAAACCCAAATTATCTGAAACCAAGAAAATTGCCATCGGGGTTTCAGGAAAAAATTTAACTTTAAAGGAGAATTAAAATGCAATATTTCTTTCTAAGGTAAAACTACAAAAACAAAAGTATATGTGATTCAAGGGGTTAATTCATGTCTCTTCGGAATAGACTGGATAGTACTGTTCAATTTATTTGAACTCCCTATGAACTCTTTGCAACGAAATAAACAGTGCAAAAAAGAAAAAAATGTATTAAAAATTAAAAATTCATGAATTAATTGAAAGAAGAATTTCCCAGAGTTTTCTGTGAGGGTTTGGGTTTATGTACAAAGACAGAAGTCAAGTTTGAACTTAAGGAAAATGTCACTCCAATTTTAAACCAAAGAGAAACGCCCCCTTTTCCGCCAATTAACAAGGAATGTGAAAGATTAGAAAAAATGGGAGTTATATCTAAGGTAGACCATGCGGATTGGGCGTCGCCCACCGTCTACGTCAAAAACAGAAAAATAAGAGTGTGCGCCGATTTTTTAACCGGGTTAAACAATTGCCTGAAGGATCATAATTATCTACTTCCTTCGCCAGAAGACATTTTCTCAAAATGAAATGGAGGAAAGATTTTTTTCAAAAATCTATCTATCTGACACATACTTGTAGGTTAAAGTGAACGAGGAATGCTGAAAATATTTGTGCATAAATACACATAAGGGAATTTTCAAACTAAATAGGCTCCCTTTCGGCTTAAAGGTCGCCCCAGCTTTGTTCCAACAGATTATGGACACTATGTTGGCGGGTCTTGAGTTTGCTATCGCCTATTTAGACGATATTCTAGTCAAAAGTAAGAACGTTCACGAACACAAAAAACACATCAGAGCTATGTTCAAACAACTAGAAGAATTTGGTTGCAAATTAAGTTCCGAGAAGTGTCAATTCTTCATGGAAAGAATTAAATACCTCGGATAAGTGATAGACAGTTAAGGTAGGAAACCAGACCCACAGAGGACTGATGTAATTAAAAATATGCCTGCACCCGCCACAGTTGCAAAATTACAATCGTTAATATTATGCAATCTACATTCCAAAAATGTACGATTTAAGAGCTCTCCATAACAAATTATTAAGGACAGACAAAAAAATGGATATGGTCAAAAGATTGCAAGACGGCTTTTCCAAAAATAAAAAAAGCCTACTTTCAGATCTAGCTTTAGCTCATTATGATCGTGTGAAAGAAATCATCCTTGCGACTGATGCTAGTTAATACGGAGTAGGTGCTGCACTGATACACAAATATGAAGATGGTACTACTAAACCGATCGCGCAGCTTCAAGGACTCTTTCAGCAGCTGAGAAAAATTATAGTCAGATCGAGAAAGACGCATTATAACTTCTAACCAAGTTATATCAGGTACCTATTATAAATCTTTTATCATGGTCACTTCAAATAGTGACGGTGAAGTTAACTGTCGGAAATGAAGTAAACGAATCATAAAAGATTGTATTCAAACAGTTAACTTTTTAAATAAGAGAATTATTGAGTCACAAAGTTTATCACCAACTTATTGAAATAATGACATAATTCAAGAAACCATACTAATCATCATTACACAAGAAAATAAATGAAGAAAATACTAAATAAAAAACTGAAACTGAACTGGAAACTGAGGTATGAAAAAAAAAAAAAATTCAAAACTAACTAAAACCGATACTGAAACTAAAATTGTCATACTGCCAAACTATAATGAAAACTTAATGTCACTGCAATAATTAATACTAAATAAATATTTAATTTATCTTTTTGATTAAATATTTTTATAATCTGCTGATTTTATTGTTTTTTTTTTTTTAAAGAGTTGTGATCTGAACATAATGCTAAAATCTCATTAGCAACCCTGTTAATTTGATGTGATACACAACCAACATATTTTATTTACATGAATAAGGAGGACACATTGCGTGACGAATAGGGTTCACTGTTCATACTGAACTATATTTATGCTTACCTAAATATAACATCAAAGATATAAATTTATCTTGCCGGATTTTCAAAGTCAGACCCAAATAGACTTTATAAGCTAATACATCAAACTTTGCTTTTGACTAGCCAAATGACTGATCATATGAAACATTTTTCAATAATCACCGAAGAATCAAAATCATCAAGGGAAATAACTGATATTTTTTAATTGAGGAATATATAATAAGAGTTGTCTACCTTACAAGTAAAATTCCATTTTTTTTCTGTATAAGTTTAACAAATCTGCATATAACTAAAAATTAAAAACTAAAATGACTTCACTGCATCCCGGGCAACGCCGGGTAGTACAGCTAGTTTTGAATACAATAATGGTTTACAGGTTTCAGAATAAAATTATGTTGAGATGCACAAAGCAAATTCATGTAAGTCAGTTTCAGTAATAAGCAGTCATGTTAGGTGTTTTTACAGATTAATTTAGAGATGCTCAAGGAATGAAGCAAAAATAGCCCACCCCCCTTTTTGATGAATACATTCAGTAAAAGTGACTATGCAACGAAGTCCATAGCCTAATACAATTATGACTTGAATTTTGATCTGAAATTTGTATTACTTTTGCCAAAGATGAAGTAATCACCTAGTCTGTTCTCTAGAAGCATTTATTCGTGAAAAATTAGACTTTTATAATTATGGATGGCCCAAATAACCTAACAATACATCTACAAGCCTTTATTTATGAAAATGAAACTTTTAGTTTTGGATGGTCCTAATATGCTATAATTTTTCTCCTTCTCTCATGAACACTTGCCTCGTCTCATAATATTAAAAAAAAATCTGTGATAATAGGAGTATAAGTAACGATAAGACAAGCATCTATGCGTTAGCGAGAAAAACAGAAAAAAAACAAGTCTGATTTTCATAAATAAATGTTGTCAGGTTTGTTTATGAGAAAAATGATAACATACAAAAATACTGATTGGATTTTAACAAAATTTGTTAGAAATAGACCCCATTACATTTTTTTCTTAAAGACATATTCACTCATTTCTTATATAAGAACTAGAATACACGTTCCAGGACGGGTAAAATTAATTCCCCAAATAGAACAGTTTTGCACTACTTTCATGACCCAGTACGAAGATTAAAATCAACATATAATAATACCAGACCGTATGTCTAGAATCCTTATTCCAATTTTGATCAAGATCCATTATATGATTCTGATTCTTGAAACTGTCTAAAATTTAGGCCTTAAACTTAAGACGTCTTAAAAAGAAATTGGAATTCAGGGAATCTTGCTTAATTGGTGTATAATGCCTATGGATCAAAATTAATGCAAATCTGAAATATTTAATTTCTTTAAATGTGATGTTGTGCCCATAAAATTCTTTAAAATACTCCAAAGAAACTGAAATTTGGGGAATATTTTTTAATTGATGTCTAATACTTTTGGTAAAATTTCACAAAAATTGGAGGTATCTTAATTCTCATGAATGGCTTCCACCCACTCCTTGCACACTTTGCATAAAACTAAATATAGCCCACATTACCCACCCAGTATTTACATACTTCTCACGTAAGTATGATGCTGCACAAGGCCAGAAAAGTTAGAGAAAAAGCCAACATTCCGGCGGCAGAGCCAGGCTGGTCTCTAAAAATATTCTGCGCAGCCCTATCGGCATTTCCTGGTACGGGCGCTTCAGCCAATTGGTAATAAACCAACTACTTCCCAAAGAGGGAAGGCAAGGCCTGGGAAAGTGGATCTCCTAGGACTACCCAAGAAATATATACCTCAGTCTGACAGATAAAGGCCACCGAAATGGCCAGTCTCTGCCGGAGTGATTGTCGAGAACGTATTCCTGACTGGTATTTAGGAGAAAGAATCATCAGACGACTTTCGGCGTCAAAATCATTTTCTCCACTCCGAGAAGCAGAATCCGGCACATTACCCTCCCTTAAACCTAGCAGCTGTGTTCCAAAATTCATAATGATCAGTCAATTAGTTTAGGAGTGAATCATATACATAGAAATATATAAACACATACTTAACTTTATATTAGTAGAGATGCATGAATTTTGATAACAAAAAATTCTGACATATTTAGGGCAGTTGTGTCAAGATTTATAATTTTACACTTTCGGCCAAAACAGACACTTATCAAGAAACAAAGGTTCATAAAGTAATTCTATGTGATTTTTGTTTATAAAAAAATAAAAAATAAATAAAAATGGAAACAAAAAAGAAAGGATCAAGGATACAAATGGCACCCTAGAACGAGGTACTAAAAAAATAAAAATAAAATAAATGAAAGTCACGCTTTTGTTTTCAATAATAGTTTTATTTAATCAGTAGTTTAACATAAATGCAGAGAAAAGAATGCTATGCAGAAACCGTTTTTTTTTTTCTTT
Source organism: Sepiola atlantica (assembly GCA_963556195.1). Classification (NCBI taxonomy): domain Eukaryota; kingdom Metazoa; phylum Mollusca; class Cephalopoda; order Sepiida; family Sepiolidae; genus Sepiola; species Sepiola atlantica. Next base: position 64,154,982 of record OY744524.1, read on the forward strand.
TTTCTAAAAAAGAATACCTTATTAGGGAAGATAACTTGGTTTGGCCCAAGGGAGGTTACTCCAGATGATTCTCAATCAACAACTGAGCTAAAAATTTTGCTATTACTTTCATTTTAGTTTTGATGTTTTCTTTTTCCAACTATATCGTTTAAAAAAAACTTTTTTTACTAAATTATAATTTCGTTTAAATAAGATATTCAAATTGGTCATTAAATTATTAATTGAATCAAATTGTTAACTAATTTTGTTCTGGTAATGGTGTTTTAATCTCTATAAATTTATTGAATGTAAATAGCTTTAAATTATTTTAAAACAAGATTTTTTAAATTTCATTTTATTTTACGCTACTGCATTTTTCATTTCGATAAATAATCGATTAATAGTAAACAAATGAATCAAAATATTAATTTAATGTTACACATTTAATCAATATTTTCTTTCATTTATTTACTATTACATTTTTCATTAGATAGCCGAGAAAAACACACACGTGAAGTTTTCTTATAATTTTATCAATATAGCGATTGTAAAATTATGAAATGTGGTTTTCATTTGTTTCATTTTTATTCACATTAATATTGTAAGCAAAGTTGTTTGTTTACAAATGAATCAAATCAAAAATCAAGTATAAAAACAAAACTGACCATTTTTTTAGTTTCTCATTCTGAAGTGATTATTGTATCAGAGATTAAAAAAAACAGAGATTTCTTTTTTCTTTTTTGCAGTACTAGTAAATGATATTTTTTCCATTCAAGGAAGAGAAATGCAGAGAAAAACTTCATTAAACTTTAGGAATTCACTGAGAAATTGTTGGTGTTACCTGTCTGACTTCTCCCATGACAGCAATTGGAGTCTCGTCGGTAGCAGCTGCCACCTTGTGCTCCACCAGATAAAACATGTATTCGTCATACAACAGTCGTATAAGGTGGAAAGAACCAAAGCTGGCAGCGCTCCGTAAGGTTAGATCCCGGATAACCATAGAACTGGAAAGAAGAAAAAAGTAGTATGAAAGCACCAAAAATGGAGTACTCATGCCATTTTAGGAGAAACTCAAATATTTTGGCCACTATTGTTGATATTATGTTTTAGTATTTTTGAAATGAGGATTTATTATTTTTAATTTTTTAATTATTCGGACTACTGTTCTCATCTTTTTTTGGTCAATCTAACCTCTGTAACCACTTCTTGTTGAACTCTGGAATCGAACTGAACCCGTTATTTAATCGACTAGTGGTAGATTGTTCTCATTCCGTCAGCCATGACCGGGTTTAAGTCTTAAGTAATGAACCTGTAGTGTAAAGGATAACGTGCTAATGTTCTGTCCACTCTAGAATAAGTCCCTTAGATTTATCTCCCTTTCTCGGCCCTCCTTCTTGTAAGGGATTTTTTAGCCTAGACACCGGGCGAGCGGCTTTCCGGTGTTCTGTCCCTTATCTCCTAGCTGCTTAGTCACAGATCTTCATGGAGGAATTTCTATCCACTTAAATATCCCGATATTTTAGGTGTCTCCGGTAAGAAACGCTACCTTTCTTCTCCCTCAAAATAGAATTAAATAGCATAAGTATTATTTCTTTTGTACATTTCTTTTATCTGAGCGAACTTTATTCATTTTTTTACACCAAGTGTGAATCTCTATTTTAACTGCTCGTAACTTCTAATATTTTCTATTCTGAAATCGATTAACTCATGGCGGCCTTTTAGATTTAGTAAACTTCTCGTCTCCTGACTCGTTGTCATTTTTGTATTCACATTTTGCTAAGACAATGTTTTTTTATTATTTTTTTTCAGTTTTTACCTTTTTCGATGAATAATAAAATCTGCGTTTAAACTACCTTATGCCTCAGAGTCTTGTTTGTTGATAAGAGTTTAGGCTAACTGTTCGACGGTTATAAGCAGCCCTAGGACAAGTAATAATCATTTCTAAGTGACAATCTTCCGGAGGTTAAAGGTTCAATTCCCAATACAGACGATACTAGAAAATATAATAAAATTCCTTAAGGTTTCTACCCGGTAATGGCTGACAGAACGAGAACAATCTACTCCCGTGGTAGTTTCAGTTCGAAATTTTGTAGATTTCAACATTCGACACAATGCACCTGTAGAAGGTCAGAGGTTAAACTGGACAAAATGTTATAAGAATAACATCCAAGATAAGAAAAACAGTCCGAATAATCCAAACTATTGTTGCGTATAGATCTATCTTACCTTCATCAAAAGAAATGTTTCATTTATTTGTTTAGAATTTAATGATAGATAAGAGGTTTCAGTGAAATATTCTTTTTGAAGACTTGAATAAAGAAACCTATTCAATGTTTTAATATGGCTATAAGTTTTCAAGAAAATGTTCTTTCAGTTTGTAAAAATGTTAAAAATAAATTAATGGACAATATTTTTGAGATGAGGCATTGTTATTTACAAGCTTCAGACTGTTGTTCTCGTTTTGGTTGTTGGAATAGAGCAATCAAAATGTCTTTGTTTTATCACTGTTCAATGATAAGCACACCTAGAAATGACATGTGAAACCGTCAATATCTCTGATATAATCCTTTCTTGGCACTGCTCTGATTTTGGCTGTGATGGCCCTCTTAAGTTCAGGAATAACTTAGGGATTGTTTTGATAGAAATTATCTTTGAGATAACCCCTTAGATAAAAATCCGAGGTTCGGTGATTGCGAAGCCCGTTTAGGATGACACCTCCTGCTGATGAGGCAATTACCAAAATGTCTTCGTATATCATCGAACAGAAATAAAACAGAGACGGTTGGACATTCATGAGTGAAACTAGGTCGACAAGTCAGCCATCGACTGAAGTTTATTTGTGCCAAATATGGTTGGATTGCAGAAAAGATTGTGAATTTTATTAATAATTTAATGAGTGGCATTTGGGGGGGGGGGTCACCCTGTAAGATGTTAATCCTAATAAAGTGTTAAGTAATGTTCAGACAAACGAGAACAAAAAAAAAATCGTTGAAAATACTTTGTATACTTCACAACATATTTAAACATTTTTTTTACCACTTATCAACGCCAAGAGCTTCCCAAGGATAAGGATTAATGGATTTATTGTCAGTTGAGAGATGATGAATTTTATGAGAAGATTGTGTGACTATTGTTCGAATACTTGTGGGGACGGTTTATAAAAGGAATCTGTTGACATTGGATTTAGAGACGGCCATGCTGCAATCTGCAAGAAAGCAGTCTCAAAGTATTTTGTACTTGTTTTTTTTTTTTATTTTAGCTATTAAAAATGTTTTAGGGTCTTCACTATTAAAATGGATATATCAAAAGTGTGTAATGGAAAAAATCCGTTAATAAATGGAGGCCTAAGTGTCTGAATATTGCCATTTGTTTGTCAAATTCATCAAGAGAATATCAGCATTAGTATACCAGTTTTAGTAACCCATTTGGCATAATGGTTAGTGTTCATTAATGGGTCAGGAGAAAGGGGTTCAATCCTTGATAGAGTCATATGAAAGACTAAAAAGAAATAGTACTTAATGCCTCCTTGCTTAGCTTTATAAGGTGAGGATCAAGTGTAAATGGAGTAATTCAGAGAAAGGAGTGGTGTCCTCCCCTACATTTCTGTGTAGTAGCCACTGAAAAAAGAGCCTTTGGGTTGCCCTCAACTATGGTTGCTCCATTTATTTTTTATTTTCACTCAAGACTATCAAGAAAGAATACCTTACAAACCCAGTGTTATTAAACTGCCCGAGTTTTTGCATTTTCAATTATATTGAAGAATGCATCGATTTTGAATATGCATTATCCAGACTCAACAGTCTATATGCAAATACGATTTGAGACATACATTGTTTACCAGGTGGCAAAAAAATAAAAAAAACATGGGATGAGCATTTTTTGAAAGAATTGAATTTCTTCCTTCTCTAAGTCTCCAGCCGAAGTCAGATCCATTAGAAGGACAATAGATTCGTCTTTTCCAGGAACAAGGATATACATGCTTCAACAAGAGATATAGTAGACTGTATTTCATCTGGATATCAAATATGAGCATACTTTGGATTTGCCTCAATAAGCCCCGCCTCGTCTACCAAAGGGTTTGGTAATTCAGCCAGACATAACACCACAAGAGTACAGTTCCAGATTGCAAAAGCCAAGAAAAGTATATTTTTGTTTACCTATTATATAAAGGAAAGTTATCTGTGGGTCCAGCTAAAAGTAAAAAAAACTACACAAGACACACCCACGTAAAGCTGACATATTCTTTTTCACTATTGCTTCGGACAAAATATAGGAACATTTTTGTAATATTCATTCTTTTGGGAGTCAACAGGAACAAAATCAGTTGGGGGGGGGGGGTATTTTTTAATGTTATTATGTAGTAATTCGCCAACGACTTTCCCCAGTTGCCAGAGTAAGAGAGAGACATTGAATAATAGAGAGAGAGGGTGATAAAGAAAAAGAGAGGGAGATAGGGAAGACAGAGGGAGGGGGGTAGATATAGATAGATAGATAAGTTTTAAAAGAAAGATATTGCATAAACATTTTGACTCTTCTATTTTGTTGTCCATACCACCAACCCCTTCCTGGACAATGTTATGCTGGTTTCTAAATAAAGCAGGCCAACAGGGAAATTTTTAATTTTATAAAATTAAAGTTAACAATTAAAATTTTAAGGAGAAACTTACCTATAAAACGACCATTTTAATAGAAACTGCCGTGCAGCTTTTGGAAAATTACTGCTACCTTCATGTGGTTTAAGGATTTGATTAACAACTCCTTCAAGCCATACAGCCCATTGTTCTAAAGAATTCTGGGACTGTAGAGTTTTTTTGAAATCTTGCTCAAGTTGGTGAACCATAGAATCTTCACATTGGCACACCCAGGAAGCTTGCTCCTGAAAATAAAGGCAAACAAAAAAATGATTATTTTTCATTCATAGTTTTAATTATTAAATTAAGACACAGAGCAATATAAAGGATACATCTATATTTCTACAGAACATATAATAAAATGTTTTCCTCCATATCAAAATAGATAGTGGTAATCTTGCAGGATACTTAACAGTCAAGAAATTGTAAAAAAACAAAAAAAACAACAAAAATAATTTATACCAAATGCAGTAGAATTTAATTATCTACCGACCTGTATACTTTTAATATGCTAAAACTGTTTGTTAATGTTTTTTTAAAATTTATTTCAAAATTTGTTTTCAGTGTTCGTATTTCTTATCGTCAAACTACAAACAAAATGGCTGACCATGTGAAGCCTTAAGCTTTGAGATACTGCAACTTATTTTGAAATAAAGAAACTTTAAAACAGTTTCAGAATGTTATAAGTATACAGGCCAGTAGAAAATTAAAATTTAATGTGTTTGGTGGAAGTTATTCGTTGTAATTTTTTAATATTTGATTTCTCAGCTGTTAACGATAATCTAGAAGCTGAACGAAAAATGTTGGCAGCCATGTTTGATTTTTTTAATTGGGTTTGAAAGAGCTTTGAGCGAAATCTTATTTTGAAATAAAAAACAAACAAACTTTAAAACAGTTTCAGAATGTTAAAAGTATACACGTTGGTAGAAAATTAAATTTTATTGCATTTGGTAAAAGTTATCTGTTGTATATTTCATGTTTTTTAATTTTGTATATTTCTTGGCTGTTAACCATACTGCAAGATTATTGAAATAGTTTTTGCATGTTTCTACCTAAAGTTTGCTGATAAGATAATTAAGAAAGAATAGAAGTTTTAGGCATATTTAGATTTTTAATTTCTCTGGTAACTACTAAAATGTATTTACAAATAAAAATCGTGGTCTTATTAAAATTATTAGATCTTGTAAGCTGTATTGCCAATTTGGTTGAGTTAATTCAATTACTATACTGATGTATGGTGACCGGGGGGTCCGATTGTAGTTGGTGTATCTTTCTTGAGGACTGTGTTGGAATTTTAAGAATCAGAATAAGTGCATTTTTTTTTTTCAAACTAATGAGTCACCACTTATCAAGGCTGAAAGCCACTCAAAGATAAGGGTTAATGAGATGGATGGATTGTTAGTTGAATGATAAAGAGTATTATGAGAGGCCCAAAAATGACGAATAGAATGAACAAAATTTCATTATTTATGAGGACGGTTTATGACAAGTATTTGAAGATGACCATGCTGTAGTCGGCAAAGAAAACAATCCTGTAATAATGTATGTGTTCCACAGATAGAAAGCCCTTGGAAAGAAACTCTGTTCATCGAAATTCCATCTGATGCTAGGCACATGGAGGAAGAAAGGAGAATTCTTTTCCAATGTGGTAATAAGATGAATTCTTGCTGTGAACGCCTTACAAAGAGGAACTAGAAATTGGAGCTTAGTTTCTATGGAAATAACGATAGAGTAGAGAAAGACTTGCAAAGGGAGTGTAAAGAACAGAAAAGATCACCCACCATTAGATTGCGAAGTCGATTTTCTATTCTGTCAAGACAAGAAAAAGTGCTATGAGCGGCACCTTCCCAGATGTGGGAGCAGTACTCCATCTTAGGAGGTAAGGTTTAAATTTGACTAAAAATAGAGATAAAGCAATTTTAGTGTGATATTTATAAGGATCCATTTTGACATACACTAAAATAATAAAAACATTACAATGTTATTGAGATTTTTTTTTCTTTCTAAATCATAACCGAAAATGTAAAAGTTTCTTCCTTGCTTTTAATAGTTATGATTTTACTTGTTTGATGTAGAATATACCATTGATTATTTCCTTGGCCTTTTAGCTAGGAACAAGTAAATAGGAACAAATTATTTGACAAAATTATGAATAAAAATGCAAATTCTTTAACAACTCGAAAGAGACAGGAGTGTATGGATTTTTACATTTGGCAGTTGTCGACACAATAGTGTTTAACCATAGCCCATTAATGGAATTATAGATAGATATGTTTATACTAGTGTACATCCTCTGTCAAAAATGACAGAAAAAAAAATTATGCTTTGCCAGTATTTGCACCAATATTCATATAAAATATGTCAATCGGTGAAGTTGAAAAAAAAAAAAGAAAATGTCTTAAATTGGAAAGCTTGAAAAAAGAAATAAATTATTTTATATGAAAATTAGTGTTAATACTGGCAAAGCATAATTTTTTCCCCATCATTTTTGATGGAAGGTGCACACTTGTATAATATACTACGTATATATATTTTCAGCATTTACTTAAACGGTGTTCAATACGCAAGTCAACTTTAGTAGAGCAATTAGCCTGATGATTTATCCCGGGAATAAAACCAACATTTCTGTGTACCTTACTTGCCATAAGCATATTTTCGTACTGTATATATATATATATATATATATATATATATATATATATATATATATATATATATATACATAAACTTAAAGAAAGAGGCAAAATGCCTTCAAAAAACCATGTGTTAAATGCAGATATTTTTATTAAAATCAAAATCAAAACAATATATTTTTTTTCTTCTTCATCTTGAATTTTTTATCTAATAATTTCGCTTGATATAAAAAGCCTCGTCAGAGCTTTAGACAAATAAAAAGGTATTAACCTTATTTTTTTTTTATAATAATCCTTCCTGGTCTTGTAGAAGTGACGTCCGATGTTGTGTGGACTAATGGTTTAAATATCTCTTTTAAATTGAACTTAAATCGCGCATGGTCGCTGGTAGGTATAAATTTGGGAAAGTTCATTTTTTTTAAGCATCTTTAAAATTTTAAACTCAGGAAAACGATTCAAACAAAAGAAAAAGATTCAAATTCCTTGCTCTCATATATATATATATATATATATATATATATATATAAATATATATAAATATATATTATATATATATATATAAGAGGATTTAATGAATTAGAACATTCTAATTGTTCAAAGAATTAGAACATCAAGTCTAGTATGGCATACAGTCGTTTCCAAAACATTCTGGAAATACTTTATTTTATTTTTTAATTTTTGAAAAAATTAACAAAGCCACTCCAAAACGTCTCTTCATCAGCGTCTTTAGCACCACATCTTACAGAAATTCAAGGAAAAAATAACAAGTTCGTCGTAGAGGAACATCTATTGACAGGAGGGGACACATTATTAGAGAAAAGAATAAGTTACAAATATAAAATAAAAAATATAAAGATAAACTGATATATATATATATATATATATGAGAGCAAGGAATTTGAATCGTCTTCCTTTGATTATTGAGAAGTAAGTGGGAGACAAAAAGAAAAAAATGATGCCGGACTTTTTTTTTTTAATCAGAAAGAAAAGAAAGAAAACATCTCATGGAAATCTATTCTCATGAGACGTTTTCTTTCTGTTTTTCGTGTGAAAGCAAGGTTGGGGAGTTTGTCTGACTTGCTATTTGTGGTCTCCCCTCCCTTATCCGTCTGGCAGTTTTGTACTCACTAACTTTTTTGTGATGGTATGGATATATATATACACACACATAAATAAATACACATTGCTTTTTATCATAGAAGGCAGGATTTAAAAAAATGGGTACCTACAGTAATATAAGCAATTTTAAAAATGTTTTCCTTGATGTAAGAGTGAAAATAAAAGATAGAAAACTTACCTGAACATTGGCAAAATCTACTCGATTTAAATCTGTCAGCATTTGGTTTATTTGAGAAGTATTTTGTAGAACAGCTCTTGCTGCCTGAGCAAGGTGATTCAAGGACGTATATCGACGAAGTGTCTGGGCGAAAGCACCCACAGCACTTACCTGACAAAAAAAGAACAATGAAGAAGTGCTTTCAGGGATGTAGATGTTATCAGAATCATATCAGTTTAAATAAAAAATAAAATAAAGACAAAATCCCAAATTAGTCCCTATCTGCTTAATATATCTTTCTTTATCGCTCTTCCCCCCTCTCCAGTAGCCTTACTACTCTTCTCATGTATCTATTTGTAACTATAGAAAGAGAGGGGGAAAAGGAGAGTTAAGGGAAACAGCGACGGAGAGAAAGTGATTACCTTCGACTGTTAATAAACAGAGAGAGAGTGACAGAAGCGAGAGTGGATAGGCAGTGTATAAAATATGAGCAGGGGGGGTCAAACAACATATAGTGAGAGGGAGTAAAAGTGATAAACAGAAACTTAGTAAGAGATAGTTTACTTGGTGAGTTAATTGCAAATTATGGCTAACTAGGACAATTAAAATGGATGCTTTTTTCAAACACAACTCAATCCAAAAATTGAGGAATTATTTTAACACATATTTTGTGTGATTAAAATACAAAAATACAAATTTTCATATTGTACGTAGTTCACGACAAGCATTGAAAACGAAAATGACAATATATTTTTGCAATAATATATAGCTTAAATGTATTCTGGAAAGAGGTTAAAGGAGGTCATCTAAAAAGAAACAAGACTCCATACTTACTTTTGTCTTAACCATTTCATCTGGAACTCCATGCATGGCACCTTTCAGCCAATTTTCCAAACTTTTCGCAAAATTTCGAATAGCTTGAGTTAATGAGCCTGACAAAAAAAAGAAAAGGTATCAAGTGAATATTAAATAAAGACAACAACTGATATCCATTAGTAATTTTTTAATAATTGATATCATAAAGATATAACTTTTCATCTTGTTATACGGTATAGAAAAAAACATAATATTTACAGATACAAAATAAGCTTATACATTTGACATTTAATATGTTACCATTTTGATTATAATTTAATGTGTTTGTGTGCAAGAAGTGTAAGACGATGAATACGGATGAGAACTCAAATGTGGAGAAAGTATATTTGGATGGCGAAGCTGTTAAAGTTTGGTTACCTTGGTGATACCATTGGAGTACAAGGAGGAGTAGGTGATAGTGTGATTACAAAAGTTAGGATCTGATGAAGTAAGTTTAGGGAATTTCTGCCATTAATAAGCAGCAGAGCGTTACCACTGTTGACCAAGGGAAGAGTCTATCAAGAATGTATGTGTACGCAGTGTGATTATGTATGGAAATGAAACCTGGCCAGTGAAGATTGAGGACGTTTTGCATCGAGAGAAAGGTTATGAGAACGATACGATGAATGTGTAATCTGAGTCTTAAAGACGGACATAGATCTCAGAGGAAGATTAAATCTGAACAGTATAGTGAGATGTGTGCAGAACAAGGAGACTTTGTTGGTATGACCACGTTGAAAAAAAAAAATGGATGAGTGTTCATGGGTTAGTAGATGTAGAACAGTTGAAGTAGCAGACTCAGTTGGCAGGGGAATACCAATGTAAACATAGGAGGAAATGAGAAAGAAGGATAAAAAAAGACCTGGTCAGAAGAGTGTTTTTAAGTCAATTTCTAAAAGCCGTCCAACACATGCCAGCATGTAAAACCGACGTTAAACAGAATATGATAACGATAATGATGATAAATCAGATCATTCATTTGCAATAAGATTTTAGAATCGTTCAACAATTATAAAGTGAACTTGCTAATAAAATATCCATAGCGGCTATGAATTCTCTCTATTCAATAAAAAGGGACATTTTAAAAATTTTGCTCTTCTTCAGTAAATAGCTGATTGAAATCTAAATTTCATGCTTTTGAGTCAGCACAGACAAATACCTTACCAGAAAAGATAGTATTAATTAATAATAATAAGGCAGGACCTGAACCTGGAGCACGCGGTCTTCACAGTGTCCTTCGAGAGATACCTCAACACCAGTATGATCATGTCAATCAGCTCATCCTTGGTGTTGCAAGTGCTATGCTTGGCGTTTTTCTCAACTACATCACACACATAATAGTCCATGGGGTTCCAATCAAGCGAGTTGGGGGTGGGTGGGGGCAGACGGTTTATGAGAACGTTCATGGCATACTCCACATGATTACTTATGTCATGTTATGGACGAATGTTCATTAATTTTAAAATAAACCTCAAAATGATCTATTCATCTGACTTAAGTAAGAAATATCAATTTCTTTTTTGTCAATTAGTGTCTTTATCACATCAGATGTGGATTTCATGTTGGCCATGACGATACAAAGTGATTTTTTTCCATGAAATTCTATCATTTACGTTGATTTCAACTGATTGAGGTCATTTCTGACTAAATCACTTCAAGTCTTTTTTGGCATGCCATTTCCTCGATTACCCTCAACTGAGGTGTGTGTACATCTATTTATCCAACCAGAGTTTTGTTCAATATGCTCACACAAGTGGTTACAATGCAGAGCCGACTCCAGTCTAGGCACCTGCAACCTCAATAGCAGGAAGTTAGAACTGTCATCAAGATGCACACCATAAATACATTGAATCATAGTCCTGTCATTCTTCCGCATCCTCAAAAATACCAAATTAATGGGAACTCAGCATTATTCGCATGCAACACTAAACTCTACGTTAAGTGAAAGAAAAAACCTCACAAAACCTCCAGCATAAACTTGAGATTGAACTTAATTCACATTCTCCAGCAGCACAGGTCACACCACCAAGATAGCATAATGATTTGCAAATATCAACGTTGATAAGAAAAACAAAAAGCCTGTCTTAAGACTCACATTACACATCCATCGTATTATTCTCATATCCTTTCTCTCCATGCAACACATTTCTTCAAACCTTACTGGCCAAGTTTCACTTCTATACATCATCACATTATGTGCCTGATAGACTTTCCTTAATCACAGTGGTAATGTTCTGCTGGTTAGTAATGGCAGTATGTTCTCTGAACTTACTCCATCCACTCAGAACACTTGTAATCACACCAGCACCAGCTCTTCCCTGTTCCCCAATGGTGTCACCAAGGTAACAAAACTTCTGGACAACCTCAATAATCTCATCATCCAAGTATACTTTCTCTACATCTGATTTTTCATTCATTTACAAAATAAATACAATGTATGTCCGTAAGATTTAAGTCATAAGAGAATTAAACTATGGTAACAATACAACATTTATCTCCCTTTGATTTCTGAAAGAGTTATAAACAAGACAAACAATACTTACTAGGTATGGGCCGTAGAACGTCAGGTATAAGCACTTCCACAAGAGCCTGATAAAATGCGTAATCTGATCTTTGAACATATTTTTGCAAAGGCTCATATCTACACATCGCATAGAGTTTGTCTTTTGGAAGTCGTTTCTCATAATTGTTGTCAGTACTGAAAAAGTAAAATAAGTTTATTTATCACCAAATCCAGCCTTTTATCATTAGCCATTTTAGAAAATTTAGAATCTTGTATGTTTCCTGCTTGAATATTGTGTCAAAAAGACTTTTGTTATGTACTGGACAGATGTCGCAGAGAGAAATGTTAAAAGTTTTAAGAAAGTTGTAAGGAAAATGTTGTAAGGTGATTTGTTGTTTTATCTATTTTATTTCTTCTGCTTTTCTTTAATATTCAACCGGATAGTTTGAAAGATTTCATTCTTAAATAATAATGGAGAAAGATATTGTCATTACCCCTCCTCCCTCATATGGATTTCTTTCACTGAAGAATTAAGAATATTTGATATCCTATTTCTACACGAGGTTTGGTTTGTTTAGCAACCTAAACTGATATAACGTTTATGCCTCCTGAAATCCAACCTCAGGTAAAAAAGTAAGAGTGGTATATTTCCTGAAATAGGAAATCAATCTCAAGAAAAAATGAATACACCCTGTAAGAATGTATGTGCAATCTCCAATCACACCTCTCTTGAATTGGCATTGCTTGAATACAGTGGCAAAGAGAAATCCAGGGTGACTAGAAACAATGTCAGGATAAGTAGAGAAAGACGAGTGTTATTTCAGAGTTTTCCTTCTAAACTAGCAGCACAACCAATTGAGTCTAATCTCTCCTTAATCCATAGCTGGAGGGAGGATATATGAATTTATACCTTTCTTAAGGGTATTAGAGAGATAATTATTTTTTTTTTTACTACTAAGACGTCCAACTAATAAAATTCATTTCCTTCTAAAATTTTTCAAATTAAACATCAAATTTTTAGATTAACAAAAAAAAAAAAAAACTCTAGAGATTGGTTTCTATCACACCTCTGGGAAAAACCAGAAGTGAATGTTACGGAGGCTCAGGGTGGCTTCTTCGAGTTAGAGGATCTTTTGCTGAACACAGCTAAGAGATGCACTTTGAATTTTGAGAATACATTAATTATTGTCAAATTTGTCTTGAACACCCTGTTTTTCTTCGAATGATTCCAGAGTAAATGCACATGATAGAAGGTACTATGAACAGAGTGATATGTCGCAAGATTTTAAAAGAAAATGTATTCACTTCTGCCCAAGAAGAACGACATGATAACAATTTTAAACTTACTGCTAATCTTACTCGGGAATGATTCACTCAGAAAAATGCGAAGTTATGACAGTGACCTAGTCAATCACTCAACCCTTTATTATTTTACAAGACTTTACAATATCTGTATATATGTTAATAAATTCAATTGTCTGTAAGAGTGAAAAAAACAAACAAACAACTAAATCAATAGTTAAAAAAAACAAAAAAACATTAACAACTTTTTGAAACATTCACAATAGAATTCAAAGTTTTTTTTTTCTATAATAAAGAAGAACCTATCTATTTTGCATATATTATCATTCTCTGGTCGTCTTTGCGTATGCCAAGCAAAGATGTGTCAAACACAAAAGCGCAAATCAATGGAATGAAAGTTCCAACGTTGCTTCTACATAATTCCTTTGTGTGTTCTGGGCCAAACCTTCCCTGACATTGTGTGCTCAGTGTCAAGGATAAAAATCTGCAATCTTGCAGGTTAACAAATAGCTGTGATTAACAGGGAGGACTTAATGTAAACCAGACAATCCTAAGGCACAATCTTTCTATGCAGAAATCAGACTTGCTTAACAGCAACAGCAGCATATTATATTTATTAAGGTTTAGCTTTCCACGTAACCAACCTGCTGTTTTAGAAAATCCATTACTTAATATTCATACATGATTTAATCGCAGGCAATGCTGGGTCAAAACAGCTCGTTGAAAATAAAGATTACTTACGTTTGCTGTTGCTCTGGTGTTTGATTCCTCCAGAAACCCTGCCATAAAGCTTCAATTAAAGAAAACTGTAAATTTACGACTGCATCTACAATGGCCTGAAAGAGAAGGACATTTGAAATTGAAATGGTTTGTTTTGGTAAATGTGATGCTGCACTTTATATAAGAAAAAGAATAAGAATGGCAAGTTCTGCATTTGGACATCTAAAATGGATCAGGAAGTTAAGGTTTGGTTGTTTTGTTTTACGGCATATCAACCCTTTTTTGGGTTATTTAATGCCGAATCAGGTCATTTTGGTAAAAAATTTTATGCTTCAAGTTTTAATATATTCAAATATTTATTGAATATGATTGAGTTTTGGAAAAGAAAAACACTAACATTAATGTTTGGTGCATTTTAAGTCAGCAAGCCGATATCTTCAGACAGCTTTATCTGGTAGCACCAGGGGGGGGGGGAGTTAAGACATTACAATTCATTGATAGTTGCTATTGCTGTATATGCAAGTGAAACATAGACTATACTAGCAGAGCATGAGTGGAAACTCAATGTCTTTGAAATTAAATGTTTAAGAACTATTTTTGGGATAACTGCGAGATAGACGAAGAAATGCAGACATCAGAAAGAAGCTTAATATTAACAGGTCCATAAACGACATTCGAAAAAATAGAATAACGTGGTTTCCAGGCTACCAGACTCCAGCTATGTAAACTTGTACTTTGTACTTGTAACATCTATCACCTCGGTTGGGTTGATCCGGCTTCTTCCTGAGCATGTACAGCGTTTCTGATCATTGCAACCCACTTTAACCGATCCTGAGCTAGGTCATACGATATGACTGGTCAATCCCGATTCCATAGTTAAACTCTTATTGCTGCGGCTGTCAGTGGCTGCATCGATTACGGTGTTATATTTTGACAGTCAACGGTGACTGAGGTCTAGGGTTTGAGTAATGCGACCAGTGGAACAGATGTAAATATCCACACTGGGGATTCTTAATGAAGATGAAACATTTGTAATAATCATCATCGGTTTAACGTCCATTTTACATGTTGTCATGTATTGGACAGCTTTAAGAAAATTGATTTCCAAACTAACTTATCTTTATCAGATCTTTATTTATCCCTCTTTCTCCCAGGTCCATTTTTATCACTTCCTCTTATGTTTTCCTTGGCCTTCCCCTGTTAACTGGACCTGCTACCTTAGCTGTTCTACATCTACTGAACCAAGAACTCTCATCCATTCTTTCAACGTGGCCATACCATCAAAGTCTCCTATTCTGCACATATCTCTCTATACTGTCCAGATTTAATCTTACTCTGAGGTCATCACCTCTAAGCCTGTCTTTAAGACTCACATTACACATTCATCGCATAATTCTCATATCATTTCTCTCATGCAACGCATGTCCTCAACCCTCACTGACCAGGTTTCACTTCCATACATCATCACACATGCCTGAATTAATTCTTCTCTTGGTCAACAGTGGTAACGTTCTTCTAGTTAGTAAAGACAGAAGTTTCCTGGATTAACTCCATCCACTCCTAACTCTTGCAATCATACTAGCACCTGTTCTACCTTGTGCTCCAATGGTATCATCAATATGTATCTGAATATGAAATATTATTTATTATAAATAATTATTATTTTATATATATATATATAAATTTCGACTGGAAGTGTGATTGGTATGAGACAGATAGGATTGCTAGGTGGTGAAAAACCTTGGAAGAAAAACATGAAAGAAAAAGGAGCTAAAATGAAGAATCAGGATTAGAAGAAAGAAAAAAGGTTTTACCCTCAACATCTATAGTTAGTGAAAATGTTTATCACTTGTTCGTATGAATTTTGATATATGTTTTTATCGATGTTTAACAATGAAGTATAAATATGTCGAAAAATGTTAAACGCACATGATACGGACATACCACGATTTAAACATTCAAATGAGAAACTAGACGTAACCTGATATTTTCGCTAAAATAATATGATCAACAAATATAAAATATATAAAAAATAAATGAATATTGAATACACTTCAGTTTTTTCAGCCCAATGGGTGAACTTATTATGCACTCAAGAAATTGTGGATATTTTGGATATCAGAAAAATGTATGTGACTGAGGAAGGTAGAAACAATTGTATGCTAATAAAAACTGTTTTTTTTATGAATTTATAGTAATTTGTTCCTTGCATTTACTAAGGTTTATATGACATTAAATTAAAAGCTCTAATTCTACACTATTGTGCCATAACTTAAACTTTTGTGTTAATGAAATATTTATATATTAAACAATATAAATTATATATATATATATATATATATATATTTCGTTTTGAAAATGATGTTCTAATCTGCTATTTAATAAATATTATGCTTATTAAACAGAAATTGAAATATATTACAAATGAAAAAATTAATATAAAGGGGAAAATGTCCAATGTCAATAACATTTCAGGAATGTAAGAATAAATAAGAGTTAACTAATAAAATATCCTTTTTCGAAACCAATATGCAATAATCAGGAAGTTTCATTGGATGTCCTGCTGGCTTGGAAGGTCAAGAGAAGGCTCAAGGCGTTTCCATGAATAGTGGCGGTGGAGAAGTGCTCTTAAAGCCAAGTTAATTCACGATGGTCCCCGATGCTGTTGTCAAAGTCGCACTTGGCGGGGCCTATCGTTGTTCTAGCCGTGTAGTCTTCTTGGTGATCGCCGAGGGCACAGCACTGGTTTACAAGTTTAGAAAAACAAACGCAACTCACAAGAAAAACACAAACGCCCATACATTAGTGAGTGTGTAATACTGTCGCAGAAAAAGACCCTCATACACTAACGTTCACATCTTAGTTACGTTTCAGTGTATCAGCCACGACCCAACTGAGATAATTTGTCTGTCGAGGCCCTTAGTTGTTGCTTGTCAGCTCATCAACTGCTCATCCACTCTGAGCTACTCTCGTCCAAACGTTGAGTTCAATCTTTGAGTCGCCAACTTGTCAACTGTGCCGTAAACTGTCGCCTAGCGTAAAACTAACTTAAAATTTGCATAAACTAGCGTACTGTCGTCAAAAACTGTCACCCCAACCAACCTAACTCAATCCCATCCAGTCTTTTATCTGGCAAGTCCTCACCCTCTGAAGAATACAAACTGACCAATCTCGCGCTTGCTTTTGCGTGCATTGATGAATCATTACTTATCATTGTCTTTCCATCCATCCTACCTCCGACGGCACCCCCCTCTCGTGGATCATCTATCACTGTTCGGAGCTTCGCTCCCCCTCTGTACGTCTATAGTATCACACTATCGCTACCCGGTAATTGACTGAAACACAAATCTATCGAGAAGATGGCATATTTTGATTGCTTGCAGTTCTCTGCTAACGCTGCTGCATGTCTTAAGTTTGTTGCTAATTCTGTCACTGACAAGGGTACAAAAACATCGATACAAGTCGCACTCCATATAAGTGACTTGCCGTTTGCAAAGGGAAATATCGTCAGGCCATCGGGCCATTTGCCATCCCCTCTGTAGAGGTCAACTGATTTAAAGATCAAGGAGAAGCCAGCGATATCTAGGGCCCGTCGGACGAACAATATCATTGGGAGCGCTGTGACTGGGAAATCTGCTGGCGCTTCTTCTACAAGAAAGGGTGTATCTGCTATTTATAACTTGTATTTTAAAAATAAACAGTCACAAGAACAATAAGTTCGACATGAATTAAGCCTAAAAAACAAACAAATTTAAAACAAAACACACAATTGCGTACCTCTGCATGTTCCCTGTAGATTTTTTCAAAGTTCCGGATATGTTCAAACATGATACCATCAGGTAATGGTATTTGTGATATGTCGACTTCAACAAAATTTAGGATAGCACTGGAAGCATCCCCTAAAAATTGCTGATGATGTTGTTGTTGCGTCTGTGAAGTATCTTGATGACTGCTGTTGTAGTTACTGTACATACTTTCATTTTCACATCCTTCCACTTTGTTATTGGCAAATCTCATTCTGAAAAGCAATACAAAATCACTCAGATAAATTATAAACACAGAAGTACATTTAGAGTTGTCTAACACCTCCCTCCCAATTTCAAGTACATAGAATTTTTTTTACTTACTGTAATAAGTAATTGAGAGTAGCTGCCCCTATTTTGATTATCTCCCCTTTGGAGAACTCTTCTGTTTCTACTAATGTTATGAATACGGAACTAACAATTTATCAACACTGTATGCTGAATAAAGCTTTCCCAAGTCTACCGCTGTTCCTGTTTCTTATTACAATTTATTAAGCATACAGTCGGCATGGAACAACTAATTCATCCACAGCGGTTCGACGTGGAACCTGAGACTTCTAATTCCGAAAAACGCTGGACTCATTGGCAAGTGACGTTTGAAAACCTTTTGCAAACAGTACATGCAGAAAATCCACAACAAAAAATAAATAAGCTCGGACTCCTAACAAATTATGTATCTCACCTGATACACAAAATTATTATGGATGGTACCATTTATGAAGAGGCTATTAAAACACTACAAGCCCCCTACCAAAAACCAAAATATTTTCGTGATATTTTACTCACTACACAACAAAACGGCGAATCTTTGAAACAATTTTTAAAAGAATTACGGACCTTGAGCAAGGACTGCAACTTCCGCCCAATAACTGCCGAAGAAATTCAAGACCAGCACATTATGGATTCTTTCAATAACGGACTCCAGAATGTTCAAGACAAAGACTACTCAGAAAACAAATGTCTTAACCTCAGAACAGCCTACAAACAAGCTTATACATTTGAAATTGCTTAAAAACAGTCTGTGTTCTACCTACAGTTGGATACGGTCGGTGCTGTTTTGAACAACACACACTATTGTTGCCCCGAGATTACGAATGCTTGATGAAGGAATCATTGAAATGAGTGAGTCTCCGTGGAGGTCCCAAGTTGTAACAACATCTTCCAAGAACCACAAAAAGAGGCTGGTAATCGATTACTTTCAAAACATAAATGGGTTTTACCCTACTGGATGCTTACCCACTACCACGGATAGATTATAAATGAAATTGCTAAATATAAAGTGTACAGCACACTAGACCTCAAAAGCGGCTATCACCAAGTGGCTATCAAACCAGTAGATCGACCCTACACAGCTTTTGAGGCAGTTTAAAAGGATACCATTTGGAGTAATGAATGGTGTTGCCAGTTTTCAGCGAATTATGGACAAAATAATTAGTGATGAAAAATTGGAGAGAGCCTACATTTATAATGTAACGATATGTGGACACAACAATGCATACCATAATTGTAATCTGAAACAATTTATGGCGACGATTGAGAAATACAATGTTACACTAAATAATGATAAATGCGTTTTTAACATAGACATCATTAATTTACTAGGGTACACCGTGAGCAAAGGATCTATGTCACCAGACCAAGAACGATTGAAGCCACTGCTAAAACTGCCAATCCCTAATAATATGCGTGCTCTTGGTATGTTTGCACATTACTCAGTGGATTGCTTCCTTTTCAAGCAAAATTCACTCATTGGTACAAACGGATAGTTTCCCTCTCTCTTCCGCAACAGTGGAAGCCTTTAAAAATATTAAAAAGGATTTAATCAGCGCAGCAATTATGACTATAGACCCTGCTATTCCTCTGGTGGTGGAGACAGATGCATCTGATTATGCAATTGCTGTCTCTTTAAGGCAATCTGGACGCTCTGTGTCTTTTTTTTTCCAGAACCTTGTTGTGTTCAGAACAACGACACTCAGCAATTGAAGAAGAGGTTAATGCTATAGTGGAGACACTATTTGATAGGACGACATTTTAGACTAATTACTGATCAAAAATCCGTCGCATTTATGTTCACCAAGCAAAATCAAAAATGATAAAATTAGAACACCCGTTTTTCTTTTGATGCAATCTACCGACCTGGTAAAGAGAATGCTGCAATTGACGCACTATCGAGGGTATGTAGCTCAATACCAACCACGGATGAGCTTCGTACCTTATACAATGAATTGTGCCAGGCATAAGAATGACACACGTGGTACGAACCAGAAATCTACAATATTTGTCGGACGCCGTAAAGAAAATGATAAAATCATGTAGAATATTTGCAGAACATAAACCAGTTCTTCAGACCTAAAACCATGACGCTGATAAAAACGACTCGACCATTTGAGAGAATAAACATTGATTTTAAGGTCCCCTACCATCTAAAAATGAAAATTGTTACATGCTAACCGTCATAGACGAATATTTGCGATTCACATTCGCATTTCCTTGTCCAGACACATCAGCAAACTCGGTGATACAGTGCTTATGCTTTTTATTAGCTATTTTTGGGGTTCCAGCCTACATCCATTCAGCAACTGAGACAATTTTTTTATGAACGAGAAGTGGTCACAAGCGAGACGATGCTGTACCACCCAGGGTAATGCCCAATGTGAGCGTTATAATGGCATATTATGGAAAAGCGTACAACTAGTTGCCACCAACCGCAAATGTCCGATTATCCACTGGGAAGATCTCCTTCTTGAATCTCTGTACGCTATTAGGACGCTCCTATGTACAATCATAAATGCCACGCCACACAAGGTTTCTTCCATTTCAACGAAGAAGCTCGGCGAGAACTTCGCTTCCTTCATGGCTTTCGAAACCTGAAACGGTTCTCCTGAAACGTTTCATCTGTCATAGTAAGAATGACCCATTAACAAACAAAGTGAAACTGACTGACTGACTTGATACAATATTCTGATGAAAAAGAATCCACTGTTTTCCTTAGAGACCTTGCACCTGCAGGGGATATACCTGCACTCAATATAGCCCTCGAGGAGGCGCCTACATCTCAAGACCCTTCTACCTCACTACAACCATTGGATACGGAGTCCACATCATTTCTAGAAACCCAGAATGAGCCAGAGGTGGATGATCGTCCACTTGTTCCAAAATGAGTTCATCCCCAAACTTTTGGAACCCGTTTCAGAATCTTAACCACCTGCATGTAGAAGGAGACTTATTTATACCCACTCAGGACGGCGAGAGAAAATCGATCCCAGCATATCATCAGACCTAGGAACCCAGAGTTCTGATTCTACTCCCAATACGAGACTACCAAGGTGTTCCAACAGAACCAGCAAAAAGCCTGGTCAATAGAGCAACTTGGCCCCCTTATGATTAAAATAAGATGGGGGCGAATGTAATAAGTAATTGAGAGTAGCTTCCTTTATTTTGATTATTTCCCCTTTGGAGAACTCTTGTTACTACTAATGTTATAAATACGAAACTAACAATGTATCAACACTGTACACTGAATAAAGCTTTCCCCAAGTCTACCGTTGTTCCTGTTTCTATTACAATTTCATTATTTTTTATTAAAACAGAAAAAAAAACAAAGCAGCAATTCAATATTTCTAAATATTATAGGAATACATTAAGAGATTTGTTTTTAGGATTGCAATTTCAAGTTTACTGATTTGGTTATTTAAAAAGAAAAACTTCATTGAACTCAGCATTTTTATAAAACCACCCCAAAAATAGGTCATAAAACAGAAAAAAACTAAAAAAATTATTTTTTTAAATAAACAACCTCAAATTTTAATAAAATTTAAACCATAAAACAAAAAAATAACATTAAATTATACAGATGACAAAACATTCAGTAAATTTAAATCATTTAGGACCCCTTAATCAGAAGCGTTAAAATGTCAATTCTTCTGAAACCATTTAACCGATAAAACATGGATTCATGTTTGTTTGATTATGACTGTTATAAATTTCAACAAATAGTTCAAGTTTCAAAATACATTGCACTGACTTCTAAAAATAGATGCTTCTTTATGGAGATGTTTTTGTATCATTTTAAAAGTGTTATTTGTGATGAAAAAACAAAAAACAAACCCCAAAATAAAACAATTGAATAACTAACTTTTTGCCTTGGTAAATTGGTTGCTGGCGTAGAGCCATTGTCTGTTCATCAGTGAATTGATTTAAAGTTGAGTTGGCCTTGATCCGTATGCCATAATAATGATATTTTGAATTTCCTCTAAAAAACAACAAAAAGAAATAATTTAAACAAAATTATATAAGTGCATTCAATGTTGTAATGTCCTTAACAAATAAAGGGAGATTACCGCAGGTGTCACAGGAGTTACGGCCCCTGGGGACATCCGGTTTTCGCTAGTCTGATATTCACCGAGCACCATCTTTGTTCGTTCGTTTCTCTCTCTCGTTAATCCCCGTCCATCTTGCAACCTTGCCATGGTAATAACCGATATCTAGCAAGTATCGGTTACTTACTACTTGGACCATCACAAATGTCATTATTAAAAGGATTGATAATAAAAAAGAAATTAATTATCTATATAATAATATGCAACGTGTATCGTGGCTGTATATGATTGTCCATGGAATAAGGAAATAAATGCACAAAACACCTGTAATCAGATAAAACTTCTCAATTACATTACATTCACTGTCACAGAAGAGGAGAGTTAACCTTTTTGTCAACTCCATCTTCTTGATCTAGGGTTCATCTGTAACTGGCTGTTTCTTTTTTGTTTAAACTTTATGTTGTCCCCTTCTAAAATCCCACCGTCCTTAATTCTTTAAATATCTTTTCACATGTTCCATGGAGAATCCCTTCTCTGTCACGTTTTTCAGATCGACTTGACATGGTGACAGTCCGGCGGTTGGTACAAATATTATATACGCCCTCTTACCGATGGGTGTATAAATGTCCTTTACGCACGCAAGCAAGCCGACTGTCTCGCTGCAGTCGCAATAATCGGTGATGAGCCCAACTTGTTGATAAGGCGCACCGTTCGCTGCTTTCATTATCATCGCCATCGTCGCTGGGAACCCTGGTTCCTTCTTTGTTCATTGATACACAAAACCATAGCAAACACTGTTGGTTTGAGGCAGCCATCCCACGATCGTCTTAGGGATGAATTCTCGCTGGAATCAAAGTTGGATACACAACATGCCAACTCTCATTTGTTAGTTCATGACAAGCTTTTATTCGAAGGCAGCACATAAACTTGCATGTGTGAGAGAGAGAGATGAGATGGGATGAATAGTTTTAACTATATAAGTCGCTCCACACGTGCTGTCCCCATTTGGGCAGCACGCGCAAAAACACGTCTTCTCTTGTTCGAGTCTCGCCAGATAAAGCTTAGAAAAAGGAAAAAGAAAAAGAGGAGGGGCCTCGCCCATAAATCACATATATTAGATATTTTTCCTAGAACATTAATGAAAGCATGAGAAAAATATTTTAATTACTTTTTCCTTATCTTCTGAGTTTTGAATTGAACATCGGATGGATGCATTGTATTATTTAGATTATTCAGACTACTGTGTGATGTTATTCTCATAACGTTTCAGTCAATGGAACACCGACCTTGTCAAACCCAGGAACTTGTATGGAATTTCAAACTAAAGCCTTTATTTTATTGTAGCACAACAGATAAAGTGCTAAGTTATAATCAGTTCTAAGTGACAGTCTGCTGGAGGTCGAAGGTTTGATCCTCAGTACAGGTGATACTAAGAATATAATAACAATTACTTAAGAGTTCTATCTGGTCATGGCTGATGGAATGAGAACAATCTACTTCCGTGGATTAAATAGACCTAAAATCCATACCAATCAATTATAAGTCATTGTATCCTGAGGATTGTTTAGAGAAAAAAGAACATTAAGATTAACATGACGTTGTGGTATCGATTGATATTTAATCTAAACATTAGATCTTGAGTTTAGGACCAACCCAAGGGAGATAATTTTCACTTTGAAACTATATACAAGAAATTTTTTTTTTTATTTAACAAATACTTAATGTTTCATATTAACAATTATAAATTTACTTTAAGATTCAATCTGATAGTGATATAATTCTAAATAAAAAGACTTAACAAATAATACACACAATCTCTTGTAGCAAGATTTGATGTTGGGTGTGTAAAAATAAAGCTAACAACGGAAAATTCTATACAAGGTTAGTTTAAGCAAGAAAATGGAATTTTCCATTAGAGATCAAGTTAAAAGTGTACCAATAGTTGCATCTTGGGAGGAAGTGCGTAGGAGAAAAGCTAGAGAGTTCCTGCCACTGGGGAGTTTGGCATCAAAGTGAGCGAACACTGTTTTCGAGGTCTCCACCACCCTATGGGGGTTGGAAGGGGAAGATGCAAATTCATCTAGATACAAATTACTGTAAGAAGTAAGCCAAATCCCAGAGCAAAGTAATGGAGTTATTTTTTGTTCATTTTAATTGCTTCTATTATTCCAACCACACAGAGAAAAGAACATTTCTACGACTGTAACTGTCACCAGTATTGAAAGACAACTTATTTATTAAACAGAGAACAGCTGTTTCTGTTGACGAAGAGGACGACGGGAAATCTGGTGAAGATAGAAGAACACTCCATATGATGTAACAAATTGCTTATTACAATGGCAATGTTACACTCTGTTATTATTGATAGAAAAAAGTGTACTTGTACAGAATAATGCACCAATGAATTTCAGTACTTATGGATTCCGAGTTTTGATGTAGATACACAAACACTCAATGAACAGAACAAACATTTTTCTTTTTTGCAAACAATTTATTTAACAAAAAGTGTATATTTGTGCTTAATTATTATTGAAATTTTTAAATTTTTTAAACTTTATTATTTTATTTACCTTTTTTACATTTTATGTAGGTTAATGGGTTCTTTGTATGTTTTCTTAATTTGTTTATTATTCTTTTGGTCTTTTTTTTTGCAAAAGAAAACATTGTGCATAGAGGCTAGTATGAGAATATGTTATTAACCCAACCACTAATCCTAAGTCTGGGGTTGGTAATACGGCAACTCTGACTTAGAGTCAATGATTGGGTTAATGAAGGGCATCAATTATATCGATTTCCATCTTGGAGTTAGGATCAGTGGTTGAGTTAATGAAGGGAATCCAACTACTTTTTTTTAATTTTTTTTTTTTTATTCGTATCGGCTAATTTATCGTCTGTCTCGGCCAAGTCCCGAATTTGTTATCAAAACTCAGGAATCTCTGTTAAATTTGTGATGCACCATTCTGCATGAGTGCCCACAAAAGTTATTTATCTTGAGGATGTTCAAAAGCTAATCCTGGAGGACTTTCATTATTTTGTTTTAAAGTTCAGAAAATTTGAGAAACCCGATGTAGACAGATACTTCAGGTAGTATAAAATATCTTACTTATTAAAACTGTTGCAAAAGAAAACAATAATAAATAAAAAAAAATCTTACCGGGTTCCAAGTCTTCTAGTCCGTAAGCCAATGAAAACTGAGCGTATTAATTTACCGAAAGAAGCTGGATTCATAGGATCCAAATTCTGCTCCTGGCTGTGGCGCAGATAATAGTTATATAAAGTGCTCCGAGGCAAACTGACACCTTCAGCAATCTCATAGTTATCGAGGAGCCATTGCACCTGCATAATTACAATAAAATATTTAACTCAGCATCAACAAACGGTTTCAGAAATATTAAAAGACAGGCAATCATTTCCTTTTTCACGCATTCTATGTTTTCAGAAGAGAAAGCAAACAGACACATTATCAAACCATATTTATTGAGAAAACAAAAACATATTCATAAACAATGAAGTTAGGTAACTTGTTTATGAATCACTATTTTTCAAGGTGATACCTATAAGAGACCTGGTAGTTATTGGGACAAGCATGATTATCAATCATCTAACATATAAAGTTATCTTGTTGGATTTACAAAGAACATTTAAGCTGACAAATCAAACTTTGCTTCTGGCTATTAAATTTTCATTTGTTAACATGTTATTGGCAATATAATAATGTACTTAGCTTCAATTTATTTAAAAAATGACTTCGTTCATCTCAAACGACTGCTAAAATGAAACATTTTTAAATAATCACCTAAAAATAAAATTCATCAAGAAGAATAACTCATTTTAAATTGAATATAATAGGAGTTGTCTACCTTAAGATAAAAAAATGTGCAAATAAATAAAAATTTAAAACTGAAATCATGGAAACACCAGGTAGGTACAGTATAAAATTATGACGCTACAAAATTAAAAAATACGACATCACTTACTATTTTACTGTTCAACTTTTGTTCCGCTTTCTATCTTTTTGTTTTTCATTCAATCCTTTGACCCCCCCCCCTCTCCTGACCAGATTTTGAGATAGCTGTTGCACGGTGCTCATTTCTCTTTTGCCCCCTACCTCCTTACTTGTGTTCTTCTTTGTCTTCTCTTGCTTTCTGTCTAGTTTAAAAGTCTGCGACATGCAACTTATGGAGTCATTTATCAGGAAAGATTATAAAAATTATTCGGTGCTTATGCTGATTAGCGGCCTATGAAAAAATTATTTTTATATAAAAACAATAATATATACTTATTAAGCATTATATTCTTACTCACTGTACGAAAAAATTATCCACTAGAACTTTAATTACAAGTATTTTTCCATTCTGCGTATCATAACAGCGACTCGTTCAATAAGCCTCCATCTTGTTTTTTAAGAAGATTTCAAGGGCAGATAACTGAAATCTTCTTAAAAAACAAGATGGAGGCTTACTGAACGAGTCGCTGTTATGATATGCAGAATGGAAAAATACTTGTAATTAAAGTTCTAGTGGATAATTTTTTCTACTTTTTTGTACAGTGAGTAAGAATATAATGCTTAATAAGTATATATTATTGTTTTTATATAAAAATAATTTTTTCATAGGCCACTGATCAGCATAAGCACCAATTATTCTTTCTCTAAGATTCATTGTTTTTTTTTTTTTAATTTTCAGACTTTTTTTCATACATAATTATGTAAAACTTGCTTTCTAACTGTATCATCAAATATGTTCTATGCTTTTTAATTGATTTGTAAAAACAAACTCACTCATTATTTCTACAATATTATATAACGATATTCTAAATTTGTGATGAATAAAGTGATTTTTATGCATTTAGTTATTAATGGTAGAGGCGTTTTTTTTTGTTCTGTGTAAATTACAGAAATAAATCAATATTATTATAGTTATAGAAAAGTACTTCTTAATAATAAGTAAAGTTGCTAATTAACTATTAGATATTACTAAAAAGTGCTTTGCTAAAAAGATTTTCTCAGTAATTATTTTATATTAATTTAGGTTCTGATTTCGTGCTATTGAGGCTGAAGGTGCCCAGACTGGAGTGTTGCAACCACTTGCAGTATGGACATGTTGAACAAAGCTCTGGTTGGATAAGTAGATGTATACATATCTCAGAGTTGAGCGTAACCGAAGAAAAGGTAGGCTGAGGAAGATTTGGAATAGTTTAGACTTCAAGCAGTGGAACATCAAAACAGATACAAATGATCGAATTCCATGGAGAAAATCACTTTGTATTGCCACAACTAACATGCAATCCACATCTGATGTGGAAAATGCATACTAATTGACAAAGAAGAAAACCATGCTATATGCGCATGGTTGCTAAGCCTGATATAGGTATCACCTTACTATTTTATGTTCCTGAGAGTTAAAACATACACAATCTTTTTTAAACACTCCAACTATTCTCTATAAATGTTATTCCCATATACACATAAAGAGGCATAGATACACACAATCTTTCAAGATAATTAAAAACCAACTATCATCAGCTCCTAGATAAATTTGTCTAAGTTTTATAATAATAATTTTATACCACCAAAGTGTACACACTTCTCAAAAAAAGAAAAAAGAAAAAAGAAAGAAAGAAAGAAAAAGGTTGATAAAAAGGATTAATCACCTTATAGATGAACTAAAAAAACAAATGTAATACTAACAGCAAAACTTACTGTGGCTGGGGACGCTCTCGTTGTGTGATTGAGGGTAGCCCCTTCGCCATCCATTGGACTACTCTGGATGACATACGTGCCGCCATGCTGAGTAATGATCTGACCTTGGATACTTTGTACATGGGCAATATTGGTGGCCATCTTTCAAGGAAACACAAAAGGAGAATGTAACAATCATCTTGACAACGTGTAACAAGCTGTGATACCAACGTCTCAAGTGAGAAAGAAGTTTTTGAAGAATCAACAGCTTTTATGTTTCGGAATTTTTGAAATGAGGATTGATAATTTGTATTATTCAGACTACTGTTCTCATCTTGGATGTTATTCTCATATTTCGGTTGATATGACCTCCAAAATTCCATAAAGATTTCAGAGTTCGACTAGACGCACCTGAAGATGGCTGGTGGGTTCATCGGCCGAAATATTGAGAATAACATTCAAGATAAGAACAGTAATCCAAATAATCCAAATTTTCAGCAATTTTTGTCTGAATATTTTTGAATGATGAGTTATTAATTATTTTTCTCTGTACTATTATTCTTACTTTTGATTTTTGTATTTCGATTACACTTCGACTGATGTGCCCTCCAGCTGTCTTCAGGAGTATTGTTCATTTACAGTGATGTTTTTTTCTCATATTTAAACTAGGGATGAGCAATAAAAGTGAAAATAATTTGTTTGAAACCAAAAAATAAATTAAAAATATATAACCCGAATTAGAAAAAAAAGAAACCCCCCAAAAAACAAACCAGTGAATTATCTGCTCTTAGTATTTATTTAACTTTAAAAGGTAAAAACAAAAATATATTTTTTTGGTTACTGTACCCCTCTCCCCTCCATTTCACAAATGAAAAATGTCTTATTATACTGATCATTTAAACTCATTTTTTAAGAATGTTGATGTTACATTTTGTATGATTGTTCATGAAGTAAAAGATTATAAATAAATAACCAGTTCATCTGATGTAACATATACAGAAGACATCAGCTACACAATACATCAATAATCAACAAGAATTATATGTAAATACGAGGAAAACATTACTGTATATGAAGAATATACCTAAAGATCGGAGGGCACATCATCCAAAATGTAGTCGGAATATAAAGATCACCATTCATGATGACAATAATTTGAAGAAAAACAATGAAAACAATCTGACAACATTTTTTTACAAGTTTTTTTTTAGTCAAACCAGGAAGCAATAATAAAAAAAAACACATAACTGAAAAATATGCATACAAATAATAAATTAAAATATCTTTAACTATGAACTATTTTACCTGACACTGAAATGCTGAAGTTTGCAAAATTAATGGTTTGTTATTACCATAATATTTAACCTAGATAGTTGATATTTTCAGAATAGCTGCATTATGTTATGTGGAATAAGATCAGAATTTCTCAAGTTACCAACTTGTGCTTTTTCACATATGATGTTCAAAAAATGGTTACCAAATCCATTAAAATTACTGTTACTCCTAAACTAATTGGTTTCCGTATTGTTTTTAATAATATTAGATGTGAATATATCAAATGTTAATCACAATCAGGCAACTGGAAGGATTTTCAAGATGGCTAATTTTGGAAGCTTTAAAATGGCCATAATTTGTTAATCACCCTGAAAAATGTTCAATGGTCATTTGTACAATTAAATATGCTTAATCTTTCGATCCCTGCCTAGGGTAGCCATGCTGATGACGGCTCATAGCCAGAAACATGGATTTCTTTTATGTACGTAAAAATTGATTTATAAAAATTAATTAATATATATGAAAAATAACAAAATTGATGACACGTCCGATTAAGGGCGACTGAATGCAGTACTCTGCATATTCTAAACCGCTTAGGTAGCGGATAAAATACTAAAAAAACACACCAGTGTTCTATCGTCAATAAAAACAATAACAAAAATTGCGTAACATCATAGGCGATACAAAAATCATACATATGTTGGGCAGGGAGTCTTGGTCTGGTGGTAAAGCACCAGACTATGGACATTTATATCGAGAGTTCGATCCCTGCCTAGGATAACCATGCTGATGACGGCTCATAGCCAGAAACACGTGTCCATGGATTTCTTTTATATACGTAAAAATTAATTAATATATATATATATATACATTGATGTCTGTAGGTAATAATAATTAATATTTACTTTTTAAAATATAATTATAGCCCCTTTACAAGGATTGGAGCACTCTGAGAGAATTTAATAATAAGCAGTAATATTATGGTTTAATAATAATATTTACTTTTAAATATATATATATATATATATATATACACACACACACACACACTAGAAGAATACTCATCCCAGAATGGGTAAAGTAAATTCCCTGAATAGAACAGTTTTGTACAATTTTTATGTCCCTTACGAAGATTAAAATTAAGATATAATAATACTAAATATTATGTCTAGAATCCCTATTCTAATTTTAATCAAAATCAATTATATGATTTTGATTCTAGAAAATGTCTGAAATTTAAGACTTCAGCTAAAAGGGTCTTAAGAAATTGAAATTTCAGAAATCTTGCTTCATTGGTATCTAATGACTACAGATCCAATTTAATGCAAATCTGAAATATTTGAATTTTCAAATGAGAGGTTTTACCCATATTATACCCTCCAAAAACCTTTAAAATACTCCAAAGAAACTGAAACTTAGGGAATATTTATTAATTGCTGTCTAATACCTATTGATAAAAGTTCACAAAAAACAGAGGTATCTGAATTTTCATGAAGGGCTTCAACCCCTTTTACAAAACTAAATTAAACTAAATATAGTTCACCTTACGACCTCTTATGCCTAGCAGTTGTGTTCCAAAATTTATAATGATCGGTTAATTAGGAGTGAATCCTGTACATAGAAATATATAAACATATACACATACCTAACTTTATATAAATAAAGAAGTAGTCTTAAAGATAAAATATAATAAAAGTCTATCATAGTCTGATCACTAGAAAGGTTTTATTTTCAAGATAACTTCCACAATATATTTTCAACTTATCAGGTAATTTTAAAGCTTTTAAAAAAGTCAACTGGAAAATTTTTCCTTTAGAATAGCTCCATTATAGCCAGGAAGAACATATCAAAACACCCCAAGTTTCTACTTTTCACTTTTTTACTACATCAACAGTGAATTTGTATCTAGTTTTCAAATTTATTTCAGGTTTCATACTTTCAAATTTATTTTCATATTTGACGCCATATTGAAAAGACACAAGGTGAAACTTGGGAACTTTTGATATGTCATTCCACATGAACATGGATTTAGTAATCCATGATGTAAAATAACAAAAAAAGCAAAAAACAATTTGTAAGCATTTAGTATTGACCCTTAGGCAACTTCAAATCTACCGTTCCACCTTTTTTTCTTGTTCTTACTATTTTTCAACTGTCTACCGCAATCAGCATCCTATCTGTGGGTTAAATAGAACCTACCATATACAAGTTATTTGTTGACAAAATATAGGCTCAAAAAAACAAATTAATCTACAAATATTTCAGGATATTAAAAACTTGAAGCATAAAGATTTTTACCAAAATGACTGAATGACTAAATCTACCTTTCGAGGAGTTTTCACCCCAGCGCCAAGTCATGGTCTCTGCGGGCACCCGCAAAAGACGAATCATCATCGCATTCGGCTCAATAGAAGAAAGGCAGCATTCTCTGCCTTGTGGAACAACCTGTCAAAGGAGGTCATGATGATGACTATCATATCCAGGTTTTAAGCGGCCTTGGACAAACATTCAGACTATGTGGATGTAAATAGCTTCCACCTGTCTCTCCATATGGCTTATTGCACTATGCTATTTGTTTTGCCAGATAAACTTAATTGATTGGATTTGGCATTAAATAACCTCAAAATGGTTGATATACCATAAAACAGAACAACCAACCCAGACTACTAGGCAATTACAAAGCATTTTTTGATATTTTCACAAACTTCAGCTTTTCAACATCCTGGAAAATAATATTATCTCTTTAATTAAAATTAAGCAGATATTATTTATTTAAAATAAATTCTTTTCAATTTATCTATCTCCCTCACACGGCAGAAAGATTAGACACAAGGTCAGGGAAAGTGGGATTTGAAAAGCCAGTGTCCTATAGGAAGAGCACTTTAGTCAAACAAAAATTGCCTGGACAGTCCCGTCAGCATTCCCCGGTAGGGGGCGTCTCATGCGATTAGCAATAAACTAACCCCCTCTCAAAGGGTGAGAAGGTAAAACCTGGGAAGGTGGACCTCCTAGAACTGATCAGGACCATATCTCAGAGCGGCAGTAGCCGGTCTGATTTTGGTATGAAATTAAAGAGATATTATGAGTTACCTTCAGATCAATAGAATAAACAGAGCTGCCTCCTTTCTTTGTTTCCAAATGACAGCCCAGATATGTTAAATTAAATGAATAATCACTTGAAAACTTTCATCCATTTAAATGTTTTCATAGACATGATTATATGATACTCATAATAAACAGATAATGACATAGTTACAAATGTCCAACAATATCTAATATTCAACTTAAGTAGCTTTAGTAGATAGGTTTCATTTATTGTTGGATCATTTTTTTTTATGTATATCGCTCCAGACAAGGCATGAAGCCACTTGATGTAAGGAGCTAAACAAAAATTATCACTTCAAGGTCAAAAGCTAGCCAACGATAAGTGTTAGATGAATAGATTCCGACCCAGAAAACAGCAATTCTTCCCCCTTTGTTAGAAACATCACTCATGAAATGTGAGGACTAAAGGACAAAATGAGGGAAGTGAGAGTTACGAGGCTGCTGAAAGTAAACCTAAGGTCAACTTTCTACTCTAATTCTAAACTAATTAAAATAGTACTGATTAAGCTTAATTCAGACCCCCCCCCCAAAAAAAAGTAATGATGAAATACAAACGACTTAAAAAGTTTGGTTAAAATGAGTAAATATAAATACATTTAGGAAATTTGTAACAAAAATACCATAAGTAAAAAAAAAACAACTTCAATTATCTTAGATTTAAGATATATTGAAATAGACAGTTATTGCAGTATATCTCACCTGGCTGCCAGCAGTTTGATAATACGATCCACCCACAGAAGAGTACATCGTGTTCGGTGCATATTCTTGGTATGCTGGCCTAAACAAAATTATAGAGAATTAATTTCGATAAATATCATGTAGCTGACTTCATAATTTGAAATGTTAAAAAGTCAAATTTAATTTTGATTCAATAAAATATACAGAGGCATTCTGTTAATCAGTGAAAAAAAAAAGTTTAACATATTTGGAATGCACAAAGATAGATCGAATAGTAAGAATTTAGAGCAGAATTTTCATCTTAGATAAAATCTAAATGCATTTATATTTGAAACTATAAAAAACAACCATTTTCATGTTTATCAATTTTTGAGATGTGGATTGATAATTAGTATTATTCAAAATTCCGGGCGATATAATCTCTGACCTTCTTCAGGTGCATTTATTCGAACTTGGGAACCCATTAGCTGTTCACATGGACCCATGGTGCAACAGATAAAGACTTTGATTACAATCTGTTATTAGTGACAGTCTTCTAGAGGCAATACTACAAGCAATAACTAGGAATAACATAATTAACACTTCTACCCAGTTATGGCTGATGGAACGAGAAAAATCTACCATGAATTCAATGAAGGGTTCAGTTCGAAATTCCGTATAGGTTCTTGAGTTCTATATAAAAATTACCAAGTTTGAAAAGATGCACCTGAAGAAGGTTGGTGGTGACATCGGCCAGAATGTTGTGAAAATAACAACCAAGATGAGAATAATAGTCTGAATAATCCAAACAATCATTTTCATCCTGCGCATTTGAAAGCATTTAAGCACTGAATATAGAAATATCGGTAAAAGAAAATGACGCGTAAATTGTTGTGAAATGTTGCTCATAAATGAACAGAATTTCACACAGGACTTACATTTCAGTTCCAACCAAATAAATTGTGGACTAAATCAGAATTCAAAAAAGAAAATCTAAGATGTTAGACATTAAATGTGAATAACTATGTTTAAGCTGTTTATAAAGTCAGCCAAGTCAATACACGTAAATAGGAAATAATAGTTGATTAGTACCTTTAGTAAACATTGGCTTTTCCATCAAGACAATGGTTTGATTAACAAGGCAACAATTCGTTTTAGTTGATAAACAATATTAAGAAATAAGGAAACAAAACCAGTAATACTTGACCTGTATTTTAAAAAAGAAATATAAAACTGATCATGAAAAGGCAATAACAAAGCTTATATGTGGACTATGTGCCAAGACAGAAAACGTCCTTCAAAAGATAAAGAAACAAGATGCATAGAAGGATGGCAGTAAAGATAATCAGTTTAAAAGCAACAGTTTCAGTTGAGCACTGAAGAAAGCTTCTAAATATAAGTAAATTTGAATGACTCATCTGTCTTGCCTCATGGAACACATACGTGCAGTTATCAAAAGGTCATAGGGTCAATGCAATAAATTACATGAACTGCTGATGAATTAGAAGGAATTTGAAAGATAAACCCAATAAAAAAGAATTTGTAAATAAGTTAAATTTGAAACAGTCAAATTAAGATTATAGATTTAAAACTCAAATGGTATTTCAAAATGAAAATGAAAACAGAGATCAAAATAATTAAGATTTAAGAAATATTAACAGAAAATCTAAAGAGAACCTGAAAATAGTTTATTTACTTTGAGTCACAAAAGCAATGTTTCTGCAGGCAGTGATCAATGCTCCTATTACGTCATGAATCAAACAGGTAAGGCAAACAATTTATTAATGCATCTGAGCTTTATATCTTTATTTCAATAGATGTTTATTAATCCAGCTATGATAATCCATCATCTTTTGTAAAAGAATAATTACATATATAAGTAAATGGTCTATTTATGCTTGCATGTGTAATATCCGTCCCAGAACGCGTAAAATTAATTCCCAGAATAGAACAGTCTTGCACCACTTTTATGTCCCCTTATGAAGATTAAAATCAAGATATAATGCTACTAAATTATATATCTAGAATCCTTATTACAATTTTGATCAATATCAATTACATGATTTAGATTCTAGAAAATGTTTAAAATTTAAGGCTTAAGCTTAAGGTCTTCAGAAGAAATTGAAATTCCAGGAATCTTGCTTAATTGGTGTCTAATGACGATAAATCAAATTCAATGCAAACCTGATATATTTGAATTTTCAAATGAGAGGTTGTGCACATATTATACCCTCTATTGTTAAAATTTCACAAAAATCAGAATTATCTAATTTTCATGAAAGGCTTCCATCCCCTCTTTGCCTCACTTTACATAAAACTAAATTAAACTAAATTCAACACCTTGCAGCTGTGTTCCAAAATTCATTATGATCGGTTAATTAGTTTAGGAGTGAATTCAATACATAGAAATATATAAGCATATACACATACCTAACTTATAATATATATATATATTTAATATTTTCTGGAAGGGAAAATTATAGTTTCCCCTTAGTGTAAGGCTTATATAAAGAATAGAGTTCTCTTAGGTTACCAAGTAGTGTAGAAAATATGTAAAAAAAATACATAGTGTTATAAATCCTCCCTATTGTCAGCAGTGAGTTTGTTAGTGTGGAGGTAAGACACCAGATGCCATTCGTCACAGTTGGAGATGATCCGGTGTTCGGGTTTTTAATCTCAACATGGATACACTTGCTATGTCTAGTCATACTGAAGCGTCATTATACGACAAAACAGCTGTCTATATATATATATATATATATATATAACAGAAAAGCATTATGGAAACATTATTAAAATTACAGTATTAAAAAATACATCGTTTTACTTCTCCATTCCCATTTTTCGCACCCCCTGCCTTCACACAGTCACTACTTAAGCTTCAACCAATCACGTTCCAACATCCCCACCATCACACTTACAACCATACTAAACGTTCACTCCCAGCTCACACATTCCCTTTAATCCCCCCCCCCCCCCCCCGAACTCACCTAAACCTCACTACCTCCCACAATTTTTGTATATTTATACTATTTCGGCAAAATAAATATTTATTCCTTGATAAAGTTTTGTAATTGAAACAAAATATAAAATAAATGTAATGTACACATATTTTTGTGTTCATTTTCTTTTCCTGTTTAGTATGTTTTTTGCTTATAACCTTATTCCTCCTATATATAACACAGTTAATTATAAAATTAATAAAATTAGTTCATTTTGTAATATTAAAATGTTTTCATGATCAAATAAAAATAATTCTTGGCTCTTGTAATTAGAGTTTAATGGAAATGTGAGAAAAAGAATCTTTTAACGAAAACGATCACGTATTCAGAAATGTTGATTTGAAAATGTGAAAAAAGAGAAGCAGAGTTGAAAAGGATGAACAAAAAAAGCAAGAATTGCGAAAACAATTAACAAGCATGCAGCCAAAAATCATTCACCAAACAAAATCACATCTAAATTCATCAACAATTCAGTCGTACATTTGGCCATTGGCAGCTGTGTAGATAGCTTGGTCATTGGCGTCTACGTACTGGACATGTGCCGAATAGACTGTCTGATGGCCAGATTGCTGGACTGGGGTCTGCTCGTGGTTCTGCTCACTAACTGCTTCAGGAACAGATGCTAAAAAATAAAAACAAGAAAAAAATAGGGTGCTTCTGTATTATTGGGGCAGATGAAATTTTCATCTCTAATTTAAAAGAGTCTGTTGAAAGGGGAGATAATTCAAATTGTTTTTTTTTTGTTGTAATCATAACCCATAAGGAAAATCCAGAGAATTATTAAGAAAATAAATTCAAAAAAAGGATACTTATGCAGTTTACGTACAAGATTGAAATAATGTTATAATTTAGAAAGCCATTGTTAACATGGGGAGGTGGGGGGGGGTATTAACTATTCTGTTTATTAAATTGTTAGGTGAAAGTATAGAATAGTTAATCAACTCCCACCTCCCCATGTTAAGATGGCTTTCTAAATTATTACGTTATTATTTCAGCCCCTGCCAACTGCCCTTCAACTGTTCTGCATGTACTAACACAAGAACTCTCATCCATTCTAAAAGATTTATATTATACATCCATCATATCATTCTCATATCATTTCTCCCCATGCAACCCTCACTGACCAAGTTTCACTTCCATACATCATCATACTTCATACACGATAAACTCTTCCCTTAGTCGACAACAGTAAGACTCTACTGGTTAGTAATGATCGAATAAAAAAACTAAGAACTAAAAAAACTGAAACTCCTGCAAAAATTATTGTCTCTAATTTCGTACCTCAGAGATAAAAATTTTTTTTTTTAAAAACCTGACTCAAAAACTCCAGCAAAAATTGTTGAATCTTGATTCTGCATCTTTAATCATAACATTCTGCACCATTAATCATAACATTAAGTTTAGGTGGAGTTATAAGAAAAAAAAATTGTTATAAAAATGCTAGTCCCACTAATTCTAATACATAAACACGTCAAATATTCCAGTTACAAGTAAATCAATCCATGTCACAAAATAAATCCTCTAAGATGCAAATTAACCTCTTTCTTTTCACTCTTTTTAACTATCCTTCCAAAACAAGGTAGACTTTTTATTTGCTTAATTATTCCTTTTATATTTGATTATATATTGAATTTGAGAATATTTTTTATAAAGTTATCAATATTTTGGAAGTTATACTGGTTTGAAATTTATCCTGTTATTATTATCCGGAGTATTCTCGGTAGAGGCATTATACATATACACACATATGTATACAGAATTGAAGGAAAAAATAAAATTAAAATTTAAGTTTATTTGTTTTATTTGTAATTATACCAAAATCTGTTTCATTTACATTTCTGTAAAGTGAAATTTTACTTTCAATCAAATGAAATCATTTATATTCGTTAGAGAAAGAAAAGGTATCTTTTTTTTCAGTATCCGTTTCAATTTGGAATTTTAAACACAATACAGGAATAAACTAATGAAAAAGTAACTAAAACACAATTGCTAAAATAAATATTAGTGACTTGTATTTAGAAATAAACATAAGAAAAATAAAACAGAGCAAGACTTATTACATGGCACAAAGAACTAAAAGTTCTCGAGACTCATAGAAAATGGGAAATTATCGGTGATAGTAAATTTAGTTTTAGTGATAGAACGCAAATACTCAGAATTGTAAAAAATGTTCAGAATGCCTATCACATGAATACTTTGGATAATCAAGGAAGACGTTAAACCAAATAATATCCTATTGGATAATAAATAATGAGAGGATAATTCAAATTGTGGTCGAATGTTAATCTAAAAGTGCTTATAAAAAAAGAAAAGAAAAAAAGGTATGGACATACTAGCAACTATATAAGAGTGTTGTCCTGTATGTGCTTGGGCAGGCTGGATGATTGTTGTAGCTGCTTGAGACACTTGAACTTTTTGGATAGCCCCTACCTGAGTAGTTGCATGCTGCTGCTGCTGGCCTAACTGTTGTACTTGGACCTGCTGCTGCTGCTGCTGTTGTTGTTGCTGTTGTTGTTGTTGTTGCTGCTGATGCTGATGCTGCTGCACTGGCTGCGGGGGTTGGACTTGTTGTACCTGAGTCTGGAGAGGCTGTTGCGGTTGTTGTTGGACGACTTGAGCCTGACTGACTACAGTTGACTTTGATGTATTCTAAAAATGAGAATCCAAGGACAAGCCATTCATATATGTACATAAACAGAAAATGAAATTTGGGATGAAAATTCAATTAACATTAGATAAGGAAAAAGATTAAAAATATAATTTAAATTTTTTATTTTGCTAAAGGAAGAAAAATGAAATGATAAATTATATATTTGAGATTTGAGAAAATTTTTAATGTTAAAGGATTTAAATGGTTAAAAACAAAAAGAGAAATAATTTGTTCTCCATTTGCAAAAAAAGTAATATATTAAATCAAAAAGAAATCTGAAACCATTTTACCCAGAATAAATTTACCCAATAGATAAGACAGTATATTTAACATTAATCATAAATAAAATCTATATACAATTCCTCTTTAAATCCTACTAGATAAATTATTTTTCCAGCATTTCTGTTTTGACACTGCGACTTGTCTAATTATATATATATATATATATATATATATATATATATATATAACATAGGAAAGTTCATATTTTGTTTTCTTTTAAACATCTTTTTAAGAATTTAATAATAAATGAGGCTAAAAAGCCTTTAAAAGCACGTTAAGATGCAATATTTATTGATAAAATAAAAAAATAAAACTCAGGAATCTTCATGGAATTTCAAACAGAACCATTTATCCACAGGGGTAGTTTACTATCGTTCCGTCAGCCATGACCAGGTAGAAGTCTTACGTAATTCATAATTGTAATCTTAGTATCACCTGTCACTTAGAACTGATTATTACTTAGCTATTTTATCCGTTGCGCCATGGGTCCTTGCGGACAATTCTAGTATGAATTTTAGAAGCAATAAACCTATTCTTGTTTTAGATGTCTAGTCTTACTACTATTACTACATATTATATATATATATAGTAATGCTTTTATTCTGACTGTTTAAATTTTTATGAAGATTTCTAATCATCAATGGCGAATAAACACCTTGGAAAGCAATATTTCAGAATTGAAAACAAAAATAAAATTCTATATGAATATATATAGTAAGTTATGAAAATATATTTATGGCAATTAAGCTACACAGAGGCTTCCGCGTTTAATCCCCGGAGGGAATCGTCAGGCTAAAATGCATGGAGTTAGTTTTGCAGGGTGTTTTTATATACATGTCTAGCTAGTTAACCAATCAGATTCTTTATTGTTCTCTTAGCCAATCGTCGGGCTTCTCAAAAACAAAGGTTTGGTTGATTTTACTTGTAATTTCCTATTGTATTGTTCTGTTTTCTATAGGGTGGCCTATCCCTGTTTCTTTGTTGTGTCAATATAATGGGTGACCTTATTTTAACATGTGCTTGCTTGTATTTCTATTTTAGGTTTTAGTTTTTAAGTTTTTAGGTTTCAGTTTAGTTTTTTTGTTTATTTATTTATTATGTATTGTTAATCTGAGGTAAATTTTATTATGGACAGGCAGTGGTTTGCTATTTCACTTCTACAGTTTAATAGGTTTTGGGGGTCTTTAAAGTTTAGGATTTCAAATTTTTCATTCAGACATAATCTACACGGGTCGTCAAAATTTCTACATGTACTGGCCTGTCGTATTATTTTCCATTCAATTATTGGTGAGCGTCCGTTTTCTTTGAGCTCCCAATAATGGTTTGCTAGTGCTGTTTTAATTCGGCATTCTTTGTTTTTAAATGTGCTGTTGTGGTCGTAATATCTGGTTTTAGAATCTAGGGAGGTCATGCCATAAATATATTTTCATAACTGACTACCTAGCTCTACTCACGTATCGAGCACTGTTGAAGTAAATACTGAAAATTGATACATAAAAAATTATATCTCCTTATAACATTTTATGTAGATACATGAAATAATAATTTATGTATATATATATATATATTATACGTACATAAAAGTAATCCATGGACACGTGTTTCTGGCTCACAGCCGTCATCAGCATGGCTAACTTAGACAAGGATCGAACCTTCGATATTGATGTCTATAATATATATATATATACACACACACACACACACACACACATTATAAAACTTTCATTCGTCATAAAACATCTTTGAATTCTTCATTAAAAAAGTTTTTTTAAAAATGTAAAAAAAAAAGTTAAAACAAAATTTTGGACTCATCCGAATGTAATGTATAAGATAAAAGGAAAAGTTACCTGCTGTACATTTGCTGGATTCATTGCCTGTAGATCATTCACATAGGTTTGGGTAGCCATTGGACATTCAGCCCTAGAAAAAAAAATTCTAAAAAGTTAAAATATATTAATATATTGAGCAAGAAAGAAATTCATTAGATATCACCATCAGCATACTTTAAGTAAAAAAACCTTGTTTAGAATAGCAAAGTTAGTACTGTACTTCTATCTATATATATATATTATTTTTTAAATAATTTTATAAAATAATATTTAGACGTTCCCACATATAGGGTACAACAATATAAGGGAGGTAACTCTCTCATAGCATTCAGGTGAATCCATAGATAAGTAAACCATGTCTATTACCAAAACAATTTAAAAAATTAAATTAATGTGTACATATACATATATTTCAAATATTATAAAATAATTATTTTATAAATGTCTTTTCAATGTTATGACGTAATTCCTAATACAATAAAGATATGCTCAATATTGAGGATACAGCATTATTATAAGTGAGAGTGAAAATAAACAAATTTAAAGTTACATACTTTACAAGTTTAATTATTATATTTTCAAATAGTACAACAAAGCATGGTATAGATATTGTTTCTTTGAAAAACCTAGGTTAAACAAACTAATTTTTAGATTATACTATGCTTTGTTGTACTATTTGAAAATATAATAGTTAAACTTGTAGAGTATGTAACCTTACATTTGTTTATTTTCACTCTCACTTAACTAATATATATATATATATATATATATATATATATATATATATATACATATATATATATATATATCTAGAGAGAGAGAGAGAGAGAGAGAGAGAGAGAAAATTCACATACACATTGTAACTGTCGGCATTATAATTTATTTCGACCTCTTGGCCTTTTAATAAAAAGTTTCTAATTTTATTTTTCGTTCCAACTGGAGATACATATCATCTGACCTCTTTATATTTCCCTCCCCTTCTTTTTTTGATGATTTTAACTTAAGTGCGTTGCTCTTCCCCCTTGTTTATCCCTCCTCTCTCTGCCTATGCTATTTCTTTTTGGCTGGTGAATTTTTCTTTTTTCCGTCATTTCCAATATGTAGCTGTCCCATTAGCATTCTGAAGAGGCCAGGAGGTCGAAATAAATTATAATGCCGACAGTTACAATGTGTATATGAATTTTTTCTTTCTACATTCTATTCTTGTTCTGTTTTCTACAGTGAGCTCTCTTACTCGGATTTCTTACCAAAATTATTCACTTTAACACACACACACACACACACATATATATATATATATACATAATACATATATTACTCCCTTCTTTCAAGTTAATAAGAAAAAGAAGAACTTTTTTCTATAAATGTAACTTTGTAAAATAAATCAAGATCTTATCAGTTTAAGAAACATTAGTTGTTGTTCTTTTACAGCATGTCAACCATCGTTGAGTCATTTTATGTAGAAACTGTACATGTTTTTGTATACAATTTATTTCTAGATTAATTATTTTTCTTATTTGAAGAGATTTTTGTTATATACAATACCTAGTCTTCCCAAATGGTCACCCATTAAGGAATAGTCAGGCTCAATGTTGCTTAACTGTGGTGATTTTACAAGGACCCGTATTTCAACGTGATTTTCGCGATACAGAAACATTTGAATCATTAGTTTTGAAATAATTTGAATTTCATTAATTATTTTTTTTCAAACATGAAATTTGTAATACTCAAGAGATATACAAACTAAAAAAATTTGACAATGCCACATTCAAAATCATCTAATCAAAATAGATCAGTCCTATATATAAGGTAAGTAAAATGGCCATGACGAGCTATGTAAAAGTTTTCAATTTGGAGAAAGAATTTCAATGTTTGTGAAAATGTGGTGTACTCCAAAATTAAATTTCAATTACTTAATTACATTTAAATAGCTTATGCATTTTGCCATGTTTACAATGTTTTCTGTCAGTTTATGTATCTTAAGGTGATCAAAATACTTTTTTTGGCAGACGTATATGAGACCCCCACCGCCACCCATTACATTTTTATTATTTAATTTTGTTGACAAAGAGATCTTTGGATCACTATAGATTTAGTACCAAATTTTTAGATTAGAAATTTTTTTTTTTTTTTTTTTACTAAATGCCTTTAATTTTTAGCAGGGTGTTTGATTTGCCATGTAATATAAAATGATCTCCCTTGCTCTTGGCCAAAACAAATCAAGTAGGGGATAATTCTCATGTGAAAATCGAAAAAAAAAAAACAACCAAAAAAAAACATTTTTTTCAAAATGTTTGTATTATCTGAAAATTTGGTGTTTTATTGATAATAATTAAAAAATTTGGTAAAAAAATTGAATTACATAAATTTTGGATCTCTTTTAAATTCAATAATTTGATCAAATTAAAAAAAC
Organism: Sepiola atlantica; assembly: GCA_963556195.1. Taxonomy (NCBI): domain Eukaryota; kingdom Metazoa; phylum Mollusca; class Cephalopoda; order Sepiida; family Sepiolidae; genus Sepiola; species Sepiola atlantica. The sequence goes on from OY744524.1 coordinate 64,197,896, forward strand.
AAACTTTTTTATTACAAAAGTTAGAAAACAGCCGAATCCTTTGGAGGATTATTTATTGAACATAAAACCAAGTATAAAATAATAATATATCTATGGGCAACATATTAGATAACTTAGCTATGTTATAAAAGTTTTACCACAAAAATATTAATTAGAAAATTCTGTTAAATGTTTACTTGCAATAACCATCAATTCATGCACGTACATTCTTTCATGGTGATTTCTGTCATGCAATAAATAAAAACCCGGTAAAAATATACCACGGGGAATGTCATCACTAGTTTAGATCACGTCAACATAATAATTTAAAAAAATAAATCAAATTTTAAGAAACAAAAAAAAAAAAATCAAACACCAAAAGTAAATGAAAAATATTAATATGCAGTTCTAAAATGTTAAAAATAAAATGATACTTACATAATTTGGAAAATAATTTTTTCTCACATTTAAATAAAAAATATAGACTAATTCATTAAAATGTTAGAAAGTAGAAAGCACATTCGTTTAAATAATATCAAGGTTATTATAAATATAAAAACAGGTTCAATATAAAACGGGTTCATTTTTAATAAATTTTCTCCTAAAATCTCTGGATTTTATTAAAAATGAACCAACTTTTATTAGCCTTTTTTAAAAGAAATGTGGTACCCATTTATTAAAAATAAAGATATACTTGTGAATCTTTATATAAATGTTAGCAATTTGAACTAAAAAAATGAATGCAAACAGCTATTTAAAATCGTACATTGCATAACGTTATAGTTTATTAAATCGGTCTTCACAATTAGCTGTGAATAGTAACACCTTATTATCTCCCTCTACGTTTTGGATGTTTAAATTTTAAAACTGTAAAAACAATAAAACATGAAATTCACTAAACTTTTAAAATGTCTATTCTTTTTGCCATTATTGTTTGAGATAATAGTTGGTTATTTTATTTTTAATGCTAAAAAGATAAAACAATGCAATAAAACCAGTATAAAATCGAGTTATATGAGGAAGACAAAAGAAATAAAAGATTTAATTATGACCATTATTCAAATTTCTTGAAATAATGGATCATCTATAAAGTTTAAGCAATTCATTAACGATGAAGACTTGCATATATTTTTATAAACCAAAAATATATCTTTCTTTGCTTCCTTCCGACTATTTTGAAAAAATAATAAAATAAGAATCTATTTATTAAAATGTAACATGACAATTGCTTTTCACTTGCTCAACATGTGTAAATACTATGGAGATATTTGAAAATATTTGAATAAAAATAACTATTAAAGTATAAGTAACATCATAAGTTACTTTCCTCATTGGAGATTATCTTTGAATAAGAACTCTCTAGTGTATAGATAACATTAAATAATGTTTCGGAATTTTTTAGATGAGGATTGATTATTTAAACTACTATTCTCATCTTATTTGTTATTTTCACGTTTCGGCCAATGTAACATCCGACCTTCTTCAGGTGCATTTTTTCAAACTTGGCAGTCTTTATGTTGAACCCGAGAACCTATAATGAATTTTGAACCCTTTATTTAATCCACGGGGGTAGATTGTTCTCGTTCCATCAGCCATGACTGGGTAGATGTGTTTATTTTTATGTTATTCTTAGTTATTATCGACTATAGTAAGAACTGTACCTTTGCTCTCAAGAAGACTGTCGCTTAGAACGTTAATCAACACCTTTAACTATTATGCCACGGGTCCAAGTTTGAAAAGATTTACCTGAAGAAGATCAGAAGTTACATCAGCCGAAACGTAAAAATAACATCCAAGATGAAAATAGTAGTCCAAATAATACTAACTAAAACTAGTTATCTATGTTATTGTAAACCGAAACAAGTAGTGCTTGCATGTTTTTATTACATCAAGAATAATAAGAAAGAGAATTAAGAACAAATAAATAAAAATAATATTTTTTAATTTTTGAAGTGAGGATTAATAATTTGTATTATTCGGACTACTGTTCTCATCTTGGATATTATTCTCATAATGTTTCGGCCATTTTATGTCGAACATGGGAATCTGTACGGAATTTAAAACTGAACCCTTTATTTAATCCACGGGGGTAGATTGTTCTAGTTCTGTCAGCCATGACTGCGTAAAAATCTGAAGAAATTTTAATTTTATTCTTAGTATCATATGGGCACGTAGTGCAACGGATAAAGGTGTTAAGTAAAATTAGTTCTAAGTGATAGTCTTCTGGAGGTTGAAGGTTCAATCCTCACAAGTGATAGTAACTAAGAATAAAATAAAAATTACTTACAACTTCTACCTGTCATGGCTGACGGAACAAGAACAATCCACCCTGTGGATTAAATAAAGAGTTCTGTTCGAAATTTCATATATATTCCATCTGAAGAAGGTCGGAGGTTACATCGGCCGAAGATGAGGACAGTAGTTCAAATAATATAAATAAACAAAAAATAACAATTTCTTAAATGAACATAAACATTTAATTCCTTTTAAATATATAAAGAAAATGTTAAAATCTTGAAGAAATATCTATAAATCTGAAGAACACAAGAACTGACATATTAAGATTGCTGCATTTCTATTCAATAAATCTTACATTATTATAATTTCAAATAGCATAGTGTAATGTACATAATATAGTATAGAATTGCAAAAACTGTTCAAATTAAAACCTGATATAGAAATGAAGATAAATAGATTTTATATAAAAAAATCCGACTCACTTTTTTATATATATATATATATATATATACCTGTCGACAGGTAAAATTAATTCCCGAACAAAACAGTTTTGTATCACTTTTATGCCTCCTTACAAAGATTAAAATTAAGATATAATAATACTAAATCTTATATCTAGAATCCTTTATTCTAATTTTGATCAAAATTCATTAAATGATTTTGATTCTAGAAAATATTTAAAATTTAAAGCTTAAGAGGTTTTAAAAAGAAATTGAAATCCAGGGAATCTTGCTTAATTGGTGTATAATGATTATGGATCAAATTTAATGCAAATCTGAAATATTTGAATTTTTAAGTGAGGTTGTGTCTATATTATGCCCCATAGAATCCTTTAAAATACTCCAAAGAAACTGAAATTTGGAGAACATTTATTAATTAATGCCTATTGTTAAAATTAAAAAAAAAAACGTAACTATCTGAATTTTCACACAGGGTTTCCACACCCTCTTTGTCTCCTTTGCATGAAACTAAATTAAACTATAAATAACCCACATTACCAACCCTTACACCTAACAGATGTGTTCCAAGATTCATAAGGATTGGTTAATTAGTTAGAAATATATACAAACATATATACATACCTAACTTTATATAGAGATAGCTTCTAATATTCTAATTATCAGATGAATGCAAAAAAAAAAAAATGATCCAACTGAAATAAATTTGGCGAACTAAAAGAAGAAAAAGAATGGTTAAACATTGAATTCTAGTTATAAAATTCATTGTCAGTTATTATAGTGATAAAGGTTATCATGCAAGAGAATTGCTTTCTAAGTGAGTAATAACAGCTTGTTAACAGCTAAACTACAAAAGTTAGCAATAGGTTAAAAAAAAGTTGTTTTTAAAGAACTTGCGAAAATATTAATTCCAAATTAGAAAAAAATAAAGCTATTGCAAGAACAACAAAAGATTCATTCCAACAAAAGAGTTTTGATATGAGTAAAAGAACATTCCAGAAACAAGTTTTCAAATTCTAACAATGAAGTGTGCAGTGAACCATGATCAGTGAACAAGCAGATGTTAGCCAAAATACACAAGACAAAAATGACATCTAAAACAATATCTGCTACTAACCAGTTTCTGTTATACTATGTCTCTTCTCGTTTGTTCTCCCATTGTCCGAGGCAACTCAACCAGGGTTGTATGATAATGGAATGCAACTGAAGGAGACATTATGTTGGTAGTTAATCAGTTACTCAAGAAGGATCAATTTATATCCTCTCTTCAATCTATTCGGGAAGAAATCCTTTAAGGAAAAAGTGGTTTTAGCAAAGAGAGATGAACTAGGCTATTATAAATAATTGTTGCTGTCAAAGCACTAAAAAGAAATCCTTCAAGTTTTAATAGAAATCAAACAAGGGAAGGGTTTTTACAAAATCATTCCCTAGTAAATAAAAAAAAAAGATTAATTAACACTTTTCTTCTTTAATATTCACTGATATTTCAGAGATGAGGTATTGTTATTTCTAACATACAAGTTATCTTTTTAAGAGTTGGACCTAAATATCATTTCAGATGAAATATTAAACTTTGATTCTGACTAGCAAATTTTCATTTGCTATTTTTGTACCATGTTATTGGCACTAAAATAACATACTCTACTACTTTTATTTCATGTAATTAGCAACTTATTTTAAAAAAGTTATTTATTAGAAGATTTTAATTCAGTACTTAAATTCAGTTGTCATTATGATCGAGAGTAATTTTATAAAAAGTTTAAGCAAAAATTGCTTGTCGTTTACATTGCAAACAAGATTTATATAATATTCAAAAAGCAATGTTGATAGCTGTTAAAACAAATTCTTTTTTTTTTAAATAGGAAAAAATAATCTTTGCCAATGTTGTATGTGCTTAGACAAAATATAGAAGTTTTTTCTTTCATATTTAAAAAAATTTGTCATCCACCTATAAAATTTAATTCTAAAACTGTGGTTATAACTTTGTATTTTTATACAGCAAAATTACAAATACAGCAATATTTGTTATTATTAGCATCCTAAATTATAATGGAATCAGAATAAAATAAGTGTGATGAAAATTGCACCATGTACAAATTTATTTTTTGCTAATTGAATTACTTTGTTGAAAAAAAAAAAAAATACATCCATTTTATTTGTAGAATTTAATATATTCGAACTACTGTTCTCATCTTGAGTGTTTTTATCACAACATTTCGACCGATTGTAACCTCCGACCTTCTTCAGGTGTACTTTGTCGAACTCAGGAATCTTTCTGTCGAACTCGGGAATCTGGACAGAATTTCGAACGGAACCCTTTATTAAATCCACGGGAGTAGCAGGCTCTTGTTCCATCTGCCATGACTGGAAAGAAGTTTTCAGTAATTCGCAATTCTTCGTATCGCCCGCACTGAGGATTGAACCTTCAACCTTCAGATGACTGTCACTTAGAACTGAATTTTACTTAGTACAGATTCCCGAGTTCGACAAAGTATATCGGCCGAAACGTTGTGATAAAAACACTCAAGATGAGAACAGTAGTTCGAATATACCAAATTCTACAAATTATCAGCCCTCATCTAAAAAATTCCGAAACATAATCCATTTTATTGTTTTGTTTATTTATTGGTTGGTAATATAGTGATGATGTCAGAATTTTAGCAAATTCTTAAGGTGATCAACAAAATAATTTGAAAATATGACATCATATACACATGTAAACAAACATTTTTTTATCATTTAGTGTTGTGTGTGTGTGTGTGTGGGGATTATACTTTTGTAAATTATGTTTTTTAGAAAAAGAAAAAAGTCTCCACATTCCACTTAAAAAAAAGAAAAGAAATAAGAATTTTGAAATAAGCAATGAACAATTACAACAAACAATTAATGTGTGACCTAATAGTCGAGTAATATTCTATTTTATTGATAAGTAGTTGGACTTCCCGGAGTTACCCAGGAATTAATAAGGACCGCTGTATACTTCTGCTCCCAGCCATGATCCCTTATATTACCATCTTTCTTTCTTTTTAAAATTTTTATAATTTTAATTGGTTCAGGGGAAATAACTTTAAAACTATATATAGAGTTATTTCCCTTGATTTCTGGAATTCAAGAAGTTCTTTTTTTTACGCCACAGCTGATAATTTATTCATCAATGAATGAATATTATTAGTAATTTTTTTTTATCGTAAGCTGCTCATGGTCATACTAAACCAGAATATGTAAGGTTTGTAAGTGTATCATTGACAGTGTTTGTGTTTTAGCCAGACAGACAGTTAGAAAAGACAACTTTTCTTCACATAAAAGATTAGTAAATTCGTCTGAATCAGCATCAGTTACAACTTTCTTGACCGGCTTGATCCTGTTGTTATTGGTTTCCCCGATTCTTTCTAGAGTCAGGTACTTACAGGAGAAACCACATGAAGGTTGCCAACATCCATACGTGAAAATGACGCTATGGAACCGACAGGATTCGAACTTGGCACACCCAAGTTGTCAGTCCACATCGTTATCCACCCTCACCATGGCCACTTCCCTATATAAAAGATTAACAATGATTTAAAACAAATTAATTTAGGCTTCAAAGCAAATCCCCAGGAGCTAGAGGTGAGGAGTTGGCTGAAACAAATCAGACCAACTGACTCTCGGCTCAAATTCCTTGGCCTTTTGTCTAGGAGTGAAGTGTAGTAACTGTTCTGATACTGTACTTCATCTTTTCTGTTCTGGTTCAGTGGCTTCTAGACTGAGACAATTCTAATTTTTGTTCCAATCCAGAGTCTCCCTATTTGCTGAACTGGATTTTCTCCACATTAACACCGACCTTATGTCTAACTCTGCCCTTGTGGGGAGAGGCAAGTACATAGGGACTCTTGGCTCAAATGCTTGCAATTATTGCTGACTCCCAACCTCTACTAGAAGATTAAAACTATCTGCTACGATTAAACATAAATAACACTTAACACATCGAAAAGTCAAGTTGATTGAATTTCAAAATCGGAAGTTATATTAAGATCTTCTTAGAGGGGGATGTGCTATTTATCGGCTGGACAAATGACTTGAAGAAAAATGACAACCCAAATGTCAAAGTGGATAAGCATGAGATTATCCATGTAATTCATCCATCGGAGAATATGAGCAATTGAAATGCACGGAATGACTAAAAAGTCAACAAGTAGCATATATTCACTAAATGCCGTTTGACACCCGCTGTAAAGCCAGTCTTAGAATAAAAGAGACTGCGATTGTGTTCAACCTTCGACATATCTCCCTGCCTTCAGCTATACGAGGCCAAGTTGGATAAATAAAAACAATGATATTCTATGAATATACTATCAACTTGAAACATAATTATATATTGGAAAAATAGAAAGTATACACTTCATCATGGCTGTCGTATCTAAAATCGGAAATTGTGAACCTGTGTTAATTTAAAATTATTTTAGGCTGCATAGCTTTTGTCAGAATGTTTATTTTCATGATTTATAAAAAAACAGCTTGAATTTAATATTAACAATTGTTTGAATTTATTATTTGTTAATAAATGTTTGTTATTTTGTAATATAATTATATTTGCTTAATAATGAAACTATTCAAAAAATATTTTCAAATTAATAAAAAATTTTTTCCAATTATAAAAAAAGTTTGATTTTATCATTTAATAATAAATATTTTCAAAATTAATAAAAAATGTAAAATTTTCCAATTATAAAAAAACAGTTTGATTTTATTATTTGTTAATAATTAAACAAATTGTTGAAACCAAAATATTTTCAAAATTAATAAAAAATGTAAAATTTTCCAATTATAAAAAAAGTCTCATTTCTGATTCCAAAAACGATTCTTTAATTTTATTTTTTAAACTTAATATTCCATTGCTGGTACTAATGATAAATATTTATTGATTTTAAACTACAAGTAAAACTAAAATTTATAGATTATAACAAATTTAGGTAAAAATGACACCAGAAAAAATAACATGGTAAAAATCGCACAAGTGGATAAATAGGGGGGAAAAAAAAGAAAAAAAGAAAAGGGGACAGAAAACTGTCCCCCTTTTCTTTTTTTTTCAGTATTTTCATTTTTTAAATGTTATATATTTTTTTTTTACTAAAAAGGGGTCCTGGTCGACTATATTCAATTGTTTATGAAAAAATTCAAATAACATTTAATCAGCTTATGACAAACTTCTGCTAATCGGCTTTATTTTAAAAGAGAAATAAATCTTTAGTTGCTTCACTATTTTAAATTAATTACGGAGAAAACATAAAAAAAAATAAAAATAGAAAGATCTACTTGCGTAATGTACTTATGAAGTGTATTTTTACTTTTTCAAAATTATGCACACATTACACAGGTTTTTACAGTAATACGAAAAAAAAAAAACAACAATAAAAAACCAACAGTTCTATAACTAAATATTTAGAAATTTAAAAAGAATCGGAATCAGTAATTGTATCGGAATTGGGAAAAATATTGAAATCGTGCCATCACTAATCATAATATAGAAAATAAAACTAGAAAAAATGTGACCCGTTGAGCTTAGGTTAAATTGTTTGAATAAAAAAAAGTGAGTTTGCAAAGCCAGTTAAATATAAAAAAAATATAAAAAGACAAAATCCAAGCGTTTTTCTGCTCGTTATGCCCGGTGTGGCATTCACCTCGGGTGGGTTGAGCCAGCTTCCTTTAAAGGGAGAAGTTTCTAAGCAATATTAAATTCACAAGCGGTACCCAGTCTGCTCGCTCTCTCTCCAACTATGAGTTAAATGAACCGCTTATGGTAACATACCATTTTGTTTATAATGTACTATTCCAATCTTTGTATTCTTTTCTTTCTATATTACTTGACTTTTGATAAACATAGAGTGAGAGAGACACACAGACTGAGAGAAACTGAAAGGAGAGTGATAGAGACGAATAGAATAAGAAAAGAGGGTGAGCAAACAATATCCAGTGAGAGAGGGTGAAAGTGATGATAGATAAATAGTAAGAGAGGTGTCGCTTAATGAGTAAATTGAAAATTATGGCTAATTAAAACACTTGAAATGGAAGTTTTTTAAAACCCAAAATTGAGGAATCTTTTAGCATGTATTTAAAATATATAGGAAAAAAAAGCCTTAGGAAAACAAACGTTTATTAACTCAGCTTTAATATAATAAAAGATAAACAATTGTTACAGCTTAATCTAAAATATTTTCAAAATCAATTAGTACACAGAAAGTTTTATGCCCAGAAAAGTGTGGTCTTTAGTTTGTTTTTGCTATTTTACGAGAAATCAACCCAATTTCTGTTATTAAATACAATACTTATGGTAAAATATTCATTGTATACATTTAATTGAACACAAGTTGGTACTTTATCTATAGATGGTTCATACCTTTCTCAAGAGTATTTTGTAAAAAGAATGGGGCAAAAAATGGATGGTCACATTTAATGCTACCAAGACAAAGCTCTTTTCCTTTAACAAGTATAAGAAATCTTTCCAACCAGTAATTGTCATGGTCAATAGCACCTTTCACAAGAGTCCAACATTTAAACTCCTTGGCCTGACATTCTCAGTCAACATGAAAGGGAATAAATACATAGAAAATGCTGCCAAGTCTGCTGCAAGAAAAGTTCCCTCTACCATGTTAGAAAACTTCTCACACCTCTCCAGTGTTCTATATCTCTACAAAGCCACCATTCGCCCATGCATGGAGCATTGTTACCACATCTTGGCTGGTGCACCAACCACTCGTCTCTCCCTCTTGGACAGGGAGCAAAAAAAAATTTCTAACCTAATAGGTCCCACTGCTAAGCTCCAGCCCCTGTTGTATTGCAGCAGTATTTCATCCTTGTGCCCTTTTTATAAGTACTTCCACAGAATATGCTCTGATCAACTTATTGCATTTGTAGCCCTCAACAAAATCCAACCCCTTCAATATAGAGATCCCTAGATGGCAAAATATTTTCTACTCTGATAGCTTCTTTTCTCAGACCACCTGCCTTTGAAATTCCCTTCCTGCTCAGTTTCCCGACTGTACTAACATGCAGAAATTTACATATAATGTGAACAAATATCTTGCCCCCCCAATTTGACCTTACAGTAGCCTCTTATGCTTCAGTGGCAATATGCCTTGTTTAGGGCAACCAAAAGTTAAAAAAAAAAATTTAATAAAGAAAAAATGGTCACAATAAATCCGATAAGATTTGAACTCAGCATAGCCGATTCTATAGTCCAAAAGAGTATCTATTAGCCCCACCACCATCACCACATTCTTTTAATCAATACAACTAGGCCAACAAAGTAGACATGTAGAGATTAGAATTTTATTGACAACTACATTATTAAACAAATTTATTTAATTTCCACTGATTGAGTATTTTATTTACTTCCTCTCCAAGAGGTTAGACACAAGGTCAGGTGGGGTTTTCAAAAGCCAGCGCACTAGGATTAGCGCGTTCTGGCCCACAAAATTTTTTTTGAGTAGGCCTATTGGTATTCCCCAGTAGGGGTGTCTCTGGCGATTAGCAATAAACTAACTCCTTTTTCAAAGAGAAGATAAAGCCTGGTAGGGTGGACCTCCTGAAACTGAAGAAGCCACAATGGCCTACCTTCTGTCGGACTAATCATCAAGGATGTATCTTTGACTGGTACGAACACACCTACTCAGCTGTGCCAGTCAATATATATAGTTCCTATTTAATTGCCTCTTCACGAGGACAGAGTTAGACACAAGGTCAGATTTTATTGTAGGGAAAATACAACTCCTGAAAAAAGGGCACTCTGCCAAAAGGTCAAGAAGACATTTAGATCGAAAATCGATTAATATTATGATGTTAGTCTCAATTTCTTTTTTTGCAATATACGGGGTACATTGATTTATCAAGAGTGCAAGTTTTTGTGTCTGCATTGGATGGGGAAAGACTGAAATGCAAACACTTTTTTGACCATCAGGTTAGGAATTAAAGTGTAGTATCTGTTTTGTCTTTCGTCATAGGAGAGGGAATCCTTCTTCATTGAGACAATTTTTATTTTCGTACCATCCAGAGTGTCCATTTTTGGGGTACTAGATATCCCCCACATAAAAAAACGACCTTGTGTCTAACTTTGTCTCTATGAGGAGACAAGTAAATAGAGACAGCTAATTTTTGTTTATATATATATAGTCGATCTATCTATAAGCTTACAAACTGTGACATTGTATTTTGCTATGAATAATATATTATACTAGCTGAACCCATCCCCTGAAATGTAAATTAATGAATTACAGAGTGTAAACATCCGGTCGAATGTAAATAGGTCACATTTTGGAATTGTTGCATAGTGAAAGAAAGAAATGTAGGAAAGAGGGAGATGCGGTTGTAGGAGTTTTCCTGCCCATACCATGGTACCGGTATTTACTCAGAATTTTTTTTGGAGTTTAACACCCGCTCTATCTAAAATTAAAGAGGCCTACAGAGCCCTATTAAATTCAATTCCCTCCCAATTATCGTTGTTTAGAAATTCCATTGTTTTAGCGTAGAAGGAAAAATGAAAAAAAAAATGAAGAAAGAAAAATGAATATGCCTTCTGAGCACTACTGTAACAAACAAATATAATTAAGGTGTTTGAAGAAAAATGATGATATTCATAATAAGTAAGGTACTACATATTACAGTAATTTTTTTTCAAAATATTACATGGTAACGTTGAATATAAAAAATCCGGCCCATAGTCCCTCCCCCCCCCTCCACCCTCAAAGGCAGAAGTATAACAATGTTCAAAATAAATAAATTGAGTGAGACGACTGGGATCGAACCATAAACCTCTCGGTCTTGGAGCTATGCTATTAACCTTGAGTATAAAATTTAAGCAAAATTAGGTCATATAAACCAAGACAGCCGGTAGCTGGCATGTATTATAATTTATGATACGTCATAATTAGACCAAATCTAGGGGCTATTATTCGCACGTTTTGGATCATTTCTATACCAAGAAATCTGTTTTTTTCTAATGTCTTGATATTATGCGTGTGAAAGGAGTAGGATTTAGTAAATGTCACTTTATGGATTTATGTTGAGTATCTTGGCGTATATGAACTTAATTCGGAAGTCGAGTTGCTGAAGAAATTGTAGCCGCCATGTTGATTGTCCAAAACAAACTATGTTCGTTAATTGCATTCTCTAAAAACTGGAATGAGTGTAAATGTTTATGTAATAAGTTGAAGTAATGTAATCCGATTTATTTATCTACCTCCCACAAGGTAAAATGTGACACAAGGTCGGGAAAGTGGGATTAGATAAGCCAGCGTTCGAGAGGTGAGCACTCTGGCCATTTAAAAATTGCCTGGGCAGCCCCGTCGGCATTCCCCGGTAGAGGCGCCTCAGACAGTAAGCAATAAACTTACTCCTCCCCAAAGAGGGGAGGCAAAGCCTGGGAGGGTGCACCTCCTAGAACTGCACAGGACTGACAACCCCCAATAGACCGGCGTAAATCCAGACCTAAAGGCCCGGACGATACCGGTTTATTAGGCGGGGTAAAAACCCCTTGTAATCCGATATTCTTGAAAAATCAACGGAATTAGCGGGAGCGTCCATTAAATGTTTGCGTAATGTTTTGTATTATGTAGTAAATTAATAGCAGAAAAATTGTAAATACTAACGGACACTTTTTAAAAAAAAATAGACGTTAATTATTAGTTCCCGGTATCGATGGGGGTGGGGGTGGGGGGTGAGTACTTAAATGTTAGGGGGGCAAAGTTTTTGCTACCACCTATATGGAGTATGTTTTGAGAAGAGTCGAAGATGGTGGGCCAAAAGTAATATTTAGTGTTAGCTGGAGAAAAATAATACTAAAACACAATCGAGTGAATGAGCGTAATGTAGTGGTGATGCATGTGGTTAGTTTTGTATTCTTCGAGAAGGTACAGGGGAAAAATCGTCTTAACTTTATATATTAGATCAAGGGCAGTTGTCCGTTTGTGTGTCCAGCTAAAAGTCACAAACTACACAAAACACACACACAAAGCTGATATATTCTTTTTCAGCATTACCTTGGACAGTACATTGACACTTTTTTTGTGTAATATACATTCTTTTGGAGGTCAACAGGAACAAAATTAGTTGGGGATGGGGGGAGGCGACATTTAGAGTGATTTTTTTTCATCAACTTTTGGTGTGAACTAACATACATTTTCTTGGCCTTCGAGCTAGGATCAAAGTATAGTATCTGTTCTGCCCTCAGTCAGAAGAGGGGGAAAAGGGAGAGGGGGACAGAAAGAGAGAGTGAGTTTTAAAAGATGTTACATTTTTTGGTACTACTCCAGATGAAGCGCCTAATTTCCGTGACTGCTCGGCGGCAACGATCGGGCAGGTCGTGGAAGCGCCCGAGAGCTGCCGAGATGAAAACGAGGCTGAAGCAGAGCAGCCGACAATAATTGGAAGAAACCGCTAATCAAAACAATAATGAATTTTCAGCAGTTGTGTCAGGCCAAAAAATTTTCTGCGGGAGGTCTGCACAGAACATCTGTCATGCAACCCTCGGCAACTCGGGAGACCAAAGGCATACGGTGGAAATAGACGAGTCTCTATTCAACCGCCGGAAAAAACAATGTTGGACGTGTTCTCCAGCCGCTCTGGGTCTTCGGGGAATACGACCCCGCAGAGAAGGAGGGTTACCTGGTGACAGTGCCTAACAGGAATGCCGAAACCCTCCTTCCAATAATCAAGCAGTTTGTTGTACCTGGGACCACGGTAGTATCCGATTGTTGGAGGGCGTACAACAGGTTAGGCGAGGAGGGGTATCAACACCTTACAGTGAATCATAGCAAGAACTTTGTCGACCCGACAATGAGGGCTTGCACCAATCACGTCGAGAGGATGTGGAAGGAAGCTAAACAAAGAAATAAGAAGGAGTAGAAGGGACAAGCAGAGCACTCGTAGACAGTTATCTGCGCAAATTCATGTGGTGTCAGAGATTTCGAAACGACCCCTTCGGCGCCATATTAACGCAGATAGCAGAAATCTACCCCGTCGACCATCCTCCTCCTTCTACTGCCTCGACGACCCCCTCCTCTTCTGCCTGTCTTTCATCGATGTCGGCATCTGCGCTCAGCACAACAAAACAAGCGGTAGGAAGACCTTTTGACCCGGTCGCAAACGTATCCATAAACCCTGACCCTCGACGAGAAAATATATGACCCCCCCCCCCCAAAAAAAAAACTTGCCTAAATATCCTACGAAATATAACATACTTCTTTGTTTTATGTAAAAAAAAAAAAAAAGTTGCCTAAATATACTAAAAAAAAATAACATTTACTTCTTTGTTTTATTTAAACACTCTTCCATTTTACGGCTTTCAGTTCTGCTTCAGCCTCATTTTCTTCTCGGCAGCTCTCGGGCGCTTCCGCGATCTGCCTGATCGTTGCCACCGAGCAGTCACGGAAATTAGGCTCTTCATCTGGAGTAGTACCCATTTGACTCTTCTATTTTGCTGTCTATAACCCCCCCCCCCCCCCGGCATATGTTTCCTTATAATGTTGAGGAAAAGAAAAGACACTCAGCATTACCCAGGAATACATTAAAACAAATAGGTGTTTTAGTATTGGGGAGAGGGGTAAGACAAGAAACTCGGTGTTGCCTGGGAATAGATTAAAAAAAAAAAATTTGTTTCGTTATAGTGTCGAGAGTGATAAGACAAGAAACTCAGCGTTACCTGGGAGTAATAACTTTAAAACTGAAACTATCAGGTTCATTTTTATTACTATTTTAAATACATTAAAACAAGAGAGGGGGATGAGCAAGGTAAGGGGACAGAGAGAGGATAGAAGTTTTAAAAGAAGGATGTTACACACACTTTTTACTCTTTTATTTTGTTGTTTATGCCCTCGGGCAACACTGGATAACCATACTAGTATATAATAAAAGATTGGGTTATTTTGTTAATGGGATAGTAACCATTACGGTCATGTAATGCTGGGAAAAATTTTTTTTTCAAAGAAATGTTTTTCTTTTGTAAATAAATTGTTAGACTAACAATAGTTGTACTATTTGACCCATAAATGGATGGAATGATGGGATTCATACCTTTCCCAAATATTATTAATTATGTTCAACATATTTAATGCCCAGGCAATGCTGGATAAGTTTGCTAGTAGATTAATAAATTTATCAAAAATTAAATTGTAATTATCAGTCATGTGATTGTTTTCATGTAGAATTTTTTTCCCCACTTTACTATCAATTCTTTAAATAATTTTTTTTTTAAGTGAGAGATTATTGGAATTTTTAATGAAAACCCACCAAGCTACTCGAGTTATATAAGCCACTTTGTTTTCTTTGATATGGATGGACTATTTCACGAGTTAAAAAATAAAACCAGCCTGACTGTTTAACCATTCATTTTGAATTTATCTGAAACATTGTCATGATTCAGATACAAAACTTTTTTTTTATGGTCAAAATTATTTTCATTTTTTTGGAACTTCAAAAGGTTGATCAAAGTCTACTCCAAAACTAAATTTGCATACAGTTAAATTTTTCACCCTGTTTATTTTGCATAAAAACAAATGCTTCATAGGTAGGTAGTTTGACTATAGTTGTGAGCGACCAGATTGCTCCCTTTTCATTGGCTACTACACCGAGATTACTCCATTTACCTTTGATTCTTACCTTATAATCCTGAGTGTTTAACGAGGAGGCATCAAGTATCATTTTTTTGCATCTTTGGTATGACTCGACCAAGGATTGAACCCTGGTGTTCCAACCTATTAACAAATACTCTAACTATTATGCCAAATGCTTTATATTCGAGGTATTTTAATGAGATTTGCTGGGTAACATGATTCATGACCAGAGATTGGAAGTCAGCAAATTCTGAAGGAGTTAGGTCAAATTTTTGTGTTCAGCTACGTCCCCACCGCTGTTTATCGTATTTCAACCTCCTTTTTTTAGTTATTTTATTCTGAAATGCAACCTATAGGAAACAATTTGTTGTGTACAATCGATTGAACAAAAGTTGCTATTTTTAACCCATGGGTTTGGAGGGGGGGGGGGTCATACTTTCCTCAGCATTTCTATTAGTGTGTAAATGAGTAAACACAAACCCAATGGGATTTATAGGAAACTTCTCATATTTGCCAGCATTCTTTCTATATCTCTATATAACCACCATTCACCTGTGCATGAAGCATTGTTGGTACATCTGGGCCGGTACACCAACCACTAGCTGCTTTCTCTTGGACAAGGTGCAAAAAAGAATTTCTAACATAATAGGTCCCACATTGTCTGCCAAACTCCAGATTCTGTGGCATCGTCGCAGTATTGTATTCCTGTGCCTTTTTTACAAGTACTTCCATGGACTGTCTGCCAAGCTCTAGCCCATGTCGCACTGCCCAGTGTTGCAACTCTGTGCTTGCTTTCTAAGTACTTTCATGGAATATGCTCCGATGAACATACTGCACTTGTAAACCTCTCCCCTTAACAAAAATACCTCCAGCTCACCCAATTAGCAGTAAAATCCCACCCCTTCACTGTAGAGACCCCTAGATGGCGGAAGATTTTCTACTCTAATAGTCCTTTTCTTCAGACCGCTTGCCTTTTGAATTCCTGTTTCTCCAACCATACCAATATGCAGAAATTTTAGTGCAATGTGAACAAAGATGCTGCTGTCCAACTCCCTACCCAAGTTTCCCTTATCCTAAATCTGGCCCCTATCACAGTAGCCCCTCATGCTTCAGTGTCAATATGCCGAGTTTGTGGTGAATAAAGGCAAAAACACACGCAAATACTACCCCCCCCCCCCATCGCCACTAGAAGGTTTGAAAAGGCGTAAATTCTAAAAATGAGTTTCATCCTTCAATTCCCTATAAAGTAAGGATTAGCCTAATGGATACCACTGCAAACTATTGTATCGGCTACATCAATTTCCCCTTATTGCATGAATATTATTAACCTCCTTACTATGAGGTTAGACACAAGTCCAGCGCACTGAGATAAGCACACTCTGGTCTACAAAAAATTCCCAAGCAGCCTTGGCAGCATTCCCAGACAGGGACGCCTCAGGCGACCAGCAACAAAGCAACCCCTTCTCAAAGAGAAAGCAAAGCCCAAGAGGACGGACTACACCTCAGTCGACAGCAACAATGTCAATGTCAGACTAAAGAACATTATTGTATATATTATGTTCAAATACGCACTAATACCTCTGGGAAAAGTATGAACCTAGCTTGTTCTTGGCCTTTTGGCTAAGATCAAAGTGTAGTATCTGTTCCGATGGATACTGCACTCCATAGACTGGTATTGTCTTGGCCTTCGAGGCTTGATTTACGCCGGTCTATGGGTCTGTCCTGTGCAGTTCTAGGAGGTCCAGGCTTCGCCTCCCCTTTTTGCGGAGGAGTAAGTTTATTGCTTACTGCCTGAGGCGCCCCTACCGGGGAATGCCGACGGGGCTGCCCAGGCAATTTTTAAACCCCACTTTCTCGACCCGACCGTGGGTCACATCTTACTTGTGGGAGTAAGATAAAAACTGGCCTTGTGCCTAACTCCTGGAGAGGAGTAAATCAATACTCATCTATTAATATTATAGCAACTTGTGTTCACTTAATTATATGCAATGAGTCGTTTACAAATAGGTGTTTCGGAATTTTTAAGATGAGGATTGATAATTTGTATTATTCAGACTACTGTTCTCATCTTGGGTGTTATTTTCACAACGTTTCGGCTGATGTAATCTCAGACCTTCTTCAGGTGCATCTTGTCAAACTCGGAAATCTTTCTGCTGAACTCATTTATTTAATCCACGGGGGTAGCTTGCTCTCATTCTATAAGTCATGACTGGGTAGAAGTCTTAAGTAATTCATAATTGTGTTCTCAGTATCGCCTGCACTGAGGATTGAATCTTCAACCCCTAAAAGACTCACTTAGAACTGATTATTACTTAGCACTTATATCCGTTACGCCACAGGTACTCAGTGTGGGCGATACTAAGAATACAATTACGAATTACTAAAGAAACAAGAGCAAGTCACTCCAGTGGATTAAATAAAGGGTTCCGTTTGAAATTCCGAATTCAACAGAAAGATTCCTGATGTTTTTAAAGAAGGTCGGAGATTACATCGGCCGAAACGTTATGAGAATAACATCCAAAATGAAAACAGCAGTCCGAATAATCCAAATAGGTGTTTCGTTTTGGTATTAAATAAGCAAAATAAAGCTTGATATGTTACAAAACAGGCAAGTCAAATCTTGATAAATTATCAAATGCAAAAATTCAGAGATTTTTAACAGCCAGCTTGACTGGAGGTTAGTTTTTCACCTGCCTTTTTAAGTTTAAATTTTACGAAATAATTTTTACTTTTATTCAATCAGTTTGTTGCTTAAACAAACCAAATGACAAAGTTTCAAAATATTTCTTAAAAAAAAATAATTAAACTTTTAACTTTGAACAGTTAACTTTCTGTTTTACTCGGCACATCATCATCTATTCGATCTAACGTTCATTTTACATGCTGGAATGTGTTGGATGGCTCTTAGAAATTGGCTTCCGAACTAATCTCTCTCTGACCTGGTCTTTATTTATCCCTCTTTTTCTCAAGTCCATTTTTATCACTTTTTCCCATGCATTCCTTGACCTTTCCCTGTTAACTAACACTGCTACTTCAACTCTTCTCCATTCTTTCAATAGGACTATATCACCAAAGTCTCCTATTCTGCACACATCTCCCTATACTATCCAGATTTAATCTTCCTCTGAGGTCTTCAGATCTAAGCTTGTCTTTAAAACTCACATTACACATCCAGCGTATATTTCTCATATCATTTCCTTTTATGCAACGGATGTCCTCAACCCCCACTGGCTAGGTTTCACTTTCATACATCATCACACTGCGCACACATGCCTGATAAACTCTTCCCTTGGTCGACAGTGGTAACGCTCTGCTGGTTAGTAATGGTAGAATTTCCCTGAGCTTACTCCATTCACTCCTAATTCTTGCTATCACACTATCACCTACTTAAATTGAAGAATATAATAGGAGTTGTCTACATTAAGTTTAAAAATATGCAAACAAATGAAAATTAAAAACTAATACAACTTCACTGCATCCCGAACAACGTCGGGTTGGTACAGCTAGTAGGGTATAAAATTATGAAGCTACAAAATTAAAAAGAATGTGTTCCGCTTTCTATCGTTTTCTTTTTTATTCTACCCTTTGATCTCCCCTCCCTTTCTCCTGACCAGATTTTGAAGTAGCATGGTGGTCATTTCTTTTACGACCCCCTTCTCTTGTGTTCTTCTTTGTCTTCTCTTGCTTTCTGTCTGGTCAAAAGCAGGGTTGTGGAGTCAGAGGTTTTAGTCAGAGTCAGACTCGTAAAAATGCTAGAAGTCGAAGTCTGATTTTTTTTTTTTCAAAAGAATCAACAGACAATCTGAATATTGGAAGGCTTTAAAATAAGAAGTCGGAGTCAGATATTTTGTAATTCTAGGAGTCGGAGTCAGATATTTTGGAATTCTGGAAGTCGGACTCGGAACTTTGGGGAATCATGGGAGTCGGACTCGGAACCTTTGGGAATCATGGGAGTCTGACTCGGAACTTTTGGGAATCATGGGAGTCGGACTCGGAACTTTTGGGAATCATGGGAGTCGGACTCGGAACTTTTGGGAATCATGGGAGTCGGACTCGGAACTTTTGGGAATCATGGGAGTCGGACTCGGAACTTTTGGAATCATGGGAGTCGAACTCGGAACTGTTGGAATTATTCCGACTCTGCAACCCTGCAACTCTGTGAGATAAAACTTATGGAGCAATTTAGTAGTAGGGTTATTAAAGTAGTATAATATCATGACAATCCTAGTCCTAGAATTGTAGGGGGGGGGGGAAGGAGGTTTGTGCTAATAATATGATGAGATTAGAGATTTTGCAAAGATGTCTGTCTGTCTCTCTTACATATGACTTGGATTGAAGTCATATGCTTTTGGAATTAAGTGTAGATATGGTTTTCTGAGTCCTTAGTTATCATTTACATATGTGGACCCATAATTTAATCATGTGATATAGAAAGGTTTTGAAGTTGAATAATCAATTGCAGTTTAGACTTTAGTAAAGAAACATTTATGGTAAGATGCTGCCATATAGAGGCTTTAAAACCCATGTAGGGATGATCTAGCTGAAGCAACTCTTAACTAAGGAAATTGGATATCAACAAGTAAGATGAATTAAGTATATTTAAAATTTAAAAGTTGTTGTCTCCTTCAAGTATATGTTCCAACTACTCAACACAAAGAATCACCAGAGAATATCTTCAGCCTTGGTTCACGAGAAAATGAGGCAGACAACACAGCTTGTCATGTATAACAACTCCACAGTATATTTCTTAATAAATACCTAAACTCACCAGTTACTTCAGCATTTATGGCGTCATAAAGGATCTTCCCAATGTCTTCTACCTCCTCTTTAATAGACGATGCCAAAAAATTAAGACGTCATCCATTTACAACATCATAAAGGGTCTTCCCAATGTCTTCATCTGTTTTAGTGGATGATGTTATCTCTTTTTGATGTCATCCAGTGTGCACAGAGACAAATAAGATAACAATATCTTCAGAGTTTTAGTAGTATAATCGTCTGATATATATATATATATATATGATGATATAATTATGGAATAATCTAACGTAATGAAAAATGAAAACCAAAAATTGTTTATATATTCATCAACGTTTCATTTTTATTGTTCAAAAACTTTTTCAACATGACTGATTTGAAGAAAAACGTAGAAGTTAAAATTTGAAATATGTAGTGTGTCTATAATTTAGAAAGAATGTTATTATTCTTTTTTTTATGCTTTAAAAAAAAGAAAAACATTCTTTCCAGAGCATAGGCATACTACGTATTTCAAATTTTAACTTCTGTTTTTCTTTACATTAGCCATCTTGAAAAAGTCTTTGAACAATAAAGATGAAACATCGATGAATATATAAACAATTTTTTTTTTTTTCTTTTCATATAATATTTATATATTTAAAAAACACCTACGGAGCCTACATCTGACAATTTGGCAAAAATATGTGAAGGATTATCTAAAAGATCGAGATAAAAAAAAGACTAATTAAACGAAAACATTACGTGCTATACAATAACGTTTGTCTAAATGAAAACATGCTGCCTAAATACACACAATATACATATATATATATATATATATAGATATATATATAAACACACACACAATAACTTTAATCAGCAAAATAATACTAAACGAACAAAATCTTAACTCCAGGCGAGCTATCTTAAACCACATACCCGACAAAATTTTGTACCCTCCCACTTCTTGTTAACATCTATATTAAATTTTCCCACCATATTTATGTACACATCTTCTTCAGAATAAGCATTTTATCGTGTTTCTGAATGGATGCAGTAAAAAAAAACAAAAGAAAAACATTAATTCCACTTTTTTCTTCACATCAGCCATCTTCAGAAAGTCTTTGAACAATAAAGATAAAACGTTGATGAACATATAAAAAATTTCCGGTTTTCTATTTTTGATACAATAAACAGATACCCATGATCCTAAGGACCATGGGTCTTCAATGTTCTTTTGTTACTTCAGCATTTATGACGTCATAAAGGATCTTCCATCTGTTTTAGTGGATGACATCATCACTTTGTGATGTCATCCTTTTGTTACTTCAGCATTTATGACAAATGATTTTCCCAGTGTCTTCCACCTCTGTTTAAGTGGATGACGTCATCCATTGTGCTAGGAGACAAGCAAGATCATCAGTTTTAGTATATCGATAGATGATATATAATTATCCTACAATGGAATCCAGGCAGTTTTCTTTCTGTCTTTGATGTTACCACACAATGTTTTTTAGTGCCCACAATTTTATAGCTTGGGAGGTGGGGATGGATTGGAAAGGGGGGAGGGGGTAGCTTTTAATTTTGAAAATGGGAATGGTATTAAATTCAAAGCATTGTTATTTGTATTATTCGGACTACTGTTCTCACCTTGGATATATTATTCTCACAACATTCCGACCAATGTAACCTCTGACATTCTTCATGTGCATTTTGTCGAACTCTGGAATCTTTATGTCAAATTCGAGAATCTGTACGGAATTTCGAACTGAAACTTTTATTTAATCCACAGAAGATTAGATTGTTCTCGTTCTATCAGCCATGAAGTCTAAAGTAATTCTTAATTATATTCTTAGTATGAACCCATGGTACAACGGATAAAGTGCGAAGTAATAATCAGTTCTCAGTGAGTCTTCTGGAGGTTGAAGGTTCAATCCTCAGTGCGAGCCATACTAAGAATATAATTAAGAATTACTAAGACTTGTACCCAGTCATGGAGAAGGTCAGAGGTTACATAGGCCAAAATGTTGTAAGGATAACATCCAAAATGAGAACAGTAGTCTGAATAATCCGAATTCAAAGTATTTTTTATAAAACACACATTTTTAATACTATTTAAAGTAGAAAATCGTTTGTTTACTGCAGGTGGTAATAGTTCAATCAAAACAGATTAGTTTTTAGTTAAATTAATTTATTACTAATGGGAGCGAAAATTCCACAGCGCTTTCTACATCAATTTGTATAATTTACTGATAATAATTAATTAAGAAAAAAATGGCTCTTTCTTTTTCCGTAAAAATAATTGTCATTGTTAGTTAAATATTATTTAAAGAAACATAAAAAATATGTCTATTTATTTATTTAAAATTGTAACAATTTAATTCTTTTTAAAACAATAAATATTTTCTGTCTTCTTATCGTAAAAATAATTGTCAGATAAATATTCTTCAAATCAATAAAACGAATGTCACTTGTTGAATGCATTTACTTAAAAGTGCAGTTTTAGTCGACAGGACGGCATAATTTGATTTTGGAGCAATTCATTTTAAAATGGGTAAAGTCGGAATTTTTTACCTTAGTAACATCAGATTAATCACCAATCAACATCTTTGCTGATCAGACGATCTCATTTTTTTTAAATGTGTGTGAAAGGTGATAACGTACACATAAATATGAAATGGCGTCTTATTATATAGATAACCTTATTCTGTATTTACTTTTGCATTTTTTTTAGTATGTTGTGAGTTTTTGCGGGCTTAAATTAAGAACAGCCCTCTGTCTTAGCATGTATCCTCGCTGTCGTTGTTGGATGCTTCAAAATCAACATTGCAACTTCGTCAGGATCTAATCTAAACAAAAAGCTGGCTAAGATCTTATTTTATCAGGCAAAATAAAAACAGGGATTTGTTTAAAATTCCTAAAATTTAATGCTTAATACTTCTTTAAAAGTTTTTTTTTTAAAACCAGATACTGTAATTAGATGGCTAGTTTTCCATGTGTGGTTAAAGAGAAAATAAAATATACGACCCAACACAGGGATTGAAATCACAACCTTCAATTAAAAAATTAGAAACCAATGATGTTAGTGGGTTAATCTTTTTTCTTTATAAATATACAATTCTTTCTTTTGTGTCATCAATATTTTTTTCCAGCTACTTCAAGTTAGGTTACTATTTTCAGTGATGGGCGATTTTATTTTTTACGTGAAATAATGTTGATGATTTCCAAATTTGGTTTGCGCGATATTGTGTATCTCTATGCATATAAAGATAGCCCCATCTTAAAGAAAACGGGTCACTCATCAATAACGTGGCCTTAATATAGTTTTGTCGCAAACTTTAGTGAATTAAATTTTTGCTCTATTATCAAAATGTGTTCCACCTGTTTTTACATAGACCAAATCTAAGTTTAATTTATTGATTTACTATTAAAAGAAAAATCTAGCTTAATCTCTAATATGCTATGAATCATTAGAATATGTGTGTTAGCTGTTAAAATAAAACTTAGATGAACAGTCAAAGTTGTGACTATGTGTCATTTTTGCACATTTCTTTGAGGAGGTAATGGGATTTTGTCCGATACTTAGGTAGATTTGATCCAATAATTATTGTTTCCATTATAATTTTCATTTATCACAAGATGACATTACATTTGTAAGTATTTTTCGCTTGCTTGAAGCATGCATTTTTAGTTATACACTGCGAAAATTAGTTTTTGGACTAATAGCACACAAGATGAGAAATTTAATTTCCAACAAACTTTGAACGGTGATAATTTGGTGGCTAATTGATCTACCAAAATAAATTTGGAATCATTATTAATGCTTTGAAAAGATATATGTGGTTACATTAAAAGTTTTTATATATAATGAACATAAAATTTTAGTTTGAGATACCTACTAATAATGTAACGTTTTTGTTTGTCTTAACTCAATGTCTTCCTCCTGTCTACTTTCTCTCTGCATCCCACCAAACTTCCCTTACTGTCCTGCATACACTGTTTCCGGTTTAAAAACATTATATACAAATATATATATATTAGCAGGGCTATCCGAGGTTCTAATTTCTTTAAAGTATGTAGATTATAGAAAAGAATTTAATTACAACAAAACAGTCTGCATATTGTAATTTGTAATGCTTAAATTCATTTTAGGACAAAATCAGAGGAAAAATATTTGTGCCGGGATGAGGTTTGAACTCATAACCTCTACGTCTAAGTATGGTGTGCTAACCGATCCAGCCACCAAATCAATTCTCTCTCTCACAGACGAATGTTTCTTGAATCCAGAAGAGGTAGAATTCTTTCTGCCTTCCTTCACTCTCTCTTTACTTTCTTCCCCCTCCCCTGTCAGCCAAAGGCAACTGAAGAAAGTGAAAAAGACAAATCAAAACTTTCTTTCCCTTTTTTAAAATGAGAACAGGCGGCATTCTTTCTGCATCCTTCCTTCTTTACTTTGCTCCCTGTCAACCAAAGGCAATGAAAGTAAGAAGAGAAAGAAAGCAAAACAACAAATCAGTCAAAATTAAAAAGATTATCCATGATTAAATTAGTATCCAGTGATTTGGATAGTAGTATTAGGACTTCTGACTGTGAGGGTAAGAACTCCTCCACATTCCTATATTTATGACTAATAAAAAATAAAATATTGATCAGGATTTATTTTGAGCATAATGGAACATTTTAGCCTTATTATAAACCGGCATTTTGATGTGCTTGGCACTTTGACTTATCTTGCTGCTCAACTGGTCGTACAGTTGAGCCCTAAGCATCAATTCCATAGCCTAAAGCAAAAAAAAAAAAAAATTAATGATTTCGATGGAAGGTCCTTAGGAAGCACAAGGAGCAAGTAACCATGTGACAAGGTAGGAGTATAGCATTGTGCAAGATTTTCTTCCTTTTTTAATTTTGTTATTTTTTACTGGCAGTAGAGATGAGGCTACCATAAATCCATCTTTTGCTTATGTCCTAGCGGAAAGAGATATCAAAGGTATTTAACAGAATTCCATCACCCTATTTTGTCAAAAGATGGATTTATGGTAGCCTCCTTGTGCTTCCTTAAAGCCTCCCATCGAAATTATTCATTTTTTGTTTCACTCTAATAACTAACGAAGCTAAGCCAATATCAGGCTATAGCCAAAACATGTCTGCATATATGTAGCCAAAATGTTTGCATAAATATAATATAAATTTTTATTGAATACTATTATATAAACACAGTAAGGTTTCATAGGATTAACAAAAAACTTAGGATTATATATATATATATATATATATATATATATATATATATAGTCATTATTAATTAGATGTGCCGGGATGAGGTTTGAACTTATAACCTCTACCTCTAAGTATGGCGTGCTAATCGATATATATATATATATATATATATATATATATATATATATATATATATATATGTATATGAGGATAAAATCCGCAATATCTCATAAAATGAAATGTTGTGAAGACATAATGTATGAAAGACAAAAAGCAAAAAACAATTAAATACAGAAAAAATAAAGTTTTTTCTCTCCAATGTCTTTTATATATATATATATATATATATATATATATCAATTAAATAAGTTCAAATAAAGCCCGGCAAATGTGTTACAGTAGGGACCGTCAAATCATAGAAAGAATAAATGACATGCCTAATGAGGTTAACTGTGTGTTGGAACACCCTTTTTTCTGTCTGTTTTTTTTTTGGGGGGGGGGGGGGGGGGAATTTTCAATTTTAACTTTTAAAATCTATTCTGAGTCCTGAACGAGACGTGTAAGCGTCGAAACGTTGGTTGATCCATGTCGACTGTTTCTAATGTTTATTTAATTTTATTTACACACACACACACACAGGGAGAGGGAAAGAAATACAGACTTGAAAAGTTCTGGCATGGAGATTTTTACTGAACAATCTTTGACTATATAGATTTACAACCGTACGATTTGGATTTCTAAAATAAGCTGATGTTTTAATACTGTTTATCTTGCTGGCTCTATGCTAATTTATGTATGTATTACTTCGCATGGCATTTTGACATGAAGTTATTTTACAGAAGAGAAGGGAACATTTTTGGACTCTTTCTTTTAAATGATGTTACTTCTTGAGTTTGTGCTAACTCATTTATTATTCCTCTTGAAGCATACATAAAATTCATGCTCTTTGGGACTTTTGATTTTCAAAACTTGATTTAAATGTTATAAACTATTGAATAACTAATATATATATATATATATATATAATATTAAAGTGTTTTTCACCTACAGACAACGTCGTTTCGGGCTCTCTTATCCTCATCAGTGTAGGAGTGGCGGTTGCATGGGCTCGAATACCATTCATAGATTCAGGCTAGAATTATGAGACAAACGCTCAGGACCATGTGGCCATGAAAATTTTTGTGATCGAGCACGTTATTGATTTCTTTTTCAACATAAACTGACGCACTATATATATATACACACACACACTAATAGTGTAATATAATTAGATTCAATTCTTAATATAACAACTTCTTCCACAAATGAAACATACTATTTCTTTTCATTCATTGGATAAGAGAGATCATCCAAATTAGCTCGGTTCTTTAAAATAAACAATCACATCAAAAGCCACTTTTCTGAGATCAAGGTGTAGTATCTGTTCTGTCAGTCAGAGTTCGAGAAATCCCTCTTTATTAAGGTAATTTTAATTTTTGTCCCATTCTCTTTTTTGGGGAGCTTCATACGCTCCACATAAGAAACCGACCTATATCTAACTTTGTCCTCGTGGG
Organism: Sepiola atlantica; assembly: GCA_963556195.1. Taxonomy (NCBI): domain Eukaryota; kingdom Metazoa; phylum Mollusca; class Cephalopoda; order Sepiida; family Sepiolidae; genus Sepiola; species Sepiola atlantica. The sequence continues at coordinate 64,224,659 of OY744524.1, forward strand.
AAGGTAAGTAAATAGGGACAATCACAACATATAATCAAGAATCCTCGACTTATTTCCGTTTTGATTACTTACAAAGAGATGCTTTATATGCACTGAACGCATACTTTAAGATTTTACATCTTTTAAACATTCTTTACATCAAATCGAAATTCAAATTGAAATGTGGAATTTCATAGTTATGGGGTGTTAAAAGGAGGCAGCCTTTATTCCGAACCTCTGCTGAAATTTTATTTAAATGACATTACCAGAAAAGCAAAAATTATAATCTGAAAATTTGGAGCCTAGTCGATAGTAATGGAAAGAGTTAAAAAAAAAAAGGTTATGGGAGTGGCATTGTTGCTATGCTATTCAATGTCCGATTCTATTAGAACATGTTTCTATGTGTTTTTCTTGGATTTATGCTGTACTATTGTAAGATAGAGATACATATTGATACCACCTAAATCCGATAATCTACTTCATGTAATTTTATTTCTTTTTAAAATAAAATTACAGTGAGGTTTGGAATAGGGGCCGCATTGTTTTTAAGCCTCTAAACTAGAAAATTATCAGTAAATGTTTTCTTTAGTGCTAAAATTGGGCTAAAAGTTCTGAATAATTAATAGTCAAGAAATCATAAACAAAAAAACAAATATATTATACCAAACGCAGTAGAATTTAGTTATTTGCTGATCTGTGTACTTTTAAAATGCTGAAACCATTCACATTTACAAAAAAATCTGTCTTTATCCCACACGAAAAAGATGTCTGCCTGTGGCTTAACTATTGGGTGAGTTCATGTTTGAAAAACAAAAAAAAAGACTTACCCTACTACTCACCCTAAGTCTGTAGGGACTTGCCACTCGAACTTGGGGTTAGTAATAGGGTAAGTCAATTTGTTTTTTTTTTTGTTTTTTTTATAACTATTTGATCCTCTCCAAAATAGTTAAACAATAGGCGACCACCTATTTTTTTGTGTATTGTAAAGACTGCTTTGAGGGAAATAAAATTTAAAAAAAAAAATTAAAAACAGTTTCAGCACATGAAAAGGTGTATACTTTTCATGTGCTGAAACTGTTGTTTTTTTTTTGTTTTTTAAAGTTTTTTTTTATCGGTAAATAATTACATTCTACTGCGTTTGGTTTAAGTTATTTGTTATTTTTTGTTTACAATTTTTCAACTTAATTATTCTGCACGTTTACCAAAAACGGATAAGATTTTTACTGTCATGCAAGCTCGTGTGTGTCTACCTGGAATCAAAGTGTAGTTTCTGTTCTGTTTTCAGTATAGACACCTTATTTTTGTCCCATCCAGAGTGCCCCCTCTATTTGGAGAGCTGGATATCCCCATCATTAAACAAATAAAATGTATTTACATATTAAAAGGCTCAGGTAAATGCAAAAGGAATGGTTGAAGAAATAAAATAAAAAGAAATTATCAGTACTTCGAAAGAATTTTGTTCACTGTTTATTGAAACAACTCAACTGTCTTTGAATCTATCCCCCAATTATATGTTAAAATCTATGCAATACATATATATCATGGACGGCGGCACCGGGGGGGGGGGGGCCTCAAGCACCTCCGCTTTTTGACCCCCCCCCCCACTTTACGGTCATCAATAATGAAGTTATATATGCATGTGTTTAACCGCCCCCCCCCACTTTTATAACCGTCCCGCCGGCCCTGTATAATATATATATATATATATATATATATATATAGTTTTAAAGAAAATAGCTGCATTTCTCACAAAAGTATTACGAACCAGTGAAGTATAAAAAAGTAAGCATTTCACACAATTGAAAAAAATTACCAATTATTATCACTATGTGTGACAAACAGCAATCACATGTTCTCCCTCCTCAATTCACAAACTTTTCATTTTCAGTGTAAAAGCACAATTTCATGTTCCTATTTACTTGCAGCCCCATGAGGGTAGTGTTATACACAAGGTCGTTTTTTTACTGTGGGGGAAATCCAGTTCTTCGAAAAAGAGACATTCTGGATTGGGACAAAAGTAAAAATTACCTTAGTCTAGAAGGATTTCTCATCTGATCGAGGGCAAAAAAGCTGAAGTGTAGTATCAGGAGAGTAAAATTACATTCGAACGTTCAGTTTCGGAACTGAAGAATTTAACCGAAAGCATAGTACAGCTGTGTAAAAAGTTAAAAACCAAGGGTTGTTTTTTTGTTAACTTTCCACCGACTTCGATGAATGAGGTGAGACGAAAGAAAATAAACTACAAAAACGATAACCATTAACCAATTATAAATGATGAAATAAAATTCAATTAATTTAAAAGAAATAATAATTTCAAGTGGATGTGGGTTTCCGAAACGACTCCTAAATGAAAAACACACACACACACACACACATATAGTAGCGGATCCTATTTCGATTACATAGTAAATAAACATTTTTTCTCTAAAATTCTTTTTATTTATTTAAAAAGCAAAAAGCTTCTTTTTTTTAATCAAACGTATTAATTTCGGGATATGATTAAAAAAGTAAATTTACACACGTACGCCCAATGTCGAATAATAATTGAAATAATTCTCCCGTGAAATATTGGCCTAATTAAAGCACTAAAAATAAATAATTATTATAAATTGCTTTTTTAAATAATATAAGATATTAAACTAAACAGTTTTTGTATATATAGTTTTCTCTTGCTTTTCGGTTCTAAGTAAGCAATTCGTATGAAGAAGAGATCAGTTTCAGTTGTTTATTGGTTGTTCATTGTGGTTGCCATAAGAACAGCTGGACGCCAACAATGGAAGAGAAGGCTGGTCTTCCCAGCAACGTACACATCCGCCCGATTCAGCAACCGAGAGAGAGCAAACATCGGGCGCACACACACACACACAACGACAGCCAATGTGTTTACACAATCACACGTATCAGATATTTGTACTGGGATCAAAGTGTAGTATCTCTTCTGTCCTCCGTCGGAGGAGGAGAGATTCTTCTCGACCGAGGCAATTTTTATATTTGTGCTAATCCAGAGTGCCTCTTTTTGGGAGGAGCTTCCCCCCACTTCAAATTAAAAACCAATCTTGTATCACATCCAGCCCTTGTGGAAAGGCAAGTAAATAGACACACACAACAATCATTCCCCCAAAGCTGTGATAATGCAATCAACAACACAGATACACATTGTAGTTGGAGACGGCAACTACGACAATCAAGAACAATGATTTTATAAATTTAAAAGTTAAAAAAAAAAAGGTAAATTTTTTTTTGACCAATTATAATATCTTTTGCGTTTTTTTCTCTTTCTTTTCGAAATAACAAAGTTAACAATTTTATAGAACCACTCCCGTCTCCAATCGGGTGGTTTAATTTTTTTTTTTCTTTTTTCGAGTTACCAAAATTAAACAAGTTGCTGCTAAAGAATATAATAATTAATAATAAAACAAAAAAAAAATTAATTTTATATAATAATAAAATCTAAAATATAGTTTTGAGTTGAAACATGGTTTCAATTTTCATTAATTATTTTTTTATATACTAATAACTAAATGAAGTTATAGTAGTATTAACCGTAAACTGATTTAAAACAAAAATAATTAACATATGTGAGCATTAACAAGATTTTTCCTAAGTTTTTAAATCATATACATTTGACACGTATATTAAAAATAAATAATTAAATATCACACCAATTAAAAATAAATTCAACTTTATAAAAAAGAAAGAACGAGTGAGAAATCAACTCAAATTCGAATCGCAAAACATATGGAGTTTAAAAAAATAATAATTAAACACACCAGATAATTAATAATACGATCTGATAAAGCTATAAGAAATAAACGAAAGTAAAAGTAGATAAAATAATTTTTAAATTAACGCAAAAAGTCTAAAAGAAACAAAAAATTGTGTAAAAGAAACAAAAAAATGGTGATTGTGAAAGTAAAAATAGACACCAGAAAAATTGGAGTGGTTTTTAATTTCCAAAAGGAAGGAAGAAAATATTAAGAAATAAGAAGTTATTAAATAATATTTATTTTTCAGAGTTAATTTTTGTAACAGAGATATCGATAATAATAATTATAAAAGTAAGTAAAATATAATTAGTTTAAACAAGTAGCAACATGGTCAGGTAACACGTTGTTGTTTGCGACTGCGAAAGCTGATCGAAACATGTGAACAAGATCAGACTTGTCTGTTCCCAAAGAATAGTGTTATAACGTTTAACATTTTTCATCTTTTATATCAATAAAATCATTAAATAACATCTTTAGAACACGTTCAGTAAAAAAAAATAAAACAGATTTTAAAACAAATATCTATAAATCGAAATGGTGTTTAACTTTTAATAAATATGGTGTTTTAAATTTATATAACCTCTTCTCTACACTGCGCGCGTGTGTGAAAACGTTCACACGTATAGAATGAAAGCTATATATTTTTTTGTATGATTAAAACAAGTATTTAAAATTAAATAATTTTACTATATCAGAAAATTAAACATTTTTAATAAATTCTGAAAGCATTTAAAAGAACGGAGTGTTTTATATATATATATATATATATATATATATATATATATATATATATATAAAAGATGTAGTTGTTGATGTAAATATTGAAAGCCAAAAACAATCAGTTTTGAAGATAAAGATTTATATATATATATTTCTGAGTGGAGTTGATTGCGACACGGGAACGAATGTTATGAAAATAAAACAAGGAAAGGCAGGCCATGTCGGTTACTAAGACACATGGCAAACATTAAACAACACAACTAAACACACAACGTAGCGACGATAGTAAAAAAAAAAAAATGACCCACTTTGGTTAGCTAGGGACGGCGACAAAACAGATCGTTTCGATGCGTAGAGGACACTTCAACATATGTCGAATATAAACATACATTTGCAACACCATAAACAACACTGTCAGCAGATTGCAAGCGAACAAAACCGATCTGTCTACAAACTGGGCACAATCCGGTGTGCATGTGAGAGTAGCTTGTGTAAATCGCCATTTTAAAAAATACAAAAACGATTGTTATTCTTTTCAGCAGACAACAAGATGGAACACTTAAAAATAAGATCGGAATTGAAAATCGTGCTCAGTTCGACCACCCAAGTATGTAACTATCGGGTTACTATGAAGTCAACAGTGTGTATAAGTGCTAGAAACATAAATGGGAAAAGGAAAATCACCTTTTGGTGTATGTTGTTGGCGGGCTGCAGTCGTCGTAGATACCGTGGCTATGGCGTTTATTCCTACGGCAACAGTTGCCACACTCTTACTATACTTTGTATCCTAACACCGAACTACTTCCTACCAAACACGTACTTTGTCCGAAAACAGAAACTTAAACACGCACTTTACGGTTAAATTTAACAAATAACGTATTTTAACTCGGAATACTGTGTATATTTTATCTATTTTTCATCCTTAGTTGGCGGATTTGATTGCTATATGAAGAACTATTTCTTCTTCGGATGCGAGTTCGTAACCGAACAACACCTCTGCTTGTTGGATGATGCTAAGATGGCGGCGCTTCCATTAGAATAAGAATGGCGTCTTGACAACTGAGGCATGCGTTAGCGACGTCATTTCCGGCCCGGTTTCGTACGAACATAACCGGATAAAGTCATTGCTAGCGTAGCTAGCCTTTCTTAATATTTTTTTCCTATTTCTTAAAGCTCAAAAATAATTGCTGTTTATTGTTCGAAGCTTAAGTCTCGTGCTATGCAAAGGGAGGGATGCAAAATTATCGAAAAGCGAATGTTGTTTCTCTGTTGTTCGGTGATGTTGCCAAGATGGCGACGCCGCCATTACAACCTGAATAGCGTCTTGACAACTGAAGCATGTTCGATAAGCGATCATTTATGGGACAATTAGGCAAAAAAACAACGATATTTTTCATGTTTTATGATTCTTTTCGGACTCGACTCACCGGCATTCATAATTTTTATGTAATATAATGAAATATGGTTGACATATGGAGAAAAGTTTTGCCCTTAACGATAGGATGGTTGTGTATACGAACGTTGTTAAGGAAACGCAAGTACAAGCCATGTTTTCATGTGATTTGGATAGTAACCAGCAAAGCTGCTTATGATGTTGATGATGCTGATAACAGAGATAATGATGAAAAGAAACATTTAGGGAGAGAAAACAGCGATCCTTTTTTTTTAAATTATTTTAAATGAAATTTTCTTTGTTCTTTATTATTTTATGTATGCATATTATTAAAGTGAGTTCAATCATTTTTTATAGTAGCTTTCTTATGCAATTAAGAAAAAGAAAATTAATGAGAAATTATCAATAATAAAATAAAAATTAAAACGTGTTTAAAAAATTGTAAAATTAACAGTTTTTATGATATTGTAATGTTAGACTGTTCTAATCCTTCATCACACACACACACACACACACACACACACACACACACACACACACACAGAGCGAGCCCTTAGTTCAGTTTCGAGAGACAATGGATAACATCTGTAAGGGTACCTGAACAGAGAGTTTATAATGAAGCAAAGGGGGCGCAATAACTGACCGCATCTGAATGTGCATTGCTTGAATTCAGTGGCAAGGAGAAGTACAGAAAGACTTGAAACAATGCCAGGATAAGCAGAGATAGACTGGTGTTCCTGTTTACTTGCCTCCCCACGAGGGCAGAGTTAGACACAACGTCGGTTTTTAATGTGGGGAAAACTCAGCTCCCTAAAAAGTGGAACTCTGGATTGGAACAAATTTTTTTAAATTACCTCAGTCTAGAAGGATTTCTCCTTCACCGAACAAGGACAAAAAAGATGAAATGTACTATCAGAACAAATACTGCACTTTGCTCCGAGCCAAAAGGCTAACAGAGTTTTTCATTCTCCTAGACTAGTTGTACAGTCAACTATTTTATCCATAGCTGGAGGGAGGATATATGGATTCATACATTAGGGTGAAAGTGATGCAGTAGCCTCAACAGAACTCGAACCTGACATGCCAATCCCACAGTCCGCACCTGTAATTAATATACCATGCCACTTACACCACACATATACACACACACATATATATAAGTGCTCAATAAACAAATACACACGTCTATATAAACGTACATATGTAGATGATTATATTGTATGAATATATATTAAATTTCAAATATATATATATAAATTTCACAAGAATATATATATAAATTAAATTTTAAATGTTACTTAATTGTATATATATATATATATATATATATATATATATATATGAAACTAAAAGTAGACTTTTAGTAGATAGAACCTATAGTGAAATGGTTTAAGCTCAATATACGAGATAGAGCAATTATAAAGATAGATGAAAGAAGAGGGATAAACATGTACGAGTGACACATTTATTTCAACTTCGATTGTTCTTTCTATTGGATTTACTTCATTCTTGAACTTTTTCTATGCTGTCTTCACGAAAACCCTTCTTTTCCATCTTTAAATCTCCATGTGTTAGTATTATAGAAGGTTTTGGTGGGAATTATGTACTAAATTATGTACCAAAACTTATAATACTAACACATGGTCTGTACCTGATTAACCTCATTCCCTTGAAGATAGACCCGGATGGGTCTGAAAGTACTTGGGAGACAAATTCAAACTATGGCAAATTCATCAGCCAATTCCCCTCCGAAACTAAGATCCGGATTCGGACTATTGAAAGGATCTACCAAAGGATATCTAGACATGAGTTGTCTCTTATATTCAACAATATATATATATATATATATATATATATATATATATATATATATATATAAGGGAAACCACAACAAATGTAGGGAACAAATTTTCAAAAATTCACTAAAAAATAATATTTATTCGCATACAATTGTTTCGGCCTACCTCAATCACATATCTCCTCATGATATACTTGATGTTCGAAATGCATAAAACATTAATTTTTCTTGAAGAGGCCATCATCAAGAACTCTTAAGAAGAAGCATAAAAAAACGAGTCAAAAAGAAAACAATTAGGTCTAGAAGAAAGAAAGAAATGGTCAAGACTAACACACTAATGGTCAGTTAAAATATTTATCTTTTATTTAAGTGATTTTGAGCGAAAATCTTCATCGATGGCTAACGATTAAACAATTACGTTGGATGGATAAGACACATGGTACGAAGATACAACGATTCGTATGTTCGGATATAAACTCAGCCATTGAATAATATGGTTGGAAGAATAAATAAAAAAACAAAATATTGTATGGAAATAATATATAGTGAAACAAAAAATAAATGAATGCTGAATGCAATTCAGTTCTATCCAGCCTGGAGGGTTAACTTTTATGAGCACTGATGATATCCTCTTCAAGAAAAATTAATGCTTTTCGCATTTCAAACAGTATGTATATCATGAGGAGATATGTGATTGAGGTAGGCCGAAACAATTGTATGTGAATAAAAATTGTTTTTTTAGTGAATTTGTAAAAAAATTTTTCTACATTTACTGTGCTTTTCATAAAATTAAAATATTTTTATTACAGCTCTAATTTTACACTATCGAGCTATTACAAAACTTTTGTATTATAAAAAATTTATATTTAAAATTTAAATATACATATATATATATATATATATATATATATATATATATATATATATATATATAGTAAAGTATGAAAATATAATCATGGCAATTAAATCACACAAAGGCGTCCGCGTTTCATCCCCCCAGGCTAAACACTTACTACTTAGCTCTACTCACGTATTGAGCACTGTTGAAGTAAATACTGAAAATCTATACACAATATATTATATCACCTTATAATATGCAACAAGTATACATGAAATAATAATAAATGATATATATATATATATATATATATATATATATTTAATTGACACTATACGTTAGTTTGATCTTCCATTGATACCTTCGGTTTCACGGAAATACTGGAACTTAACCCACAGTTATTTTATTTTAATTATCCATTTTATTTCAAATTATTTTAATAATTATTTCGCTTAAATTATGTTTATAAAATAATTATTATTTTATTTGATTTCAATTTATTATTATTATTATTATTATTATTATTATTATTATTATTATTATTATTAACTCACTCAGAGTTCTTAAACAAGTCATCATCAGTGATTGCTCACTGGCAATAACCGGTGGTATTTCCTGGAGTCTGAATGACAACAAGTCTCCCTAGATTTCCAGTATTCCCCACGTCTTCTGATAATCATTTCAAATGATTTTGCGTTATTGCAACAGTCACTTACCATTGATTTCTCGCTGGTAATGACCATTGGTCTTCTCTTGGGTTTGGATGGCAATAAGGTCTCAGTACTCTCCGCACCTGGTTAGTGCTCTCTCCTCAGTCTTTCCATCCTCCTTGATCTTTCATGACCATTTTGTGTAGTATCAATTAAGGCTGGTGCCATCACATTGTCTTTTTTTAGGAGGAGGGCGGCATTTATGAGATTTCTTGCAGTTTCAGTTCTGGTATTTCTTCCATGTTTTTGTTTTATTCCTGTTGCAAATTCTATCTGACTGGCTGGTGTTTGTAGTTTATGTGGGTTGGTTCCAGCATTTAAGAATTTTCTTTTTTTTTCTTAATGAAAATCACTCCAGACAAGGCATGAAGCCACTTGATTTCAGAAGCTTAAAAAAAATACTACTTGGTCAAAAACTAGCCAACGATAAGTGTTATATGGATAGATTATGACCCAGAAAACAGCAATTCTTCCCCCTTTGTCAGAAACGTCGCTCATGTGATGTAAGGACTAAAGTACAAAATAAGGGAAGTGAGAGTTACGAGGATGTCGAAAGTAAACCTAAGGTCCACTTTCTACTCTCTTTAAGATTTCAACTGTTTTCATCATTGCGGTCTGTTGTATAGTCTCCATTTTCCCTTTGGTTCAAATTTCTCCTAGTCTTTTTTTCAGGTTTTTTGGGACTGTTCCTAGTGCCCCTACGATTATTGATATAATATTGACTTTCTTCATATTTCATATTCCTTTCAGTTCTCTCGCAAGTTCTGTGTATTTGCTTTGTTTTTACATCTCCTTGATCTTCACGTCTGTTGGGATGGCAAAATCTACAATTTGGCAGTTTCTTTCCTTCTATTAAGTATTATGACGTCTGGTCTCTTTGTTTGGATGAGTTTATTTCTTTGTCCCTCTATATCCCAGAGGATTTTGTGATATTAGTTTTCCAGTACTGTTTCCGGTTTGTGTCTGTATCGTTTGTCTGCATGTTCAAAATGCAGTCGTTTGCATAGTTCCCAGTGTACTGTTTACTCCATGCAGTCGTATCTGTCTTTGGTTTCTTTTTGGGCTAGTTTGCTGCATTCACTTATTATGTGATTTATTGTTTTCTCTCTTTGTCCACAGAGTCAACATTTACTATTTTTCTGAGTTTTATTTATTTTAACTTCAATGTAGTTAGATCTAATCGCATTGTTTTGTGCATCTGTCAATAGCGATTCTGTTTCTCAGTTCAAGTATCCATTTTGTAGCCATGTCCAGGTGTTTTTATGTGTTTTTTCTCTTGTCATTCTTATGAATGGTCCATGTAGCTGTTTCTCTTCCCACTTTTCTTTTCTTGTCTATTTGTTTCTGGTTTTGCTGCTCCCTGTATTGTTTATTTTGACGGTGTCTCTTGCTGCGATGATCAGTCTTTCTGTGTTCTGAGTTAAGTATTCATCCAATTCTGTTTTTTGTGTCTTCCACACAGTTTTCTATGCTTACCAGTCTTCTTCCTCCCTCCCATTTTCCACATAGAGTCGATCAATATTAATTAATGTAGTGCACTGTGCATGGTCATTAGTTTCCTAGTCTTCTGGTCAATATGCCTAAGTTCCAGCCTATGAATGAACTAGAATATTTTACTAGTGATACTGACCAGGTGTTTATTTCTTTTTACTAGATTTCTACTATATAATTTAGTTTCTAAGAGTTTTCTTGTTCTTCTCATGTATTCTTTTCAAACCTTCTCTTTCATTTCTGTTGATTTGATGGTGTCTGCTTCCAGAATTCCCAAATATTTATAGGTATTATTATTATTATTGTTATTATTATTATTTAATTAAATTGCATTACTTATTTCTTTTTTTATTAAATTACATTATTCATTTAATTTTCAATTGATTAAACTTTAATTTATTAATTTAAAATTATTTTAATTCAATTAATTTATTTGATAAAATTATTTTATGTATATTTAATTATTTTTAAAAATTTAGATCATACTACACTTAGAAACAGTCACCAAACTAGGGATTCTTTTTGTAATAAAACATATTGTAGTGACCGATTCGCTGCATCATCATATTAACATCATAAACTCATACATCATAAACTCATACATCATAAACTCGGTCCGGTACAGTTTGTGACCCCCTACTAAAACCGACTTTTCGTTGGCATCTTCCAACTGTTTATGTAAATAGCCGGAAGCTGACAAAGCGCTTAGTCAATCAGATTGCGAGTAAGCAGGCACTAATTTTCACTTGTGAATTGAGTAAATCGTGAAATTCGTCTGCGCTAATGGCAACAGAAAATCTGGAAAATGAAAAAGAAATTCTTGGAAACTCTAACTTTGAAAAAAATGTAAAAAATTGTTTGTTTTTTCACCCTAACCCAAGCCCTAACCCTAAAAAAATGTAAAAACCTTGTTTTTTTTCCACCCTAACCCTTCCTTAACACTAACCTAATCCTAACCTAGTCGGTCTGGTTCAAAAGCTATACTAGTACAACAAAAAATGATCAAAACAAAAAAAATAATAATAATTAAACAAACTTGAACTTTTGTGAGAAAAAAAATTTCTTGTAAAAAAAATTATAACAGTTATTTAATTATATTTTATCGTCAAAAAATGATTTTTTTGATTTTGACATCGGTTCCTGTTCATTTGGCATTACGTAAACAGCTGGAAAATGCCGACAAAAAGTCGGTTTTAGCATGAATCACAGACTGTACCAGTACCATTAAATTAATTTAACAATATCTTATATGATTTATAATTACTCTTAAGCATCTAAAAATATAAAATAGGTAGTGCAGGATTTCGTCTTTCAGTTGTGGATGGCTGTTCAGTTTTTTGACACATCACAACACAGGGGTCTGCGAATTATATATTTGAATATGAAGTAAAGATGTTTCATTTCAGATCAATGCCAAATGAGCATTGTTAGACAATTACAATAGGATGTACCGATGTAGCTTTACTTACCTATTTATATATTTTTTAAAGAATTTTAATATTTTTTATTCATATGTTTTATTCATATCCAATTTTTCTTTAGCCTCTCTTTAAGTTTCTTAGTACTAGTTACTTGAATGTAATTTTTTTTACTGGTGAGTCACCACTTATCAAGGCCCAAAGGCTACTCGAGATTGTCAGTTGACAATGAATAACACTGCGACATGCTGATGGCAATTCGTGAACGAGGATTTAGAGAAAGAAAAGAAACTTGATAAAATTTATATGATGGAAACGCAACGAAAAAGAAATGAACTCAAAACAATATACTTACACATGTGCATGAAGTGGGCACACATAACCTTAATGTGCATGTGTGTTTGCAGAGCAGAGAGGGAGAAAGATAAAGACGAGGAAGAGTAACAAGGGGCGTGGCTTCAATGCTTATCGGCCTGTTGTTTGCTTTCTTTCTCTTCATCACTGACTAGCTGGGACTGAGGGGAGAAACGGATGAGTGAATAATCTAATAAGGTAAAAGAAAAGAAAGACGAAAGAGACGAATAAACTGGATTACTTTAGCAGACGGATTTTTTTAATTTTTGGCGGGTTGGTTTGTTTTTGTAGATGCAGTCGGGCAAATAATGTTGAATCGGTAGGGCATACATAGAGTCGAACGAAAAAAGTTGGATTAACAAGATGGACAAAAGCTTGGAGACGTTTTGCATCGCAGAAAATGGCATTCATGGGATCTTGGATTTCGGACATGGATATTGAGGAACTTAATTATGATTTGAATTCACTGGAAATTTGGAAGAGATAAATGAATGTTATTATTGTTTGAAACTCATTGGAAGGAATATTTTATTGTAGTACAGTCGATTCTTCCTTCTGCATATCCTTATATCTTTTGTTTGGATGTTCTGTATTTCTTTGGCCGTCTCAGTTCACAAAATAAAATTTATGTTCGAATTTGGTACTAATTCATTCTTAGGACATGGACAGAGTATCGAAATAGCGATTTGAGAATAATTACCTCAACAGATGCAGATATTCGGTATGGACTTACTTTGAAAAGGAGGTTTTATCTTCGAAATATTAAAAAAAAAACTTGGACATAATATAACACACGATTGATTATTTATATTACATATTATCTTTTTATGTTTATTATAATCTCGTTTTTCACTCAGGCATTCTTTCAATTCACCCGTTATCTATAACCTTACATTGCACTGTCACAGCTTTATAAACCTGAAACCTATCTAATCACTACCCACAATGCTTCAAGCAAGCAACAACGTCCTCTTATACAGATCTTGTCTTATTGAGGACTTCATGTTAGTGACCTTGTCCTCTCACTGGATTCCTAGGGTGGAATATTGGGAGGTTTGTGAAAAACACTTTAGATGTTTTATGTGTTGCAAGTTGTTTGAGATTCGCAGCCACCATGATGATTTAACACTCCATTCTGTAGTCGTTCCATAGGTTGAGTTGCTTTGCGAATTCTGGCCGATATTTCCTTGTCAAGGGATCCATCACCATAAATAACACTTCCATTGCATTATTCAATAATAGCAGAGATACTTTATTTTGTATGATTTCTTTCTTTGCACATTTTTGTAATTTCAGTCTAAAGTAATGAATCTCCATCTCTCTGTTCTTTGATTAATGTCTACTGCTTAATTATATCCTTTGTATATTTAAGTAGTATAATCAATAAAGTCCCCCCTCTCTCTCTCTCTCTCTCTAATTATAATACTGTGATAGATGGTTTATCTCTGACTTTTGGAGCCTGACAACACCATCATTTCATTGAGATAGGAGCATTTCCATATATTAGTTTGCAGCTCTTCTTTTTGAATATATTATCGTTTTTACTTTTTTTTTTTTGACATCTATGTTAAACGTTTTGACGACAATGGCGACTTGAAATTGTAGTAACGTTTTTAATGGTTTATATCTAACTTTTCTTCATTTCACTATCATTCGGCTTTGTGGATTTCACATTAAGGAACACACACACACACATACACACACATACACACACACACATATATATATATATATATATATATATATATTTGTAGGTTTTTATAAGGAATGTATATTTTCAATTTTATACTTCTTACAGTATTTGAAAAATTTCCAATTACAAGCTCAATGAAGTTGTATTACAAGATTTAGAGCATATATATTATATTTATTCATTCCAATGACCATGCAAAAATCAATCCAAAATCATAATGTTTTATTTTTTTAAATTTTATATTTATTTCAACACCTCAATGGATGTTTATCATTCCAATTTATATCTTATGTATAAAAAACAATCTTTCCATCTTTAATCTTTTGCATTCTTACACGTGTTTCTTTACAGATTGGGACAAAAATTACGGTTCAATAGTCCATCTGTCAATCTTCAGAGAATATTAGAATATGTATTGAAATTGTAGCAACATCTTATAACAACAAAAACCAGAAGAAAAACAAATAGAAGAAAAGGGAAGGAAATTTAAAATGAATGTTCTGATAAAAGCTTGGTAATTTGAAGTAAATGGAAAAAAATGGAACCCCCGAAAAAATCTACAGGATTCGAAAGCCGTCTTACCTATGGTGATATATATATATATATATATATATATATATATATATATATATATATATATATATATATATGTGTGACAAAGTATCCGGGGCCTATGGGGATCGGGTACCCTAGTTACACGCTGTATGCATCTTAGTGATGATCCTAGATCCTGCGTAGAAACGAAGTGGAGATATAAGACTAGTATATATTCGACGTGAAATCAGCTATTCAAACAAACTGGTTTAAGGCGCCAGGTTGTCTAAGAAAAGTCGTGTTGGGTGTCAATTCTGGTCATCACCACACAAAGCACACGGTTACCAGATGTTAATTTAGAGATAACGAAATTCCGTTTATTGTGAGGAGGCGCGGGGCGAGGCGCTCGTCCTCACAGCATCCTCCCAACCCCTGAGAAAGGAAGAAACGCAGAGAGGAATATGGTAGAGAAAGGGAGAGTGTGGCGATAGACATCTCAATAAGAGAAATTACGTTTTGCAAGAACCATGAGACGACAGAACGAAGGAGACCACAGAATGAGAGAGTCGGGCGTTCGACCTTCTCGTTCCGATGATAGAACGCGTCGGCTGAAGTATTCTCACCATCGTTTTCCTTAAGATAGTTAACTTGTGACTAAATAACCATTGTAAACGAATTCATACACACACACAGAGAACCGGAGAATAACTTGAGGACAATGCACCTTTTCCTTTGCTAAAAACATTTATTATACGGTAGACATTAATTCAATGTAAAATCAATTCTTTTCTTTTGATTGTTATTAATAATTACTATTCCATACAAAAACACCCCGACTGAGTTGTTTAATATTATTCTTCTCCCTTTGTTCTGCTTTTAATAATATTTCGTTCTTTACAGAACCAGTCGATTGCTGTTCACCCAGTAATCGCACGCTGATATAAACAGTTTCAACGTGGGAGTTGGACGAGACGACGAAGTCATCATCTTCATCGTCGTCATCCCGGCCTAGAGGAATTTCGATCGACATATTTTTTTTTATTGCCACTATGACGATCGGCTGAAGAGTGTTCACGGTCTGGCAAGATCGGTAGGGAGACGCGTGTGGGGTACTTGTTATATCTGGCACCACGACCAGGATATCAAACACCTGTGTGTGAGTGGCCAACGATATCCACAGTACGTAGAGGCGAGTGGGGTACCTGTTATATATATATTTAAAAAGGAAGGTGAAAAAGATTTGAATGGAGTATATGTGGACTAATGTATAGACCTTAGTATTCCGATGCTGCAGGTATTGGGTTCAGCTCAATGAAATAATCCTAAGATCTAACAGAGCTATATTAGAAAAAGTAGTGATAAATAAATAAATAAATAAATAAAATGATTTATAACATTATTTATTATGGTTCCA
Source organism: Sepiola atlantica (assembly GCA_963556195.1). NCBI lineage: Eukaryota > Metazoa > Mollusca > Cephalopoda > Sepiida > Sepiolidae > Sepiola > Sepiola atlantica. Next base: position 64,240,768 of record OY744524.1, read on the forward strand.
AGAATTCAATATCAAAAATGGTTTGCCGTACGATCGTTTCAGAGACGTTTAAGAATCATATTTAATCTTTTCATTTAAATTTTTTTTATACATATAATATGTTCTGATATGTTTCTTCTTCAGCGCCATATACTTAGGACATCAGCAGAAAATTGAGTGAAAGCATCCTTTACATATTTCACAAACAATTAAAAAAATTTATAACAGAAAACACACAAAACATATATTAAGTTAGTTCCACCATCAGTTAATCTAAAGACCAATAATAATAAAAACAAACGTATTATTAATCTTAGTGAACATAATAGTAATTATACCAATAATCCTAGTAATAGTAGTATTTACAAAGGTAATTATAGCAATACTTATTATGATTATAGCAATAACATCAGTAATAATAGTTGTAAATGATAGGAATAGAGGTCCTATTAACAAAGATAATAATAATTATATTAATATTAATAACAATAATAATTCTACTATCAATAATAATAATAATAGTAATAATGCTTATAAAGAAATTTATGATGAAAATAATAGTGATAATAGTAATAATAATTTTATTAATGATAATAGTAGTCCAAGTTAAAGTAATACACATCGAATCGATCAGGTCTATATTGGATATGTATGTAAAATAGAATATCAAGGATAAGGAAGAAATAATAGTGATCCAAGAATATTACAGCAATGATGACCGGAGGAAGAACAATAATGTTGCTGCCACTACAAAATTGGATTATGTCGGAAGAAGCTAAACTAGGGGAGTGAGAAATTAGACAGAATTTTCTAAGGAATTAACATAATGGTGGAAGAGTACTAGGATTTTTTCAAATATAAAAAAGCCGAGGCACAATTTCTTAAAGCAAAATACATAAGTCAAAGGTATCACATCCAAGACAAGAAACAGTTTGACAAAGGCGAGCATAAGACAAATAACAAAACAAACAAGACAAGCAAAAATGAATTGATAAGAGCAATTAGAAGTCCAGTTTCAAATGAGGTTATTTTCAAAGTAGAGGAGGGGATTGCTTAGGGAAGTGCGTGTAGTCTTAAAAATGGCTAACTGTTAAAAGATAGTTCCTTTGCGGTGATCATCCCGGTAATAAAAAGTGATTAAAAAAACAGCTTCTCCACAAAGTAATTCGGAGGATTAGGGTCCAAAAAACGGTCCAAAACAAACTGTTATCAGTTTTGACTTATCAATCTCTGGTTCCTCCTTGTAAAAGTTTCACAGCAAAAACTCATTTTTTTACTAGCGCTGCAAAGAAATTTCTTTTCTACTTCCATGTACCTAATACCATACGGAATATGTATGAAGAGAGTTTATTTTCAAGAATTTACCATTTGAGGAATACATTACCGTGAGATTGCTTCCCTACTGGCTACAACATGATCGTCTTCAAATCCAATGTCAACAAATACTTGTCATAAACCACCCCCATAAGTAATCAAACTTAGTTCATTCCATTAATCAGCTTTAACACTCCCATAATATTCTTCATCTTTCAACTTCATTTAATCTCATTAATCCTAATCCTCGACTGGCCTTTGGCCCTGATAACTGGTGACCCATGAATAAAAATAAATAATGTTGTAGCCTATTGAATGAAGATCTTCACTTAATGCGTTTTTTTACAAACGAGTCACCACTTATCAAGGCCCACAAGCCACTTGAGGATAAGGGTTATTGAGTTTGACAAGTAGACGGTGAAACACCGAGGGGGTTTAGTAACGATGGTTGTAACTGGTCAGAAAGTGACTATTTGAGCGGACGGTTCAACAATAACTTGTTTACATTAGATATGAAAGGAGCAATGTTATAGTCAGCCGGGAAGCAGCCCCTTGGTACTGTGTTCCACAGATGGACAGTTCTAGGAAATAAACTTTGCTCATGGACGTTCCGCTTAGTTCTAGGCACACAAAGAGAGAAAGGGAATTTATTGACAGTGGTTGTAGCTAGACGAGTTTTTGTTGTCAATGTTTTGCTACTTTAATTATTCATTCACAAGATTTCTCTCGCTTTCAGTGAACATACTAACAATGTTTGAATGTATTGACAGGAACAACAACGAAAGAGTTTCTTTCCATCTGTGGGACACGTTGTCACAAGATTTCTTCCCTGAGGGCTACAACATAGACAGCTTCAAACCTAACGTCAATAAACTGTTCTCATAAGTTATTAACCCTTATTCTCGAGTAGCTCTTAGCCTTGATAAATGGTGACTCACTAATAAAAGAAATTATAATAACTGAAGGCAAGTTGATATTTTCGGCATTTAAGCACCGCTACAGTTGAAAGGTTTGATTTTGCTGCTTGTTGGATGGGTCGGAAGTATTTTCGTTTAGGGGGGTACAAGTGCAGTAAATTCATCAGAGCATATTATGTGGAAGTCCTTGTAAAACAAGCATAGAGATGTAACACTATGGCGATGTGACAGGGACTGGAGCTTGGCAGACAGTGTGAGACTTATTAGGTTAGATACTCTTTTTTGCACCCTGTCCAAGAGGGAGAGGCTAGTGGTTGGTGCAATACACAGATGTGGCAACAATACTCCATTCATGGGCGAATGGTGGCTTTGTAGAGATATAGGATATTGGCAGGTTTTTTTTTCTTATCTTTGTTTCTATTTAATGAAATATATTAATGCCTTTATTTAAAACGTTTTTAAAAATAAATTGGCTTTTTAAGTAATAAAATCTTTGGATTATTCAGATTATTATTCTTATCTTGGTTGTTATTTTTTCACATTTCGTCTGAAGTAATCTCCGACTTTCTTCAGGTGTATTTTTTTGAACTTGAGAATCTTTCTGTTGACTCTTAAACTGAATCCCTTATTTAGTCCACAGGGTAGATTGTTCTCGTTCTGCCAGGCAGAAGTGTTAACTAATAATGTTTTTCTTAGTTATCATAGCCTGAACTGTCAACCTCCAGAAGACCATAACTTAGAACTGATTGTTAATCAACGCCGTTATCTGCTGCTTATGAACCTTGTGAGCTCCAAACCCAATCTTGTTTCTAGATGTGTAACATCACCACCTATTAACATCATAATTAATTAGCAGTTCTGCTTGATTATGGTTGACGGAATGAGAACAATCTGTCTCTGTGGACTAAATAAGATGTTTGGTTGGAAGTTTTGTGTGAGTTCCGAAGTTCCATAGAAAAATACCTAAGTTAAAAAAATACACCTGAAGAAGGTTGGAGGTTACATCGGTCGAAATGTGAAAAAAAAAAAATAATAACAACCGAGTAGTCTAAATAATACAAATTATCAATCTTCATTCAAAAAATTCTGAAACATAATAAAATCTTTATTTAAAAAATAAAGTAGACAAAATTCGTCATTAACTTTTCGGTAAAGTTGTGTATTAAGCTACCCTTTCTTCCCCCCAAAATACAAATGAGATTCTACTTTTTTAGGCGATTATGTGTTAATATCCTGAAAAACAAGAAGAACAAAAACCCCAAAACAATTATTTTTGAATTTAGGTTGGGGGATCATTTTCGTATATAAATTTAAAATAAAATGATCCCCCACTTCCGGGCTATCATAACTTTTTGTGTCAGTTAACTAAATTTTTTAACGCTAACTTTAAGTCCGAGTAGCAAGGTCGTAACAACCACATATAATTACTTAAAAATGTAGACTCCCCTCCACAAAAAAGCATACAGTTTATCTCTCATAGCAAAAAAAATAAAATTGGTTAATGTCTTAAAACGCTAGAATGGCCCGGAAATGGGGGATCATTTTTTGTTAAATTTATATGTGAAACTAATCCCCTATTCTAAATTCTGAATTGTTTTGCTTTTTTCACCAAGTTTTTCAGGGTGTTCATACGTAATCGCCTAAAAAGAGTAGAATCTCATTTTTTGGGGAGGGGGGTAGAATTGAGGGTATTAATCTACAATAGCACAGACTTTTCTCTATTTAAAAACGCTATTTAAAACGCTAGAATGGTGCAGAAATGGGCCATCATTTTATGTTAACTTTATATGCGAAACTGATCCCCCATTCTAAATTCTAATTTTTTTCTTCACACGTAATCGCCTAAAAAAATGGAATCTCATTTTTGGGTGGTGGTGTAGAATTGAGGGCATTAATCTACAATAATACTCTATTTTTTCTTGTGCGTGTGTGTATGTTAGCTAAACGGCCGTTATGCACTGAGTATTATATTTTCTTATCTATGTATGTCGCATTAATATGGACTTATCACCAGCGCGTGTTTGCTATAGAAGGAGAGCTCTTGGATACAAGTTTGCGAGAGCGACAACATAAGAATGTGCTCTGAATTAACAGGTAGACAAATAAGACATTTGTATTGGTTGAAAAGTTGATAAATATGTAAAAAAAATAAATAAAAGGTCTTCTTTTTTTATCACCCATGACTCTTAACGAAACAAAGCAAGTAGGTGAAAAAAATGTTGATGTCAAACCCCAGTGTAAGGAGCTGGGGCACGACTTCCGTTAAGAAGGCCTGTTCGATGGAAAATGATGTCATACACTTTGGGGCAAGCAAGACATGTCGAAAAGTCAGACTGTCGATAATGAATGATAGCTTTTTGAAAAAGTTTTAGAACATTTTGAAAATTACAGTTAAAAAAAGGAAAAAAAGGAACACGATCCGATTTATGCAGAAACTGAACTTTATTCAATATTAAAACAAACAAACAAACAAAAACAAGAATTAATTTAAAAAGAATAGTTAAATTGTGCGTTGTTTCTGCGTTAAAGTAAATAAACATCATGTTGTTTCACGGATTTTAAAAACAAGAATTCGTTTATTATTTTTTATTATAAACAATTGGAAAACAATTTTCTTTACATATTTATTAAAATAAAAACATGCTAAGTTAAAATTTTTAAAGTTACAGTACCAACCTATTTTTGTGTAGAAAATATTGTTGGTTACAATGTATATAATTATGTGTGTTTCTATTTACTTGCCTCCCTACGAGAGCAGAGTTAGACACAAGGTAGGTTTTTAATGTGGGGAAATCCAGCTCCACAAGAAGGGACACTCTGGATTGGAACAAAAATAAAAATTGCCTCAGTCTAAAAGGACTTAAAAGATTAAGTGTAGTATCAGAACAGATACTACACTTTGCTCCCAGCTAAAACGCCAAGAGTTTTTATTCATCTCCCTCCCACATTGGGAAGATTAAAAAGTGGGATTTGAAAAGCCAGCACCCTAGAGGAAAAGCACTCTGGGCGAACAAAAATTACTTAGGCAGCCCGTCGGCATTCCCTGGTAGGAGCGCCTCACGCAATTAGCAATAAACTAACTCCTTCTGAAAGGGTGAGACGGTAAAGTCTGGGAAGGTGGACCTCCTAGAACTGCACAGGACAATACCTCACACTGACAGAGAGCAAGCCATCCTCAAAAAATGGCCTAGACTCTGCCAGTCTGATTTTAAGCCAAAAGTTGAGATTCGGGTTTGCTATGTTAAAAATTTTCTATCCTAAGAAAAAATCATCACAAACATGTCAAAAGTAGTTTTTGTCACAATGACTTTTCTCTTAAAAAAATGGATTTTCATACTTTTATCGGTGTAAAAAAAAAAGTGAAAAGTAAAGTAACCGATCATAGCCGAGAGCGACTCAAAGACTCCGTTTTAATTAGCTACTACACCAAGATGTAAGGGAGCGCACCACTTCTTTTCCTAGGATTACTCCACTTACCTGTGATCCTCACCTTATAATGCTGCGTGTTTAGCAAGGAGGCATGAAGTACATTTTTAAGTCTCTAGTATAACTCGATCAAGGATTGAACACTGATCTCCCGGCCTATTAGTTAACACTTGGAATATAAGTGTAAAATCGGGTAAAATATTAAAATATGATTGTTTTTTCATCATCTGAACAGGAATTGGTCTCAGTGGCTTGTGGAACAGATTAGCATATTGAAAGTTTTGGTTCGAAAGCTATAAAAAATTTTTACTTTACTTTATCATAAAGAATATGAGTATTTTTTCATCATCTGAACAAAATATCAAGGAAACCCAATGAAAGTATTCTGAAAGCAAACAATATTTTATTTCATTTAAAAGTAAAATTGGCTGGGGTAAATGACTCAAAAACGTTTTAAGAAGTAAAATATGAAAAAATAATGAAAATTTTGCATTTTTCCCAATAATGGAGAATTAACTATTTTATTTTTATTTTTGGGAAAATCAGAAAGCCTATATCATAATCGAACTATTTCAGGTATAAAATTGAAAGTTTGAAGAAAAAAAAATCCAGGGGATCAAAAAGAGAGCAAATGTTACAAAAATTGAATGTTTTTATATTTACCTATTATCTGGCAAACGACCATAAATGTAGATATATTCTGAAAGAGAACAATATGTCCTTCTATATAAAAGTAAACTTGGTTGGTGTTTTTGGCTCAACTTTTTTTTCAGGGGTAAAGTAGTAAAAAATAAGATAAAATCTTTAAAAGTTTCATATTTCAATTGGCCATAATTTCTTAATGCATGACATTTCCCACAGATTAAATCCGAGGGATTTGTTGTGAAGTGAAAAGTTAGCACTAGTTAGTGCCTAGTCTAGCTTTCTCCATAACTATTTTTTGTGAGAGAATTATATAGGCTCTCTCTTACACTTATGCTAACTATGCAAATTAATTTGCCAGTATCACTACAGGATTATTTCCATGTAGAAAGTAAAGGCGTCTGATATTGGCTTCATGGCCCAAAAACATCAAGAAGATAGCTGATTAGTCGAAGAATCGTCGGAAAATCATTGGGTTTTTATGGATGAGTTTCTGTTTATTTTTCTTGTTGGTGTGATTTTAAAACAGTCATGTCATGGAGGACCATAAAAACTCTTTCACCCAGGTTTGATTTGAGAACTTTACATGTTCTGAGGAGTTCAATGTGACTTACGAAATTGGAAATTTTCTTAGAGCATAAAAGCCAGCGTTTTTAAACAGCTGTGAAAACAATTGTCAAATTTTAATGGAATTTTCAGCATTTGTTGAATATAGGACATTATTATATGAAAGAACAACAAAGTCTATCCATAAAAAAATAATTAATCTTTATCGGCAACTTGTTAAGACAATAAAAAATGAAGAGTTAGCAGAGATTGAGAGTTCAGAGTGTACCAAAAACGTTCTAGGTGAAAGAATAGTTGTTTTGTGTTTGTGTGTAAGAAGAAATTGAGTAGCCATATTTGTTTCAGCTGGCGCTGTTATGTGAGTGTGTGTATAAATGGGATAGGCATGGTAGATGTGAATGTATATTAGCGTTTCTGTTTTGTTAGTGAGAGAGTGTGTGTATGAGCTGTGTACTTGAATTCGGTTAGCAAAGTGCATATGCTGTAGCCATGTTTAGTAGTTTGTATGTGTCTCGTTGTGTCTGTCGAGAGATTTGGCCCCAAAAGGGTCTAGGCAGAATGTGTTGTACACACTTGTGCTGTCTATGAAAGAAATTACCGGAAAAGAGGAAGAAAGGTATGTGTTTGGGTTTTTATAGCATGTGTAAATTTTCGGCAGTGAATGTCCCTGCTTCTATGGTTGGTTGAAAAAAACTGCTGGTCGGAGATTTTGATTCTGATTGGAGTTGATACGTAAAAACAACACTCGCTGCTGCTGCGTCTTCCAACACATTTATCAATGAATCATATATTTTATAAGGAATACTAGTTTTCAAATTTAACATCATAGCGATTTTCAAAATAGGATAAGTTTGACAGAATTTAAGTTTGAGCCAGATTAACGTAACATGTACAGTAACTATTTTTTTAAACATATGATGTTACTGTTAAAAGCGAATTTATATAATTTTTTTACTACAATTTAAGTAAGGGGGCAACAATACCTCAATTGTAAAAGACCTCAATAGCAAAAAGAAAAAAAAATGAGAAAACCTCCAGAGCGCTACTGAAATCATCTCTCCAGGCTTGCCCCCACCCCCAATTCCACCACCACTACCACTGGTAGTTGGGTAAGGAGGTAAGTATAGCTTGATAGTGCAAAAATCACCCACTCTATAATAAAGAACAATTTGTATTTATTTGTAAATATATATCCGTTCCATCACACAAAGTTTGCCCGAATAATAAGGCAAGGGAGAACGCAAATCTATTTCCATAATGAGACGATTTCTTTTTTTCTGCTTTCTATACCGATTTTTATGATTTTTTTCTTTCTTTTTTTCTTTTTTAAAACTTTCCAGTTTGAGACGTTTTTTTTCTTTTTTTACAAAGTTAGGTGAGCGACGATTGTTTTCTTTCAATTTGAATTTTAACCATTTCACTTTCGCTAACGTCTTCAATATTAATTTTTCTTTAAAATAATCAAAGGAAGAAAATTTAAAAAATACAAAGTCAACGGTTGGTCTTTTTTCTTCTTTAGGTCATCAGAAATGACTTGCATTTTTTTTTCAAGTCACAATAATCCAGTCCCGAATTATTCTATTGAAATAAAAAAAAAGCATTAAAATGGCTTACATTGGAAAGCAAATAGTAAGTCAGACAATCACCGCTATCTAAAATGAATTTGAAAGAAATCCTTCACTCTAAATAAAAAGTCAACAGTAGATGTTTTTTTTTTCTTTCGTCCATCAGAAAGGCATCTGAAGAGTCTGGAAAGTAGAGTGGTTCAAAACCTTATAAATATAACAGCAAAGATTAAGATACTAGTGATATACATCTCACTATAATTGAGATTATGTGTCTGTCTGTAATCAAAACTAAATCGACCTAAGAATTTTTACTTATTATTTCAGATCTTATTTTTAAATTTTACTCATTAAAAAATAATGTATAATATTATTTACACCGTTTATCTACCTACTTTACTTTGAGGGTCAATTATATCTCTATTCATATAAAGTTAAGTGTGTGTATATATTTGTATGTACACCTAAACTAATTAACCGATCATTATGAATTTTGGAACATACCTGCTAATCGTAAGAGTGAGTAATGTCGACTATATTTAGTTTTATGCAAAGAGGAAAATGATGGGGGTGGACGCCCTTCGTGAAAATTCAGATACCTTCGATTGTTGCGAAATTTTTAACAATAAGTATTACACATCAATTAATAAATATTCCCCATATTTCAGTTTCTTTGGAGTATTTTAAAGGGGTTTTAAGGAGAATAATATGGGAACAACATCCCACTTGAAAATTCAAATATTTCAGATTTGTATTGCATTTGTTGATCCATAGTTATTAGACACCAATTCAGCAAGATTCCTTGAATTTCAATTTTTTCTTAAGACCCCTTAAGCTTAAGCCTTAAATTTTAGACATCTTCTAGAATCAAAATCATGTAATGAATTTTGATCACAATTGAAATGAAGGTTTTTAGACATAAAGTTTAGTAGGATTATATATTGATTTTAATCTTCGTAAAGGGATATAAAAGACATAGTTCTGTTCGGGGAATTAATTTTACCCATCTTGGTACGGGTATTCTTCTAGCTTATTTATACAACACAGTCATGGTTACAGAGTGAATGGCATTTCTAATTAAAATATTAATATTTTTAAAAGCTGATTTTAATAAATAAGTTATGAGTATTAACTGCTTGGTTCTATTTTATACATATTATGAATCATTTCGTGGATAGATCTTAAAGGAAAGCACTAAAACGAATTTATAATTGGGTTATCTACTTTCTTTAGTTCAATTAAGTAAATTTTACAATAAAATAGGAGTCAGTGTCTCTATTCTATCATTTGCATGAATTGAATAAAGTCCCTGTTTCCTTTCAATTTTAGGGAAATCACCAAGATTTCATAAGTAAGCCGTGTATTTTTTTTTATTTCAGAGATATCACTTATGAAAAAATAAATAAACACACCGTTATACCGTTTTAAATACCGGCATATCGTAAATATTCAGGTAGGTGAATTAGCTAGTACCTATATTAGCTAGTACATATAATAGCAGGTAAAATATAGGTACAAATGAATTAGCGGACTTGCGGACAGGAAATATTATAGACAGAGATCAAAAGTTCAACAATGATTAAGAATCAATAGCGTAGGAACGGAAGTAAGGATGCAACAAAGTAAGAAGAATAAAAAGGAGAAGAAGAAGAGGGAAGAAAAAGAAAAAGGAAGAAAAGAAGAAGAAAAAGGGGAAGAAGAAAAGGGGGAATAAGAAGCTTTTAGGAAGAATGGGGGGGGGGAAGAAGATGGACAAGTAGAAAAAAAGAATAAGAAAGGGAAGGGGAGGAGGAGAAAAAGAACATTTCCTTTAAAATAGATCAACTCTTTTATACCTGGAGGACCTCCTTTTTTAGCCACAACTTTTGGAAGATTTTATTTGATTAAATTTAGTGACTTTTTCTAAAATTTACTACACGAAATGGTCATATAATAATGCTAGGAAAAACTAAGAATTCAGATTGAAAGTAATTACCTCAGTCTCGGAGAAGTGATCGAGAATGATGCATCTGAGGATGAGCTAACAAACATATGTAACTTGAAAAGCTTTGCATTTATCAATCGTTTCTCTTTCTCTCTTTTTCTCTCTGTCCATCTCTTTGTGATGCAACTATGGTTAATTATGATGTAACTATTGTAAACTATGATGTAATGAAACAGTGTGCGACTCAATAAACCACTAGTGTCCACTCGATTGATACTTATTCCAGTTATTTTGTTCACCATTAAAAGAGAAGGATATATAATGATTTGATTTCAGCATCCTGATGGTGCAAGTGTCGACTCGTGTGGCCAAGGTTCAGTGAGGAGAAAAATGAACAAGGTATGATTTGTTAATTGTGTAAATTAACTGTGTCGTAGTTCGACATACTTGCTTAGTATGAAATATACTTAAGGACAATATTAGATTTATTTAATCAAGTTGTTTAATTTTTTAAAACATTTTGTAGATTATTTTGTTTTGATAATTTTTCAGTTTTATTTTCTTAATTTTCTGAATGTAAATATATTTTTTATTCAATTTCTTTCTTTCTTTATTTAGATTTAAAGTAAGCATTACATTTACTAGTAAACATATGTGACTGATATTATATATATATATATATAACTAGTAAAATACCCGTTCCAGGACGAGTATAAGCAATAAATATAGTATTAGGTTTAAATTTTAATGATTTTTCTTTTGGGGCAGGGGTATGGTACGGTTTCAATGGCACCTCCCTAGACGGAAAAGTTTACAAAAAAAAAAAAATAATAATCTGCCCACGTTACTAACCCTATTGCCGAGAATACATATTCCATAATTCATACTGATAAGTTTAATAGTTTAGGAGTTTACCAAGCACATACATATTATTGACACCCACACTGACCCTTTTAAAAATGTATTACTTGATATAACTTAAAATTTGATATAGAGCCATTTTTTCTCTATTACAGTTTTTGTATCTAACTTATTTAAAAAAAATTGGGGGGAGAGTGCAAGTTTGGATGGGTGCACCCCCTAAATGGTAAAGTTTACTATAAAAAAAAAATGTGCCCATGTTACTCACCGTGTTGCTTTGAATATATATTACAAAATTCATAATTACCTGTTTATTAGTTTAGAAGATTATTCTGTACATATAAATATATAAATATATACACATAACCTAACTTAATATATTTATAGGGAGCTACGATTATTTTTAACTTTTGTTTTAATTTTCGTTTTTGTTGTATTTTGTTTCTCTTCCCCACCCCTAATATTTTCCTATTTATTTATTATTTTCTCAATAAACACCCCTAATTTAATTACCAAAAGGAAAAAAAATATTAAAAAACAAAAAACAGTGAACAATTTTTCCAGAAAGACACGTGACTTACTCCAAAATCAAATATTACTGAAGATAGTCTGGACGACTTGTTTATTATTATAAACAAGCCTAGCGAAACATTGGGTTTCAGTCTTGAACTGCTCCAGGCTTGAAACCGATGGTATCATGTAAATTTGACCTGATCTTCTGTAACGCTATTTATAAATAAATATTATGCTCTTATTATTAAATAAATGAGCACTCTGTTGGATTTCTTTCTACCAAACCAAACCAAAGATTAATTTTATATAATGTAAATTAAATCTCTGCATCTCAGGAATATCAATAGAATTTCATAAGTTCATCTGGAGGTTAACGGTTATTTCCTGGATCAAATGTTGACTTTGCATCTCCTTTTTACTAAAATATATAACACAAGAAAATCTTTGTCTCTATTTGTTTAGTAAATTTGTACATATTGCGTTGCATTTAATGTTGTCATGACAAATAAAAGAATGCTCGGCTCTAAGTGGGTTGACTCAGCTTTTGTAGGTAAAAACATGAGTCATATCAGATCTTTCATTGATGTCTTATCTGGCTACTATATACATACTAGCTTATGGCTATATCACATTGAAACACTGTTTTTTGTCAGATCATCAATGTTAAGTAACGTTGAACCTGGTCAGATGGGTGACCATTCTGGAATGCTGTAAACATGGGCAATGCAGCATAGTTAGTTGCAATGCATGAAGACGACGGGCCTGCAATGGGAGAAATATTTTGCTAAGAGGAGAGATACTACCCAATAAAAGGGTCTGGTGTCTTTTAAATATTTAAATAGCAATGTCTTCTTGGATACGAGGTTCCGTGCTGTGAATATGAGCCACTTGAGTATTAGAAAAATGAATGTCCCTCCAGATACGAGACTCCCTGGGTAGTAAGTTATTATGGCCTACCTCAAGTGTCAGCAAATATCTCTATATATTCCAGCAGTGTGGGAAGGGAGGTCAGTTGGGGCTGTGTGTGTCATAGAGACAAATGGGCCTTTGGGCCTTAAGCTGATGGATTGCTTTGTGTTCGGTTGGAAGATATGTTTGTTTTCATTTGCAGACACGTGTTCAGTAGAAGAAAACAAGTATCTTGTAACTTCTCAAAATAAAATATCGTTACTTGTTTTAAAGTGGAGTTGTGGTTTTGTTTGGAGGGAGAATCCTTTTGTTTACAGCAGTGACAGAGACCAAATGATTGATACTGCGACTGGTGCCGGAATCAAGCACCGAATTCGGACAATCACGAGTGGATGATCATGGCCTGTGCAGTGAACATGCACAGACGCAGATTCGCATCATTAGGTGCCATATGTTTGGAAGTGGGAGTGATTGCAAAGTTACTTTCTCTAATAACATTGGGAAGATATAAATCCATTTTCCCTCTCTAACTATGGGTTAAATAGTAAGGTACAATAGACTTTCAAGCCTTGGTAGGGCAACTAGTCTAGGAGAAGAAAAAATCTGAAATAACACCAGGTAGAAAGCATTAATCATATGAGATCTTCCATTAATGTCTTGTCTGACTACTATATACATACCAGCTTATAGCTAGATCACATTGAAACACTAGTTCTCATCAGATCACCAAAGTTACGCAGATACGTGCAAAGATGAAATACTGCTGGCATATCTGCCTTAACAGAGTACAAAATCAACTTTGAAATCTAGTGGAAGGTGATTTCTTCTCTTCCCTACAACCCATTTTTCACAGAAGAGATCTTGTTAGTCTCTCTCTACTCTATCGTTATGTCCATAGAAGGTGCTCGACTGAGTTCCAATCTTTGGTTTCTCCTTGTAAGACATTCGCAGCAAAAACTCGTTTTCTACCACATCGAAAAAAGAGTTTCCTTTCTCCATCCATGTGCTTACCATCAAGCAGAATTTCTATGGACAGATCTTCTTTGCAAGGGCTTCTCATCTGTGGAACACATTACCGTGGGGCTGCTTCGTTGGTGATTACAATTTGGTCATCTTGAAATCTAATGTCAACAAATTCTTGTCAAAAACGTCCCTATAAGTAATAATCAGTTCATACCATTGATCAATGTTTGTACTCCCATAGTGTTCCTCATCTTTCGGCTGGCAATCATTTCTGTCTCATTAAACCTTACCCTCGAGTGGCTATTGGCCTTGATAAGTGGTGACCCAATAGTAAAAAAAATAAAAAGGAACGTTGAGCCTGGTCAAATGGGTGACTATTTGGGAATACTAGTTCCATTTGGAAGTGGGGGTGAATGTAAAGTCACTTTCTCTAATGACCTTGGGAAGGTATGAATCTATTTCCCCTTCTCTAACTATGGACAAAATAGTAGGGTAGAATAGACTTTCAAGCCTTGGTAGGGTAACTAGTCTAGAAGGAAACATCTGAAATAACACAAGTTCTCTACTCATCTAAGGATTGCTTCTGCTCATCTTAGATTTCTTATTGTGTCATATACTGTCTCACTTCTGCAGGACTCGATATGAAGATTAGATGGTCTGAAGTGATGAAGGGATTAACATTTTATCTGGCTAGGTGTTGGTTCCACTGGACAAGACTGACGGTAATTCTTCATGGGGTCTATGTCAAGCATGTCATCTTTTAATTTATACCTTTCTGTTGGCTCTAAGCAGGCTGATTTAAATTCGGCAGTACCCACGACTACAAAGAACAACTCAGCCTTCTGACGAACTCTTGACTTTGATTCTACGCAATTTTCTGACAACTGAAAAATATTTTGCTTTGCACGCATTACAAATATATTTAATCCGTGTGCGTATCCACTACAAATTTGGTGAACCTGACGTACAAACAAAAAAAAGAAAAGCCATCACTACTCCATTTGGGAACACACGTGTGCATTCTCCTCTAAAGATTTCTACTCCAATGTGCGAACATATGACATTTCAGCTCACCGCTACACAAAAAAACCTCACTGCTTTCAAATGGAAATATATGTAACTTTAAAAACAAAATTTGTGAGCTCACAAATTCGACTTCCAATCAATGATTTGTATACTGATTTAAAAAAAGCGTTAACTTGGCACCATTTCTGGAATGCATGTGCGAAAAATAAACAAAAGAAAAACCTATCAAACCATGAAACCATTTTTTTGAAAAATAATGAAAACAAAAAAAAACAAATCTTTCCCATGATAATTTATCAAAAAATTAATTAACAGAACAACGAATGCTGAAAAGAGAACAGATACAGTAAATAATTTCAACACAGCAGCAGGAGAGGTTTATATTAGTTAGAAATTCGAATATATTTTTTTTTGAATTTTGATTTGGTCATTTTGAACTATCTATGCGGACATAGCTGAAGACACCATGTGATCTGCCTTATCCAATCAGAATTCTGAGTTTTTAATTTTTATTCTTTGAATTATCTTTGATCTCTACAAGTATCAGATTCAAACTCTTCCTCCTCCTTTTTCTTTTTCTTCTTCTTGCAACATCCCTGCATTTATTGTTGCACTGTTCATTTGTTTTATTTTGTGCTGCGAAAAAAAGATTTTATAAGAAAGGTATTATAAAAATAATTAATTTGTATAAGGTCGTTGCAAAAATAATGACCGATTTCAGAAACATACATTTATTCATGAAAATGTTTACACCTTACCAATACTCTGTAAATGACGTGAAACTGTTGCACCCCACCCATAGACCGGTATTGTCTGGGCCTTTGGGTCTTGATTTACGCCGGTCTATCGGTTGTCCGTCCTGTGCAGTTCTAGGAGGTGCACCCTCCCAGGCTTTGCCTTCTCACCCTTTGAGAAGGGGTTAGTTTATTGCTAATCGCCTGAGGCGCCCTACCGTGGAATGTCAACGGGGCTGCCCAGGCAATTTTTAAATGACCAGAGCGCCCAAATTCTCGGGCGCTGGCTTTTCAAATCCCACTTTCCCGACCTTGTGTCACATTTTATCTTGTGGGAGGAAGATAAATAGAACTGTTGCAGTGTTGACAGCAAATGTCTGAGACATGCTCGACAAGTGCTTGCAATTGTTCATTGTCAAGATTACACGGCCATCCTCTACCTTCTTCATCTTCAAGGCTTTCATCTCCACTCTGGAATTTCTGAAACCACCTTTGTACTGTCTGATTGCTTGTGGATCCATCTCACCATGCACTATTGATATTGCCAGAAGTTTCAGAGACATTGTGCCCAAGTTTGAACTCATGCAACAGAAAAGGGCGAAGGTCATGTTTTGGCATGTTCATCATTGGGTCTTCTATGCTTCAAAAATACTTTCTACCTAAAAAAAAAATTTCAAATTATTATTGAGAACACATTAATTACTATATATGTTAAAATTTACCAGAAATAAACTACAAATTATGTGTTAAAATGACGCTTCAGGCGGCCATTATTTTTGTAAGGACCTAATATATATGCATTCACAAAATCTATACAAATCTAAGAGATGTCTGTCTGTCTGTTTGTATATCTGGTAACTAATTTTAGCCTATGAGACCTAAGAACTTGAAATTTGGCAAGAATGATCCCCATTACATGGAAATTTCAATTGTTAAGTCTCTGTAATTACTGTTCAATAGCACTCGTTTATTCAGTAGACTGTGCATCTAGTTACCATATGACAGTTGTTAACACTGTAATTGGTTTGAAAAGTCATCAAGAATAAAAGAATTCTCAACGCTTCCCTATAATGGCTACACTTATACAAAATGACCCCCTACCCCTATCCCCTAAATAATAAAAATGCCACCCATGGAATCGTTAATAAAATTCACAATCCTTTCTGCAATCCAACCATATGTGGTACAAATAAACTTTAGTCTGTGTCTGACATATCCACCAAGTTTCAAACATAAATGTCAACAGTTGGTTCTTTTATAGCCGTTTAATAAGATGGATATAACATGCAAAATTGTCAATAACTTTGACACAATCCTCTTTTGGCACTGCCCTCTTCAGTTCAGGAATACTCTGGGATTACTTTGATAGACATTATCTCTGAGATAACCCCCACAAATAGAAATCTTCTTTTTTTTTGCGGGGGGGGGGGGGGTTAAGGTTAGGAAAGTGTGAAGCCCATTCAAGATCACCCATCCTACTGATGAGATGCTCACCAAAGTGTCCTCCGTCTAACTGAACGACAATAACATAAAGATTATTGGTGGACAAGTCAAGCATGAACTGAAGTTTATTTGTACTAAATATAGTTGGATTGCAGAAAGGATTGTAAGTTTTATTTATGGTTTCATGAGTGGCATTCCTTTAGGGGGAGTCATCCTGTACATTAAACGTTGGGCTTGCAACACAGAGGTACACATTTGGGGTATATCATTGAATGGCAATAAAACAAAGACTGTTGGCCATTCATGATTGAAACTTAACAGACAAGTCAGACATAGACTGAAGTAGATTGCAGAAAGGATTGTA
This sequence comes from Sepiola atlantica, assembly GCA_963556195.1. Lineage (NCBI taxonomy): Eukaryota > Metazoa > Mollusca > Cephalopoda > Sepiida > Sepiolidae > Sepiola > Sepiola atlantica. Next base: position 64,257,915 of record OY744524.1, read on the forward strand.
AATTTTATTAATGATTCCATAGGTGGCATTTTTTGTCTCTCTGTAGAAAAAATGAACTACATTAACTCCTGCTCCCCCCCCCCCCCGGGAATAGTTTAATCCACCACAACATTACAATATAAAAGATGAATATTATTATAATTGGTTAAATAAAATGTAATTAAAAGGAACTTTACACACATGAGAGGAGAAACTATCTTTAATTTTTTTCTGGAAGAGAGACAAAACTTATTCTAAGTAGAAACTTAATGCGTGCATTTTTGTGTATTTTCTCTTTCAAGCAGGGATGTAGAAATACCTGGTATAGTATCCAGATACATGAATACCCCACCTGGCGAAATGCCCCCCCCCCCTAGATCTTGTTAAGTCATTCATCTAGATGGAAACTCTAATATATATATATACATTGTCTCTTCAGCTGTTCTGTATGTTGTAGAATGCACACAACACATCTAAATGGCATAAAACAATGTGTGCCAAAACCTAACTAATCTTGCCAGATTTAAATCATCATTGGCCGAACTAAAGATATTCATAGAATAATCAAGAGCATTAAAAAACTGAAAATTTCAAAAAGTTGTTTGTTAAGTAAATATATAGCTATTTGCAATATTACTTACTTACACCTATATTAAGAGATACTAAAAAATATCCCAATGAAGTTTCTGTCCATTTTATTTATTTTTCGCAGCCTTTACTTTCTTTCTTCTTTTGTTCATCAGATTTACCGAACTTAAGAGACCTCATTTGTCTTCTTTGGTATCCAATGTGTATGTGTTAAATAATATGACATCATTTAATCATTAATATTTGAATCACTTAAAATCATACTTTATTTTTAGCAGGCATCGTCATGTGTGCATATGTGGTGCTTTTCTCCAAGGATCAAGGGCAATTCCATTAGCTGCAATCAAAAGTCATCTGACATGCTTTCTTAAAATAATTATTCAATTAATTCAACAATATTTCTTAGAAGAATAATGGATTTATTCAAGTGATGATCGTCTCGTAGCTGAAAGGTAAAAAGGGGGAAGGCAGAAAGAGAAAGAGCTACTTATCTGTTAAGTGCATAACTTAATTATTAACGTTTTGTTGTGTCACATGTTTATGGGGGCATGGACACATGATGCAATGGATAAAGTTGTTAAGTAATAATCAGTTTTAAGTGACAGTCTTCTGGACGTTGAAGGTTCACTCTTCACTACAGGCTATACTAACCAATAATAAAATAAAAATTGTTTAAGAATTCTACCTAGTCTGACTGATCGAATGCGAACAATCTATCCCCATGTATTAAATAAAAGGTTTCGTTCAAAATTCTGTATAAATTTCCAAGTTGGACATAAAGATCCCGAATTTGACAAGATTCACTTGAAGAAGGTCGGAGGTTATATCCGACGAAACGTTGTGAGAATAACATCCAAGAAGAGAAGAGTAGCTGAATAATTAAAATAATACAAATTATTAATCCTTATTTAAAAAATTTCAAAACATAATATTAACATTTTGTTAGACTATTTTAAAAATGTGTCTTGTCTCCACTTAGGCTCCCACTAAGACTGATGGTCTTTCGTCTGCCATCACCTTTGTTAATCATGTCTGACGTCATGCTTGTCTGCTAAATCGACTTCCGGTTCTCACACATTTAGCAAGATCAATCCCTTGACCCCTTCATCACCCCTTGTCTAAAACGTTTCCTGCTTTCCAACATATATCTCAGCAATATGGTACTCTTTTTTATTATTTATTTATTCTTTTTACTTATGCGTCATGACTAATCAAGGCCTGGAGGACACTCGAGGATAAGGGTTAAAAAGATCGTCAGTTAGACGATGATCGCCACTGTGAGAAGATTGGAAACAATGGGTGGAATGGGCAGAAAATTACTTAAGAGGAATTGATAATCCAAGAGGACGGCTCAATAAGTATTTGTTTACATTAGACTTGAAGACGACTATGCCGTAGTCAGTTATGAAGCAGACTCGTAGTATCTTGTTCCACAGATGGGATATTTTAGGAAGGAAATTTTGTTTATGGAAGTTCCGGTTTATTTTTGGTACAGAGAGAGAGAGAGAGAGAGAGAGAGAGAGAGAGAGAGAGGGGGGGAAGTTCTTTGCTGTAGTTGTAACCAGACGAGTTTGAATGTTTTACAGGGGGGGGACCAGGGATTGGAGCGCGTTCAAGCATCAACCATTAGCATAACGGCACAGTAGAGAGAGAGAGGCTAGCAACGTCTCTTAAGTGAGAAAGGGGCTGTAGAGATGAGAAAAGATCATCCCCCACTAGATTGCGAAGTCGATTTTGTACTCTGTAAAAACAAAAAGAGTGCTCTGAGGGGCACCTCCCCATATATGACAGCAGAACTCCATCTTAAGACGCATCTGACTCTCATACAAGTAGAGGATTGTGTCAGGAGTCAGGTACTTTCTGGAGCGGTAGAATGAATGGCTCTCTCCTCGAGGAAGCCTTCTTTTTTGATAAGCTTCTAGGACTGATTTCCACCCTAGATCTTAAAATGGAAGACTTAGATCAAATCTGTTGTTAAGATCTTGGTACTAGTGGCGATCTGAATGGTACTCTTCTTATTAGTAGATATATTTAACACATGTTGCTAGCTTCTGTATTCTTAGCCCTTCAGTAAACATGTGTTGATTGTCCCTGTTACTATGGCTACATCATATTGTACCACTATTCACATGGGGAACCTTTGTCATAACCTGTCAGAATTCCTATTTTTAAATTCAAATAGAAGTGCTTACTATGACCCCAAAAACATGTTTATTTGAGCTAGCTCCATGCATCCACTTCTAGGGTGAGCAAGAAGAAACTTTTTTGACCAATTAGAAAAAGATCATGCATCTTTTACCAACAGACTATTCAGAGCCTGTCATGCTGTATATTAAGCAACTCCAATTCAATTCTCGGCTAGCATCAATGATAAATTCAATCGAGCGTGAGTCAACACGGCTGTCCAAGCGGCAATCTCAACCAAGTACCAGACTCCCATAAAGTCCAATCATGGTAGAGGTGGGGGGGGGGGGGCAATGTGGTAGTGTCAGAGCTGTTAAGTTATCTCCCTTGCATTGAGATATAAGAGTTTTATTCCCTGGGTGTAAGTTTCTTAAAGTGATTTCCCTTGGTGTGGTTATTGGCTGGAAAAACAAAGATGGCGGTTTGGACAAACGAACGTGTGTCCATGACTGGATTTATGTAACGAGCAAACTAACATTGATAGTAGAGCGTAGTTCTGATCTACGAACATCTGAGTTATGGGCCCAGCACACTTCCACTGCAGTAAAAAAACAAAAAGCAAAAGTAAAACAAAATTATAACAAGTCATCAAGAGCTACCTGGCTAACAGGGCTCTGGTCAACATTAGGATCCATCATCCTCTAGTTCTCTCTGTCTCTACGTGTGGCAAGCAAAAAACGTGTCAGGCGCAGAAATACAAATCCATGGAGCATATGCAATCGCCATTCATTTGCGTGTTCTGGGCCAAACCTTCCCCGACTTCGCATGCAACCTGTTGTTGGTCAGTGTTACCTGGTTATGTTGGTCAGCTTCCTTATTATTTACTCACTAGAAATTTCACATGAGTCGTTATCAGTGATTGATCACCGACAATAAGAAGAGGTGTTTCCTGGAGTCTGAGTAACAAAAAATTTCCTCTCTTTCAATAATGATGCAAATCACTTTACATTATTGCAACAACCGTTTACTAATGGTTTCTCACTGATAATGACCGTTGGCTTTCTCTGAAATTTGAGTGACAATAAGCCTCGCCAAGATTTCAGTGCTCTCCATGCCCTTCCAGTGGAGGTCTAGATGGTACTCTCCCTCATTGGTTTTTCCATCCTCCTTGACTCTTCACGACCATTTTGTGTGGTAACAGTTGAGGTTGCTGCCATTAATTTTGGAGTGAGGTGGGAATGTCAGATTGTGGAATTTCTGGTAGTTTCAGTTCTATTGGATTCGTGTAATGTTCCTTCTCTATTTTTTTTTTGTTCTATTCTTGTTTCAACTTATCGGTGGTTGGTTGGCATTACATGGTTATGTGGAGTGGTTTCCGCACTTGAGAATTTTCCTTAATATTTCAGCTGTTTTCTTTTTTCAATTTTCTTATCTTTTTGTTTTTGCTTAAGATGGGGCATCCTATCAGATGCCAAACAAATTATTTCAGAGACTTTCACCCAGAGATCTTTTTAGGATACAATTGTTTGGATCTCGCTTGCCCTTGGCTCACAGGGTATATTCGCCAGGTAGTTTAAAAAAATTCTTTTTCATGAGCTCAGTAGCTCCTATGATTACTGGAATGATGGAGATCTTCCTAAGATTCCAGTTTCTTTTCAAGTCGTACATAAGACTTTGGTATTTCGTTATCTTCTCTCTCTCGGCTCTATTTAAGCCAGCATCATTAGGGTTGCTATTCTCTCCATCTTGTCTCACATCACTATGTTAGGTTTAATAATTCCGTTTTCTAAGTAAGGAGCTGTAGGGATAGCATACTCATAGTGAATGGTGTATGACTTATTTCCAAGAGTTCTTTCTAGTATATGTCCCCAGGACTTGCTGCTACACTGGATATTCAATTTTTTACAGATGGTTCAGTGGAGATATTTACACCCCATTGTGTCACATTGTACAGTAGCTCACACTCTCTACTTCTGTGTGGTAGAACCTGCACTTGTTGCCATTGCTGAGACCACTCAGAATGTACTACTGCATTATCAATGCTCAATTCAGGAGGGTAATGTAGTATCTGTTCTGTGGTCATGAGATCATCTTCCCAGGGATTACCTTCTCCTTTATATATTTTTTACAGATGGTAGTGTTGTGCATTGTATGGTGTCAATCCTACCTTTGGATTTCAAAGTCATCGCGGGAATGTTTCTCTACAGACTACAACATGGTTGTTTTCAAGTTCAATAGCGACAAATATCTGTCATGTCGGCCTTGTCAATTGATCATAGTTTCCAATCCTTTCATAGTACTGTTCCATTATCCAACTGAAAATCACACTAACCATTATCTTTGAGTGGCTTTTGGCCATGATAAATGGTGAACTATTAGTATAAAAACAAGAAACAAAAGCAAAAACGTTTACTTTGTCATCGTTCTTTTTTAAATAATCTTTATCACCTGCCAAATTTAAAAAAGCTTTTGTGGATATATCTGGAACATCAGGAAGTTTCATCGGATGTCCTGCTGGCTTGGCAGGCTGAGAGCAGGCTCGAAGCATTCCCTCGAATAATGGCGATGAAGGTGCACTCGTTGAGCCAAGTCAACTCATGATGGTCCCCAGTGTGGTGTTTTATTGATAGACCCAGGTGGTTGGCGGAACCAATGGCTCCACCTGTCTTCATAGTGATCGGTTGGATTACAAATCTGTCGAGAAGCGTATTTTGATTGCTTGAGGTCTTCTGCTGATGCTGCCACATGTCTACGGTTTTTAGCCGATCCCGATATTGATGAGGATACAAAAGTGTTGACACAAATCGCACCCCCTACTTGGACATATTCTTCTGTAAGAAGCTTAAGATAGAAGTTTATAAATAATAATAGAGATTTATCACACTTCTTTTTTGTTGATGCTCATTTTGTGGAGGTAATACCATTAAATAAACGATTTATTTAGTCTGCACAGCTGAGAATAAATTTAAAAAACACAAAATGAAAAATGAGACTCGTACAAATTCGGCTTCTCTAACCGTGCAGCTCGTTAGTCAAGTGGTCAAAGACGACACTCACGTCAGGTGGTCCCTCTTTCGAAGGCACAGGTTCGTATCCTGTACAAGTCTCATTCTGCACTTTGTGATTTTCTATGTTTATATTAACCGTTTATTTAATCGTATTACCTACAAATACATGAATGTCAACAAAAGAGCAGTGTGATACATAATATAGTGTCGGAATTAAATTCCAATGTTAATTGTATGAATGTATATAACAAAATGTTGCTATTGTTTCATGTCATTCAAGAAGTGGTGAAGTAGATGATGACGCGGACTGACAACTTGTTTGAATCTAGTCGGTTCTATAGCAACACTCTCACTTATGGACGATGGCAAACTTCATGTAGTCTCTCTCTCTCTCTCTCTCTCTCTCTCTCTCTCTCTCTCTGTATATATGTATATATATATATATATAGTACATGCATTATATTAGTTTCTGTAGATGTTAATCCGTTGAAACTCCAGTGTTTATAAAAAATGCTCAATAACAAGTAGAGCTGTTCTTTAGTATACATTTTTATTTATACAAACATTATTGGTTACATATGTGCATCTATGTTTCGGTTGTACTCTTCATAGAGAGTCAACCTCTTCAGACCAAAAAGAGAAATTGAAATGAGATTGGAAACTTTCTTCTTTAGTATATTTTCTAGGATTGGGATGTGTTTATAATTCAACGGTCAAGCTTAGTATTAAATTACATTTTTTACTCGTTGACTCTTTCAATTCGTTTCTATTTTCTTTTCTCTTGTGTATATTTATACGTGTGTAAAAGTTTGATATTTTTCATATATATTCTTTATGTACGTATGCATATATTCATGGGCGTATTTACATGTCACTGTGTGTAGTTGTGCATATAATTGTAATGGTTAAAACAGCTTTAAAGAATTATATATATATGAACTTTTATTTATACAAACATTTTTGACTACATATATGCATACATGTTTCAGCTACGACCTTATATTAAAAAAGGTCGTGGCACAAACATGTATGCACATATGCAGCCAAATATGTTTGAATAAATAAAACTTTATACTAAAATACAGCTCTACTTGTGACTGAGCACTATCTTATAAACACTGTAGCTTCACAGGATTAACACTTATTAACCCTACAAACACTATATATATAATGCAGTAGATCACATAAGATGTAATTTATTATTTAATTTTATCTGCATAAATCAGTGAGTTTATTTTGATCTGTAGTATTTAATATATCTTGGGGATTCATAAGCTCTAATTTAATCCTAAATAAACTTTATATTATATGATCTCTTGGAAATACCTCAGTTGTTTTGGTTCTTTAACTTAAACTTTTCCTTATATATATATATATATATATATATATATATATATATATATATATATATATATATATATATATACGCACACAAATTATTTGTTTAAAAACTATACATTGCAGATTCCAGATATATACCATCGTTTCATTGACACGGGTAGGCTTTTACTGTTTAGAAAAGGCCCTTACAACCCATTATGATTTGAAATGGGTTGTAAGGGCCTTTTCTCAACAGTAAAGGTCTACCCGTGTCAATGAAATCCTGGTAAATCTCTGGAAAAAGTAAAAGTTAAGGTTAAAGAACCAAAACAACTGAGATATTTCATATAATTTTACTATTTCATGTATATACACATATAATATTATATGGTGATATATTATGTATATATATTTTCAGTATTTACTTCAACAGTGCTCAATACGAGAGTAGATCTTAGTAGTATGAAAATATATCAATGACATGTAAGCTACACAAAGATGTCCATGTTTCATTCCCTCAGGAAATCATCAGGCTAAATGTTGGTTGTTAGGTTAACCGCATGGTTCTAGGGGTTCAGAAAGAAGTTAAAAGTTGACTTGGGTCTGAGGTTCGAATCGTGTGACCTGCAGAAAAATCATACTCCACACTGATGATTCTCGGAAAAGGATGAAACACATGTATATGTGGATAAGAATTTAAAAAATATTTATCATAATATTATATATATATATATAATTTAATAAATAAATATTAGATTATTTTAACCTACATATGCCGGCGTTTCAAGCTTTTTACTATCATCAGTGTAGGATCTGACAATTTCAGACAGTCGTTGGGCACAAACCCAGTACAGAATCAGCCTCGACTCTGCAAGCGAGCGCTCTAACCCAATGGCCATGAGAAATTATCATGTAAAGAAGGGAAATTAAGTTCTATTTGTGCGTTAAGTAACCAGGTCACAGATGGTAGACAGTTGAGAATGTTCAAGAAACGTATTTAGAACTTTGCATATAGCTAGGTAAAAGTCTATTTTGAACTCCCTGAACATTAATTTCTCAAATGGGCTAATAACAATATTTTATTAAATAAATATTAAATTATTTTAACCTACATACGCCAGCTTTTTGTTATCATCAGTGTAGGAAGTGACAATTTCAGACGGTCATCGGGCACGAACCCAGTACAGAATCAGCCCTGACTCTGCAGTATATATATATATATATATATATATATATATATATATATATATATATATATATATATATATATATATCTTAGGTAAACTTAATTACGACATGATCTTTTATTTACGCTTCAAGAATTCAACATAAACAACACCTTTGTGTACGATTGTTTCCGAGACGATATGGTTTTTATTAATATCGAGTCTCTTCATCAGTACAGGGTATAGACACCGACTTAGAAGCCAATAACCAGCATCAGGACCACAGAGTTGAACAGCAAATTAAAAAGGAGTAGGGGTGTGAGTAAAGCAGACCTATTCAGGCAAGATACAAATCATATTAAACAGATATACAAAGGGATACAAATGGGGAATATATATATATATATATATATAATATATATATATATATATATATATATATATGTATCATGCTGCTTTTTTTGTTGGCACTCATGTTTTTTTATGGAAATCGCTCCAGACAAGGCATGTAGCCACTTGATGTAAGGAGCTAACAAGAACGAAAGAGGATTATTGCAAAGACAGCAGATGCCTATTGGCCTTAGCCTTTTCAAGGCTAAGGCTATAGGTAGGAGGAAAACAGTCAGCAGGAAGAGAGTTCCACAAGCCAGCAGTTCTTGGAAAGAAGCTACTGGAATAGGAAGCTGTATTACAATGAGGTATCAAAAACTGAATTGATGGAGACCACTAGACCAACGAGTTAAACGAGCTGGAACAAAAGAAGCAGAGAATAGATCACATAATTCTGAAGAACACATGCCATAATAGTATTTATAGAAGAGACTAAGACTAGCAACATCACGTCTGTGATAGAGAAGGTGCAGAGAAGAAGAAGGGATGGTGCCAATCAAATTACAGATACGTTTCTGCACCTTATCAAGAACCCTCAAATGGGACAGAGATTCACCAGCACAAATACGACAACAGTAATACATAGTCTGATAGTAGATTTGTAGAGATAGAGAATAGCCTCAGGTGTGAGAAAGTGTTTGGAGCGATAGAGAGAACCGACTTTACAAGAAGTAGAAAGAGCAAAGGATCTAATGTATAAACTCCAAGAAATATTTGATGAGAAAGAAAGACCAAAAAGTTTCAAAGTCGATAATTTCTCCTCAAGATCAGAGCCATCCATGAGAATCTGAAGAAAAGGGACATGCCTACGATTGAAAGACACGAGCTGAGTCTTAACAGGATTAAACAAAACAAGTCATTTCGTACCCCAATCCACAACTGAACCCAGGTCAACTTATTAAATAAACAGAATTGAGAGTAAACATACAAAACCACAAATGTGGCAACCTTCACGTGTTCCCTCCTGTTGTAAATACCTGATTCTAGAAAGCATTGGGAAATTCAACACCAACCCTAACCTATACCCCAACAACAGAATAAAGCTTGTCAAAAACGTTGTACTATGCTGGCTCACACAAATTTAATAATGTCATTTAAAAGTAATTTTGTACTTATAAAAGCTGATTTTAATAATTTAAAAAAAATTATCTTTTTCATCTTTTTTTCTGTGTTACAGGGATGTTTGTTGACTCGTGGGATTGTTGTCTGCACGGTTTGTTTGGTTAGTCGGTGGGACGACAGCATAGACTGAAAGATAATCTTATGCCATGGTCGAACTAACGTTTTGTCTGAAATGCAATATGCGGCGGCCATGATGTGCACACACACGCAAACACGCAAACAGAAAAAGAAAAACAAAAACAAAATATACAGCGACACACGAAAAAAAAAAGATATTCATCAGATGAAGAAGAAGATTTACATTAAGGCAAGGATATCTGAGCTCTTTTAGTCATTGATCACGATGATTGTCAGAAGCAATTTCGGCTCCGTCTCCAGCGTCGTTTGCTCAGCCGCCCTTGTGACTCTTGTTATCATATCCATCATTGCAAATGCTTCTATCATTAATAGAACCCACGGATGTGGCCGTCACATTCATCATCATTGCCATCAGAAACAACTGTGCCACCGCCACCGCCACCGCCACCGCCACCGCCACCGCCTCTAGCTTTGTCACCACTACCACAACCACTATCACTGTCACCAAAAACTAACATTATATTTATGATCACTAGCATCATCATCATCATCATCATCATCATCATCATCATCATCATCATCAATATCATCATCATCATTGCTACCACCATCTGCACCATTATAATGATCCCTATAACCGCCATTACGTCTATCATCATAGTCATCACCACCACCAGGAGGTGACGGTGGCTAAGTGGTTAACGACATGGACTGACAGCATGGATGTGCCAAGTTCGAATCCAGTCCGTTCCACAGAAACACTTTCACTTCGGATGTTGGCAACCTTCACGTGGTCCCTCCTGTAAGTACCCAATGTCTTTCTAGAAAGAATTCTAGCGAGAAAGATATCGGGGAAACCAATGCCAACAATAGAATCATCTGATCCATACAGAATGAATGAATGAATCACCACCACCTTCTCAATAATCACGACCACCACCATTTAAAATACTAGCAAATATATGCTCCCCCCGATCACATCTTTTCACTAGCTTTGGATGATGCTATGAACGAACATATACTATACTACTCCCCTGCCTGCCGAATGGAGAGATAATGCCTGGGAGGATGGTATTATGACCATATAACAGATACTACACAACACCCCATCTAAAATAAAAAAGTAGGAGGCAATGCCTGGGAGGATGGTATCATGACGAACAAACATATACTACACTACTCCTCTCTTCCCAAAGAGGAGGTAATACCTTGGAGGATGGTTTCATGGCAATAGACCAGATATTACATTACTCCTCCCCTAATAAAAGGAGGATGAGGTAAAACTTGGGAGGATGGTCTCATAACAACAGAACAGATATTACATTACTCCTCCCCAATAAAAAGAGGAGGGGGTAATGTCTGGGAGGATAGTATAATGACAACAGAACGTACCCCCTTAACTGAGCATTGAAACATAGTACATTAGTCTGAAATAGTATAGTAAACTCGATTGATGATTAAAAGATAGTACAACAGTACAATTAATAGAAGTAATAGGATAGTTCGACTTCAGACAGACATATACCAAATCTCCATTAGTAATCTCTCTCTATATAAAACTCAATGTCTGTGTGTTCCCTATAGAAAGAAAGGTTAGAGAATCTACATAAAATCTAAAAGTGTATTCTTATGTAAAATTTATCAGGGAAAATAATGGATGTGCGATATTCACAAAATTTTGAACATGGCATTAAAAAGCTTATCAGCAGATGGAAAGAGGTCGTGTAGATGAATGGGGACTACATTTACGATTAAATAAATCTGATGTGTGCTTTTAATTGTTTTATTGAGCCTTAAAAGTGGACAGAACTTTCGTTACAACTTTGATTGCAGCTGGATACATGATATTAGAACTATGGAGGGAAAAATGTTAACGTGTCTCTACATTGGCGAATTGACAAATATTTTGTACCCGCATGTTTTTTTGACATCACGTGATCTTAACGTTTTGAAAATCAAAGTCGCTTTTTTTGTTTACTTCATCAAACAGTCAGTCCTTGGTCGATACGTTTTCTCATTACTTCACACTCGTATGCGTGAGTTTCACTTGCTGTAATCGCAGAGTCAAAGCGTTTATTTCGAACAAGCAGGCTTCGCCCGCTCGCTATCGCTTTGCAATTTAATTCCTACTCATTAGTTGACATCATTGAAACGAAACTAGTTGATAAGAAAAAGAAAACAAAACTCACCCTCTCTCTCTTTCCTTCTCTCTCTCTCTATTGATGAAAAAAAGACAAAACTAATCGATAAGAAAAAGACAAAACTAAGCAATAAGAAGACAAAACTAATTGATAAGAAAAAGACAAAACTAAGCAATAAGAAGACAAAACTAATCGATAAGAAAAAGAAGATAAAACTCACTCTCTCCCTTCGTTCTGTTTTAATAATAATATTAATAAGGGAATATTTTTGTGTCTATATTAAAAGTGAAAGAAATTATTTCCTTTCTTTTTTATTATTATGAGATATTATTGAGATTAAGCCTCTCATACGTTCACTTTTATTATATAGACAAGTGTTAAACAAAATGTTGACTCCTCCACTTCTCCGTGTGTGCTCAATTTAGTCTGATATCAAGGTTATGCTCATATATAGGTTTTAAATAAACATATGATCATTTTTTTAAGAATCAATAAAACAACGAAAACACAATATCAGATGTATTTAATCGTTCTTTTCTATGACCTCTTTCACTCTATCAACAATCTCTTTAATACAACTCTAGTTTATACCTGCTCCTTGAGTCGTGTTGGTACAGCTCCTGGGTATGTTAACTTCCATCTTTGCCTAGCTTCTACCGCTTTACATCTAGTACAAAGAAAATTATTTGTGAAATTTTGTGGGGAAAAATATACGATTTAATATTTGTAGGAGACTACGATAAATGTATTAACATATTATTTTTATTGGCAAAAACATTAGAAATTATGCTTTTAAGCAAAAAAAATTAACTTTGAATTAATGCCAAATACCCTTTATGTCTATAAAGAAAGGTAACAACTAAAAAAATATATTTATCTAATGTTTTTTAAAAATGTTATTAAGTTATGTTAATTTCTTTAAATTTATAAAACATGTATCCAGTTTAAAAAAATTCTTTAGACTTACGTGAGATTCAAACTTGCGTATTCACATCGTAAAAACTACTGCATTAGTAATGGGTACTCTGCTTATTCCTGTTTTTGTCAACCAATCACATATTTCTATTTGCATATGAACAGACAAATTCCCCAAAACACCATAACTTTTAATAGTATATATCAGTAGTTCTCAACCTTTTTTTAGCCTGTGAACTTTTTCATCATGTATCAGAATGAGATTCCTCCCTTTCAGTAGCTATGGGCGATGAACACTGCGTTTTTTTGTGGCGCTAGATCCAGGTTGTGTCTGCTAATTTGTGGTGCTAATTTCTCCCTAAAACCCTGAAATTCTCCACTGTTTGAGAACCACTGATATATATATATATATATATATATATATATATATATATATATATATATGGTAAATATCCAGGCTAGGTGTACTGAAAATTTCATTTGACAGGAGTAGGTGCACTTGGCATGGATATACACCTGGCCAGAAAAAAATAACATAACATAACATAACATGATTGATTGTTAAAAATAAAATAATTGTTGGTTAAAGTCGGGCCACCTGGCCAGGAGAAACAAATATGGTAAATTGCAAAAAATAAAATAATTGTTGATTGGAACCACTGGCAAAAAGTTAGCGACAGAAAGGAACACCATTTCGTTGAATAAAACGCCATGGGGGCATGGCTACATTGACAGTGAAGTCCCACAGTGGGCGTTTGCAGGGGGTCACAAATTGTTATATAATAACAACCTGAAATTGATATCGTCAGTTGATTGACGATTTGGGCCTTAGAAAAAACACCCATCGAATTCCTGTACATACATCTTCCTTCCTCATTAACCCACACTCCTTCACCACCACTGACAATAAAGATATATCCTTATATTTTCATATATCAGTGTCGTCATTCGTTTAAGCACAACAGAAATACTACATATAGATTCTTAATGATATTAGGGCTCTTTATGTTACATTTGATGCAATTATGTCCAACACTTTTGGAGGCTACGTTTATCAGTAGTAGTATTATCCATCCAAGTGCATACTCTGGAGAGTTTCGCTACATCCAGAGATCAATTGTTCTGTTGTATCATCACATGAGATGGTTTTAGTGGATTATACTAAAATACTTGCTAAAGGCATCTTCAGGGCTGGAGCTTTTACAGGAAGGTGTCGCTGTCCTCCCACATACAACATCTAGTACTCCCAAATGGGCAGCCATCTGGTTCTGACTCGGCTCAACATGACTTAACTTCAGTGTTCTAACAATAACTGCTGTATTAAAATGATTATACTATATAGATATTATTTACCTCCTTGCCAGGTTAAATACCAGCTCAGGTGTGGTTTTAAGAAGTCTGCACACTCGGATAAGCACACTCTGGCCTACAAATAATGCCTGAGCAGCTCTGTCAGCATTCCACGATAAGGGTGACTCAGGCGATTAGCAATAAACTAACCCCTTCTCAGAGAGAATGTAAAGCCTGGAAGGGTGAACCTCTTAGGACTGAATAGAACCATACCTCAGCCGACAGCAACAAAGCCATTGTCGGACTGATTATATGATAACTCTAACATACCAAACCACTCAAGGATAAAGGTGAATGAGATTGTCAGTTCGATGATGAAAAATACTATGAGAGGATTGAAAACGATGGGTGGAATGGGCAGAATTTGATTAGTTAAGAGGACGGCTTGACAAGTATTTGTTGACATTGGACTTGAAGATTAACATGTTGTAGTCAGCAGGAAAACAGTTTCATGATATTGTGTTCCACAGATGGTAAGTTCTTGGAAATAAACTCTTTTCATAGAAGTTCTGTTTGGTTTTAGGTTCACAGGGAAAGAAAAGAAAACAACAACGCCACTGTCGGACTGATTTGTATGATAACTCTATGATACAATATTATACCATATACATTGTTGTAATATAGCTCTTCCATTGCACTTCTAGCATACCAATGATGCTTCATACCAAGGTTGGAACAATATTGCCAAGTAGTTTTGGAACCTATACGTGAGCAACAGGCCATGTTGTTCTCTGTCAATGGCCTAACCTGAAGTCTTAATAAATTCATCAAATTTTTTTGATTTTGAACTGGAAAACGGAAACCAAGTACTTTTTGCTTTTTTTGTTTTCAAACTTCTAAAGAATTAGTAATATGTTAGTGCACGGTCTATGCATAATTTCCCAGGAATATTTTTTCTAAAAGATCTTTGGTCTTCTGACTAGCATTATCATTATCATAAAGAATGATGATATGAAACCTCACTCAGCACAAAAGACCAGATTACCATTTCTTTAGAAGCTTGCCAAAATCATTTTAGTGCATAGCCGATTTCATAGCCCTCCTTGACGACATCCATTAGGCCAATTTTTCACCTCCACTGCCGCCAGTTTTTTATACTAATGAGTCACTACTTATGAAAGCCAAAAACCACTCAAGGATAAGTTTTAATGAGATTGTCACTTAGAGGATGAACAATATTATGAGAATATTGGAATCCATGGGTGGAAAGGACAGAATTTGATTACTTACAGGGACGGCTCGACAAGTATTTGTTGACATTAGACTTGAAAACGACCATGTTGTAGTCAGTATGAAGACAGTCATGTAGTATTGTGTTCCACAGATGGGAAGTTCTTCGAAAGAAATTCTTTTCATAGAAGTTCTGCTTGGGTTTAGGTTCACATGGAAGAATGGAAAGTTCTTTGCAATGCTAGTAGGTTGACGAATTCCTGTTCTGAACGTTTTTACAAAGGGGAACCAAAGATTGGAGCTCAGTCGAGCACCTACCATGAAAATAACGATACAGAAAAGAAAAACTAGCAACGTACCTTCTGTGAGAAAGGGATTGTAGGGAAGAGAAGAGATCATACCCCACTAGAGTGCAAAGTCGATTTTGTACTCTGTCAAGGCAAGAAAGAGTGCTCTGAGCGACACCTCCCCGGATGTGGCAGCAGTATGTCATCTAAGGACATATCTGACTCTTATACAGGTAGAGAAGCGCGTCAGGAGTCAGGTACTTTTAATAATCATTACTTACATTATCACCATTGTCTTTCCGTTTATCCCAACACGCCGCCACTCTTTCAAAATCTTTATGTCACACGGCCCTAAAATCAAAGAAGTCTGCCGAAATTCTCTTCTTTAAATTCTACGCGTTTTTCAGTGAAAATCAACGTTCCTTCTTCTCCTCTCCCTACTCTCTTTCATTGTCTTCTTCTTCTTCTTCTTCTTCTTCTTCTTCTTCTTCTTCTTCTTCTTCTTACTAAGACCTGTATTATGTAGATACCAATACCGAACAATTCTCATCACTTAATCATTAATCATGACATTAATCCTAAACAATACCGCCATATTTCATAATTAAAATCAAAATGGCAAATTTCCCAGTTCTAAATGTAAGTTCATTTTTTGCAAAATATAATGAAAAGATTATTGCTTTATCTATATTAGTGTATATAATGGCTAATAGCACCCTACCTGAGAATCCAACATTCAAACTCCTCGGCCTAACATTCACAGGTAACATGAATTAGAACAAATACGTAGAAGATACTGTCAAGGCTGCTGCAAGGAAAGTGGGATCCCTCTACCATGCTAGAAAACTTCTTACACCTGCCAGCATTCTATATCTCTACAAAGTCACCATCTGCCCATGCATGGAGTAATGTTGTCACATCTGGGATGGTGCACTAACCACCAGTCTCTCCCTCTTAGACAGGATCCAAAAAAGAGTCTCTAATCTAATAGATCCCACACTGTCTACCAAGCTCTTGTCCCTGTCCCATCACTGCAATGTTGTACCCCTGTGCTTGTCTTACAAGTACTTCAATGGAATGTGCTCCGATGAACTTTCTGCTCTGGTGCCCTCTTGATGTAAATAAACCCGACATACCTGACAATCAGCTAAATCCCCCACCTTCACTGTAGAGATCCCCAGATACCGGAAGGCTTTCTTCTTTAATGGCTTTTTCCTCAAGCGGCTAGCCTTTCGAATTCCCTCTCTGCTCACTGCTTCCATGACTGTACCAACGTGCAGGAATTTAAATGTAATGTGAATAAATATCTTGTTGCACAACTCTCCATTTAGGATGCCCCTTACGCCTCAGTGGCAGTATGCCTTCTTTGGGGTAAATTAAAGTAAAAAAAAAATTTTTTAAGCTAAATTTATGAATGAAAATTAGTATTACACACTATTAGCTGCCAAGTCAAATTTATGAATGAAAATTACTATTACACCCTATTAGCCTATAAGTCAAATTTATGAATGAAAATTAACACTGCTGCTTTGCTAGAAAAATATAAATGAACAATTGACCATTTTCAAACAAATTCTGCGATAACAAATACAAATAATCAATTGATTTGAACTTTGACACTTACAAATACATGAACTTTGAAATATTTGTATATCATTGTTTGAGTACACATACATTTGTTGGTGTTTTAACCCTGTCTCCTGGCTTTTCTTCAAAAAGCTATGCTTCATTTTTATTGTTGTTTTTCATGCTTAATTGTATTTTGTATTTTTTTTTGTTTTTACCAATGTGTCACCACTTACATTTTCTCATGGCATCGTTTCTGCTAGGGGAAGCACCCTGAAGCCGATATTGTATGTAGCACATCTAGCCAGCAAATGAGGAAGAAATCTAGTCTTAATTCTCGACCATTTGAGGATAAGGGTTAATGGGGAGAATGGATTGTCAGTTGAATGATGAAGAATATTATGAGAGGATTAAAAATGATGAATAGAATGAATAAAATTTTATTATTTATGATTGAATATTTCAGTACAAAAATTATTGTATTTTCTTTTCGTGAGAAAAAGGCTTATTATTTATTTTTAGCATAACTAACTTTATGAGGTCAATAGTAGCAAGACTGTCATGTGACTCGTTAATTCTTTTTACTCTGTTTTGTCGTTCTGGAGCCGCTGTTTGCACAAAATTTGTTTTTAACATGTCAACTTTGAGGCATGTCTTACTTATTTGAGTTTAGTCTATTAGCATATAAATATAAGATTTTAATAATTTTTAATCCTAATATCTATTACTAATGGAGATTTGGTATCTGTTAGTCTGAAGCAGAAACAATACTGTTACTTCTATTAATTGTACTATTGTTTAATGCTCAATTCAGTTTACTATACTATTTCATACTAATGTACTATCTTTCAATGCTCAATTTAGGGGTGGGATGTAATGTAGTATCTGTCCTGTTATTATGAGACCATCCTCCCAGGCATTACCTTCTCTTTGGGAGGGTGGTAGTGTAGCATATGTTCGTTTGTCATTATACTACCCCCCAGGCATTACCTCCTCCTTTTAGAAGGGGTAGTGTAGTATCTCTTCTATTGTCTTGATACCATTCTCCCAGACATTACCTCCTCCTTTGGAGTGGGGGGTAGTGTAGTATATGTTCGTTAGTCATAATAATATCCTCCCAATCATTACCTCTTGGTCAACAGAAGAACTCTCCCGAAAAATAAAATTACAACTCCAGTTTAAAACAAGTAACAAAATTTTATTTTCTTGGAGGTTACAATGATTTTCGTTTTCTTCTACTGAACAACAGACTTTCAAATGAGAATTCTTAATCTGACCAAATCAAAACACAAGTCCAACCGAACACAATCCAGGATCCATCTGTCTGTGAGGGGCACACACACCCCAACTCACCATGACATGCCTAGAAAACTAATTAACTGCCTTCCCCTGCCCATCTGCTGGATTATATATAGATAGATATTCTGGTCCTTTGTGGCAGAACATCCAGTTTTACTCTCTAAAAAGCTAATCTTCTGCCAATCTATGGACATAAAAAATACTAATGCGTAAGGGTTCTGTATCTGGACAGACATTAAATTTGGAATACCCTGAGAGGGTCATAACCACAGCAGGGAACCTCGTATGTGTAAAACCATTACTTTTTTCAAGTGGACAAATCGAATTGTGTGTGGTCGAAACTCCAGACCAGACATATTTCCAATTTCTTGCATGGTTTCTCTTCTCTTGGTCAAATATCTCTCGCTCGTAGCAAGTCTGTTATTTGCATGCATTACATGCAACCCACTAAACATGCTGCCTAGTGCATGTTTACATAATGTGAGGCTTAGATCTGATGACCTCGGAGGAAGATTAAACCTGAACAGTATAGAAAGATGTGTGCAGAACAGGAGACTTCAATGGTATGGCCATGTTGTAGGAATAGATGAGAGTTCTTGAGTTAGTAGATGTAGTCAATTTTCTAAAAGCTGTCCAACGCATGGCAGCATGTAAAACGGATGTTAAACATGATGATGATGACAATAATGATTATTATTATTTGTACTCACTAAGAGTTCTCACACAGGTCATCATCAGAGATTACTCACTGACAATAACTGGTGGTGTTCCCTGGAGTCTGCGTGACAACAGGTCTCCCCAAATTTCCAGTACTTTCCATCTCTTTTCATAACCTTTGCAAGTTACATTGCGTTATCACAACAGCTGCTCACCATTGATTTCTGGCTGGCTACGAGCAGATCTTCACTGGGATTTGGGTGGCATTAAGATCCCCAAGGTCCCAGTCCTCTCTGCACTCTTCCAGTGAAGGTTTGGTTAGTACTCTCCCTCCTCGGTCTTTCCATCCTCCTTGACCCTTCACGACTATTTTGTCTGGTATCAGCCGAGGCTGATGCCTTTTATTATTACTATTATTATTATTTTATTTATTATTTTATTTGTGGGAATCCTCTACAAAAGCTTCAATAATTATTTTAAGTTCAGATTCCTCCCATGATTCTTGACATGAATGGATACTGTTATTATTTAATAAAACGATTTTTTTTTTTTACTAGAACCTGCATTTTGTCTGTTTTTTGGGTTGTGGAGACATTTCTTTTGGTGTTTCTTTTCTAAAAAAGATTCCCTCTTTTTTTATTACTACTTTTTTTAAATTCTTAATCAAGGAAAAAAAATAAAAGTCAGTCTTTTAGCCAGATGTTGGAGTTAGGCATGTGATAGAACAGTCTGTTTCTTTATTTCGATCTTTACGTTTTCCTTTGTATTTTCTTTCTTTCTTCGTTTATTTCCACTCAACACACATTCATTAGTCATTATTTGTGACTACGGTCTAGACATGCATCAGGTTAGGGTTAGAGTTAGGATTAGAGTCTGGGTCTTCACGTTGAGATCGATGAAACCCTCATTTTTTAGTGTACAAAATGCAGAATAAACGCTACTGTGGAACGCATCGTGGAATGGCGGAAAACTATCTGTGTGAGTTTACATAAACTCAGAAGATAGAAATGTAAGGGAAACGATCGTTTTATGCAAATACTCCATGACATGAATGGATTCCATCCTCTTGAATAAGTAATATTACGTTTCTATTGACTACAACTTGAATTCTGTCTGTTTCTTTTTTTTGGGGTGTAGGAGTATTTTTTGTGTCTTTTTCTACAAAGATCCCTTCTTTTTTTATTACTGCTTTATTATTGTTTATCAAGGTAAAAAGAAAGACGTCCTAGCCAGTCTTTTAGCCAGGTGTTGGAGCTATATATGTTATAAGAACAATCTGTTTATTTTATTTATTTTTTTTTTACGTTTTTCTTTATACTTTTTTCTTTGTTCGTTTATTTCTGCTCCTTCCATCCCCACACACATTCATTAGTCATTATTTTGCTTCCATATGCTTCAAATAAATAGTCCCAATCTGACCCCTATCTCCAATTATTGACCCCCCCCCCACCACCACCACCACCACCATCCCTTCCTCTGGTGCAAAGAGACTCCCACATTTGATAATCCTGACAAGTTAATTATTCATGCGTAGAGTAGCCTGCAGATTCAGGGCAGCTGAAACGCTGTTCGCCAGCGTCGTTGCGGTAAGCATGTTTGAGGCAAGCTTGGAGCTTAACCATCACCACACTTTGCAGGCCCTATCATGTGCTGATCTATCTTCTGCCTCGACGGTTGCTGTGAGCAGTCCATATAATTGTCATCCAAAGTAAATGATCTATTAATATAATACTCATCGTATGTCCCTATCAACTTGCCTTCCTACGATAGCAGAGACACAAGGTTGGTTTTTAATGTGGCGGAAATCCAGCTCACCCAAAAAGGGCATACTGGATTGGGATAAAAATAACAATTACCTCGGTCCAGAAGGATTTCTCCTTCACTGATCGAGGACAGAAAGGATAAGTGTAGTATCAGAACAGATATTACACTTTGCTCTTAACCAAAAGGCCAAGTGATACTCATCATATATCGTATTATTAAAATTCTATTTTTTGTCTGTAACATTAAAAGTGATCCATTGTGACATACTAGTGGGACCCATGTCCTGGCGTTGCCTGGAAAAATTGAGGAAACCAAGAACCGCAACACCAGAAAAAATTGCCCGGAAAGAACCGAAAATACCCTTTTCTTGGCCTTTTGGTTAGGAGCAAAGTGTAGTATCTGTTCTGATACTACACTTCATCTTTTCTGTCCTCGGTCAGTGAAGGAGAACTCCTTCTAGACTGAGGCAATTTAAATTTTTTATTACAACCCAAAGTGCTCCTTTTTGGGGAACTGGATTTTCCCAACATTAAAAATCGACCTCAATAAGCAAACGAGATAACTCATTTTAAATTGAAGAAGGTAATAAGAGTTGTCTGCCGTAAGTTTTAAAATGTGCAAATAAATGAAAATTAAAAACTAAAGTAACTTCACTGTATCCCGGACAACTCCGGGTAGATACAGCTAGTTTAGCATAGTTTTATTAACAAAAAAGAAAAGAAATATCTTCTTTCTCTAAACAGAATACAAAGAAAAAAGAAAAAAGAAAAACATGGAACTGTCTGTTTGATAAGAATTAAAGACAAAGATAAATATTTGGTTCCAGCAACAAAACATTCATAAAGAATTGCTCTTTTAGGAATTTTGCTTTGTGTAAGTGTGAGTCTCAGAAAGCTGACTTCAAGAAGTAGAAGTTACTTGGTGTGTTTCTTGAATTCATAGAATATGAAACAAAAATCAGATAATCACATAATCAATTCAACCGAAGCTTTTGGTAAAGTCATCATGATGGCCATGCAAATGATTTCAAACTATATAAACCTGAACATGGAGTCTGTTGGCAGTTTGCTTCGTTCTTATCAGCTCAGAAAAATAAGTGTATATGTTAAAAATGAAAGTAATTGCTCTTTCTGCTTCTTCTAAAGTCGGTTCTCTCTATCGCTTCAAACACTTTCTCACACCTGAGGCTATTCTCTATCTCTACAAATCTGCTATCAGAGCATGTATGGAGTACTGCTGTCATATTTTTGCTGGTGAATCTCTGTCCCATTTGAGGGTTCTTGATAAGGTGCAGAAACGTATCTGTAATTTGATTCTCTGCACCTTCTCTCTCACAGACGTGATGTTGCTAGTCTCAGTCTCTTCTATACATACTATTATGGCATGTGTTTTTCAGAATTGTGTGATCTATTCTCTGCTTCTTTTGTTCCAGCTCGTTTGACTCGTTGGTCTATAAGGAGTGAGGGGGTTTAATTCTCGGTGAACAATTCCTGGTAGAATGTTGGTGGTTCAATGTCCGGTAGATAGTTGATGGTTTAATTCTTGGTAGACAATTGATGGTTTAATTATCGGTATACAGTAGGATATTCAATTCCTATTAGACGATAGGGTTGTTTAATTTTTGGTAGAAGGTTATGAGGTTTAATTACCGGTGGACAGTCTCTAGTAGCTTGTTGGTGGTTCAATCTCCAGTAAAACGTTGGTGGTTCAATTCCTGGTAGACAATAGGGGTGTTTAACTTCTGATAGAAGGTCAGAGGGTTTTATTCCCGGTGGACAGTTCCTGGTAGACTGTTGGTGATTCAATTTCTGGTAGACAATCAGTGGTTCAATTCCTGATAGACAGTCGGTAATTCAATTCCTGGAAGACAATAGGAGTGTTTAATTCTTGGTAAAGGGTCAGAGGTTTTAATTCTCAGTAAGCGGTTCCTGGTGGCCTGTTGGTGGTTCAATCTCCAGTTGACTGGCAAGACGATGTAAAAGCAAGTCTCAACCGTGATGTTTGCCTTGGAGTAATAGAACCAGTTTCCATCAGAACCCAAATAACACGGTGCCATCGTATGGTGATTTGTCCTAAGAAATCTGGGAAGCCTTGACAAACAGTTGATCTCTAGACCCTCAATTGGCATGAACTTCGCAAGACACACCACACACAGTCCCCTTTTCACCAACCCCGAGAAGTGTCACCTCACACTCACAAGACAGTATTTGATGCCTGGAACGGCTATTACAGCATTGTACTTGGCGTGGAAAATCGACACTTCACAACACCCTGGGGCCGTTATCACTATTGCATTGCACCTCAATGGTTCACCTCAGAATGTGCAGCTGCTATTGCTGAGAGGCAGAAGGCATTCCGAAAATTAGGCCACCATAAGTCAACTGCGAACAGGCAAAAATTTATAGAGGCAAGAAATGATTGCAAAGTAGTGATAGATGAAGCAAAGAGGAGGTATACAGAGATAACCAAAAACGCATTCAGTCACAGAAACTAGGTACTCATGATTTCTGGAAAATCTACAATAGTGTGATGAACAATGGACAATCCCCCCGCTATCAAATCACAACGATGTTGTTTGCACGGCAACTGATAAGGCTGAACTACTTGCCCAGCGTTTTACCTTAAACTCCAGTTTGGACTCAGCAAACCACCCCCTCCCTAAATTCCTATTGCGGACTGAAGCCACACTTGAGAACCGGGTCATCACCTCATCTCAAGTCAGAGACATCATAAAAAACCTTGACACCTCTAAAGCCTGTGAGCCTGATCTTATACCAGTAATAGTAATAAAGAAATCCTCTGCTGAGCTGGCTCCTGTCCTCTCCAAACTATACAACAAATGCCTTGCTGAATCTTGTTTCCCTGATAGTTGGTAAATTGCCTCTGTGGTACCAGTCTTCAAGAATTCTGGAGATAGAACTGATCCTCTAAACTACCGTCCAATCAGTCTACTCCTGATCTTTGCTAAAATCTTTGAATCATTAATCAATCTAGCGATAGTCCAGCACCTAGTTAATGCTAAACTTCTTTCTGATCATCAATACGGATTTAGACAAGCACAATCTACTGCAGATATCCTAATGGTCATCTCTGAACGCATTTACCATACACTGGACAAGGCAGGTGAAGCCAGGGTGGTAGTGCTTGATATATCCAAAGCCTTTGACAAGGTCTGGCATGAAGGGCTTTTCCTAAAACTGCACTCATATGGTATTACTGGACAAATATTTAATATAATTAAATCCTTCCTAACAAAAAGAAAGATCCAGGTTGTCATCGATGGCCGTTCATCTAAACAACATGACATAAATGCTGGTGTACCCCAGGGATCGATCCTTGAACCTCTACTGTTCCTGATTTTCATAAATGACCTCCCTGATGTAATTGAGACTGAGATAGAAATATTTGCTGACGACACCACGCTTTACTCTCGTCATGTGGGCAAACCCGACGCGCACATATCCGAGGCAATGGCTAAATCCTTAGAAAATGACCTCCAGTCTGTAGTGGAATGGGGTCAAAAATGGATGGTAACTTTAAATGCCGCAAAGACAAAGCTACTTTCCTTTAATAACTACAAGGAACCTCTTCAACCACCGATTGTCATGGCAAATAACACCCTGCCTGAGAGTTCATCATTCAAACTCCTCAGCCTAACTTTCACAAATAACATGAATTGGAATAAATACATTGAAAACATTGCCAGGGCTGCTGCAAAAAGGTGGGCTCCCTCTACCGTGCCAGTAAACTTCTCACACCTAACATTATCCTATATCTCTACAAAGCCACCATCTGCCCATGCATGGAGTATTGTTACCACATCTGGGCTGGGCCATCATCCACTAGACAAGGTCCAAAAAAGAGTCGCCAACTTGATAGGTCCCTCACTATCCACCAAGCTCCAGCCCCTGTCCCATCGCCGAAATCTTGCTTCCTTGTGCCTGTTTTACAAGTACTTCAATGGAGTGTGCTCTGATGAGCTTGCTGCTCTGGTACCTCCACGACGTAAATTCATTAGACCAACCCGACAATCTGCGAAATCCCATCCATTCACTGTGGAAGTCCCCAGATGCCAGAGAGCCTTCTACTCCAAAAGCTTCTTTCCTCGTGCTGCTGGTCTCTGGAACTCCCTCCCTGATCCCTGTTTTCCTGATGGTACTGACATCTCGCTGCGCAGCTCCCAATTTAGGTTGAACCCCCCAAACTTTTACCTTTTTTCTCAGTAGCTCCTTTATGTCTACAGTGGCGGCTTGCCTTGTTTGGGGTGAACTATGTTAAAAAAAAAACCAAAGAAAACCTCAAGGATACATTGTTTCAGGAGAAGCTTACCACTGCCGTTTCGATCAGATTGTCTCAGATATTCCAAACAAAACTAAATGTATCTATGACACTTCAATGTGGTCCAACACCATAGAAGAGTCGTTCTTTCAAGCCATTTAATGATTAAACATATGCAGTCTGAATGGCATAGTTCTGAACCCCACAAAGTTTAAATTTGCTGCTACCACTATCGAATTAGCCGGCTTTGAGATAACTCCCACAACAGTGCACTCCTGTGCTTGCTACATATCAGTAATCCAAGACTTCCTTGCCTCCGAAGAACATCACTGACATGCACATTTTGTTTGGTTTTGTCAGTCAGATTTCCCACGCGTTTTCTTCCGCCAAACGGGAACTTTTCAAGCCGAGAAATCGTTTCAGGCAGACAGATAATCTCAAACGTTTCTTTGAGGAATTTAAGTTGATTATTGTTACACCGGCCGTTCTTACACAGGAGAAACTACACCGGTTGTCACTATAAATAGTGCGAGTCACCAGAGACACAGAGAAGACAAAGCACAGTCTTGTAACTGTCTAGCCAAGTGTTAGTCACTTTCTTACTTTGTTAATACACTTGTTAAACCAACCCTCGACTTGACTTCCTTTATTTATTATTTACTGTTGGACAACTTCACAACAATTATCATCAGTGAAATACAAAGCGGGGTGGAAATCTTTGAAAAAAAAAAATAAACATGCCTCACAACTGACTGCAGCAAGAATGGTATCGGATTCTCGTTGTTTCAAAAACATTGTTCATGCCACTTTTCTAAATCCTTCTGCTGCAAATCTAGCTGGAAGATTACCATTGTTTGGAACCGGTTCACCTCAAAGACTGCAGTCGTCTACGCTTCAGATAAGACATGTCACTTCACACTCGGGCGTTCAAACTTGACTATAGTTGTTGATCACAAACTCCTCCTGAAAGTATTCGGCGACAGCTGCCTTGATGATATCCCCAAACCTTAGGTTAAAAACCTCAAAGAAAAGTCGCTACATTATAATTTCACCGTCATCCACATTTCAGGTGTTTGCCATGCTGCTGTTGCTATTTTGCACTACCCTGTTAGAGATGCCACATGATCGAAACATCCAGACGACATTTCGACAATGACAGATACGACCGAAATGTACAAAACCTTTCTTCTTCGACTCTTCCTCACAGCTACCCATACAACCTAGTGCAAAGACACTCAGGTATGCACATATGACGACTCTACCTCACACACTACCAAGATAATCAAGTCTATCACATGGGGCATGGTTCGACTAGCTACAACTAGCGATCCAAACATGATAAAACTATTGGAAATAGTAGAAGGTGGTTTTCCATACGAGCGCAACGCACTTCCTCATGAGCCACAACATTATTTTCCATTTTGTGATGGACTCACCCGCTTCGATGGAGTCATTCTCTATCACGACCGGATCCTTATCCCACCATCTCTATGAAACCAAGTCTTCCAAGCTTTGCACTCAGCTCATCAAGGTGTTACGCAAATGTGTTCAAGAGCAAATACATAGACGGCGGCACCAGGGGGGCAGGGGGCCAGGGTTCAAGCCCCCCCCCCACACTTTTTGACTTGCCCCCCCCACTTTACGGTCATCAATAATGAAGTTATATATGCATGTGTTTAACCGCCCCCCCCACTTTTTAGGAGAGCCCCCCCCCCCCCTTTTATGACTGTCCCGCCGGTTCTGAAATATCTTGTCTTTTTACGTAGCTTGCTGCATTTTGCTATATTTGGGCCAATAAAATTAATTGATTGATACTTTATCACACCGAACGTGATGCAGAGAGTTTGGACAGAGCGAGATTATTGCATTGATGCTTGACGAGTGACAAGCTGGGTGCACATCGAGTGTTCGTGCTAACAACCCATACCATATGAAACTTTATTTTAGTCACATAAAATAAATAAATTTGAAACATAGTCAGCTGGTTATGGTTTGTCTCTTCACGGCACAGATTCGAACCCTGTCGAGGGTTTTTCATTGTTCTGTAATATTTATTATGTAATCTAATATATAAAGTCAGTCTCTTTTTCGATTTTTATCCATCGATAGCTTTCTTCCTACAAAATCAATACTTGATTCTGGTTCGTTAGTTTTTCTTGTGGATCGTTGCAGCATGTTGTGAAGAAGAATAAAATGTAATTCGATTTAAGTTTGAATATCACATGCCTAGATTCAAACACGTTATGTCAATCACGTGACCCATTCTTTCTTCCTCTCTCCAACAAATACTTTCATGGGAAACAGACTTTGTTCTACAGGGAACCTTCAGAATTTCCCCAATAAACAATTCTGAGTAATTAACCAAATCCAAAATATATGTAATACTCTCGCTCTGTCGTATCTGTTTTTATACACACTTGTACAACGTCTCTCTCACATTACACATCAAATAAATGTTGTTATTGTTAACGTGTTTCATCGTTTATCACTTCAGCTTTCAGAGAGATTTCTGTTTCAGCTTTTCTCTCACCAACTGCTTCTAAATATCGTTTACATTTACTCAGATCGAAATTGGCCTTTTATCTTTCACTGGATCTCGGGAGATAGACAACCATCATGCTTCCACAAGTGAGAGATGACCTCTGTTCGCCTCAACTGTGAAAGAGAAAAGAAAGATAGTGTCACATGACTGACGTCACACGTTCAAAGCTAGGTGCCGGATATTCAAACTTGTACATGTATTAATACACTACAAGACCAATATCACAATTAAGTTACATTTCATATATGTCGGATACCAAGGAGTGTTTTTTTGTGCTAATTAAAGTTTATAAACTTTGACAATAACATTACTTACTACATCTTTCTTGCTTTTACTTTCTGTTTTTTATTAATCTGTTTTCTTTCATCTCTCTCTTTCTCTCTCTCTCTCTCTCTCTCTCACACACATCCTCTTTCTTCTCTCTCTTATGCATTTTCTCTTTCTTCTCTCTCTTCTTTCCCTTTATTTTCTTTATCTCTTGTTTCTACCTCACTCAGTGTTCGTCTTCAGTATGTCTTTTTCAATCTCTTCTATCTTTTACTTCCGGTAGAGTTTGCCCCCCCCCCCTCCTCCTTATTTTTGTTCTTCTTATTTCTTTTTCTAATTTATTTATCATTAGCTACCTCCCTCTTACCTCCTCTCTTTCTCTGTTCATCTCTTCATGTCAAATTACTAATTACATTGCAACTTCTGACTCATCTTTCGGCTCAACAAAGTCCAGTTACAACAGTTCATAAGACTCTTTAAGGTCTTTTATGTTAATTATAAGTCATTTTCAGTCAGTCAACAGTTAATTACTATTTGGGAAGGAGAGGATTCAAGAAGACTTGAAGAAGACTTGAAGAAGAAGAAGGAGGAGGAGGAGTAGGAGAAGATGTAAAGAAGACTTTAAGAAGAAGAAGAAGAAGAAGAAGAAGAAAGCCTCTTTTTAAAATGGCCGACAGATTCAACAAATGTAAATTGCTGTCCACTTTTGCCTCGAATGTACGCATGCGCTGATGGAGGTGAACCCGCAACTTGTTTCAAGACATGATGAAAAATAGCTTAGATTGAAAAATAAATCCTCTGTTATTAATTTCAGATCAAATGACATCAAGAATATTAATTTGAGACGAGTTAGGTCAATAACTTTACCCTAACTTTTTAGAAGTGAACTCTGGCTAGGTTCTGAATCTGTGGTTAGCAAAGTGGGCCACCTAGTCCCTCCCCCATCCCCACCGTATAGGGTGAGATTGGTAATAGGAACAAGTTTGGGAGTGGTAGGTAGTTTGGCATCAAAATTAATCATTTTTTTCAAAATGTATAAGATTTCTTAGAGAGTCTTCTGTTGTATTGTAAATGTATTATTAGCAGCAGCAGTGAATATTATTTTTACGTAAGCGTATATAGTTTTTATCAACCAATCACAGCACAAAAAAATCACTTCTGAAAATTTGCGCATACTATAAAACCTAAACGCAGCGTTTTCCTTCGTCTTTCCTGTTTTTTCTTTCAGAGACAACACACGTGTGTACGACACATCCTGCTCAGGCCTTTTGGGGCCGAAGACCTTCAGCAGACGCAATAAAAGACTTTCATGAACTACGAAACAGTGGCAGTATATATACACTGTTAATCAAACTCTTACACACAAGTTCATACATACAGTCTCTCACTGGCAAACTAATATACACACTCATCTTCAATGCCTACTCAATTTACGTCCACTGTCGCAGGTAAACGCACACGACACCAGCCGAAATGAACACGTATACTCAATTTCTCCTTACAGACCATCACTTTTCTTCACTTAGAACGTTCTTGGACTCTTTGAACTCTCATTTATTGCCAACACTTTATTTTGCATTGTCTTAACAAGTTGTTAATAAAATTAAGACGATTTTTATTAAACAATATTTCTTAGATAATAAGATATCATTGTTATTTACATGTTTTGGACTGTTATCCTCATCGTGGTTGTTGTCACATTCACGATGTTGTCCCAGAATGATCTGAGTTATCTCCCTTGGATTTGTTTTTGAGTCTGCAATCCCGTTCCATCCACATGCACAATTTGGGATGAGATCTTAACCACTTTCTGGCTCATTGTTTAAAGTTAGCGAACGAATCTTTGCATGACCTTTACAAACATTGGCGCTGTATTTGTCAGGTGCCTTCCTGGTAGCAGTCACAGACTCCCAGAACATAAACAATACAAAGTGAGTAACATTATCTTATCCATTGCTTACACATTGTTTCTATCTCTGACCTTGGCAATATGTGTTTTTTCTTATTGTTTTTTGGGACTCCAATGTATTCTTTCTTTATTACTAATTTCTGTTATGATGTCCTTTGTATATCATATTGTGTTCCTCGTTACACATTCTACATCGTTTACATTTGAATTATTTGTATTATTTGTATTATTCAGACCACTGTTCTTCTAAGGTGTAGTCTTCTGGCGGTTGAAGGTTCAATTCGAACTAATAAGATTAAAATAATAATAATAATAAGAAGAAAATAAATATTACTTAAGTCAAGTTCAATGTTAACGAATTCTTGTTGAGCCGTCCTCTTAACAAATCTAATTTCTGGCTAGTCTCAACTATTGTTACGAATCCTAATGTTGTTGTTTCACTGTCCTCCTGACAAACTCATTAACTCTTATCCTTAAATGGTCCCTGGGCCACTCAAAGATAAGTGGTGACTCGTTAGTACATAAAAAAAATAAAAAAATGACTGATGGAGCAAGAAAAATATGCTCCTATGAATTTAATAAAAGGTTCAGTTTAAAATTCCTTATAGATTCATGAGTTTGACACGATGCACCTGAACAAGGATGGGGGTTACATTGGCCGAAACGTTGTGAGAATAACATCCAAGATGAGAACAGTAGTTCGAATCATCGTCTAAAAAATTCCAAAACATAATCTTTTACATTTGTCCTTGACAAACTGTTTATCTGTGAATAAATTTGTATGTATGTAAATCCAACTGCTTCTTCAATATTTTTCTTTTCTCTTTCTTTTGACACCCACGATAACACAACACACAAAAGCGTGACATGTGGTCGCTAAAAACTTTAAAAATAGGACATAAAATATCCATTAGTTTACAGCCTTCTTGAAGACATCTATAACTTCAAAACGAATCCCCTTGAGCTGAGGGAAAAGTAAAAAAAATCATACGGGGCAAAACCAGTTGAATAGGAAGTTTTTTTTCGCTATAGTAATGTTCTTTTTATCTGTTACGCATTGTTCTTTCCTCAGTGCTCATAGCTGAACGATCCAAAAAAGAAGTGGTGCCATAAAAGAATGCCTGTGTATATCATATTAAATACCACATTAGATGTTTTGTATCCATTTTTAAAGTTTGTCTCTACTCACATATCTTCTCTATCTATGACCCTGGCAACATATGTGTCTTTCTTATTGTATCGGGACTTTAATGTATTCTTTCTTTAGTGGTTTTACACCTTTGTATATCATATTAAATACTACCTTACATGTTTGGTGCAACTCTTTACGTTGGTTTTTGACAAACTGTTTATGTGATAATAAATGCATTGTATGTAAATTTAACTGTTTCCTCACTATTGTCCTTTTCTCTTTTTACCAACACTCGTGTGTGTCATCCGTGATAATACAACACAGAAAATGGCGACTATCTGTTCAGAAAGATATAGTCTAACACGTGGTTGCTAAATGTGTAAAAGATAGGATATAAAATATTTCTAGAGTAAACTGTTTTCAATCCAATCTGAATATTGAGAATTTAACACTAACAAATATATGCACCCTTCAAGTGCATATTTTTGCTCGATCTGTCTAACTATCTAATGCACTTACATCTACTCCATTTGCTTCCTATCTATCTATCACATTCATTTCACATCTATCTATCTATCTATTACACCGGCCGTTCTAACAGAAGATAAACTACACCGGTTCTCACTATAAATAGTGCGAGTAGACAATCACCAGGGAGAAAAAGGACAGTATTGTAACTGTCTAGCCGAGTGCCAGTCAGTTTCCTTACCTTTGTACCTTTTATGTTTACTTGGTATCTTAACCCAACCTCGACTTGACTTCTTCTTTTTACTGTTGGACTACTTCACAACACTATCTATCTGTCTAATTTCACTTACTACCCTTCTAATTTACTTATATTTACATCTATATATCTTTTTCATTTATTTACCTAAATATTTTATTTAATTTAAACTTTAAGTTTCAGGGCTTTCACTTATTTTGAAAGAAGTCTCATTTTCGAAATGTTTACAGATATGCATTTAGATTAAAGGAAATATATGCAATATTTGAGTGTGCCGGTTTAATTGTATTTGAAGAGTTAGATCTGCCAAGGTAGAAAAATAAAACTTCATTGCTGCTCAGGTTTGGAAAAAAATACAGAAAGATATTGTTCAAAGTATTTAATCTTTGCTAGAATGAAAAGATTTTCATGAGACAAAAGTATGTCAAAAGATTTATTTTTATATGTGTGTGCGTAGCCGGCGTAAACCATCCGGTGATGGGAAATAAAGAAAACCAAAGTTTTTCCATATACGTTCTGTTCTTTGTCATTCTTGTTGGATCTTACCGGGTACCCCGAAAGAACGGGTAATGCAACAATTAGCGATATTTTGACCAAGTTTGGTGACGATTGGTCAAACGATGTGGATATTAAGTTGTAAACCAACAAACAAACAAATTTTCTTATCCAATATGAGATCTACCGAGTTGTTAGAGTTAGGATTAGTTAGTTAGGGTTAGGCTTAGTTAAGGTTAGGGTTGGTTAGGGTTAGGGTTAATGGGTAGATCACATATTGGAATGTAAACAACTCGGTGGATCACATATTGGAACAGCATCCAAACAAATATAGTGACAACCAAACTCGGACATAAAACATAACCTCCTTGGCAGAGGTAATAATATTTTTTAAAAGCAGCAATAATGACTTGGATCTTTATAAAGTGGTTCTAATTGCTATAAGGAAAACGTTGACATCTTTGTGGATAAATGGGGAGAAAAAGAAAACATCAACAAGATTAAAAACAAGACTTTGGATTACAAAAAGGAATCTCTTGAGAAGAGCCTGTATCCCCCCCACCCCCCGCTCTCTTTCCATCTAAAACTGTGGAACTTCAGAAAAGCCATAGTAAAGATATTGCTCCGAAACAACAAAAGAAGAGTCCTTTTTTCCTTTCTTTTCTAAATTTGTATTCTCATTCATCTGTGTAACTTGTTTTTTCCCCCTCATTTTTTATTTGCACAGGGTGGAGTTGGAGGTCCGGGATTCATTCGCAGTAGCCAAAGGACATTGTTCTCTAATTGCTAACAATGGTGTCTTTCCAACCAGAAACGTTCAACATGTGCGCACGGTCATTGGTTGTGAAGGCAGGTGGGTAGCTGTTCCAAAGGTTCCCCCCCCCCCCACCTCTCTCTCTCTCTCTCCTTTTCTGTTCACAAATGTATCATTTCTTGATTCCATATATTTTACGTTCTTTATCACTCTCTCTCTCCATCCCTCCCTCTCTCTTTTTCTGTTCACACCCCTTTTTCCTCTCTCCTCCACATATCCCCTTCTCTCTCTTGTCTCCTTTTCTGTTCACATCCCTTTCTCTCCTATCCATCTCCCTTCTCCTTCCGACCCCCCCCCCTCTCTACACGTTATATTCTCGTTTTTTGCAGCTCTTCTATCCTTTGTCGGCTATTCTTTCCTTTTTTATTCATTTTTCGAATATTGTGTACTTTTCTCCCTCTGGGGCCATTAACAGAAAGGAGTCATTATTTTCTGTCCCCTTTTAAGTCACCGAATCTGTTTTGATGAAAATAAAAAAACAAATAAACAATAAGCTATCTTTGTTTTATTAATTGCTGAAATGAGGAGATTAGTAAGAGAAAGATACAGTCATTATAGAATAAGAAGAGAGAGAGAGAGAGAGAGAGAGATTGAGAGAGAGAGAGAGAGCAATGATATAATTTCATTTAAACTAATTACTATTGTTTTATAATTATTGTGTTTAATGTACACGTTATCAATGAGTAAATAATCTTGGCTCAATGATACATACAGCGGACTTGAGCTTCTAACAACAGCAAAAAAAATCTTTATTTAAAGTTAAGTGGATCTGAGACAATTTCTTTTTACCAGGTTTCTCAAATGGAAGGTAATTGCTTTCTTTCCCATTTCCTATGGAGGAATTAAGGAAGTTTTTAAGGGAGTATTTTAAAAGCAACGAACTTGTAACCCGCAACTAAATGAAAGACAAGGAAAGAAAAGAGGTAGAATTTACAACTAAAATGGTTATGTATTATTTGAATCATTCGGGTTACTCATCTTGGGCTTCTCCAGTAGAAATAATAGTGTTGCTTGCTGGCCACAAGCCGAACACAGTTCCGGGCTAAATTTCTAAACAGATTATTGGCAAAGACGAACACAGTTCTAATCTCAATTTATCCAACATTACAGGAAGGTTTCATAAACACAGAATCTCCATTCGTTCTCAAATGAATTATTCGAATACATATGGCTTCTTTAGAAAATATTTTTAAAAAACGTACCCAAGCAGACCACATGCTCCAGTGTTTGCAGCTCCCAGTAGGCAATGTCGATCCCACAAAGACTGGAATGAAAAAAAAAAAAAAAGACTGAAACAAGATGGTGACCAGCAGAACTAATCTCCCCGGGTGATCTCCACTTACACAGAGTTTTGTATAAAAATACAAAACTAGGGATTAACTTAACAAAAATAAACATAAATACAAAGCATGTAAAAATATATACAAAATATTCGATGGAAATAAATTCCTAAAGTCTTGTAGCAGTTACCTCCTCCTTTCAAAACATAACTACACCGGTTGGCCGTTAGGTGTCGCTTTTTCACCGACAGGTGGCGCTGTAAAGCGACACCAGAGTTATCTGCCCTTCGGACTATAAAACCCGGTGCAAACGGAAATTCACGCTCTTTTCCTTTTTAACTAGCCTCGGCAAAACAACTACCAACACACGTTTCTTCCGTCAGCACGTGGTCAAACAACGGTAAGAGTTCTCAAATCATTTTCTTTGTGTACGGCTTTCAAAGACTTTTCCTACGCCGGATTCATTTCTTCTTATACCTTTTCAAGAACTGTTTTTCCATCGACACACATGCATACATCACACACTTCATCATTCCACGTACACACACGTTCAATAAACCTTATTTGAACTACTTCATTTTGTTTGTTAATTATTACTCTGTCTTTGCATGCAACATTGCTTGATTTACTGAACACGTTTATAATCGGGGGAACACGACCCTCGATCCTAACAGTCTAAAACAGATGAAATATTGGTGGTTCTATTTCAAAAACTAAAAAGCAGACTTTGGATGGCTGAAGCCCTCCACTTGCCCTCTTAAAAACCTTAATTTTTTTTTTAAAGTCATGTCATTTGTCTTACCATTTACCGTGTCTGCATGTGTAAATGTTCTTGCCTCTACGTGACTTACATCTTTTTTTAATTAACTCGGTCATTTATTGAAATCACAAATTCAACAGCGTAAAATAACATAATTTTTGCACTTTCACATAGATTCGACACTGGTCATTTTTTTAATTAAATGTGCGAAGTTTATAAACTGTCGATCACTATCGATTAAACGCCAAATTTTTAAATCATCGAAAAATTCTTTCGAAAAAAATAATTTATTTAACTTTTATAATTGTTTTTTTTTTCATTTATGTAGCTCCCCCCCCCACCCGCAAATGCCACACATGGAATCGTTGATTAAATTCATAATCCTCTTTGCAATACAATCATATTTCTACTAATAAACTTCAGTCTATATCTGACTTGCCCACCAAGTTTCAGTCATGAATGTCCAACAGTCTTTGTTTTATTGACGTTTAATGATACTTGGATCCAACAGGCAAAATTGTCAATAACTCTGACACAATTCTCTCTTGACACTGCCCGGATTTTAGTTGTAATTGCCCTCTTCAGTTCCGGAATAGTTTGAGGACGGTTTTGATAGACATTATCTTTGAGATAATCCCACAGATAATCTAACAAAATCTACGGGTCCATCTCATGAGTAGGGTAACTTGGGTACTATACAAGGTATTTCTATGCCCCCACTAATAATATATATATATATATATAAAAGATGTATCAAATTGCTTGCTACCACCACTCTCTCTAGTTGTGTTTAAATTGTCGTAGGGAAATTCAATTTTCTATCAGTCTCAAAAATGTAATTGTCTGAGTAATGCTTGAAAAAACCGCACGGTTGAAATAAATTATTGCATCGACAATTATGTGATTTCGTGTTATTATATTTTATGTTATTCTTGCTCTGTTTACTACATTGAGCTCTCATACCCAGATTTCCTCCTGGAATTATCCCATTATAACACAAATATATATATATATATATATATATATATATATATTTATATATATATATATATATATATATATATATATTATGTATTTCTTTCAAAATCGGTGTCGCCAATCAAACAGACAAATAGCTGTATTAGAATTATATATATATATGTCCTTTCATTGGACATCTTACCAACGGACAATTACCATCTGGACAAACCCCACATCTTTTTTACACTCTCCATTTCTTAATAGTATATTTTCAAATGTTTGAATTTTGGCTTTTCCACTGCCAACTTATCTATCTGTATAATTCCTCTGATGATAAGATTTCGATCTTTGAAAAGCTTTGGCTTAAGGAAAGAATAATAAACATAATTTTATTACAGAATATACCTTACATTGAACAATCGAAGTTTGAAATAAATCTGGACATTCGTACATGTTTATCACTCTTCTTTCTTCTATCTTTAGAATTGCTCTATCTCGTATAGTGAGCTTAAACCATTTCACTATAGGTTCTATCTACTAAAAGTTTACTTTCAGTTTCATATTTGATTCTATATATATATATATATATATATATATATATATATATATATATATAAGTACTATTTCATGTATCCACATAAAATTTTATAAGGAGATATAATTTTTTATGTATCAATTTTCAGTATTTACTTCAACAGTGCTCGAATCGTAAGTAGAGCTAGGTAGTAAGCTATGAAAATATATTTATGGCAATTAAGCTACACAGAGGCTCACGCGTTTCATCCCCGGGGTGAATCTTCAGGCTAAAATACATGGAGTTATTTTTGAAATCCTAAACTTTAAGGACCCCCGAAATCTATTAAACTGTAGAAGTGAGATAGCAAACAGCTGCCTACACAGAAATAAATTTACCTTAGGCTAACGATACTTAAATAAATAAATAAATAAATAAATAAACAAATAAGTAAAAAACTAAACTAAACAAAACTAACAATCTAAAAATTAAAACCTAAAATAAAAATACAAGGAACCACGTGTTAAAATAAATTCACCCATTATATAGATACAACAAAGGAAACAGGATATAGGCCACTCTATAGAAAACAGAACAATAGAACAGGATATAGGAAGTAACACTAACCACACCTTTGTTCATGGGAAGCCCAACGATTGACTGAGAGAACAACAAAGAATCTGATTAGTTAACTAGCTAGCCGTGTATATAAAAACACCCGGCAAAAATAACTCCATGCATTTTAGCCTGAAGATTCCCCTCGGGGATGAAACGCGGGAGCCTCTGTGTAGCTTAATTGCCATAAATATATTTTCATAGCTTACTACTTAAAGTAAGTAGTAAGCTATGAAAATATCCCCGAGGGGAATCTTCAGGCTAAAATGCATGGAGTTATTTTTGCCGGGTGTTTTTATATACACGGCTAGCTAGTTAACTAATCAGTATATAATAATATATATATATATATATATATATATATATATATATATATATATATATATATATATATTACACACAGGATGGGGAAGCAAAATGCACAATATTTTGAGACAGAGATTGACAGACAGTGTATAACCAATTAGTTTATTGAAAGTCATAAGAATTTATTTGCCACAAGAAAATTTACATAATAGAAAATGTCTTTATTCTAGGTGTCCTCCTTTTTTCTCAATAACTGCCTTCACACACTTCCTGAAACTTGCACAAGTGTTCCTCAAATATTAGGGAGACAACTTCTCTGATTCTTCTTCAATAGTATGCTATTTAATGTTCTATCGGTAGCATGTTCTAAAACGCCCCAAATAGCATAATCCAGAAGGTTTAGACTTGGCATAGAAGGTGGCCATAAACATGATTCCCAAAAATTGCTAAAGTTGGATTTGGAGAAATCTGGCATTTTTCTAGCTGTGTGGGCTGGAGCAGCATCCTGTGTTCATACACAATTACCATTTGTGTAGTTTGCTTTACGTCATGCCAATATCTGGTATCTCAGAGTCTTGTAGTAAGTATTAACATTGATCTTTTCATCAGCTTTGTAGAATTTTATAGACATTTTCTTTCTATTGGCAGCCACAACACCAAAAGCCATAACTTAAGCAGGATGTTTTGTTCTGAATATCCCCATAACCTACACTGTCTATTTTGCGATAAATCTGTAATTTCTGCGGTTCAAAACAGCATCGACAGTGAAGATTTTTTAATCTGAAAAGATCGTTACAATGGAGAACTTTTTCTTGAACGATGTAAT
This sequence comes from Sepiola atlantica, assembly GCA_963556195.1. Lineage (NCBI taxonomy): Eukaryota > Metazoa > Mollusca > Cephalopoda > Sepiida > Sepiolidae > Sepiola > Sepiola atlantica. Next base: position 64,296,261 of record OY744524.1, read on the forward strand.
AATTTTATTGCACCTTTCCAACCTCTATTCCTTCATAACTGTTGTCAACAAGTGTTTTGCTGTTCTTGTATAAGATTTTATCTTCAAATCATATTTTACTGCATTTCTAATGGTTTTGTTGTCTATCTCTGTAAGTTCGATTGCCATTTTTCGCATGGATTTGGTTGAATTCTATAATATTTTGTATTTGAAAGCTTTAATAAAAGCTTTGGTACGTTTTTTGTTGATTCCTTCACTTCCAGACTCCCTCATAATAGTTTTGCTCATCGCCATTCTATTCTTTACACTACAAACAGTATTTATAGACACCCCAACTATTCTTGAAATTTCCTTTGGTGTGACAAGTGCATTCAGCAAACCGCATATTCTTTGACGGTTGCTATCCTGATTAGTCATATGTGGAAAACTTTCTGAACGAGTAAGTATAATAGTGTTAGGTATAATTATGACATCAATATATGCTAGGTTTCAAAACAATTGATTTAGTGCCTGCTGAGAAAAAAAAAACTCAACGTTCATTTTAGATATTGCTTCCTCACGCTATATATAAATTAATGGGGCTCTTCATGAAAACCAATCTAGGAGAATAAAACTTTGATGTAAAACATGCAGTCAAGGTGACTATTGGTCATCTTGCCCTGCCATGTCACCAGATTATAATCATGGAGGCTCAGAAAGTGTTACTCGTGTTGTACATGCATTCTTAAAGCCAATGTAATCTCATATATCACCTCAAGACAGTAAAAGCGTCTGTCGATGGCGCAGTTGCAAAATTGTAGATATAACCTGCTGTGTCTTATTTTGACAGAGACCATCTCAGTTGGAGGTTCTTGTGACTGAACTGCTCACCTAGTTGTCTGGGAGGGTACTAGAAAAAATGCACCCAAAATTGTCTTACATTATTACTGGTTAGAATCCTGTGTGTATATAGGCAGTGAAAAAACGTGAAGAGATGGCAATCATTTGTGTGTGAAAATACAGCGTCAGTTTAGAGTAAAATTATTTACACCGGTCACCGGACTCGAACCCTGGAACACAAGTTATATTTCAACCTCAAATTCCAACATCCTAGCTTACAACTCTGTAAATCAGCGAGAGATGAATCTTATTTAAAGGCAGCTGTCTTAAAGAGTTCAACTTTTGAAATGAACATTGCATTGAAGCCACGATGACGGCTGTGTTAATATTACTCATTACATAAAATGATATATATATATATATATATATATATATATATATATATATATAGTAAGCAATGAAAATATATATGGCAATCAAGCTACACAGAGGCTCCCGTGTTTCATCCCCGGGGGGAATCGTCAGGCTAAATGCCTGTGTAGCTTGATTGCCATATATATTTTCATTGCTTACTACCTAGCTCTACTTACGTATCGAGCACTGTTGAAGTAAATACTGAAAACTGACACATAAAAAATTATATATCCTTATAATATTTTATGTGGATACATGAAGTACTAATATATATATATATATATATATATATATCTAGATGGGTTAGGTGGATAGGTGGTTGAGATCATATGGGTCGGGTAGAGACAAAGGAGCAAGGAGTATAAAGCATGGTCCAAGGTTAGTAGAGTTGAAATGATCTAGGAAGAGGAGTGGGTTTAAAGAATGAAGGGGGAACAAAGCTCGGATCTGCTATTTAAAGAGGGTCTATGTTTAGAGATAAGAATTGCTTTCGATATTCTTAGATTACCGATGTTTCTAACTGAGGCAAGGATACGGAAATCGATAATGCGTTGTGTGTTGCCACATGATAAGATGTGTTTATAGACAGAAGAAATGCGGGTGTATAAGTGTTTCTTGATGGGTTGGTGCAGAGGCCTAAAAGTGCTACCGATGTAGAAATTCTGGCACTGAACACATTGTAGTCTGTAAACAGTGTGAGTGCGAATGCAGAGCCCAGAGTTGGAAATGGGGCAATTGGCTAGGGAGCAGGGTTCAAAGGTGTGGTTACTGTGTTTTTTAGTTAGGTGTTGTCGAAGGGTAGTGCCTGTGTGGGTGAGTTGAATATCAAGGTTCTCACTACATATTGCTTTGTGGATCGCGGATGTAATGCTATCACTAAAGAAAGGGAGTTTGAGGAAGCAGGTGTTGGTAAGGGGGTTGTGTCTGCGTTTTTTGGTGTTACAATGCTTCTGCCTCGGAATTCTCACCTTCATATTTACTTGTTTACTAGCAATGCTTCAAGCAAACTACCATTTTCTTATATATATATATAATCTTATGTATAAAATTAAATCAGTCTATTTCTTGAAGTTAGACAGCGATAGCTCTCATCCTAAAATATCAATATTTCATTCTGAATAATCATTTCCTTTTCTTTAGTGTTGGTCTATGTTGCTAAGAAGAATAAAATGTAATTCACTTTAATTTTTTTTCAAATATACTTTATTTTTCTACAGGAAGCCATCTTTGTTAGCAGAAGCAAGTTTAAATTAGAATTGCCGCCATCTTTGCTATCAGCAGCAAATGTCACTACCAATAGTAATTACTAATAATAGTGCATTTGTTATTAATGAATAATGGTGTGATGTGATCTACTCTATTTCATGACTATATGGACTCTTCTAGACATTATGTATAGAGGACCCTACGATGAAGGACGAGCAGTCTTTCTGTAATATACTATTATGTACTTCTGTAAATATAACACTGTGTTGTCTTATTTATCATTGAGCATTCAAGACCACCACAAATAGTTTGCTGATATAATATTATTTTCAATATAGAAACAGATGTGCAAGAAATTAGTGACACTCTAGAAACTTCCCCAATTCAACGCCATAGCATGTGATGTCACGCAGTGTAAAAGTAAAACTTAACCTGATATGTTAGCATACTGCTTCATTATGGAAAATTGCAAAATGACTTCATACACATAATCGATTGACATTTCTTCATTTTATCTAAAAACAAGTTTCTTTTTTAGTATTAACTTCTTCATGAGAAAAGAATTATTTACTTCATAAGCATTCAGAATTAAACAGGATTTTTTTCAGCATTTAAATTGTCAAATCCTCATATCTTACAATATTGAACTATTTGAAAGCTAATTACATCCCAAACATGGTAAGCCTTTAAGCTGTCGATTCTAAAGTCATTTCTGTCTTGAATTAGATTTTGCTTCGATGATACATATACAGTATTATGGTTATTTTATGCTCTTCTAAACAAAACATAAAAATAAATCACACAGAACCAACTATTTTACAAAAAATAAATGAAATAAAAAAACGTTTTCTTTGATAACGCTGAACCAAATGTTTTTCTCTTATAAAAAATAAATCAATAAAAACAGAACATTTCCATTGTAAAAAAAACATGATCATCAATACATTTGTCTTACAGGCTTAGATCTGATGACTTCAGAGGAAGATTAAATCTGGACAGTATAGAGAAATGTGTGTAGACCAGGAGACTTTGATAGTATAATCACATTGAAAGAATGGATGAAAGTTCTTGGGTTAGTAGATGTAGAACAGTTGAGATAGCAGGTTCAGTTCACAGTGGAAGGCCAAGAAAAACATGGGAGGAGGCGAACATGAGAGAAAGAGGGATAACTAAAGACATGGCCAGAGATATATTAGTTCAGAAGTCAATTTCTAAAAACTATCCAACCCATGCCAACATGAAAAACGGATGTTAAACCGAATATGATGATGATAATGATGATGATGATGCCTATTTCCTGTGTGCCCATATTTATGTGTGTCAATGTTTCTCGCCTCTACATGATTTAGATCTTTTTTAATTACTATTGCTCGATTATTTATTGAAATCACAAATGCAACAGCATAAAAAACAACTTTCTTTACTATCAGATAGATTCTAAACTGGTCATTTTTAGGCTCTACAAAACAAAATAAAACAAAAACACAGAAAAAAATCTTTTTATCAGATTAAATTAAAAAATAATTTAAAAAAAAAATTTTTTTTTCATAAAATAATGAACACGGTCATCTCAATATTAATTGGGTGGTATATATTTTCTCGCCTATGGCGTCTCTGTGTTCACAACCTGGCACCGCAACTAGTTTCAGTTTGTTTACCATTAACAAAAATATAACATAATATAGAGTTCAGTGGTGGGAGCAGGAGTCCTGTGGTTCTTCAATTGATCCTGCAAGTAAATAATAATAAAATTTACTTATCTTTAACACTTACTGCAGTTTCATGAAGTGTGCTATAGTATTAAACAAGATGATGAAACGGAAAGAAATTAGCTGTTAAACATTTCTTTATTAGTGAGCAATTATTTTTATTCTAGAATTATAGAAGTTGGTATTATTATTAAGACTAATAGCATTTTAGTACTACTTATTACTGTTAATATTGTTCATTATTTTGCATTGTTTATTATTGAATGCTTGTTTATTATTGAATGCATGTTATCCATGAAACAATAACTAAGCTCCATGTTATTTATGTTGATAATTTTAGATAGTTTATTTCTTTTAGGGAAATGTTTATTTATTACTATCTTAAAGAACATCTTACCAATTTGTGTTTTTACTTCCTGCTATAAGGTGGATGGAACCAGATTATACTTCGTTTTCTATTATTTTTGTTTCTATTATTATTAAGTATTAATTTATCACCATATCCACTGTTGTTGATTAAATATATTGATATTAATTTTGCTTTATAGTAAATCTAATAAGTGGTATATATCGAATCCAACAGTGATCAATATTCTCAGTAGAGAAGATTTATTATTTGTACTTACTAGGAGTTATCACACAAGTCATCATCGGTGATTGCTCACTGATAATAACCGGTGGTGTTCCCTGGAGTCTGAGTGACAACAAGCCTCCCCAGATTTCCAGTACTCTCCACCTCTTTTCAATAATCATTGCAAATGACTTTGCGGTATCACAACAGATGCTTACCATTGATTTCTCGCTGGTAACAACCATTTGTCTACTCTAGGATTTGGATGGCAATAAGTCTCCCCAAGGTCCCAGTACTCTCCGCACTCTTCAAGTGGAGTACTGGTTAGTGCTCTCCCTCCTCGGTCTTCCCACCCTTCTTGACCCTTCATAACTATTGTATGTAGTATCAGCCAAGGCTGGTGCCATCACTGTTTTATTTTTATTTTTTTTGGGGGGGGGGGGGACAATTTATAAAATTTCTCTTGCAGTTTCTGTTCCCGGGTTCGTGTGGTTTTGTTTTCTTCCTATTGTATCTTCCATGTGACTGGTTACCGTTCGTAGCTTATACAGGTTGGTTTCCGCATTCGAGAATTTTCTTAAGATTGCAGCTGTTTTGATCATTGCCGTTCTTTGTACGGTCTCAGTGATCCCTTCGATTCCAACTTCCCTCAGTCTTTTTTCCAGGTTTTTTTTAACTGTTCCTAGTGCTCCTACAATTATTGGTATTATATTGACTTTCTCATGCTCCATATCTCTTCCAGTTCTCTGGCAAGTTCCGTGTATTTGCTTTGTTTTTCCGTCTCTTTGATTCTCACTCTATGGTCTGCTGGAATGATAAAATCTACAATTTGGCAGGATTTTTCCTTCTTGTTGACATCCGGTCTCCTTGCTTGTCTGAGTTTATCTGTTTGCACCTCCATGTCACACGTATTTGAAATGCAGTCATTTGCATAGTTTCCAGTGTACTGCTTTCCCCACGCAATCGTGTCTGTTCTTGTATTCTTTTTGAGCTAGTTTGCTGCATTCACTTATTATGTGATTTACTGTTTCGTCTCTTTGTCCACACCATGTGCATTTACTGTTTTCCTAGGTTTTATCTATTTTAGTTTTAATGTAGTTAGTCCTAATCGTATTGTTTTGTGCAGCTGTCAGTCGAGATTCCGTTTCTCTGTTCAAGTGCCATTTTCTTAGCCATGCCTAGGAATGTTGGTAGCTCTCTTATCTTGTCATTCTTATGAAACGTCCATGTAGCTGTTTTTCTTCCCATTTTTCTTGTCTTTTTGTTTCTGGTTTTGATGCTTCCCAAGTTTTTCATTGGGACGGTGTCTCTTGCTGCGGTGATCAGCCTTTCTGTGTTGTGGGTTATGTATTTCTCTAGCTCTTTCTTTGTGTCTTCCATACAGTCTTCTATACTTACCAGTCCTCTTCCCACTTTATTTCTTTTCATGTAGAGTCTGTCTGTATCGTCTTTAGGGTGTAGTGTGTTGTGCATAGTCATTAATTTTCTAGTCTTCTGGTCAAGGTGCCTGAATTCTTCTTTAGTCCAGCCTATGAATGGTCCAGCGTATCTTATTAGTGATACTACCCAGGTGTTTATTCTTTTTTAGTAGATTTCTGCTGTATAATTTCGTTTCTAAGAGTTCTCTTGTTCTTCTCAGGTATTCTTTTCCAATCTTCTCTTTCATTTTTGTAGTTTTGATGACGTCTGTTTCCAGAACTCCCAAATATTTATAGCTCTTCTGTTCGCCTAACTCCCTCATCTCCTCTTGGTTGGGAAGTTCCATGTCCTCTATTGTCTCCAGTTTTCGCCTTTTTATCTCTAGCAGTGCACACTTTTCCATTCCAAATTCCATTTGAATATCCTGGCCGAAGATTCTGGTCATATTTATCAGCTGTTCCAATTCCAAATTAGCTTCAGGTCGTCCATGTACATGAAGTGGTTTCTTCTTTCTTCTGTGTCTGTGAACATGTATCCAGCATCACATTTCCTGAGTATGTAGTTGAATGGCATCATGGCTATGATAAATAGTAGTGGTGATAGGGAATCTCCTTGAAAAATGCCTCTCTGTATTTTTATCTCAGTCAAGAGTTGTCCTCCAGCTGTCAGTTCTAGTCTCCATGTTCCCATTCATTTCTTAATGAGATTAATAATTCTGTTGGGTATCTTGCACATTTTTAAGCATTCAATTATTCATGCTTGAGGAATTCTGTCGTAGATTTTCTTGTAGTCAATCCATGCCTTGGATATGTTCTTTTTTTCTGCTTTTTATCTCGTTCAGGATCTTTTCATCTATGTATAGCAGATCATGTATCCCTCTTTTCTTTTTCCGGCATCCTTTTTGTTCTTCGGGGAGCAGTCCACAATTGTTCAAGTAGTGGTAGATTTGTTCTCTCAGTTGTGCCATTAGGATTTTCCACATTGTTGGTACACAGGTTATTGGTCTGTAGTTACTTGGGATCGTTCCCTTTTTGGTGTCTTTTTGTATTAGCATTGCCCTTTCTTTGGTCATCCACTCTGGTACGTCTGTTTTGTGGATACATTCTCTCAGTTTCTGCTGTAGCCTTTCATACAGGGTCGTGAATTAATATTATTATTATTATTATTATTATTATTATTATTATTATTATTATTATTATACTAAAGTTGATTTGTTTCCCTAAACCTTTTTCCTATAAATTTTAACCATAAAAAATACATGATAAAATATTCTTCAGTTATGTGTGATCTCCTTTATTCTATACATCGTCTGATACACTTGCTCCCGTATTTCTCTCTCTCTCTCTCTCTCTCTCTCTCTCTCTCTCTCTCTCTCTCTCTCTCTCTCTCTCTCTCTCTGTGTGTTTATTAACAATCGATGGTAATACACAAAGGAAAGAATAAGAAGATTGGAATGGTTCAATATAAACTAAAGGGAATATAACCACGAGCATTAATTCTATTTAACCCATACTGAGAGAGAGAGGGGGGGGGAGAAGGAGTAAGAGAGAGAGAGAGAGAAAGAGCAAAAAAAAGTTAATTTTGGATTTTGTCTTCTTATTTTTTTATATTTAACTGACTTTGTAAACTCATTTTTTTCTGATTCAAACAATTTAATCTGAGATCACTGGGTAACCCAACAGGTCACTTTTTTTTTTCTAGTATATATATATATATTTCTTTTATATGTTTTTAATATTGGAAATTTATTTCCGGCAGTATACAGTAGGTTATCTATTAAGCTGCCTGCTTGTATTTTGTTGATGGTATTGTTTGCACAGATAATGTATCTGTCTCAATTTTCACTTTGTGGTATTCTTTACTTAATTGCAGTACCACAAACAAAATAATCGCTTGTTTAGTAATGTTATCCACGCAAACCAATAGCATCAAATAAAAGCATCTTAATACATAACATATTGTATGCAAACATTGTTAAAAATAACAGAATTCGTCTGTTTAATTATACCGTTTTTTTTTCTTTTCAATTTTTCTGATCGTCTTTTTTGTATTAAAATCAAAAAAATTAATAAATGTTCCATAGGTTTCACGAACGTTTTTGATTCTTCATCGAATCATCCTCAAATGAACAAAAAAGCTGAGGAAAGAAGAGAATTTTTAAAAAGACGGCAGAGAAATGCGCAGAGAACATTTTTCGCATTGTTCCAGGAAGTCGTTGACGATTTAAATTCAGCAATGCTGGATGGCATTATTTAGTTTAATGTAGTTTTATTCAAAGGGGACGAAGAGTGAGTGGAAGCCCTTCATGAAAATTCAGATACCTACGATTTTTTTGGAATTTTAACAACTAGCTTTTCGGATGCTTGGTCTTTTGGCTAAGATCAAAGTGTAGTATCTGTTCCGATGGATACTGCACGCCTGTCCTGTGCAGTTCTAGGAGGTCCACCCTCCCAGGCTTCGCCTCCCCTCTTTGGGGAGGAGTAAGTTTATTGCTTACTGTCTGAGGCGCCCCTACCGGGGAATGCCGACGGGGCTGCCCAGGCAATTTTTAAATGGCCAGAGTGCTCACCTCTCGAGCGCTGGCTTTTAACCCCACTTTCTCGACCCAAGCTGTGGTCACATCTTACTTGTGGGAGTAAGATAAAACTGGCCTTGTGCCTAACTCCTGGGGAGGAGTAAATACCTTTAACAACTAGCAAATATTTTTGCTAAACCGGGAGCATGATATCATGCACTCACATACATACATATGAACGTCACATACACTGCCCCCCTCCCCCCAACACAGGAAGAGGTAATTACTAAGAATATTATATCATTACGAAGGAACACTACGCCTTCCCCACAAAAGAGGAGTTAATGCTTGGGAGGATAATATCATGAAAACAGAATAGATAGTACACTACCCCGACCCCCTAAGAAAGGGAGATAGTAATCCTGAGACGATATAGTGAGGAACGAACATGGATTACACTGCCCCATTACACTGTATCATAAGGAATGAAAATATGCTACACTATCCCCCAAAGGAGGAGGTAAAACGTCGGAGGATTACCCACACACACACACAAAAAAAAGGATGTTATGCCAGGTCGGATGGTATAATGACAACAGAACAGATATTACAATACTCCCTCTAAAGTAGAGGAGGTAATACCTGGGAGTATAAAAGGAGAAGGTAATGCCTGCGAGTATGGTATGGCAAGTTTTATTGTACATGTAAAATGCCGAAATTAAATGTGTGCTGAAAAATATAGTCGCCATCTTTATAAACAAAGAGAAGTATACTAACTAAGGAAGAACGATAACTTCCGTTCATATTCTTTTGATAAAGAAGACATGTTTATAACCTTGAGTTATCGTTCTTCTTTAGCTAGCATCTTACTCAACTTGTTTAGATGGCGACTATATTTTTCCGACCTAATTTTAGTTTTGGCGTTTCACGTGTACGATTAAACTTGACATAACTTTGGGTTTTTAATGGTTTTTTTTCGTTTTGTTTTTTACTAAAACATAGTTTAAGTAAAAAAAAAAATATAAGTTCAATAATGCCGAAACTTATTTCACACTAAATAATTTACGTGACTGAAATAGGAATTAATGCTAAATGAAAGGAAAAATACCCATTTTCCTAAAGAGTAGGGGTTAATTAAAAAAGCCAGCTTGCCTGTCTTTTTAAATTTATTTAATAAAATAAAAGTAAATACTTTATTTATGATGCCAAACGTGACGGCAGACACTACAATATTTTTATAAATGAAATAAAGTAAAACCTGTTTTTTTTATAGATGTGAAAATAAACACAGACACCACATTTTCTTAATATATAAAATTAAAGCAAACGTATTTCCTTTTTATAAATGCCAAGTGTGAAAGAAAATAATAGGAAATGATAACATGGCCGCCAGTGATTAAGGCATTGCATTAAATTCGATTTTCAAGTCTTAAAAAAATAAATTAGAATTTTATTTTGGGATAAAAAATACAATTTAAGACTGATTAATAAATTTCATCCAAAATGCATGCGAAAATCAAATGAAATAAGCGAGATATTTAAATAATCTCTATAGTACAATTGAACATCTATTTCGTCCGTTCAGTTTTTAATTTTAACTATTTAGTAATTTGAAAAGCTTTTTTTTTTAAGTTTTAAATATAAAGGAGGATGTAATACATGGGATGATTCCCCCACACTCCTTAAAAATGGAGGAAGTAATACCGGGGAGAACGGTCTTATGACAACAGAATTGATCCTACACTTATAAATCCGATTAAATCGAGTTTTTCTTTCATTCATTTATAAATGTCTAGTCACAAAAGAATAATTTGTTATTGCTCCTTGGCCTTTTGGCTCAGATCAAAGGCCACGGTTCGAATCCTTGGCATGTGGTTCTGACCGGGCCTCCAGCTTGAGAGGAATTGGTCGATGGTACAGTCAAAGGTCGGAGCGTAGGTTAACACTTGGCTTTGAATGGAAACTCTCCTTAAAGGGTAGGGTACGTCTTTGCTCTCATCCTTTATCGATTGGCCGTGCTTCCCCTGCCTGTGAACTGCCTCAAGGCCCTCCGGCGCCTTCTGTCCTCGTTTCTCTGGGACAGGAAGAGGCACTGGGTTCGCAACCATGTCTGTATTCAATGTCCGTGTGAGGGAGGCTTGAGGATGCCTGACTTGACATGTCATCAAGACACCGAGAGACTGGCTTTCCTGAGTCGAACATTGACAAAAGAAATCTGCGTGGAACCCCGCAGTCGATACTGCTTTCCCCGACCTTTTCCTTGACCATTCGGTCGAGGGCCGTCATAGGCCGAGGGGCAAATCACAGTTTTCCAGAGAGTGTCAAGCCGCACTCAAAAACCTTCCTCGGTCCAGTGACCATTCTCGGCTTTCTAGAAAAGAACTCCATTAAGGATTAGTTAGGGGGCAGCTGACGATCTGTTAGTCGAGCAGTATGTATGGACAGAGGAAGAGATACGCTTTGAATGGAGTTGGGCGCCAGGGGCGAGGCGTCTCAACAACTCTGAGTTCTCTCTGACCTGGCGATTGGCCCGGAATGAGTTACTCCTTAATGCCATACTACACAGTTCCGGAATGAAGGTCTCGTCCAAGTGTCCCCGTTGCGACACGCTCTTTAAAGAAAATGCCTGATTACGCTTTCTTCTGGTGCCGCAGGTTCCAACGGTACTGGAAGTATGTCAACGAGGTGACGGTTCATATTGATCCTGAGCAGCTGCTGCCACTAAACCTAGCTTATGTAATCGACAATGTCTGACCGCCGTGAGATGGGGAGAGACGAATGGTGTTTTCTCGCGATCCTGTCCGTAGCGTGAATGGTGGTGTTGACGTCACGTCTGAGAGATGACCAGGGGGTTTAATCTTTAGCTGATCAGGATCTGATTGCATTCTTCAAGCACCAGCTGAAGGTCAAGATCAGATGTGATAGAAAAAGATTACACTCCTCGGTTTTTGAAAAAAGGTGGATACAAGTAGCGAGCTTGTGTGTACAGAAAGGAGTCAAGTATAAGTACGTGTTCCCAGCCTGGGCAGTTCCTGGTCCGGTCGAACCCCAGCTCTTCGAGTAAGTTTAGCCTTTTATCTAGTCGAGTAAATGAGTTACCCATCCTCCTTGTAGTAAAAATCCTCCAAGATGCCCACTCCCCACTTTCAGTTTTTTGTTCTCGGCCTTTGCATTTATCTTGGAAGGACACCACCCACTCTCCAAATTCCATCCCTTATTTTCTTTTTTCTCCCACTTAGATCTCACTCCAATTTAGAGATTGACCTGCTTATTTTCGGTTCTGTGCAAACCGGAAACAGTGGGCAGTCTAATATTTAGAAAAGGTTGGGAGGGTCTAACTAACCGTTTTTTGCTTTTCTCTCCCCCCATTATACACCAATGAATTTCTGTATATATAACCATATTTATGAAAAATGTAAAATTTCAAACTAATTTGGGAATATCCTAAGTATGGAGGCCCCTAGAGTAAATGTGGTATTGTGGTGACTGAGATGATTCCAGTTAAGAGTAGGATAGACATTTTTATCACTTTAGATCAAGGATGACTAACGACACCCATTTCCTCACATTTTTGATGGCCTTGTGCCTAATTTGTTTTGTATGTAAATTTTTTATATTTTCTACAAATAAATAATTCAAAGTGTAGTATCTGTTCTCTTAACATCAGCGGCAGAAGTTTTTATGTAATTATCTCCCTTGAAAACTGTCGTTTTTTTAAAATAATTTTTTTTTAATTAATTGTATTAATAATTATAATATTACTACCGAAGAAAATATTATAAATATATAATAGAATTTGACAACTCTCCTTAATATAATGTTGCATATGATACTATCCAACACCTTAACCCGGACAACGTCGGATAACCCTACTAGTATATATATATATATATATATATATATATATATATATATATATATATATATATGGATTAAGGATATGAAGCTCCTTGCTTTTAACTGTTGATGTTCTAATAAATATTGTATCATTACAATTTTTTATTCTCATCTTTCATCTCTAGAATTGATTGCTCTATTCAATATATTGAGCTTTATATTATCACGATAGATTATTATTAAACGATAATTCAATTATCTTTAATTTAATTCAACATTTAAATATATATATATATATATATATATATATATATATATATATATATATATATACGAAATGAAAATGAAGACTTCAAATACAAAACAAATTTAAATTCAAAACTTATTTTGCACTTTAAGTCTTACCCCATCAAAACACATTAATCTTGCCATCCAGAAAAAAAATGCCCCCCCCCCCCCATACACACACTTTTTAATCATTAGAAATGACAGCGTTTGGAGTCGGTACTTTTTTTTCTTTAATCGAACATTCTTTAAACATTATGGTTTTAAACGGCTAAGTCGATTTTCAGAAACCGATCTCTATTTTTTTGTTCAAGATAAGATAACATAACTTTGTTCCATATTGTATAACATTCCTAAACTACCAAGTCGACCGACTGAGTAATCTTGTCCCAGAAACACTAAATACATATTCACATGTAATAAGCAGGTATATGTTTCATGCCTACTGGTAATCTGAAATACATCTTTATACGAGTGAAGAAACTCGGCTTTCTCCAGAAATTTAAACTATTTTGGGGTCTATCTGATGAAATATCTAAAAGAATTTGATCTGTATATTCATATTAAAATTAAAAATGACTCATTTTCTGCTCGCTATATCCCCATCCTTCTCTCCTCCCCACCTTCAGCTACGGTTTTAATAATATTACTACTTGTAGTGATATTTTCTTTTGTTTATGATAAACTATTCCAATTTTGAGTTTTATAATTAATTTAATTATTTTGACTGTTAATAAACACACAAATATATGGCACTTTTTAGGAATCGATATCCAAGAAAATTTCATTGATTATGTCATCAATTTTGAGTTTCACCGAACACTTCATAGACTGGCAAACCTTAACGAACTTCACCGAACAATCTACACAATACGAACCAAACTGTTTTTTTATTTTAATTTTTACCCTAACCCTAAATTAAGTTTTAGTATGCAAAGTTGGTTTAGTTCGGTTCGTATTGTGTAGAAGCATCGGAACTTGATTTGGCTTTCTCCATTCGTAGTCGGAACTATTTACATCACAACTGCAGTTTTCTGGATACCTATTCCTAAAAAGCACCATATATATGAGAGAGAGAGAGAGAGACGGAAATAATTTAGTATAATAACGGATATATAAACAGTGATAGGATTAGACAGCATATGAAATAAGTGCAGGAGATCAAACAACATACAATGAGAGCGAGGGTGAGAGCGATAGACAGAAATCTAGTAAAAGATGAGTAACATGATGAGTTAATTACAAATTACAGCTAATTAGAACAATTAAAATTGCCATGTTTTTTGACATAACTCAATATATAAATTGACGAATATTTTATCATGTATTTTTTGCGATTAAAATATATATATGAAAAAAAGCATTGGGGAACCAAACGCTGATTAACTCATATTAATATAATAATACGTAAATAAACAGTGAGACGGAGTTACAGAAGAGAGAGTGTTAGACAACATATAAAATCAGACAGGAGGTCAAACAACATATAGTAAGAGGGGGTGAGTGCGATATACAGAAGCGTAGTAAGAAATAGGTCACTTGGTAAGCTAACTGCAAATTACGGCTAATTCGAATCAAAATAGAAGTTTTTTTGTTTTTTTTAACATAACCTGATTTCTATACTGAGGTATTTTTTTACATGTTTTTTGTGTGATTAAAAACAAAACTTATGGAAAGAAACGTTGATTAACTTAGAGTTAGTGTAATAATAGATAAACAGTGAGAGGGAGTGACGGAAGCAAGAGTGTTAGACAATGCATAAAAGAATTAATACGCAATTTCAGCCCCCTAGAGTGCTTTATTCTTTTAAGATTTCTATTATTAGTAGAGAGTAGAAAGTGAACCTTGGGTTTACTTTCGGCAGCCTCGTAACTCTTGCTTCCCATATTTTGTCCTTTAGTCCTCACATTCCATGAGCGATTTTTCTGAGAAAGGGGGAAGAATTGCTGTTTTCTGGGTCAAAATCTATTCATCTAAAACTTATCGTTGGCTTGCTTTGACCTTGAAGTAGTATTTGTTGTTAGCTCATTACATCAAGTGGCTGGAGCGATTTCCATAAAAAAAAAGTTGTAGCCCTTTACCAGAATGCTCAATCCATATAGACAGATAAATAGATAGATAGATAGATAGATAGATATTACTATTTCATGTGTATGCACATATACTATTATAAAGTAGTATAATATATTATTTCATGGCAGGTGTTCGACTAAACTTCAATCTATGCCCCCCCCCCCCATGTAAAACATTTACAACAAAACCTCGTCTAGCTACAATCACTGTCAATAATTTCCCTTTCTCTCTCTCTCTCTCTCTGTAAAACTAAACGAAACTTCCATGAGCAACGTTTTTTTCTTAGAACTACCCGTCTGTGGAACTCAATACCACGGGGCTGATTCCCAGCTGATTACAACATAGTCGTTTTCAAGTCCAATGTAAAGAAATTCTTGTTGAACCGTCTTCTTAAATAATCAAATTCTGCCAAACTTTCAGCATCATTACCAATCCTCACATTGTTGTCTCACCTGACACCCATTAACCCTTATCCTCGAGTGGCCTTTGGACCTTGATAAGTAGTGACTCTTTAGTAAAAAAAAAAATTACTTCAACAGTACTAATACGTGAGTAGAGCTTAGTAGTAGTAGTATGAAAATTTATTTTTGCCAAGTAACCTACACAGAAATGTTCACGTTTCATTCCCGGAGGAAATAATCACTTACTCTGATGATTTCCTCTGGGAATGAAACGTGAACGTTTCCGTGCAGCTTACTTGCCATAAATATATTTTCACACTACTAAATAGATAGACTTTTCGATGGTGCATATTTATACTTTTGCAGCATATCTTCTTGATACGTGTTATCATTTATGCAAATCGTTTTCGTGCTTTCCAATAAACATTATTAATTAATTAATAATTAATTAATTAATAACTACCTACAAGAGTCGCACAGAATACAACCAGTTTTTATTTTTTTACTTTCATCATTTTGACAGGTTTGTCTGGTTGATAATAGCCACAAAGTCGGTACATATTCAACTGAACAATGCCCTTTTGTAATCCAGTCAGATATCACTCCCATGTCATATCAGGAGGTTACATAGTTCTTTTCAGGCGATTTCAGCCTATGCGTCTCTGATGATTTCTTGCTATCCTTCATGCTTTTCTTCTCAGATCATTGTATTCCTAATGAGTTGTAATTGATTATTCCCATATAAAGATCAATTGTTCCAACACACACACACACACACACATATATATATGGATAATACAAAAATAAAAAATTATATTAGATCCTATCGAGATACGGTGAAGTTGAATATAGTAGGTAGAGCATTCATATACGGATAATGAAGTGATGAAATAGATAAAATTTGCATAGTTTACAAGTTTATTAACTCATCAAGTGTTCAAACAAAGAATACAAATACAAAATGACCTTTAAGCCATGACTTTTCAAAGATAACGTTCTTATCGTCAGAAGGTCTGACTAATAACAATTGAATATTAATTAATTATTAGAGGTAAATATCTTGAAAATGCAAAAGTGAAAAATTGTTTTGAAAAACATTATAGGGGAAAAATGTCTCAATATTGGAAATAGAGCATTACTATATCTATTTGCATATTTTCTTAATATGTTCAACAAGGCATATAAGGTCCTTTAAATTCGAACTTTTCAAAAAATATTCTTTTCTCATCACAGGGTTAAGCTAACCTTCAAATTTAAGGGACCTTATATTCCTTATTGAATATATTAAGAAAATATGCAAATAGATATGTTCAGTCTTGAATAATATATTTGTTTTTTCTCACTCTTATATACCATATATATATATATATATATATATATATATATATATTTTCTTTGTCGTACAAAACTTTAAAATGGCATTGAAGAGACAATATTTATTATTCATAATGAATTTAAGAAATTAAAAAGATGAAAGGGCAGCTGACCGGTTTCGTACCTCGCTCAACAGAGCCAAATATCGAGGTAATGTATAAAAAATATAAAAAGATGCTATGAGAATTATAGCGAGGGAAAGGGGTAAAAAAAAAAAAAATAAATAAATAAAAGTTCAATCAAATAGAAACAACATTAAGCCCGAGGAGATTTTCTCTTTGTTTGCAAAGAGAAGGTCTCAGGGACTTAATATAAATTGTTTCTAAGATCTTGAGATGATAAGGGGAGTGCGACTTACTAAGAATGGAGAATAAGTCGACACTGAATTTAGAGGCACAGGTGCGATTATTTATGAGATGTTGATCTATCGACGAACCATAAGTATTATTCACTATTGATAAGGAAACTAATTCTTCACTGCCATTCCTTGATGTATTAGTTAATAAAGCTTCCTGTGGTTTCTTAACATCAGTATATCAGAAACCTACCTTCACTGGTCTTTATACTCGTTGGGACTCATTTTGTCCCACAAAACAAAAATTTAATCTTATTAAGACCCTTACCCATAGGGCCTGAAAGATTTGTTCGAAGACCAAGCTGGATGAAGAAATTAAATTTATTACTAAGACCCTCTGTAACAATGGCTATCCTTTAGACATTGTACAATCTACGATTAAAACAAAAATATTACATTTTTACAAAAGCAAACCAGCTTCTGTAGACAGATGCCCTATTTACCTTCGCCTACCTTGGCTTTATAACATTAGTGATAGATTCGCCAAACAAATCTCTTTGTCTGTACAACAATGTTATTTTGCTGCGAATACGCGTGTTGTTTTTTCCTCTCGTCCAATCTTGACTTCTATTCGAAAAGATGTCCTTCCCCCACATCATAATAATTCCATTATTTATTTATTTAAATGTAGTTGCAGTATGCACTACGTCGGGATGACATCACAGAGATTGGACATCCGGGTCAAGCAACACGTGCCCACAAAAATTCGCAATGGAAATTATTTACCAACTGACGATTTGAATAATACTTATGGTTCGTCGATAGGTCAACATCTCATAAATAATCGCACCTGTGCCTCTAAATTCAGTGTCGACTTATTCTCCATTCTTAGTAAGTCGCACTCCCCTTATCATCTCAAGATCTTAGAAACAATTTATATTAAGTCCCTGAGACCTTCTCTTTGCAAACAAAGAGAAAATCTCCTCGGGCTTAATGTTGTTTCT
The DNA here is from genome assembly GCA_963556195.1 of Sepiola atlantica. NCBI lineage: Eukaryota > Metazoa > Mollusca > Cephalopoda > Sepiida > Sepiolidae > Sepiola > Sepiola atlantica. Next base: position 64,314,162 of record OY744524.1, read on the forward strand.
ATTTGATTGAACTTTTTTCTTTTTTTTTTTTTTTTTTTTTACCCCTTTCCCTCGCTATAATTCTCATAGCATCTTTTTATACATTACCTCGATATTTGGCTCTGTTGAGCGAGGTACGAAACCGGTCAGCTGCCCTTTCATCTTTTTAATTTCTTAAATTCATTATGAATAATATTGTCTCTTCAATGTCATATATATATATATATATATATATATATATATATACTAGCAAATATATGCTCCCTCCCACCGCATATTTTTCTTGTCTGGGAGGATAGTATCATGACAAACAAAGATATACCACACTGAACCACAAAGGAGGAAGTAATGTTTAGGAGAATGGTATCATGACGAACGAACATATACTACACTGACCCACAAAGAAAGACGTAATGACTAGGAGGATGGTATCATAGCAAACATATACTACACTATATGCCCCCCCCCCCCCCAAAGAAGGAGTTAATGCCTGGGAGGATGATATCATGAGAATAAAACAAATACTGCACCACCACCCAAAAAAGGAAGTAATCCTGGGAGGATGCTACATTATTTTCTTTCTGCACAAATCTCCACTTAGGATGCTCCTTATAAATCTGTCCCCTAATCACAATAGCCCCTTACGTCTCAGTGGCAATATGCCTTGTTTGGTGTGAAAAAAAATATTTATATATACACAAAACTACACACCCTTACAAGCCCCCTAAAAAAGGAGGAGGTAATGCCTGATAGTATGGTATTATGACAACAGATACTACACTACCCCCCCCCCCCCTCTAAAAAAAAGGAGCACATAATCCCTGAGAGGATGATATCATAACAGAACAGATGCTATACTAACCCCGAAAAGAAAAATATACAGCCTGGGCAACCCCCTCCCCACAAAAAAAAAAAAAAAATAATGGAGGAGGTAATGCCTGGGAGGACAGTCTTATGACAACAGAACAGATACTACACTCCATTAAAAGATAGTACAATAGATTTCAGATTAAATCAGTTTTTTTCATTCATTTAAAATTCCCTAGTGAGAACATATACTACACATTGATCTTAGACAAAAGGCCAAGGAACCATTACATAACCCATAGTTGGTCGCTATGCCATAAAACAAACCAAACCAAACCAAACCGAACCATAAAAATAACGTTTTTATGACAGGATCACAGTGACAAGAAATGTTTGGAAAAATAGTCAATCTTGTGATACTAAACTGCCTACCCCAAAGGAGGAGGTAATGCCTGGGAGGTTAGTATCATGACGAACAAACTGATACTACACTATCTCCTCCCCTAAAGAAGGAGGTAACACTTTGGAGGATGGTATCATGACAACAGAACAGATACTACACTACCCCTTCACCCAAAAAAATATGTTAAGATTAATATGCTAGTTTCGAGTGTGAAGTAGAAATTCACCCATATTATTTGAGTTGATACTACACCCCCATACTATTTCATACTAAGTATCATCGCACAATAGTCTTAAATAATAGTATAGTTTATGTTTCAGACAAACAGATATATAATCTCCATTATTAATATATATATATATATATATATAATATGCCGCCTATTTATGGGTTGAGCACTCTGATAAACGAAATTTTGCGAGCTGTTGCCTTTGATAGTATCACAAGATATCCCTCTCTACATCCGGGGTAAGTTTGTAGCAGTTACATGAGAGACCTATTTTGTTTCAACGTCTGCGCAGTATCATGCGTTAGATTGAGTTGTGGTTTGGCTTCGCACACGTGCACTTGAGCCTGGACTGTTGTGTTATGATACATCTACGTAGAATCAAGATAAATACACGTAAATGTATCTTGGCACCAAAAATATGATTCAAGATCAGTTCTCGTTTTGATCGTCTCTTGATAGGATGTTATCCTGTGCTCGCCGTTTAACTACGAGCGGCCGGCTAAAATGGAACTCCAGGATACAACATTCGTTTATCGACAAAGGCCAGCCTATTGAACAATTCTCGTTGTGTTCCAGTGTTTCCTTGAAGAAAAGTTAATACTTTAGTTGTAGAGATGTGGTCTTATTTATGGAAGATGGTGACTCTTTTTCTTGTTCAATATTCTATTTCATTCAGATGTGGTTAGATATAACTAACTCTACCAAGTTACATTCTTCTTACCTGAATTTCTTCCTAACCAACCAATCACATAACTTCTTTATTTAAAACCTAAAAGTTGTATAGCAACTGTGTCAGGAGAGTCATGTTATATGGCAATGTATGCTGGACCCTCAACCAGCAATCTTTCAACCGACTGCAGTGCAATGACAGATCCATGATTAGATGGATCTGCAATGTGAAATCAGGTCAGAGGATTTGCTGAAAGCACTACATTGATTTAGCATAAAGGTTATCCTAAGGACAAATCACTTACACTGGTATGATCATGGGGAGCGTTCAGCCTCCTGGAGAAATCGTTGCAGAAGGTTGGCCGGCCAAAAAAACTTGGCTGCAAGTGATTAGACAAGACTGTACAGAGTGGAATTTGGAGGCAGTTGACTCGAACTGGAGAGTGAGCTTGCATAATATTAGAAAATATCTGACCCCTGGACAAGGGAAAAGTGACATTAAACGAATAGAAGACATTGAAAATAAAACTTGGTAATAAGATATTGAGAGGTTATTATTTCTAATTTCTTCATATATAGTATCCTATATACCCAGTAAAATAAATATATATATATATATATATTTATTTATTTATTTAATTTGGTACAGAAAAATTAGTACAACATTCGTACCGTCGGTTTCAAGCACGGAAAGACTTAGCCATCCGGCTCTCTTCAGCTTCTGTTGTCATCTGTTTCGGAAATGTGAAGTCACGTGACACTCTCGTTGGGACGCGTTTTTTGCTTAGCGTGTTGTGTATGTTTGTTCGAATTTCAATTTAGTGTAAGGAAACGGTTGAGATTTAAAACCGGAGGAGATATGAAGAGATATAAGAATATAACAATAAAATAAAAATAAAATAATAAAATTAAAATAAAAGTAAAAATAAAAATAAATAAGAATAAAAAAATATAAGAATAAAAAAATAATAAAAAAATGTTTCTATATAATTCCCGTGAGTCAATTTTATGAATTTTGTATATTTGGCCGTTATTGTTTTGGGGTTTGATGATGTGCGTTCTAACGGGAGAGAGAAAAAAAGAAGAGAGAAAAGGTTAAAGGGAAAACCGTTACTTAATTTCGTGTTTAAATTCTGGACTTTTAGTCAACCCGAGGAAATTAAATAAAGGAATGTGACTTCACATTTCCAAAACAGATGACAACAGAAGCTGAAGAGAGCCGGATGGCTAAGTCTTTCCGTGCTTGAAACCGATAGTACGAATGTTGTACTAATTTTTCTGTACCAAATTAAATAAATATTATGCTCTTAATTTTTAACTTTAATGCTTAATTAATCGAGCACTCTGCTGGGATTTTTCCTGCTATATTACAAAGAAGGTATATATATATATATATATATATATATATATATACACACACACACACAGTGGAACTTAGGTTTTCGAACATAATTCGTTCTGAAAAGCTGTTCTAAAACCGAATTGTTCGAAACCGAATCATATTTTCTCATTAAAATTAATGTAAAAGAGATTATTTTGTGAATTCTTGTATAGAGACTATTTTTTAGGTATTTAATGGGTCGATATGCAAAATTATTAAGCATCAGTTATATTATTGTTTATAATACTAAAGACCTGGGTGAGCCGGGTTCGAATCCAGTTCGTTCCCAGAAACACTTTCATCAAAACCCACACCTGACCTTGTGTCTAACCTCCTGAAGAGGAGGTAAATAAAATAATATTTTGTTAAAAAAATATTCTCTGTGAACTTTTTATAAATTAAGACTATTTTAAATGTATATTTTGACCATTTTACTACACATTTTGTAATGTTTATTTTTTAAAATTTTTAGCAAGTATTTAAACATATAGTTCCTAAGAAATAAAAAACTCCAGATTGATTAAAAAAAAAAAACTCAACAGATCTGGATTTAAAAACCCAGAAGTGGCAACCCCGCATAGCATTGTTCCTATTTACTTGCCTCCCCACGAGGGCAGAGTTAGACACAAGGTCGGTTTTTAATGTGGGGAAAATCCAGCCCCACAAAAAAGGGGTACACTGGATTGGAACAAAAATTTTTAAAATTGCCCCAGTCTAGCATCAGAACAGATACTACACTTTGTTCCTAGCCGGCTTGAAGTTTTGTTTGAAATCTGAATTGTCTCAGTTCTGAGATATTCATGAACAAAGGTGTGTCTGTATATATATATATATATATATATATATATATATATATATATATATATATATATATATATATATTTTTTCACTTAGAAAATAGATTATTCGGTGAAGACCTGGATTAGGCCAATAAAAACAAGCTCGATGATACTCGATTACAGGGTACAGAGCATTTATATGTGATTTTTTGAAGGCTTACCAAAGCATTCCGTTCAGGAGACCAATCATTACCACAAACTACTTTTTCTTTCAAAGATTATTTATTTATCATTTTCAAATTAAAGAGTTTTTTCCTACACGTGTTTCACTACCAAACACGTACTTGCTTGGCAGATCATCAGGGAAATTAATTATTTGCTGGTTGGCTTAGTAGCAGCAATACTGCGAAAATCTTACGAGCTACTTTTCTAAGACATTTTCTATTTTTTCCTTTTGATCCTTTTCTTTTTTTTTCTTCTCTTCTTAAGTGACCTCAATTAAGGCAACGCCACATTGTGTATTGTCGGTTGTTGAAACCCTTATTCCAGATACTTAATTTCCCTGATGATCTGCCAAGCAAGTACCTGCTTGGTAGTGAAACACGTGTAGGAAAAACTCTTTAATTTGAATATATATGATAAATAAATAATCTTTGAAAGAAAAAGTATTTTGTGGTGATGATTGGTCTCCTGAACGGAATGCTTTGGTAAGCCTTCAAAATATCACATATATATATATATATATATATATAATTCAATTTGAACAATGTCTCTACTTAACCATAACATTCGATTATCTAAACGCTTAATCAAATCTTTTTTCAATGCTTTACAACTTACAACTTTCATAATTTAAGTCACTTGGAAAAAAACAGTTGCCGTTTTGGTTACAAACAATACTAATACTTCATGTTAGCTGCTGCTTGGTATGATGTTGCTTGGCAAACAGATAGATACACGTTTCGGGATTGTTGAGATGAGGATTGATAATTTGTATTATTTTGATTATTCAGACTATTCTCATCTGAGTTGTTATTCTTACAACATTTCGGCCGATGTAAACTCCAACTTACTTCAGGTGTATCTTTTCGAACTTGGGAACCTATACAAAATTTCAAACTAAACCCTTTATTAAGTCCACATGGGGGTATATTGTTCTTGTACCGTCAGCCAATGAACACTTCTACCTGGTTATGGCCGACAGAACAAAAACAATCTATCACCGTTGATTAAATAAAGGGTTCAGTTTGAAATTCTGTATAGATTCCCGAGTTCGACAGAAAGGTTCTGAAGTTCAAAAAGAGGCATCCAAAGAAGGTAGGAGGTTACATCGGTTGAAACGTTGTGAGAATAATCACTAAGATGAGAATAGTAGTCTAAATAATCCATCTAGATACATATCTTTCACTCTATAATATAGAGCAATGTGCATTTATTTGTATATATATATATATATATATATATATATATATATATATATATATATAGTAAGCTATGAAAATATATTTATGGCAATTAAGCTACACAGAGGCTCCCGCGTTTCATCCCCGGAGGAATCCTCAGGCTAAAATGCATGGAGTTAGTTTTGCCGGGTGTTTTTATATACACGGTTAGCTAGTTAACCAATCAGATTCTTTGTTGTTCTCTTAGCCAATCATTAGTCTTCCCACGAACAAAGGTCCGGTTAGTTTTACTTCCTATATCCTGTTCTATTGTTCTGTTTTCTATAGAGTGGCCTATATTCTGTTTCTTTGTTGTGTCAATATAATGGGTGAACTTATTTTAACACATGGTTCCTTGTATTTCTATTTTAAGTTTTAGTTTTTAAATTGTTAGGTTTTAGTTTAGTTTTTTTTACTTATTTGTTTGTTTATTTATTTAAATATTGTTAGCCTACGGTAAATTTAATTCTGTGCAGGCAGCTGTTTGCTATCTCACTTCTACAGTTTTATAGATTTTGGGGGTCTTTAAAGTTTAGGATTTCAAATTTTTCATTCAGACATAATCTATACGGGTTGTCTAAATTTCTACATGTACTGGCCTGTCGTATTATTTTCCATTCAATTATTGGTGAGCATCCATTTTCTTTAAGCTCCCAATAGTGTTTGCCAGTGTTGTTTTAATTCGATGTTCTCTGTTTTTAAATGTGCTTTTGTGGTCATAATATCTGGTTTTAAAATCTAGGGAGGTCATACCCACATAGTACTTCTTGTTATTCGGTCTTTCCTTGGCAAATACAATACTTTTGGTTAGGCATTTATTTTGTAGTGGACAAAGTGTACGATTTATGCAGTTACATCTTTTCTCTTCATTGCTAACTTTTTCATTTCTATTCGGGTGATTACTATTAGTGTTTTGTTTATTTCTATTTGTAGTGTTTATATTTTTGTTCTTCTTAGTGTTATTTTTGCTATATTTGTCACTTTTTTATGTAATTTGTTATTTTTTTCTTCCTCTCTGCTGTTCTCTTTTAGTATTTTGTTATTGTGTGCCTTAATATATATATATACATATCTGTTCCGTCACACAAAGGTCAGCAAGTACAAAACTGCCCAAACGAATAAGGGAAGAGAAGTCAGACCCTCCCCTTCCTGTCTTCACTTTATTTCCATGAGACCTTTTCTTTCTTTTACTTTTCTGCTTTCTATACCAATTTATACGTTTTTTCTTTCCTTTTTTTCTTTTTTCTGTCTTCTTTATTATCTTTGGCAAACTTATTTGATGTTTTTTAACACCCAACGTCATTTGTTTTAATGTTTAGCTGCTAATTCAAATTCCTTGTTCTAATATATATATAGTGTGAAAATATACTCATGGCAAGTAAGCTACACAGAAACGTTTATGTTTCATTTCCGGGAGAAATCATCAGCCTAATTGCTTTACTAAGCTCTATTCACATATGGTTGAAGTAATTACTGAAAATATATATCCGTAATATATTATACAAGTGTACACTCTTCGTCAAAAATTACAGAAAAAAATTATGCTTTGCACTAATATTCATATAACATTTCTTTTTCGAACTTTCCAGTTTGAGACGTTTTCTTCTTTCTTCTGTTTTTTTTCTTTAAACTTCACCAATTGAGACATTATGTACAGCTTAGCTGAAGATCAGAAGATTTTTTTAAAAATGGAAATTTGCGTAAATATGTTGATAACAAAGGTTTTTCCGAAGCCAAAGTAGTGAACGGCAAGAAAGGATTTGTCCAGGAAGTACAAAAGAATGTCAATGAAAACGGAGGTTCAAAATAGATTTTATAGTAAAGTATCGACATATGTTCCATGTATCAGACAAATATGTGCGATATCAACCTTTGAAAAAAAAACAAAAAAAAAACGGAGGCTTTACATTTCAAATTAACCCTAACATCATTTTACTTAAAAAGAACAACTCATCAGGTGGTAGCCAGCCTTTAGCAATCCAGTCACCATTTTTTTCATGTTTGAGTCGAGTGATGTCATACAATTTTAGATGACAATGAACACTGGCGAAGCATAATTTTTGTTGTTGTCATTTTTGACAGAGTGTGTACACGAATATCAACCTAAACAAACCTATTTTAGTAGTACAAATTACACATGCATATTTAAATAGCCCTGTCTGTCTCCTTAGCAAATATCAATATCCATTATCAGTATTTAGTACAAATAGCCACCTGTTGTTCTTTGTAATGCGGATGAATAAAGAGGTTGCTATAAATGAGCAAAGAGACACAAATTAATCCTTCCATTACCGAAGAGCAGACGGATGAAGACGGATGATGCTTATCTTTTCTTCCTTTTTTCGATCGACTGCAGGATTTGGACAACTGAAATGCATTTTTAATGGGAAAAAGATGTACAGCTTAGAGGAAGATCAGAATGTTTACAAAAAACTATGCTGATAACAAAAGTTTTGCTAAGACCAAAGTAGTAAACAACAAGAAAGGATTTCTCCAGGATATACAAAAGAATTTCAAGAAAAACAGTGGCTTTACATTTCAAATTAATCTGAATGTCATTTTACTTAAAAATAAGAACTCATTAGTGATAGCCAGTTTAAACATTCTATAACAGTAGCAAGAGGAGCCAAAATATGAGAACACAAGTTTATTTAAACGTACATGATCATCGCAAATTCAACGCAACAATATGTTTAAACTGAAAAATAAACATAAATAAAATTCTATAGTTATACTTAAGTGAATTGGTTACGCTGGTATGTTCATGTGGAGAATTCATTCTCCTGGAGAAACCATTGCAGAAGCATGGATGTCTTAAATCGCAGGAAGGTTGGTCAGCCAAGGAAAACTTGGAAGCTAGTGGTTGGACAAGACCGCACAGAGTGGAATTTGGAGACAGTTGACCCGCTGAACCGTGAGAATTGGAGAGTGAGCTTGCGTAATATCAGAAAACGTCTGACCCCTGACCCCTGACCCCAAGGGAAAAGTGATGTTAAATGAATAGAAGTTATTTCTAAAGAAACTAATAATAATTTGTGTTGAATTCGGATTATTTACATACAATTTGTGTGTGCTTACCTCTTTTCGTCTCAGTTTTCAGTCGGCATGCTGGTTATTTGAAAAAGGATGGTGTCGAGACTCTTGGTTCCCTCATTAATTAATACTGGAAAAGGGTGGTGTAGAAGCTGAATGTCCCTTTCGTTAATTAATACCGGCAGACAAACAAAGGGCAATAACTCGCATACATTTACACATTCTATTCACCATTTTCCGATTTCAGACGTGCCATACAATTTTACATAACAATGATTAAATTAGGTTTGTATTATTTGGATCATTCAGACTACTGTCCTCATCTTGGATTTTATTCTCACAACGTTTTGGCTGATGTAACCTCCAACTCTCCTCAGGCGCATCCTGTCGAACTCGAGAATCTTTCTGTTAAACTCAAGAATCTGTGCGGAATTTTGAACTGAATCCACAGGGGTAGATTTCTCTTGTTCCGTCAGCCATGACCGAGTAGAAGTCTTAAGTAATCATTACTTATATTCTTAGTATCGCCTGTATAGAGGATTGAACCTTCAACCTCCAGAAGACTGTCACTTAGAACCGATTATTACTTATCACTTTATTTGTTACGCCATGGCTGATGGAACGAGAGCAAGCTACTCCCGTGGATTAAATAAAAGGTTCTGTTCGAAATTCCGTACAGATTCCTGAGGTCGACAGAAAGATTCCTGAGATCGACAAGATGCGTATGAGGATAATCGGAGATTACATTGGCCAAAATGTTGTGAGATTTTCATCTAAGATGAGAAAAGTAGTTTGAATAATCCGAATACTACAAATTATCAATGTTCATCTAAAAAATTCTCAAGCGTAAATTAGGTTTGTTCAACAAAATCCGTTTTACAGAATCTTTGATCTTTATTTCTCTTTGTATTTTTATGGGAAGTGAATTGGGAAGCCAAAAAAGTTATTTTCTTTTCTCCTTTTGCAAGTCAACATTTATGATTAGGAAATGCAGTAATAAGAATACACATTTTGTTTTCATTTGGATCAAATTATTGAAATCTTTTGAAAACGAACTTAATAAAGTGGAAACAACTAATTCAAAAAAATAAATAGAACTGATATAACTTTTTCTTTTAATTATCACATGGGTTGCAATGTGCCACTTATAATCATGCATCTGGCAGATGTACCTGGTTTTGGCCACCCCTGCTCTATACAGAGCATTAATTTACCATCACTATGCATACCTCAAATCCCTGTAGCTGTATCAATTTGAACGAATTTCACTTTCAACACTATATCTTATATATATATATATAAAATAGTAACTCTGTGTGTGTATGTGTCCGCCTGATCTTTGTGTCTTATGTTCACCCAAACCACTGGACAGAATTGCTTGAAAATTGGCATGTGGACTACTGACCTCTCAGTGAAGGTCATAGGCTATATAAGAAATATATCACTTAAACGCTGGGGGTCCCCGGGCAGCACAAACCTTCTACTGAAAACTGTTTTCCCTTAGATACAAATGACTGGTATGAATAATCATCTCTACTGACGATTCCCGTAAGGATGAAACGTATATGTATGTAGATAAAAACAAATATTTATAATTATTTGGCGCCCCCCAAATCTAAGCTGGGCACTGCAGTGAGTAGTATTAACACAGCCGTCATCCTAGCTTTAATGCATGTTTCTTCAGCAGTTGAACATTCTCTTAACGGATGCTTTTAATAGGTTTAATCTTTTGCTGATTTATCGGGTTGTTGATAGTGGCCTTGTGGGCTAAAGTGTTGGAATTTGAGTTAAAAAGCATGACCTGTGTTCCGAGGTTCGAGTCCTGCGACCGGTATAATTAATCAACTCTACGCTGACGATTCCCATAAGGATGAAACGTATACGTATGTAGATAAAAATAAATATTTATAATTATATATATATATATATATATATATATATATATATATATATATATATATACTATTGTATACTATTGTAACGACCCGACGTTGCTCAGGATCCATTACGTTCAAATTTGTTTTGTAAACATTTCTATATTCTATAAACACAACTTTTTTGTTAAGTACATTAATTAAGTTAGGTTAGGTTTACTTAGGTGAGCTAAAAAAACAAATTGAAAATGTTAACTCTTACTAAAAGAATAAGAGTATTTCCCTGAGCTGATTTCTCTTTTATGTTTATTTAAGAATGTTTTTTATATTAGCCGAACTAGATTAAGTATTAAAAAAAATTGTAGTGAAGTATATTAATTTATTGCCAATAACATGGTACAACAATAACAAATGAAAAAGTTTGATCTGTCAACTTAAATGCTATTTAAGTTCAACTTTAAAATCTGACTGACATAATTTTATATATTAGATTATTATTTCATATTATATATATTATATTATATATATATATATATATATATATATATATTATATTATAAAAAATATATTATTATTATTATTATAGTGCTCGATACGTGAGTAGAGCTTAGTAATATAGTAAAAATATACTTATGGCAAGTAAGCTACAGAAAAATGTTTGTTTTTCAATCTTGAAGGAACTCATCAAGTAATTAGTCTGATGATTTCTCCCAAGAATGAAACACAAACGTTTCTGTGTAGCTCACTTGCCATAATCATAATTTATACTATATATCTATATGTATCTGTGTGTGTGTGTGTGTGTGTGGGGGGGGTAAACTCTGAAACTAATTAACCAATTGTAGAGGTTGGGGTGATAAGATGATTGTTAGAGATAGCCATTTTGTAGTGGCGGCTGTATTCATTCGACTGGCCTTGATTGAGATGAAAAAGAAAGTCATTAAAATTCCAGTTAAAAGGCAAACATCTTCTCTACAATTATACCAACTTTATTTAACAGTTTCATCAACACATGAACACAAGAATATAAGACAGGTTGGTTCGGTCAGCATGTATAGGAATGTAATTGAGTCTAGGTTTTTAGCATGCGTAGAAGTGTTCTCATCGCTTGTGTATCACTAGGCAAGTTTGGACATGCCTGTGTTATCCAACCGAACCAATCACTATGCGGGTGATTACATGTTAGTACAAAAGAAAGTAGATTTTAATCATGTAACTGCTACATAACCATTATGAATTTTAGAACACATTTTCTAGGCATGAGGGTAAGTAATGCAGGCTACATTTAGTTTAATTTAGTTTTTAGTTTTATGCAAAGGAAGCTCTTAGTTAATTTTCAGATACATTTTATTTTGATGAAATTTTAACCATTGGTATTAGACAGCAATTAATAAATATTCCCAAAATTTCAGTTTCTTTGGAGTATTTTAAAGAATTATTAGAATGCATAATATGAGCACAACCTCTCATTCTAAAATTAAAATATTTCCGATTTGCATGAAATTTGATCCATAGTTATTATTAAGCAAGATTCACTAAATTTCAATTCTTTCTTAAGACCCCTTAAATTTAAGACTCGAATTTTAGCCATGTTTCTAGAATCAAAATCATTAATGAATTTTGATCAAAATTGAAATAAGTATTCTAGACATACGGTTTAGTGTAACACTATGATGGACCAATTCTTCAATCCCAGCAAATTATTTAGATGGAGGCTCATCACGTAGGCAGCTGCAGTTTTGTGTAGATAGTAAAGTAAATTCGTACTTTGTTGATCGGCTTGATTCCGTTGTTGGCATTTTTTCAGGAGGGACCACATAAAGGTTGACAACATTTTTAAGTGAAAGTGGTACTATGGAACTGACTGGATTTGAACTTGGCACACCCAGGTCGTCAATCCGTGTCATTATCCTCTTAATCACCGTCACATCCTTCATGTAGATGACATGTAGCCTTAATTCGTTTCCTCTTCTTATCTTTATTTTTGTATTTTTCTTTTAAAACAGCACATGTGATTGCAAAAGTTATTAATAATGACAGCACAAAATCAATTGGGGTTCAACAATATTTTGGGGTTTTTTCATTTTCTTTTCCAATATACAGTATACATACATAATATCCCCAATCCATCACCCATAGGGGGAAGGAGTGGCTATCCCAAACCCGACTGCTGTCTTATCACAGTTCAGAAAAAAATAAAAGATTTTATCAGCTTATCTGTTACCACATGTCTTTGGCAACTTCCTGTCTATAACCCAATATCCTGACATGTAGCCAAAATGTTCCTAATTCTAATATTTGAATTTCTAATGGAATTTTCCACTTTTCTCTTTACTCTAGCCTTATGCAGAAAAATTCCGTTTCTAACGTTATTTTTGAACACCCACATCTAAATATAGGCACATTATTTCTTGGTGGGTAGATTTATCCATGATACTAATGACAGTTGATTGTCTTCGATTGTCGAGAACCCATGGCCTGACGGCCAGGATTAATTTAGGTTGCTCGTTGGTGTCTGTGTAGTCGTGTTGTGACTGACAAGAGTCCATTTGGCAAGCTGGGTTCTTGCTTATGTATCGATATTCAACAGGTGCTCGGCTGCAAGGGTGACTGTTTCTGATTGGTTGAAGTCAGATACAGGTAACCAATCAAAATTTAAGTATTTAACCAACTAAAATTTATTATTTTTCAGAAATCGTTTTTTTCTGCTTCTGCTGCTTATTTGTTATGGCTCGCTACTGCTTTTGTTCGTCGTTGGTCGTTTTATTTTACGGCATATTAACCCTTTTCGGGTTATTTAATGCCGAATCTGATCATTTTGGTGAAAGTTTTTATGCTTCAAGTTTTTTATATCTTCAAATATTTATTCATGGTTTGGTTGTTTTGTAGAGGTAAAATGTTTTTGTTTTTAGCTTTGTAGAACATAATTGAGTTTTACAAAGAGAAAGGAAAAAAAACAATAACATCAATGTTTGGTGCATTTTAAGTCAGGAAGCCGGTATCTTCAGACAGTCTGATCTGGTAGCGCCTGCTTTTGTTGTTTTTGTTCGCTCGGAACAGGATTCTATCAGCCAGGAGACAAAATATTTGGAAAACCTGGTCATTACACCAGTTTACTTTCGCCAATTTCTGATTTGTACCATTTTTGAATAAAGAACATCATCCACTTTCTTCTTCCTCTTCGGCAAAATCGATTCCTACTACTTCTTTGTCTTCTTCTAATATTTCTTAAAATATGACTAATTTAAATTTATCGGCCTCAGTCCTCCATTTGTAAAACGAAATCACTGGAACCCTACCACTAACCCTAATCTAACCTTAAGTTCAGGTGGCAACATACCCCCCTCCCCCCCCCAAAAAAAAGAAGATAAAATAAATAAAGATAAATAAAGAAAATAAACAATTTATCAGCCCTTGCCCTCCATCCCCCCCCCCCCAAAAAAAAAAAACATTGCTCTCTTCTGGACAATCAAGAAAAAAATACATAAATTGTTTGCAATAAAGCAAAAGAAAAAAGAAAGATTGTTCTTTTCACCGAGCGTTCAGGTAGCTACGGACTTACGGTATTTATAGAGATTTCCGAGTCATCACGGCTCAGAAATCTCCATATGCACTGAAATTCTTAGATAACTTCTGCACAAGCACCATGACTCCTTTTCTTTTTTAAGTGGTGATAAAGCAGACGATTTCTTAACATAACATTTCAGAAAAACAATAAAAAGTTTTAGGTCAGTAGGAGATGAAATTAAAGTTATCTGGTGAATGTGTTACTTCAGTGATCAGCAACAATAACTTTTATATTTGTGTGAGAAGCCTTTTGTTTTGGTCTGCTTAGTAAAGGTTACTCAAAGTTGACATCAGCCTTTTATTATTTCTCACTTGCAGAAGGAAGTTTTATTACCAAGACAAAAGCAAGCTGTATTTGATTACATTTTTTCTAAAGGCTTTCAATATAAACATAATATATCAATGACCCATTTAGTTATAAACAAACAAAAAAAGAAACAAACAAAAAACAAAAAACAAAAGTATACCGTCCTATTGCATATTTTGACTTTTTTGCTGCAAGCGATGGTCAGTAGCAGAATCCATTTCCACTGAATTGGGCTAACAACATTCACTTCATCTCCACTTACATAAATAATCAGTAAAGGAGCCTTGTCAATACGTTCACAGGATCCAGGAAGAATGTAGTAATTGGATCAAGGTACTGCTTGTACCCTGACTCCCACAGGACAGCAAATGAGACCCACAGAAAGCCAAAGGGTGATTAGCCTTTAATCGACCAACTTGAATGGGCGAACAGGGTTAAACAAACATGGGTTATCGCCTAGAATTGGGTGGCAGACTGAAAACGAAACAAAATGAAGTGGCATTCACTCTAGGCGGATTGAGCCGGCTTCTTCTGAAGGAGGAAGTTTCTAGGGAATATTAAATTCACAAGCAGTCCCCAGTCACATGTATATCCTGGTCAGAGGAGATGACGATGTTCGGTTATTTCAGTTCTTGCAGGAAGGTGTAGACGTCCTCCTACATACAGCGCCTGGTATTCCCCAATGGTCACCCATCTGGTACTGACCAAGCTCAGTGTCGCTTAATTTTGGTGATCGAGTGAGAGAACCAGTGATTATTCCATACTAACTGCTTGAATGGTTGAAATACGCCTGCTTATATCGAGCCCAAAATGTCATTGATTGGTCAACAAAACATTTGCATAACCGGATGCGGCTCACTTTGTTGTCCTGGATGTCTGTTTACAACTGCTGGCTTGGGATAGCCAGTTTTCTTTTTACTGCAGACAGTGCACAAGTTGGCGGCGCTTCAACTGACGTGGGTGGTCATTATCATTGAAGGCATTGTTCTCTGGCGAAGACAATGGAAGTGATCCCGAATCTCTACGTTACTCTCTATGTATTGAATATCTACGTACCCCGACCTCTAAGTGACCCATTGTGACAGAACCCCCTTAAATGTTCAAATATGTATATCCGATTTTAATGAAATTTATGTATAAAATGCATTGTTTTTTTTTTTTTATATACACTCCAAACAAAACACATTGCTACTTTGATTCAGGTGCTATATTTATAGGGGCATCCTAAGTGGGGAGTTATGCAGTGAGATATTTGTTCACATTACATTTAAATTTCTGCATGTTAGTACAGTCAGGGAAACAGAGAGCAAGCATGGTTTCCATCATGACCGCTAGTTTTGCGGGGAACTGGTCGCGAATTTCAGGCTCAGAAGATAATAATAATAAAAAGCTTACTCTAATGCAATTGGCAACCATACTCTGACTTAGACTTACAGTTCCATTAACCCTCCATTTTTTTTTACTATCTTTTGAGTCTTAAATTTGCGACCAAGCCCCTGCCCTCAAATGGCAGCCATAATGGAAACTACACTTGCTTGTCTAAGTAAAAATGACGATAACAAATGCATAGATAATAAATCTTACAATCAGTAAACACACGTGAAAATTATACAGGTAGGTAGGAAAGTAAATTTTCTTACGTTTGGTAACAGTTATTTATGTCTATTTGTTGTTTTTTTTTCACTCCTTTTTTTTCTTGTTAACTATACTGCCCAATCGCCAGTTTTTTTGTTTTTTTTAAATGAAAATGATATTATTGACTAATTATTCTTTTTATTCGCACGAGTTTAAACATTTTGTTAATGGAAGTTTATTCAATTTAATGGAATCTTTTTTTACTCCCTCCCCACCACCACCTCCGGGACAAAGTTAGACACAAGGTCAGTTTATAGTGGGAATACAGTTCCCCAAAAGAGGAGCACGGTGGATGGGAGTAAAATTTGTCATGATCGGGCCCCGTTTGGCATTTCCTGTTGAGGGCGTCTCGGTGCTTGGCAATAAACCAAACTCTCCTCCTAAAGAGGGAGGTAATGCCAGGAGAATGGTCTCCTGAGACGGACTAGAACAGGTACCACACTTTGAATTATTTATTTTGAACAAATATATATGTTACATTTTGAACAAATTAGGCACAAGGCCATAAAAAATGTGGGAAAACGGGGATCGTTGGTCATTCTTTGTCCACCATAACATATTTGTCTATTCTACTCTTGGCTAGAATCATTGCAGTCACCATAATACCACATTTACTGTAGGGGGACCACCCTACCTAAAATAACCCTGAAGGTGTGGAAAATTTTAATTTTATTCATAAATACTACACTTTGATCGCAGCCCCAAAGTTAGTTAATGTTTATTATTATTATTATTTTAATACTATTACTATTATTACGATTGTTAGCTAATTTTGATGATTGATTGTCTAAATAAATATCTTAAGTTAAAAAAAAAATATACCGTAAAAGTTTACAACGGCAAATTAATACGAGCCGAAAAGAGAAAACTTAAAAAAAACAAAAACAACAACAACAAAAAATTGAATCGCGAAACGAGAAGAAGTCGACATATGGAGAGAATGTGTTTTTGTTGGAGTCGTTAAGTTGTAAACACAAACTGTTGCCAAGGAAAAATGAAAGCAGAAAGGCGACGGCGTGTTTAAGAAAAGAAAATGGTCAAATCACATAGTAGTAACTGACTGTTTTCTACAAATAAAATTGAAATATTATGTTTGATTTTAAGCGGTAGATTTCCGTTTCGTCTTCTGTTACTAGTGTTAATGAAACGATGAAGAAAAATATAAATGATATATTTATTAAGATTTGATGTCAAAACATGGCGGCCTTGTCGCACTTTAAAGACCCATAAAAATATATTGACAACTAAAGCTGGAAATGATTTTCTTGTTGAGAGAAAATTTAGAAGGAAAAAAATGTTCGAAAAAAAAAAAAAATGTTTAATTTCTTTTTATAAATCTAATTTTTTAATCGTTCTATATTTTAATTATTTTATCACCCAAATAGTCAACAATTAACACCATAATGAAAACATGATTAAAAAATAAAAGTACCGAGAGAAAAAATATAAGTACTAATTGAACTGTTGTTAAGGAAGCTACTGTAATAAATAAATAAATAAATAAAATATACAGAAAAAAGAAAAATTAAATAAATTTAGATGAAAAAAATACTCGGAAAAAAAAGGAGAAATTGTGAAAATTTTATTTTTTCTATAAGTCTAATTTTTTCTATTCGTTCCAGTATCCAAGTAATTTTATCATCCCAAATAGTCAACAATTTACAATGAAAACATGGTTCATAGTAACAAAAATTTTGTTATATTTTGTTACAAAATATACACAGAAACAAAGTACGACATTAACTAAATTTGTTGAAATAGAACGTTGTTAAGGAAACAATTAATAAACAAAATATACAGAAAATAAAAAAATTAAATCGTTTTTTTTTAATAAATTTATTTTTTATTTGTTCTATATTTTAATTATTTACCCCCCCCCCGTAAACAATTAATAATATACCCAGTAAATAAATACACACAAAAGTACGTACTAACTGAACTTGTTGACAAATAACGTTGTTAAGGAAGCAACTGTAATAAATAAATAAATAAAATATACAGAAAGGAAAAAAGATTAATCCTACCAATTTGAACGAAGTCTTAGAAATATTTGCTTGTTAAAATTCAATGTAAAAACAAAACAAAATAATTAATTACTTGAACAAACTTTTAATATAAAAAAAACAAAGAGGAGAAACAAACGTATTTTTTGCTATTTATTAATAAACTCTAAAACAGTGACTTTATAGAATAACTCCGTCTCCAATCGGATGAGTTTTTTTTTTTTAAAGTTTTTTTTATTGTGTGTGTGATTTTATAAGTTTTCCAAGTGACCCGAGAACGAGTTATTTATCTTTCTCCCACAAGGTAAGATGTGAAACAAGGTCGGGAAAGTGGGATTTGAAAAGCCAGTGCCCGAGAAGGTGAGCACTCTGGCCATTAAAAAATGCCTGGGTAGCCCCGTCCGCATCCCCGGTAGGGGCGCCTCAGGCAGTAAGCAATAAACTTATTCCTCCCCAAAGAGGGGAGGCAAAGCCTGGGAAGGTGGACCTCCTAGAACTGTACAGGACCGTCCCATAGACCGGCGTAAATCAAGCCCCGAAGGCCAAGACGATACCAGTCTATGGAGTGCAGTATCCATCGGAACAGATACTACACTTTGATCTTGTCCAAAAGGCCAGGACCCTAAAAGAAGAAAAACCCCGATTGGAGACGGGAATAAAATTGATGGTAGGACAAAAGCCCACCGGACAATAGCCCACCAAAATAAGTCAAACCCGGACAAAAGCCCACCAAATTTAAAAAAATATATTTTGATATTTATTATTTTTACAATCATCAATAAGTCTTTGTAATTTTCTTTTCTTGACAAAATTTTTTACATTTCATTTTTAAACATTTTTCCGATACTTTGTAAATACTGCATTCTTTTAAATATTGCATCATAAAAAAATGACGCACCCTTTTTACTACTAACCCCAAGTCCGTGTGGTAAACGAAAAATACATGTTTAAAAAAATTATGTATAGTATATTACCCATCTTTCGCGGGAAGAAAAAACAACAATTATGTAAGATTGAAATTGGGGGATCAGTTTTGCATATAATTTTAACATAAAATGATCCACCATTTCAGGAGCATTCTAACTTTTTAGGTCAGTTAATTATTTTTCTTTTGCAATGGGATATAAATTCTATACTTTGTTTTTCGGGCGGGGTGGGTGGTTTCTACTTTTTAAAGCGATTACGTGTGGTTTTACGATTTCGTCGATCGGACTTAGTGTTAGTGGTAAAAAAAGTTAGAATGGCCCGGAAAGAGGGGATCATTTTACGTTAAATTTATATGTGCAACTAATCACCTACTCTAAATTTAAAGAATAATTTGGTTCTTTTTTTTCGGTGTTCACACGTCATCGCATAAAAAAGTAAGAATCTGATTTTTTTTTGGGGGGGGGGGGTAGTTTTATTTTTTCCCTTTACGTATTGTTTTCAAGATTTAGCTAAACTCATTGTGAGATTTTCATCTATATTTTTCTCTGTACCATCTTTTCCTATTTATTAACTTGTGCCATTTTTACCGGTGCCATTTTAACTAAATTAGGTGAAAAACAATGCATAGAATTTATCTCTCATCGCAAAAAAATGGTTAATGCCCTAAAAGTTAGAATGGCCCGGAAATGGGGGACCATTTTATGTTAAAATTATATGCAAAACTGTTCCTCCAATTTCAATCTAAAATAATTGTTTTTTCTTTCCGCAAAGGATGAGTAATACATAATTTAAAAAAAATGTATTTTTCGTTTTACCACCGGCCTTAGGGTTAGTAGTAAAAAGGATACGTGTTTTTTATGATGTAATCTGTAAAAAACAAAATGCAGTATATATAAAGTACCGGAAATAAGTTTAAACATGAAAAAAAAAATTGTCATGAAAAAAGAATTGCAGACAAAAGGATTATTGGTAATTGTAAAAAAATTAAATATAAAAATATTTTTTTTAATTTTTAAAAATTAATTTATTTTTACGTTGGTGGGCTTTTGTCCGTGTTTGACTTATTTTGATGGGCTTTTGTCCGGTGGGCTTTTGTCCGCACACCATAAAATTACCTTAAAAGCAAACTGTCTCTAATAGTGGGGCAGCATAGCTAACCTATTGCGTATTTTGTGATACAAGCACCAAATTTGGCACAAATATACATTGACATATGGCGAACATTTTCAGATATTGAGCAACTCAGAATTCTCTCTTCATGTCTGACATATTGGAATTCAAAATAGACGCCATTTGAAATCTTCATTTTCGATTATCAGTGGGTCTAATGCTGCTTTTGACTAGATTCTAGTGTCTAAATGTATGTTTTAGGGGGCAAGGAATCCAATGATAACAATCTGCATTTTGTATCTTTTAGCAATGAGCCGCCATGTTCGATTTCAAAATGGCCGCCATTTAAAATCTGCATTTGCGATTACCTTTGGGTTTAATAGCGCTATTGACTTGATTCTTGTGTCTAAATATATGATTGGGAGGGGGGGGGGCACAAGAAATCCAATGGTAACAAGCTGCACTGCACATCTTCATTTATTTTGCTGCCATATTGAATGACCCAGAAAAGGATCAGTTGAGGCCAAACTCCATTTCGGGTAAAAATGATACAATATGGTACAATAAATATGACCATTTCTGGGTCAGATCTGACCTTTTCTGTGTAAAATCTAACTCTATTTCGAGTCATTTTTGATCCAGAATGGAGTTTGGCCCCAACTGACCCTTTTCCGGGTCTGTCATGGAATTTTTAAAAGTGTAGTTGTAGTAGTAGTTCTCATGGCATTTATGATTACACAAATGCTACATTGTGTCTTTTCAGGTTCATCGTGATGCATGCATGCCTGTAGACTGACGGTGCTGGTTGTTCTTCTGAAGACAGTTCGATCACCATGTCCAAGAGGTTTACATTAGCTCATGCTGAGCGAACTTCATCAACATCACAACACCTCACCACGCTCCAGTACAACAACCCCAAACTACAAAGAGCACAGAAGAGAGCACTCAAAAAAGAAGGTTAGAGCAATGAGGAACAATCTTTATGCAAACGCACCAGGGCGCATTCACGTTCGATTAC
Organism: Sepiola atlantica; assembly: GCA_963556195.1. NCBI lineage: Eukaryota > Metazoa > Mollusca > Cephalopoda > Sepiida > Sepiolidae > Sepiola > Sepiola atlantica. The sequence continues at coordinate 64,335,325 of OY744524.1, forward strand.
AGAGAAGGTTCCAGAAACTTGTTTCTACTATGGACAACCTGCGGGGACTAATAGTCTTCGGAAAGCTGCAACATTCGAAATTGATAGACAGATCCATGCCTGTGCAAACCTTCTTTGTGATACAGAACTGCTTGGCCATCTCAGTGGTGGGGACATGGTTGCATTGGATGCCCAGTATCACCTGCAGTACTTGATAGGACTTTACAACTGTGCAAGATCGATCCACTCAACAGGACTACAGGACTGTGACCAAGAAAGAGCAATGTCGGCAGTAGTCTTTGCTGAACTTGTCCTCTACATTGAAGAAACAAGACAAGATGAGAAGACAGCACTAGTATTTGGATTGGCCGATCTTGTCCACCTCTATCAGTCGAGAATGGAACAGCTCGGAGTGCAGCTCAATACGAGAGTCCACTCCACACGACTGAAACAGAAACTGCTCTCTGTTTCCTGACATGCAAGCACACACCAACGGGAGAGACATATTGATGGCATTTGAAGAATATCTTGGTGCTGCTCTTGACAAATGTGCAGCTGATCCTTCCAACAAAGGCAGCTTTAGAGGAACATGTCAAGAGGGCAGTATATCAAGGTGGACATGTGTGGGGTCAGATACTGCTGCCAGCACCGGAACTCCCACCACCAACCAACTGGGGTTGGTCAACATACTGGACCAGGCTACCTGAGGCAGCTCACACCTGCATTAAGCTGGAGTCTTGCAAGTGCCAGAAAGGGTGTGTGAGACACTGCAAGTGTAAGAAGTCTGCCCTTAAGTGCACAGCCCTCTGTGTGTGTGAAGGGGACTGCACATGAAGAGGAGTCCACACCATTCATTTACTTGTGGCAGTTCTGAACTGGTTAATATGACACTGTACACATATCTTCAGTACCGATGTATACCTAACCTCAAATACCAGACCATTGTAGAATGTCAGTACACACCCAACCTTATATATTATACCATAGCATGTCAGAATTTTAACTTAGATATTTAATGAATTAAGACATGTATCAAAAGTATAAAACTCAAAATTAGTAGTTGAAGTAAATTGATATTTTTATTTAGTTATACAGAGAAAGCTAGTTTTGAGAAGTTTACATTGTTTTGTGTTAATGTTCACACTATTTTTGTGGATATTCAGACGTAACCCCGAATTGATCATTTTGTGATATTGATTGAGAAAACTAATCAACCAAATCTCTTATGAAAGGCACCATATCAAACCTAGAACAACACAGAATCTAATCAATAACTCAAACTTGTATAAAAAATTTTTTTACTTCACAGACTTTGAGTAAAATGTTGTCTTGTCAAAAATACATGATGATGAATATTCATCTCTCATGAATTAAGTGAAGTACTGTAATATAGTATGTCATTTTGAAAAATGGATTTTTTATTTGTCATGTACTATAGAAATATTTGACCCAGACGTAATCACACATGTAGAATTCAAGTGGTGGCATTTTGAAATCCAATATGTTGGTAATTTATAAAGATACACAATGCAGATTGTAACCATCGAATTCCTTTCCTTCCAAAACATACGTTTGGACACCAAAATCGAGTCAGTAGCAGCATTAGACCCAAAGATAATCGAAAATGTATGTTTCAAACAACCTCCATTTTGAAATCCAATATGGCGGACATGAACGGAGAACTCCGAGTGGCTCAATATTTGAAAATGTTCGCCATATATCAATGCACATTTGTGCCAAATTTGATGTTTGTATCACAAAAAACACAATCCTTTTTAAATTTCAAGCTAAACCGCCCCACTATAAATGCTTTTGCTTGAAAACATTCATCATTTGCAATACAATTTCTTTTGGTTACAAATTAGCCCAGAAATATTTGTTTACATAAAAAAAAATTACATTTTTTGCCCCACACAAAAAAAAAAATGATTCTATTTTTTTGGTACTTCTACAGAATGTGAACCAAACTGTTATTTTATTGTTTTGTTTTTTTTAAAACCATACTCCTAAATTTAATTTAATAAATTAACTGTAAACATGACTTAAGTTTTAGGTTTAGTTTGGCAAAAGTCGGTTTGGTTCGATTCAAATTCTGTAGAAGCACCTATTTTTATTTTTTATTTTCGTGCAATTAAATGTCTACACTTTTGAAATACCCAGAGAGAATAAAAATTACACCTTAGAGTTCATTTTAGTATATAAATATAACTTCTTGACCAGAAAGCATTATTGATCACCCAATTCTTGAGCATAGGACAGAATGAGTAACAATTTTTTTTTATATTTCCAAAATGTTGTCCACAAACACATAAAAGAAAAATTATCAACTTGCTATGTTCGACGTCATGTGGTCAAGAAATGGGTGATAATTTTACACTTAATTTATATAGTAAAGTGAATCCCCAGTCAAAAAAAAATTATTTTTGCAGGTATTTCTAAAGGTGTAGCCGAGTAATCACATGAAGAAAAACAAAACAAATAGAATCTCTTTTTTATTTTTTCATTGACAGGATGGGGGCAAAGGGTAAAAATTTACTAAAAAAAAAGACAAAAACAAATATTGGAAACTAAGGTGTGGCATCACTCGTTCTCTAAAATCTACATTTCTGAGATTAATTTAAAAAAAGAAAGAAAAAAGGTCACTATATTTTTTTTCTTTAGGAAATGATTAACTTAACCCCTTATTGCTTTATTTTTTATATTGGTTTGACATCAAAGATACTGATTACCTATTTAGTTGGTGTACTGATGCAACGTCATACTAATACCTACTCATACTTGCCAACAGGCTCGTTGCAGATGTGAAACAAGTTGTAGTTTGACACATTTTCGTTGAATATTATATTAAATAGGCATTTTGTTGGAATGTGTCATTTGAAGCAAAAAGCATTTAATAGTTATATTTAAGTATATTTACTTAAATAAAACTTACTTTGAAAGAAGATGAAAGAACATAGATAAATCAATATATTTGTTTTGAAAAAAACAAAACAGTTATGATTTGTTAGTAATTAATTCGAAAAAAATTAGAAGTAGCAGCAAATTTGTTATTACGTATCGACTCTCAATTGAACAAAATCTCAAATCAGCAGTTGCTTTCAACCAATCACAGCACAAAGAATATTCATTTCCAAAATTTTGCGTATAGTATAAAATCCCAAACACAGCATTTCTCTTTCTTTTTTTTCCGTACCCGACACACGTTGGTATATTCTTAAAAGTTAACCTCGAACCCTAGCCAAAGAGCCTCGACAAACACAATGAGAGACACGCAAACTTCTGTATGCCCAGCAAAGCACACACGCTGCTCACCGGCAAAACAGTCATGCTCATATACACACACACCTACAAGAACATCCCCTGGGTATTTTCATAAATTTAGATAGATAATATAAGATAAATAAAAGATTGATACATAAGATTGATAAGATAATTTTATACATCAAGACATTTATGGCTAAATTTTTTTATTTTTATATTAATAAGATTAGTATTTGTTTCGTTTAGTGCTTAACATACTGATTATGAAAAAACGTTTCTTTGCTATTGAATGTGTTTATAGGTTGTGAGACTTTTGAAGAAGTAATGGAAGTTTATTACACCTACCATGACATGAGAAAATTCATGGTAATCCAGTTTTTGGGTGTGGTTTTTATAATTTGAATTGTTTGTATGGGACTGCATAGGTTTCAATAGCAAGTTGTTATCATGAAAATGTCACATTCAAGGCTTTAATAATTAATCCCCATAAGCAATACAAAGTGTCAATTCATGGGTCAAAATTATGCATTTTTTTCTTCTTATTCTAGACTAGCTGAGACGATTTAAGGGGTAAATAACTTCAAATACGAAGCCAATGACTGTCTACTTTAGGTGAAACATTATTTTTATTTATGATGTATATCTGAACTGCTATTCTCATCTTGGTTATTATTCTCATAACGTTTCTGTCAATGTAACCTCCGACCTTCTTCATGCGCATCTTGTCCAAATGGGGACTCTGTACAGGATTTCGAATTGAGTCCTTTATTTAATCCATGGGGGTAGCTTGCTTTCATTCTGTCATGACTGGGTAGAAGCAATTCTTGATTATATTCTTAGTAATCGTCTGTACTAAGAATTGAACCTTCAACCCGCACAAGACTGTCACTTAGAACTGATTATTACTCAGCACTTTATCCGTTGCAGCATGTGGACAAGTTCGACAAGACGCACCTGAAGAAGGTCGGAGGTTACATAGGCTAAAAAGTTGTGGAAATAACATCTGAGAAGAAAACAGTAGTTTGAATAATCCAAAGTACATGTTAGAGATCTGCTGAACTGCATTGTCACCGAGCTTTTTACTCTTAAAATCATATCTTAACACCAAACTAACCCTGCTATTGTTGATCAGACAACAGCTCGCAGTTTGGTAATGTTCCATATTCCTTCTCATGATCACAGGGATATAAATGGCCAATGGCGAAAAAAAAAAGCTGAAATCGAGATGAATTTCCAAACTATTCACCAATTTCCCAACCTGGGAGCCCTTACGTGCCATTATGACGAGAAATGGAAACCTTCTTTTTTAACGAATCCCATCTAAATTTGTTATTTACAACTGCATCTATTTGCCGCAATTTAGCTTAATTTATAGTCACTATTTACTTGCTTCCCAACGAGGAGACATGAGTCATTTTTTGATGAAACAGAAGTCATCTTATTCCCCTACCCCCATCGATTGAAGTCTTAGCTTTCATGGTAGCATTAACATTTTCAGTTTTCATAAAAGAGGAGTGAAAGACAAAACAAGAGAGAGAGAGAAAACAGGAAAAGAGAATGAAAGAGAGAGAGAGAGAAAATGCAGCCAAATAAAGAAATAAGGAAGTAGGGCTCTAGCAATTTGGTATCTGCATTGAAGATTACAAATGACGTAGGATATTTAAGATATTAATTTTACAAACCATCACCAGCCGAGTTGAGAGTTGCATCAGTGGTTTTTAAGACCGTTAATCATCATTTTGTTTCACTTTACTTGTCGAAGTTCTCAGAAATCAAGGAGCCCCTTCCTGGGGCTAAATATGAGATACATAGGTATTCGCCTGTTCCAATAAAACACTACTTTAGCTCTCAAACGTTGAGTCAGTAAAGAAGTTAAGAACATTAATTTTCCTCTCCCCAATTGACCAGTTTATTATGTGATAGTATATCTTTCTTTTGGTCTATTGGTCTTACCGGATTCCAGGACAAGAATTCATCTAGTCTAGTGGAGTATCCAGCAAAGTGCTGTTACTTGAGGTAACATCACTAGGAGAAGGTGCACCCTTCCTCGTATAAGGTGGTGCATAGCCAAATCGAGGAGATCTTATTTGGGCTTCGAATACTATGTTATTTTGAATATTTGGTCAGCGTTTACTTGTGGAGTAAAGTATCCTCATGTCAGGTTTTCCTGACAAACCTTTTTTACAGAGAAACTGAAGATAACCAGGGATGGTGTCTAGTAGGTAATTCAAACTCCCCTTATATAGGTGGTCATGTGAACACCGAGGCCCATACGAGCATCCACAAGAGAGCGCTGTCACTCACCAACTGCATTTGAAAATCTATCTTGTTCGACCAATCAGAGACATTGGTATCTTTCAGCTCCCACTATATATGGCACTGCAAAAAATATTGAGAACTTTTGCCCAACAGCCAAAATGGCGACGTTTATATATATATCCCTCATCATCATCATATTCAGTTTTACATGCTAGTATATGTTAGACAGCTTTTAGAAATTTACTTCCAAACTAATCTATCTCTACTAGGTCTTTGTTTATCCCTCTTTCTCGCAAATCCATCCTCCTTATCACTTCCTATGTTTTCCTTAGCCTTCCTCTACTAACTGATCCTGCTACCTCAACTGTTCTACATCTAACTCAAGAACTCTCATCCATTCTTTCAACGTGGCTATACCATTGAAGTCTCTTGTTCTGATACACATCTCCCTATACTGTCCAGATTTAATCTTCCTCTGAGGTCATCAGATCTAAGCTTGTCTTTAAGACTCATCACAAATCCATCGTATCATTCTCATAACATTTCTCTCTATGCAACGCATGTCCTCATTCCTTTACTGGCCTGATTTCACTTATATACATCACACTGCGTACACATGCCTGATAGATTGTGAACAATTATCTTGTTACACAATTCCCCCACTTACAATGCACCCTATAAATCTGGCCCCTAATCACAGTAGCCCCTTACCTCTCAATGCCAATCTGCCCTGACTGGAATATACATGCAACTGTTTGTGAATTTAACAATCTCTAGAAACCTCTTGACTTTGGCTCAACCTGCCTCAGGTGAATGCCGCATAGCAGAGACATGAGTGACCAATGGGAAAAAAAATCTGAAATCGAGATGACCCCCCCCCCCACCCCCCTCCTCATTTCCCAACATAGGGTGTCAGGGTGTTCATGTATAATCGCCTAATAAAGTTGAATCTCATTTTTTGGCGGGAAGGGGAGGTGAATTAGCGAAGAGGGATAAGCTACAGTACCTTTTTTTTCTTTTTCATATCGACTGATATGTTTTAAAGGAAGACATTCATTGATGAAACAAAACTCTTCTCTCTCCTCTACCCACGAATTGTTTGAAGTGTGACAAAATTAACATTTTCAGAGAGAGGGGAAAAGGTAGGCGGAACAAGGCAAGATAAAACGTGATGGAGAGAACAGAGAAAAAACAAGAAAAGGGAAAGGAAGATAGAGCGAGAGAAAGAGAAAAAAAGAGAAAGAAAAATAAAATCGATTCAAATGGGGGAAAAAATAAGGACGCAAAACTCTAGCGATTTGGTCTTTTCTTATAAAAAAAGGAAGCAGAATTCTGCTAAAAAAGTGGAGAACTCACATCCCTGAATTAGTTATTAAAATTATTATTTCTAATTCTGATGAAGGAACATGAAAACAAAAGAAAAGAACTTGACTGATGATACAGCATATCAAAAGCTATATATGATCGTGCGTCTGTGTGCGTTTACTGCACAAGTCATAATCGTCCGCTATTTGTGCTGGTTCAAAATCGTTGCTCGATTCCGACACCAGTCGCAGTATCAATTGTGTGGTCTCAATCATTGCTACAACAGAAGAATTCTCTCTCCAAATAAAATTATGACTCCAGTTTAAAACAACAAAGGTTTTTTTTTTTTTATGTAACAATGATTCATTTTCTTCTACTGAACTTGCAAATGAGAATTCTTAGTTCAACCAAACCAAAACACAAGTCCAACCGAACACAATCCATTAAGTAAGAGCCCCAGAGTTCATCTCTCTCTCTCTCTGAGACACACAAATCTCAAATTTCTCATGCTCAGAAAACCAACTGCCACCCTCTGCTGGAATATATATATATATATATATATATATATATATATATATAAATATATATATATATATAAATATATATATATATATATATAAATATATATATATATATAAATATATATATATATATAAATATATAAAGTAGACCACTAAAAGCGAACTTTTAGAGAAGAAAAATTAATTGAATAAATTGCCTTTTCGCGGAATATACCTTGCATTGAGCAACTGAATTGAAAAAAGATCTGCCTTTCGCTTTTCTAATTCCTTTTCACCCTTCTACATGTATATATATATATATATATATATATATATACACACCACTGGGACCACACCAGAAAAACACTTGAAAATATTGGCCAGCCTTATGTATGAAAATTAAAAAAAAAAACTATCTAGGGGTTCCATGTCTGGACAGCCATTAAAATTGGAAGACTCCGAGTGAATCATAACCACAGTAGGGAACCTTGTATTAGTAGAATCATTACTTTTTCAGGGGTTTCATTACTCAGCATGAATCCTCGTTTAAAGAGACACTAACTGTTTTCAAGTGGACAAATCGAATTCTGGGTGGTCAACCCCAAACCAGAGATATTTCCCATATCTTGGGTGATTTATTTTCTTTTAGTCAAACATTTCTCACTCGCAGCAAGTCTTTTATTTGCATGCATTGCAAACATGCAACCCACTAAGCATGCTGCCGAGTGCATGTTTACATATGGAATGAGAACAGTTTACCCATGTTGATGAAATAAAGAGTCCAGTTTAATATTGTCGGATGATTACTGACTAAAAAAACAACACCAAAAAAAAAACACTGAATAAATGTGCTAAAAAGTACATCAGAATAAAGAAAGATTACAATCACAATAAGGCTAACAATCTAAAATATGTAAACACTAGCACATCATCTTAAAAATATCAAGAATTAGTTGAAACACCTTTGAAAAAAAAAAAAAAAAAGAAAAGAAAAATAAAGGAAAAGAGAAAACGAAAAAGTAAAAAACAAACAAATTGAAATCAAATTTTATAAGAAAAGCATTGTATGTGTTGAGGTTGGGGTGATTAGATGCTTGTTGCAGATAGCCATTTTGTAGAAGCGTCGCTGCGTCTGTATTCATCTGACTTGGCTTGTTTTAAATGAAGAAACAGGGGTCACCAAAGTTCCAGTTAAAAAGACAAGCATTTCTACAATTTATATTAACTTTAACAGTTTCATCGACACAGGAACACAAAAATATCAGACAGGCAAACATGTACTATAGAAGAAGAATTGAGTCCACCTTGTCTAGCCAAGTAGTTGCCAAAGACGAGGCAAGTAATATAACCTCTGATCACATTGCCACCTCGACTGGAACTGTTCATATTTAGGCAAAAATGGGAAAACGTGTGCATATGCAGCATGTTCTAATCACCTGGCGTATCACTACGCGAGTCTGAACATGCCTGTGTTATCCAACCGAACCACATGTCAATAGATTACATATAAGTTCAAAGGAAAATAGATTTTAACTATGTAACTGCTACATATGTTTCAGAATTTATGAGATGAGGATCGATAATTTGTATTATTCGGACTATTATTCTTATCTTGGTTACTTTCACAACTTTCAACCTCCAGAAGACTGTCACATAGATCCGTGGCTTAACGGTCAAAAGTCCTTGATTAACAATCTGTTCTAAGTCTTGTGGAGGTTGAAAGTTCAATCCTTACTACAGGCGCAGCAGCTAAGAACACTTTCTACTCGTCATGGCCGCTGAAATCAGAACAGTCTACCTTCGTGGATTAAATATAGGGCTCAGTTCGAAATTCTGTATAGGTTCACCAAGTTTGAAAAGATGCACCTGAAGAAGGTCGGAGGTTATATCAGCTATTAATTTATATAATTATATATATATATATATATACACACACACACACACACTAGCAAATATATGCTCCCTCCAGTCGCATATTTTTGTTAGGCCGAGAGCCTGATATCATGATGAATGAACTACATACATTGACCCCCTCAACAAGAGGAAATGACTGAGAGGATTATATGACGAATGAACACCCCCCCCCCCTCCTAAATAAAGAGGGGTTAATGCCTGGGAGGAGGATATCATAACAGAATTGATAGTACACTACCCAGACTAAAAAAAGTAGAAAGTAATCTTGGATGGTAATATCGTGAGGAATGAACATATATTATACAGCCTTCCCCTCCCCAAGAGGAGGTAATGCTTAGGAGGAATGTATCATGAGGAATAAAAAATATACTACACTAACACCTTCCAAAGGAGAAACTTGTCATAACTTAGGGTTTTTAACGTTTTTTTTTGTATTGTTTTTACTAAAACATGGTTTAAATAAAAAAAAATATAAATTCATTATGAGTAATGCCGAAACTTATTTCACTCTAAATAATTTACGTGATTGAAATAGGAATTAATGCCAAATGAAAGTAAAATAACCCCTACTCTTTAGAAAAAGGAGTAACTAAAACAGCCAGCATGCCGGTTTTTTAAATTTTATTGATTTAATACGAGGGGAGGGGAGCGAGGAATGTTGATATTTATTAAGAATTGAAAGAAAACTTTAAATTAAAATACACCTTACAATTTAAACAGAAAATCTAATTTTATTGGCTTGTATTTTAAGTAAAAGACGTTTTTATTTCAGACGTTATATCTATATATTTTTTGCTTTTTTATTCCGTAAATAAATCATGTCCTTCAAAAACAATAAAAAAAGAAAATCTATCTTTTTCCAATTATTAATTCCTTTTTATCTGGGAGTCCTGGTACATTAACTATAACACTTCCGTGTCACTGCTCTCACACTATAGTACTCTAAAGCCCTCAAATGCCTTTTGTCATAGTCGGTAATCTTCAGAGCATTTTAAACTGTATCCTTTATTTAATTCATTGGAATAGACTACTCTTATTCGGTATCCTGTGCCTTTAGATATTCCATGTTGGTTACTTTTTCTGTAAGCTCTTTCACCAGGGATTGAACCGATAACAGATTGTTGTGTTATTAAATAGTGGTTGCTATAGTAACAATGTCAGTTTTAATAAATTGTTTTGTTTTATTTTTTTGTTAACATTTTCAGCAATTTCTTGTTTTTTTTTTTTTTTAAATTGATTCTTTTTATATCTGTATAATTATAAAGTTTGGCTATTTATCGCACCAATAGTGAGATTAAAATGCCAAATTCATATTCACAATAAAACAACAATACCTTTCTGAAGCCTATTGACATTGTAAGGCGAGTTGCTGAGTCGGAAAGTATAAGATCTCGCTCCGACGATTCCCAAAATTAGTGTCTCTTTATTTTAAACTCTTCCAATGTTCAGACTTGATTCTGTGGAGATTAAAAAATTCAACTCTGATTATACTTATGAGTGACTCCGAACAAAACCCCCGTAAAAAATTTATTTCCAATTCCACTTTTATTCAATTTTTTTTTTTCAAGAATCTATATAAGACGCTAAGGCAATTTCATATTCATGCGTACGTTATCACCCTTTACCGATTTAAAAGATGGGGGTCATTCAATCGTCAAAGATGTAATGCAAAAAAGTCATTAAACAAAAATTTATCTGATGTTGCTGTCATTGTGTTGAACGTGAAACTAACTAAAATACACTTTCTTGGCCTTCAGATTAGGATCAAAGTGTAGCATCTGTTTTGTCCAAAGATGGTACAATAATATAGTAGGTGAATGGGTCTGCATTTGCACAGGACATTCATAGAATGGAAATATGTCACACACTCCTACAAGGGTTTTGGAGATGGACCCCCGCCCCCAATAACCAGAGTACTTAGATAGGTTTTAGTTTTAACAAAGGTGGTTCAATAATATCATGGGGGTTTGTGTTTGTGCTGGAAGCGTCGTCCATGGAATAGAAATATTTTTAAGTACAGCAGCAAAATACAACAGATGAAGGACAACTGTGGAATTTCCATGGGTCTCGCTAATAATGATAATATTAATAGTAACCAATTGCAGCAAATTATCCATGCGTACTCTAATGAATCACATGTCTCATTGAGTATGTATACCCCCCCCCAGTTTCTAATTTTAACTGTAAAGCAGAAGATCTATATTAAGCCTCATAGTTGTTTATGTCAAACCTATCCTAGATATAAAAAGAAAAAAAAAAAAAAAAAAAAGAGAGAAAAAAAAAATCAGGTTAACAATAATCTAGAATTTAATCATGGCTGTCCATGGTGAGAAGAAATATATTGGGTGATTCCCTCCCCACCTCCAAACGGCACCCACGCAATTGTTAATAAAATTCATAATCTTTTATACAATCCAACCATATTTGGCACAAATAAACTTTAGTCCGTGTCTGACCTGGTGCTACCAGATCAATCTGTCTGAAGATACCGGCTTCCTGACCAAAAATGCACCAAACATTAATGTTATTGTTTTTTTTCTTTTCCTTTGCAAAAAACAAAATTCATTTTTTGTCCTCTACAAAACAACCAAACCAAACACCATGAATAAATACCTGAACACATAAAGAACTTGAAACATAAAAACTCTTATCAAAATGACCTGATTCGGCATGAAACAACCCCCAAAAGGTTGATATGCCATAAAACAAAATACCAAACCGTGTCCACAAAGTTTCATGAATGTCCAACATTTTTGTTTTATCACCATTCAATGGTAAGCACATCTGGACACGACATGCAAAATTGGCAATACTCAACACACTCCTCTCTTGACACTGCCCTCATTTGGCCTGTAACGACCCTCTTCAGTTCAAGAATAGTCTGGGGATTGTTTTGATAGACATTATCTTTGAGATAACCTCTCCAGATTTTTACCTGTGGGGGTTAAGACCCTATTTAGGATCGCACCCCCTACTGATGAGGCGATCCCCAAAGTGCCCCCACCATATTATTGAACAGCAATAAAATAAAGAATGTTGGACATTCATTAACAAAACTTGGACAAGACAGGCATAAACTGAAGTTTATTTGTACCAAACGGAGTTGGCTTGCAGAAAGGATTGTGAATTTTATTAACGATTTCATAGGTGGCGATGGAATGGGGGGGGGACGAACCCACCCTGCACCATACATGGTTTCAGTAGGTTTTTGAAACGATTTTATCTTTAAACTTTACAGGTATATGATATGTGCTAAGTGTTATATCGGATGTTCCTTTTCTAAAATAAAAGTTGTCTTTATCAAGACTTGAGCCCAGTCTGCCCTACTATAGCTGGGAGGGAAGAGAGATGGATTTATACCCTTCCCAAAGGTATTAATCAAAGTGACTCAATAGCTCTACAGGAACTTGGACACGGTATGCAGTGCCCTCCACACTTTGTGCTGGTAGCCATTTTCACATCTATAAGCTAAGCCACGTCATGTTCGTACGTATGCTATCACCTTTCACACACACATTTAAAAAAATGAGATCGACCGATCAGCAAAGATTAATCTGATTTCCCAAGGTAAAAAATTCAGACATTACCCATTACAATGTTAAACAAACCGCGCATGCGTGGTCCCCCTCTGTATGTGACTCGATGTGGCGAGTGTAAAATGCAATAAATTTGGGCAATTTGGGGCATTTTTGACCCCCCCTTTGACCCCCTGGGGGCGCGAACCAGAATTTTTCTGAGGTCAAGGATGCTCATTTTATATCCAGAACAATTGCCTCTACATTTTGGCCAAGTTTCAGAAAAATTGAATGGATGGATCAAACGTTATGGGAGAAAAGGGTCATTTTTTGCCATTTTGGGGCTTTTTGACCCCCTTGGGGCTAACCAGATTTTTTTCAAAAATCGGAGAATGTCACTTTCTAACCTCACCAAAGTTACAACTTCATGCAAAATTTAAGAGAAATTCAATGGATGGTTGCGGAGAAAAATCCGGACGGACGGACATGCCTCAAAACATAAGTCCCCCGATTTTATAAATCAAAAAGTGACATTCGTTTCCTTGATTTGAAGAATATTTAGCTGACAATAATTTTTATGGTAATAAGAGAAAGAATATTTGTTTTAAAAAGAATTAAATTGCTACAATTTTAAATAAATATAGAAGAGACATGTTCGTTTTATTTATTTAAAGAATATTTCGCTGACAATGACAATTATTTTTACGAAGGAGTAATTTTTTTCTTAATAGTATTAACCATGACAGACAATAATATTCCTTTTCAAATAAATATTATTGACATTAAATTATACAGATCGATGTAGAAAGCATTGTGGAATTTTCATGGGGTTCTGCTAGTTTTATACTAATTCATTTGTAAAAGGCACAAATTCACATCCGTGCTCCGTACCATTGCCAGATACATTTACAAAAATGACGACATACTATAATAGTAGATAAAAAGCTAAGAATATTTTGTGTAAATCACTCGACCAAAAAAATTATTGTTAAATAAATAAATAAAATTTAAAAAAGGAAAAAATATATACATAACTTTGACCTTCACTTAAAATAAAATTTTGAACTTTTTATCTCTATCAAATCTTGAAGCCTGAACTGAAACATTATCTCTAGGTTTTTATTGCATAGACTTGCTACAACCAAGCATTCTTTAACAATGCCAATTCTTTGACATTCTTTATTTAAAATGCTCATGTCATCATCATGTAAAGGACGCTGGGGTCGCTGGAAGCGGTCTAAAGTCATTAGTTTTGCTGTTGTAAGCAGGTACTTATGGAGTAGGCCACGAAAAGGCTGACTTTATCTCCTCCAACAGACAGTAGACCACATCATCGAGTCATGCCTTAAATATCGACCACCCAACGGCTTTTCTCAACCGAGCTGGTGATCTAACAGGGAGATGCTGTGAAACAAACGAAAGAAGATCATCATATTCGGTTTAACGTCCGTTTTACATGCTGGCATGTGTTGAATGGGTTTAAGAAATTGACTCCCAAACTAATCCATCTCTGGCCAGGTTTATATTTATCCCTCTTTCTCTCGTGTCATAAAAAATGGCATAGTTTTTTTCTTCTATTACTTTAACTTTTATAAAAAAGGTATTAAATATAATAAGATGTCATCCTCATAGTTTGTGATCTTCGTAGGCACTCCTTTTCCATAGCCATTGCTCCTATCAGCTGCCCTCCAACAAAACGAAAAAATCTTATCCTGTGAAGCTTGGTGGTGAAACGTTTCACTTATCGCATAGCTTTTATAAGATTAAATCGAAAATTTTATTTCATTTTCTATTATTTTGTAATATTTTCTTTGTTAGTCTTTTTTTTTTTATTGATATTTAAAAATAAAAAAATAAAAAAAATAACCGTTTGCTGCTGCTGATTGAACACGGTTTTATAAGATCGTGAAGGTTAAGCAACGTTGAGCTTGGTCAGTACCAGATAGGAATACCAGGTGCTGTAGGTGGGAAGACAACAACAGCTTCACAAAATCTTGCCTGCAAAATGCTAACATCATCAAGAGATTGTGGACCGACAACCGCAAAGAGGTTTTCCTCTACATAATGTCTACCTCTCTAAATTGCTACGTCTGTAGAAAGTTTTTAAAAGATGAATATAAATGTTACTGTAATGATTATCAGTTTTTGACAGAATGTGATCAAAAGTATGTATTAGGCGAGTAGACGAGGGTTTTGTATGTTGTTTTCCATTATTTTATAATTATGACTTTTCTATTTTGTAATATTTTCTTTATTAGTCTGAAGAGGTAATGGACAATTTCAAGTAATAATAACAAAGTAAATATTACAAAATAGAAAAGTCACAATTACAAAACAATAGAAAATAACATAAAATACACAACAGTGATAGGAGAAATTCCATACTGTTCAATAACAATAATATATGGATAAAAAAGACCAAATGGCAAACTTTGATGTCGCAATGGGGAGCCATGATAGTGCAGGGAGGGGGTATGTGAGATAACAGGTATATATATATATATATATATATATGCTTTCATCTATGATCAACAGGAAAATATTTAGTATTTAAAGGGATGATGGTCTCATAATATTTCATAAAACATCATGCTATTATGTTTAGATAAAAAAGAAATTATACAAATTTTTAGAAACCTAGGTTGTGACATAGAAATAAAAATGAATCTAAAAGATGTTAATTTTTTTTCGACATAACTTTTAATTTAAACAATGAAACATACAAGTTTTATTGAAAACCAAACAATATCCCATGAAATATTAATAAACAAATCTAATCATCCATCTGCAGTTTTCAAACAAATCTCTAGCTATAAACTAGCCACTAATTCCAGTAATATATATTCAATTAACACAAAAAAGAAAGAATGTGAAACAGCTTTAAAACATAGTCGATATGATATATTAACATTTAATAATAATAGAAGAAAAAATAGAAAACTAAATATAATCTGGTTCAATCCACCTGATAACAGAGGTAAAAACAGAAATTGGAAAATATTATTTATAATAGATAAACATTTCTCTAAAATAATAAAAAAAAGATATTTAAAATGATTAATAAAAATAGCATTGAACTTAGCTTTTCTTGCATGAATAATATACAATCAAAATATTATTAACAACAGTAACCGTAATAGTAGTGCTATATTATGGATTGATGCATGTCAAATAGTAGATACATGTGCTAGTATGAATTTTTAAGACAGGCAGATAGTGTAGGTCGAAATGAAACAAAAGTCTGCAAAACAGATTGACTCTCAGGCTGAATCATAAACAGGTATGACCTGTAAGGTCAAAACCTGAGATATGAGATCAAAAGGGCTCATACACAAAGAGATATGAGAGAAGAACGAAGGATGACGTCACAGATGTTGAATTAACAAAGAATGAAGATTTTAGTGTTAGTTCCGTGTGGAAGCCTGAACAGGCTGACATTTATTCAGATGCTGTAATAACTAAAAGGAAAACTTTGATAATCACTAAAGGCGAAATGTAGGTCCAAGATCTTGTCTGTCAATTATTCTGTATATCTATCTATCCATCTAACTAGTTAGCTATTAAGTAGTCAAGAATAGAAATTTAGTCTTTCTCTCTTTTTAAGTAATTTTATTTTTTATTTGTGTAAAACATGAATATTTTTCTCCAGAATAAATTCTTAAAAACTCTCGGAAAATCTGCCTTGTAATTTCTACTTTCTGTTGCGAGATAAGACCCTTTGTTTACAGCCAATGTCGACCACTAGATGGAACACGGCCAGAGAGGAAAAGAAAACGATGAAGAAAACTAGACAACACACCGAGGAAAAGAAGGAAAGGGTAATAGCATTACACAATACAAGCAATAGCGATGAGGAAGAAGAAAAGAAACAAAGGAAAAAGGTAATAGATGAAGGTTCGTACGAATACATAACTATGATAGACATTTTAGTTCTTGTTGACTGAAAAAAAAAAAAAAAAGAGAAGTAGTAAAGAATTAACGTACCCACAAAAAGAATTATGAAAAGAATTTAACGAATGCGCTAATAGCGCAATAAAGAACTTTTTTGCGACGTTTAAAACGTTACAGTAGTACTAATGCTTGTATTGTTAATACCAACTTGCCATCTCCCTCCCAAATTGATGCCGCCTGATGGCTTTGATAATAAAAGGCACATCTGTTCAGTTCATAATTTCTGGCACACATATATTTATGTATTTTAAAATTTTTTACTTTTGATTGCTTTGTTCGATATTTTTTATTTAAAATAGTCACACAAAGAAAGTCAGAAGAGCTTTCACTTACACATACAGATGTACTACCATGTACACTGGGAAGACATTTGTAAGACACATACTTCTGTAGCACCGTTACTATTATTTCCTATCTCAATATTGCATATGTAAGTTAAATACTCAGTATTTTCATACAAAACAAAATATGCTCCCTCTCCATACAAGTTTGCTTTGTGAGATGCGTTTTCATTGGATAATGCACAAATTTTTTTATATGTTTGACCAATCGCTGTACTTGTTAATCTCGATTACGAGAATACCAAAGTTACAGTGTGACCAATTGGTTTCTTTACTTAAACACAATTAAACAGTAATCTAACTAAGTTCCATTGCGTAATCAAAATACAATAAGTTGATTTAAAAATTTGCAATGTTATTTTGTACCTACAATTTGAATATTTTACCTTCAACTACATAAAATTATTTCAATAAAATCGTCTGATTTCGGTCTGTTATTCTTAATTACCAGTCATTTCATTATTCTATAATCAATCGTTTCACCAAAATCAACATCTTTTAAAGCAGGGATGGGAGTATCCAATGGCAAAAAAAGCTGAAATCAAGATGAATTTTTCAGCCTGTGGTCCACCCTACCTCGTCTGTGTGTTTGTGTAGAGAAAAGATAGGGAGGGAAGAAAAAAAAAAAACTAAAAACTACTTGGATGATGTGTTACTGATAAGTAATAAAACGCATTTAAAATTTGAAAATTAAATTAGTGAAATATCAATCTTGATAAACAACAAAGTCAAAATTAAGAGAAAAACACAGAGTGCTCATGTGGGGGAAAGGAGACAGGAAGTCATTCTTTGATGAAACAGAAGTCCCCATCATGAATCGTTTGAAGTCTTTACAGCAAAATTAATATTTTGAGTTTTCAGAAAGAAGTGACATACGAGGGAAAAGGAAGGCAAGACAAGACGGAGAGAGAAAAAAAATAAAGAGAGAGAGAAAAAAAAATAAAGAGAGAGAGAGAAAAAAAATAAAGAGAGAGAGAGAAAAAAAATAAAGAGAGAGAGAGAGAGAGAGAGAAAAAAAATAAAGAGAGTAAAATCCAGCCAAATAGCGACCAAAAAAAAAATATAAGGAGGTAAGGCTCTAGCACTTTGGAAAAAAATCAGCTTTTCTTATTGAAAAAGAAAAATAGCAGAGAATTCACATCTATGGAAGGATCTATCAATTTAAGCAGAAATCCACGTTTTTTTAGATTAAAAAAAGCAGAATTCCGCTAAAAAGCTGAAAACTTACATCTCTGTAAAGCTAGCATTACATAATTCCCTTTGAATACTGAAATTCCTTAGATATTTTATAGGACAGTTTTTTTTAGTGATACACACGTAGTCAGGTTCACAGTACGAGTGCTTTTGCACTAAAAAAAAAAAAAATAAAAAAAAATCGTTAGACTTTGGTTCGTTTATCTTTTCATTAAAGACCACATTCGACTCGGTTACAACATCTATTCCATTAAGATCTATTTTAGTTTTCGTTCACAGCACGACGATCACTGCATTCAGGCGTTAATCGAAAGCTTGCTGGTTTGAATCCACCCGGGGGTTATTCATTTTTATTTTTTTCCGTTTACCCATTACAAATCAAACTGAACACTTAAGTGTTTTAACAATCCTATTTAGAAAAAAAAAAAAAAAAAAGGAGAAACAAAAAAGGTACTTCTGCAGTTTACAACCCATGCTGAAACTGACGTTTGTTGTCTTGCAGCAGTTTACGTAAACTGCCGTGAACAGCTGAATGAAACCTTTGTGGGATCAAAATCAAAACGAGGTGATGCTAGCAAACAGGAAAATTTTATGAAAAAAATATGTATTTTCTTTGACGAAGACGTTATCAAATTGGAAAAAACATTTAAATCAAAGAAAAAAAACTGTCATCGTCTGATGATTTTAATGAAAAAAATATTTATTTTTTTGTTATGGAGAAAATATAAAAAAACAACTGTTAGCAAAAATATTTTGAAGTAAACAGCATGGAAAAGCCGGGCTGTAAACTGCAGAAGTACAAAAAATAAAAGAATAAATTAAAAAATCCACTAGAATGCATTCCGGTTTCTTCAAAAATAAGTCAGTCTTAATGCATTATTTTGTGAAATTGAATTTTTTTGGTTTTACATTTCTTTGCTTTTCTACATTTACTAAAATATTGAAAGTTTTGGAAGCTATTTACATCCAATAAAAATTATAGAATAGACATTAAAACCACATTACCTAAACTCCCAGGCTCTGCTAGGTAGAGAGAGCTAGTTGTAGAATCAAAAATAATTGCCCACTAATGAATAGAGGTTTAGCAGTTAATATCATATACCAAACAACAATAGTAAGTAATATCAACAATGAACAAAAATGATATATAGCAGCCACAGAAAATAATTTCAAGCATAGGTATAATTATTACATGATATTTGGAAATGAAAAATACAGAAATAGCACTACATTGTCTAAATATCGGGGATGTGAGTAAACAAGTGAAAAAGAATTTCTTTAAATAAATAAAACGAATATGTTTCAAAATTAATCTAAAATTGTAATAATTTAATTCATTTTAATACAATAAATATTTTAACCTTTTACCATAAAATAATCGTCAGCTAAATATTTTTCAAATCAATAAAACAGAATGCCACTTTTTGAAATGCGGTTATTTAAAATTGTACCGTTTTAGTAAATGGATTTTGAAACAATTTGTTTTAAAATGGGTTAAGTCAGAATTGTTTACCTTAGAGACATCAGATTAATCACCAATCAACCTTTGCTGATAAGACAATCTCATTTTTTTTTTTAAATGTGTGTAAAGGTGATAACGTACATACAAACATGAAATGCCTTAGTGTATTATATATATATATATATATATATATATATATATCTGCACACACACAAAAGTAAAAAGTATAGACTTGAGTACAGTATAAATGGACAATAGAAAAAAACAGCTTCAAATGTAAGGAAAGCTGTAATAAAATTATGACATGCAATACTCAAATACTGCAGGTATTAAAATCAGCTCAATGATTTAACCTTCAGATCAAGCAGAACTATTGTAACCCCCCCCACCCCCCTTCTCTCTCATATATATATATATATATATGTATATGTAAATAAATTTCTAATGGTACAAAATTTTATTAAAGCAATGAATATAGACGTTTGTGACATTTTTTTTTTGTGGAATGAAATTGAAAAGTGTAAAAACGAGAGGAAAAAACCCAAAAAAACAATACATGAATATACTAAGCCGGCTTTCGTCCACACTCATCAGAGTAAATACGTGGAAATAATTCAAGCATTACGACTAAAAACTTAAAAAAGTAGAATGAAGGCCAGTGACAAGTTATGGGGGAAAAAAATGAGGGGGGGGGGAAGGGTCACAAGTGGATCACATTAAGTCCTAGAAGCCACTCCTTTTGTTTACAAAGGGAGGGTTTAAATGACTTAATATATATTGCTTCCAGGACTTTAAGGTGGAATAACGAATGTGATCTACTTATGACAGAAAACCAGTCACTAGTGTAAGCCGACACACATTCGGCGCTATCGGATGTGTTGACTAAATTATTTAATCGGTCCTGGCATATTGCAGGGGGGGGGGATGTGTTGTTTTATTCTGAATTCAAACATTTGCACTGTCTTCCCACGTATACAGCATAGCAACAACATTTAAATTGATAAATAATATTACTGATATGTTGGGGTGGTAGAACATCCTTATGAATTGATTTTAATAAAGGTCGAGCAGAAAAAACAATTCTAGGGTTAGATGCCTGATAACACCGACGCACAGCTACGGAAATTTGGTTAGCAAATTTTATGCTAATATTACCTAACCAGGGTAATCTGAGGTAAGCTGGACATTTTGGAGGACCAAAAAGTTTAGGTTTATGAAAGTGGGTGATCTTGGTAACAATATTAGAATTAACAATATCGAGAGGGTAACCATTTTCGGCAAGCACCTCTTTGATAAATTTAATCACCGAATCAATCAGGGATTCAGAGCAAATCTTTAAGGCACGATGAACCAAACATTTAATCAGATTTATTTTTCTTTGGTTGGGACAAAAAGAGTCTGACAATATAAACCAGTAAATGTAGGTTTGCGGTAAACAGATGTAAGAAACAATAAATCAGATTTATGCACTAGTACATCCAGGAAAGGTGAACTGTAAGGCTGGGTGTAATTGATTGAGTGCATTAAGGAATAATATGGAATCTGACTCATTGTTAAATGTGCAAAATGTATCGTCAATGTATCGAAAGTAAGTAAGTGGTTTATTGATACGGGCCAAAAGATTATGCTCGTGAAAACCTACAAAGATATTGGCCAACCCAGGACCAAGGGGTGACCCCATAGAAATGCCATCGATTTGCTAATACATGACATTATCAAAACTGAATTCGACAGACATGGTAGCAAACTAATAATGTTGTATATTTTCCCAGGAAGAACACCTTTCTTAACCAATTTGAGTAATCGTTTTTGAAAATTACTTCTAATGGAAAAGGGTCATATCATGCGTACTAACAGATCCGAGTCTTTTAAATTTATTGACCCCCCCCCCCCCATTGTTTTTTCTTTTTCCCCCTAAACTTGTCACTGGTCTTCATTCTACTTTTTTAAGCTTTTAGTCGTAATGCTTGAATTATTTCCACATATTTACTCTGATGAGTGTGGACGAAAGCCGGCTTAATATATTTATGTATTGTTTTTTTTTTGTTTCCTCTCGTTTTTACACTTTTCAATTTCACCCCCCCCCCAAAAAAAATGTCACAAACGTCTATATTCCTTGCTTTAATATATATATATATATATATATATATATATATATATATATTATTGTCAATATGTATCTGTGTACAATATGTTTCATGGCTTTTTCTTCTAATCTGAAGTTTAGTTCAAAAATCAAATGCAACCCAACTTCAGATTAGAAGAAAAAGCCATGAAAAATATTGTACAAGATACATATCCCCAATTGACAATAATAATAAAATTAGACGCATTATTTACTATTAGAAATTTAAAACCCAAAATCTTGTAGTAAAAAACAGCCCCTCCCCAACCCCAAAACCACTACACGGAACCAATGTTATTTATAAGTTTAAATGCTTTTTGGGAGAATATAACTTCCATAATAAGGATCAAGACTAAATGCAGTATATTTCGGGATATTTTTTTTCTTCTTTTAACATGTTAATATTTATTTTAAGGCAGAGGGTCCATAAATAAAACAAATAAAATATTAACATGTTATCTTTTAAAACATGTTTTTGTGTCACTATTTACTTGCCTCCCTACGAGGGCAGAAATGAGAGGGGGGGATGAAATATTTATCGCCGTACTTAAGTAATCTTCCGTTTTGTAGAGAAAAATCAGTTTCTAAACGGAAGCAATTTAAAGTTTATGAAGTTTTTGTCCTTTTTTTTTTTCTGTAAGCAACAAATGAAATAAGATTTAACAAATACATAATTTTATTTACAAATCTTTTTATAGCTTATTTCTTATTAAAAAACAAAACTTCGCTATTTACTCGCCTCTCTACAAGGACAAAGGTAGACACAAGGTAGGTTAAAATTACCTCGGAATGAAAATTAAAGTTACTTCAGTTTAGAAGGATTTCTCTATCACTGACCGCAGATAGGAATGATGAAGTGTAGTATCAAAATAATAGATACTACACTTTTGCCTCCCCATGAGGGCGGAGTTAGACTTCAAAAATCAGTTTCCAAACGGAAGCAATTAAAAGTTACTTCCAGGACATATTCCGCGTCTTGTGTTTATGAATTGGGGTCCTTATTGTAGTCTTGATCCCATAATAGTAATAAAGCTAATAGCTACATTGGTTTTACAACCACTACCCTATCCTGCCGCCTCACCATGCATCTTGTAAACTCTACCTCAATTTACCAACATCTACAAAAACATAACAGCCCTCCCTCTGATTTAAGACAAATTCTAGTTAATGACACTAAAATACATTCCAAAACCAATTTGAAACAATTAAAAATACTGGAAGTTATCTACATAAAAAGACAACCTACAAGTAATAACATTATGTATGAAACCAGAGGCAACATTTTAAAATGCTTAACGTAATGAGATTTTATTTTGTGATGCCACTCTGGCGTCGCTGAATTTAAATCATCAACATCTTTCCTGGAATAATGCAAAAACGTTCTATGCGCGTTTCTCTGCCGTCTTTTAAAAATTCTATTCTTTCTCTAGCTTTTTTTGTTCACTTGCTTTTAACACCTGAGGATGATTCGACGAAGAACTGAAAACGTTTGTGAAACCTATGGGGCATTTATTCATTTTTTTTTTTATTTTAATACAAAAAAGACCATCAGAAAAATTTAAAAAAAATTTAAAAAGGTATAATTAAACAGACAAATTCTTTTATTTTTAACAATCTTTGCATGAATGAGAAAATGCTGCCTAAATACACACAATCTCTCTCTCTCTCTCTCTCTATATATATATATATATATATACACATTACAAACGATACACAAGAGTAATTATTATAGAGTGATTATTCATAAAAAAAAATCAGATTTTACTGGTACGATATCAGTTGGTTAATTTAGATTAATTAGGGAAAGATGTATTAAAAGAAAGAGGTCAACACACTTTTTGGAGACAAATATTATTTTTTTGTGTTGAGACAATTTGAATTTTCAGATTTGTTTATAAAAATGGGAAGGGTCATATCGCTTGCACACGGGCAACAAAGTTGAATTATCAAAACAATAATTTAGAAAAGTTATTTTCATTTACAATTTAAAAGGTCACATCAATAGCAAAACAATTATGTTTAGACTAACACAGATGGCCAAATCGGGTTTAGGATTTAAAAGATTACTGAGTGCTCCTGTCCAATCTGATAATATACTTACCCGTCAACAATTAAAAAGGCATGCTATTTATTATAAATGGAGATTTGGTATCTGTCTGAAATCAAAACTATACTGTTACTATCTTTAATCCTCAATTCGGGAGGGGGTAGTGTAGTAGCTGCTATGTTGTCATAAGTCCGTTCTTCCAGGCAGTACCTCTTCCTCTCTGGGAGGAGAGGTAGTGTAGTATATGTTCTGTAATCATGATATCATCCTCTAAAGGTTTACCCTTTTTTAGGAGGGGGGGGGGTAGTCTAGTATCTGTTCTGTTGTCATGATAGTGTCTTTCCAGGCATTACCTCTTCCTTTGGGAGAGTAGTATAGTATATGCTTGTTTGCCATGATACCATCCTCCAGGCATTACCTTCTCCTGGGAGGGAGGTAGGCAGTATAGTATATTTTCGTTAGTCATATATACTAGCAAAAGTATGTGACCGGAGAGATAATATTGCTACTTACTATAACAGACCATGCCCCTATATCATGCCTTGACTAGAGGCTCCTCCTGCATGTGTGAAACAAAGGCTTTTATTGACTGACCAATTGTAAAAGATATGAAACAATCTGATTGGTTAGCCTATTAGATTAGTCACCTCAAGTGAAAATGTCAATATAAATTACTAACTCTCTAAGGGTTCTAGAGAGAGACAATCGAAAACAGGACTGTAAAAAGACAAAGAAGAAAGTCTCTCCAATTCAACCTGCTCTAAGGAAAAAAAAACACAAAGAAAACTTCAAGGTTCTTCAACCAATACTTAACATCAGTCAGACTTGTCTTTTCACCCAAGAAGACAACTAAGTTGCTGTAACATTAAAGTTCTATGGATTTTTTAAAACACAATGTGGGTGCAGAGCAATTGGCAGAACAAACAGTTAGAATGAATGCGATCATCCCAGCAGAGGATCACATTCATTTAAAGTTACATGAAAAATAATTAAAAAATAACAAACAAAATTTAAATCACAATTTTGAAAAGCAGAAGACAAAAATAGAGAAATTATCAGAATTTATTAAATATAATAATTTTTGATATAGTCATCAATTGGCAGGAAGGTGGATTACCTTTTTTTTTTTCATCGTTAAAAAAAATAAAGAATAAAAAAACAAAACAAAAAAAAAAACAAAGTGTCCTTGAAATTATATTTACATGATGAATTGAAAGACCCAAACTATTCTTTATATTCTAAGAATAATTTAAGACGTCTTTTTTGTTCAGGGCCCAACTTGAAATCCCTGTATAAAAAAAAAAAAAATTAAATAATTACAATAATTTCAAATATAATTTCAGACAACTGCCTTTTATATAATAGATAATGAACATGTGATTGGATGTTTTTTCCCCCCCAAAATTGCTACTTAAGAATAATACAAAATTTTTTTTTAAATCTTAAAATTATCAAAACATTAAACTGACTAAACTTATCAATTGTTTTGATGCCATATTTGAAATTATATATATGGAACAGGAAGTGGTGTGACAGTTACTGGCACAAACTGTCAACTTGACATGTGTCCAAGTTCTCTCAGGACCGTAAAGTCACTCTCCTTCTAAGAAAATGTAAGAATACATGTCTATGTCTCCTCTCACTACCTATGAGTGATATAGAAAGGGTGACAAGAATCCAAGCCAACTGACAAAGAAGGAAAACTTTGAAATAACACCTGTGTTTTTCTGCTTATCCCAGCATTGTTTCTGATAGGCTTGAATTTCTCCATGCCACTGTACATAAGAGATTCCGGATAAGAAAAAGTTTGGTGACTGATTGAACAACCTTTGCCTCACTATCATCATTATATTTGGTTTAACATCCGTTTTACATACTGGCATGTGTTGGACGGCTTTAAGAAATTAACTTCCAAACTAACCTATCTCTGTCAGGCCTTTATTTATCCCTCTTTATCTCAAGTCCATTTTTATCAATTTCTCCCATGTTTTCCTTGGCCCTCTCCTGTGAACAGGACCTACTACCGTAACTGTTTTACATCTGTTTACCCTAAAACTCTCATCCATTCTTTCAACATGGCCATACACTTTCTCTTCATGCAACGCATGTCCTCAACCCTCACTGGTCAGGTTTAACTTCCATACATCACTATAAACTCATTATTGCTAAGGCACTGTCAGAGAGTATCCATTTAGACAAGTTTTTTTAATGCAAAGCTATATTGAGAAACTGCAGTGATGGACCAACTTGTACTGACCAAGATTCGATAGATTGTAACCTTGATGTCCAAAGATGGATCCAGTATTGGTATAAGATATGATGATGAAAGGCATAGGATCTTTTACTCTTAAATTTCATTAGTTAAGCAGTTATTAAAATTTAAAGGCTTTTAAAAAAGAAACATAAATAAATGTATATATAGATATAAAAAGAGATATATTCATAATTCATCAACTGAAAATGCAGAAGAATGAAAATGATAAGCAAGCAAAACTAAAATTAAGAATTATTTGTAGAAAATTTACTTACAGAATGCAATCACCAAATGTATTTGCCATCCGGTAAATTGATGATTTGAGGGTTGAACGGAATGCATGCCGCAACATGAGATCATAGGATGTGTTAACATTGTTTGGACTGCGGCGTCCAAGATTAGAAGTTAACTTGAAATGTCTCTCTACATTCTGAAAAAAGAAAAAAGAAAACAAAAACATTTTACAATTATAAAATAAGCTGATTTAAAATGTCAGTTTCTAAATTATTATTTCAGAGATTTCAAGTTGGATAAGATTTTCTTGG
Source organism: Sepiola atlantica (assembly GCA_963556195.1). NCBI lineage: Eukaryota > Metazoa > Mollusca > Cephalopoda > Sepiida > Sepiolidae > Sepiola > Sepiola atlantica. Next base: position 64,361,977 of record OY744524.1, read on the forward strand.
AACTTGATTTTTGGAATAAAAATCAAATATTTTCAATGTCCAATTATTATATCTTGGATAAATCAATGAAACACTATTAAAAAGAAACAGAGTGGTAAAAGAGTCAATAATGTACTGAATTCTGGGACCAGTTGTTAGGAATTGGAATACAATATTAGAAAGTATAGAAAGTGATTAAAGATCTAATTTTAAAAAAATAGACTAGAATCCTTAAAAGAGTTAAATCGGATTTAATCAAGATTTAAAAAATAAAGGGAATTCTAAATATGAATCATATTTTTTTCAAATAACTTTTCTTACAGTGGAAATATATTGTCAAAAACTAAATATACAGTACAATTAGATGTTTTTTTATAACGGAGTAATATATGTTACTTTTTTGGGAAAAAATTACATACTCGAGATAAAGATAGCATTAGTAAATAAAGTTTTAACAATAAACTGCATGAATTCAGAATAATGGTAAATGAATGAATCTGTGCAGTCTTGTCCAATCACTTGATTTTAAGTTTTCCTTGGCTAGCCAACCTTCCTGCAATTTAGGACAGTCATGCTTCTGTATCAGTTTATCCAGGAGGATGAACGTTTCATATGACCATACCAGCATAATCGATTAATCCTTAGAATAACCTCCATGCTGGACAAGTGCAGTGCTTTCAGCAAATCCTCTGACCTGATATGTTGGGTTTGGTCAGATTTCACATTGCAGATCCATCTGATCATGGATCTGTCATTGCGCTGAAGACGAGCGAGATAGAACTAAGTGAGGGCGCAGCATTCACCGTCATATATCATGACACTCCTGACACAGCTGCAATACAACTTACCCCAGATGTAGATGTATATATATAAAAATAAGGCACTGTCATAGTGTATTTTTGTTAAGAAAATCCCACATAGAAAATATCAATTCATAATTAAAAAAATTTTTTTTTTTTTTTTACCTCATACAAGGAGAGGAACACGTCAAGTATAAGTGGCAGATTTTGTTGGACAATTCCAAGGGAATCTTCATGTAGAGAAGCAGCCACAAGAGAAGATAAACCTGAAGGGAAATTTAAAAAGAAAAATATTCAAGAGATACATTCAGCAATATGAAACGGATTTCAATTTTGTTTTAGTTAATAGTTTACATAAAAAATAAAAAGGGTTGGAGTGGAGAACATTTTTTATTTGGGGCAAAAATTTCTTGGGATCTCATAAAAATCTTTGCACATCTTGAAAATGAGTAAATACATTATTACAGTTAGATTATCAACCGTTTAGTGTGTAGTAGTTTCATGTTGATGAACTATTTTCTTTTGTGTAAGCTTATGTGGTAAAAGAGAAACAGTCTACTTTATGACGGCTTCCGGTTTTGAAATTGACAAGCAATGTTTATCAAAAATTTTTAATTTCCCTAAATATAAACTATTTAAAAAGTATTTTTAAACAAAACAAAACATTCCAATTATAAAAAAAGTCCAATTTGATAAAAAAAAAAATAAAAAAAAAATTTATAATTATAAAAACAGTTTTTGTTAAAAATTATCTCCCTTGCCTAACAGTTAGCTGAACTGGTTACAAAATGTCTACAGATACGCAAGATCGTTTTTTTCTTCTTTTTCTTATAATTTAATAAATACTGGATGAATTTGCATAATTTTTTCTGTACAATCTTATTTTCAGCTACATTTCTCTAAATATTTTCATGTCATTGTGAAACGAAAGAAGCACTCATTTTATCTATTGTCTGACTGGTATTCTCATCTCAGAAATTTTGAAGACACTTTATAGCATGTAACAGCAGTATAACAGAGCTAATGTACATTATCAGTTTGGAACTCCATCTTGCTAAGAATAGCAATACACATGAAAGAATTTAAATAGCTTAAAATATCTCAATAATGGCATATATAGAAAGAGCTTGATGATCTAAGAAAGAATCTTTTTAAATTTTTTAAATCTGACTAAAAATAAGGAAGCTATGATTATTTTTGTGCCTTGCATGATTGAATATTTTTCCCTCTTTAAGACCATATGCATACGAAAAATCAGTTTTATTTATACAAATATCAAAATCTGCTGTTTTTCGTTCTCTCTCTACATGTCTTGTCACGATCCTTCTTAAAGTAGCGGAAATGAAAGTTGTCTGGTTTCTTTGAAACTGAAAAATGTAACTCAGCACGATGGGTACATGTTATACTTTCCTTGGAACTCAAACACAGGAGACAGAAAGAACATGTGAAGGACAGCTACCCTTTGTTGTTCTGGAATGCGAGTCTCTTTCCAAACAGTAACTACTCAACTTGTTCCCCTTCCTCTCCAGCTTCCACTTTAGCCATCCGGTAAATAAACTTATATTTTAATTTTATCGTATTTATTTCCTTTTTAATATCTTAATTTCCATTGTTTAGAACATGTACTTGTGTTATTTTTGCTTACACTAAGCATATTAGGAATTTATTTGGATAAGGGCAGGTGAAGTGCTCTTCAGCCTTGGTGGGAAATTACCTAGAGATGGTGCCTCAATAAAAATACTGGTCCCTATCACCTCATTGGGTTTGTGTCAGGAAGGGCATCCGCCCTATAAATGTTTTGCTTCAGTTAAGGAAATAACTTTCAAAGAAACCTGACCAGAAATAAGTTTGGAAGTCAATTTCTAAAATCTTTCCAACACATGTCAACATGTAAAACGAATGTTAAACCGAAATGATAGTGATGATGATGATGATTCGGTTTTTTAAAGTTTTGTTACTAATGACTCACCACTTACCTAGGCTAAAACACATTCAAGGATAAGGGTTAATGAGATGGGTAGATTGACAGTTGAATGATGATTAATACTATGAAAGGATTGAAAATCTCCACATACCATCCACTCAAAACAACAGCCGACTCAAGAAACAGCAATTCTTCTCCCTTTGTCAGAAACACCAATCAGTTAAGAGTTCTGCTGACAAAAAAGTTAAAGCAGAGTAATGCGTTAGGATGACTTACCTTCTACGGCCCAGATATGAATTTGTACAGAAGAGAACAGTTTCCGAGCAGTAGCATCTGACAGGTCACGCAGAAAATAACCAAAAACAGGCTTTTTCTTTAAAGCATCCAATATCTATATTAAAAAAAAAAAATTATAGTAATTTTGTGTGTGCTTATATATATATATTAATTAATCAAGTTCAAATATATTGAACACAAAACCAATATTTTTTCAAAAGTGCTCAATACAGAGTAGAGCTTTTATAAAATTAAAACGCAAATTAGTGTCGACTGTCACCAATGTTTATTTAAATTATATGTATATATATATACATATAATATTTTTGCACAAAATATTTATTATTACCTACAGACAGTGTTTCATGCTTATGAAATCACCAGTGTAGAAGATGGTAATCACTGCCGATTGACGGATTCGAACCCAGTTAGAAAGTTACATTTGACTTTGCAGCCTGATATCCTACCCCGAGGACAGCATTGATCAGCACGTAAAAAAAAGTTAATTTAAACTCTATATTATATAAAATTAAGCAAACAAACACAGCAAGCAAGTCAACTGCAGAGGCAGGAACATCGCATTTTGCCTAGTGTGACGGCTTGTTTATAAATTCACCCAGAGGCACATCCTTGTTTTTAATGGAGGGATAACAATATTTTTATATACACACATTATGATAAATACTTCAAAATTCTTATGTACATACACATGTGTTTCATCCTTTTCCGGGAATCGTTAGTGTGGAGGATGATTGTTTTACCGGTTACACGATTCGAAACCCCATATATATATATATATATATATATATATATATATATAGACATAATTTATGAGAAAAGAAACAACAGTATTGAGAATCGATATCAATATACTGTATAGCAGAGAGAGGTTTTATCATAGGTCTGTACACTCATATTAAAAGTTTAGAATTAGGGCTGTGTGCCAAAATATTGTGTCATAGACACAAAGTCTGACACGTCATGGATAAGATGAACCAAGCTTTCTTTTTTTTTCTGGACCGCACAATTTGGAACAGAAGCTCCCTCCCCATATGAGAGATGGGTATTATGTATGTATACTGGAGAAGAAAAATAAATCCCCCTTAAAGTATGATTTTGTGTTATTTTAATAACTTTCACAAATGCTGTTATTAAGGAGATGATTGCAATAAAAAACAGATGTTATCCACTTATGACACGTAAACAAAACAAGGTTTCAAAGATATTTTGTTTCTGGTCTGGAATCAGAGAATTGGTCCTCTGTAGTGCAACACTACTTAAGATTGCTAAAGATATCAACTTTCTGATTTTCACATATAAGGAATTTGATAGCCAATGGCAAAAAAAAGCTGGAAGCATTTTCAGAGATGACTGTCATAAGAGGGAAAATCAGCTTTTTCTTATTTTAAAAAAAAAAAAGGCGGATAACTCACATCTCTGAGGGGCTCTAGTGATTTAAGTAGAAATCCGCCTTTTCTGGATTTAGAAAAATCGGAATTTCGATAAAAAGCGGAGAACTCACATCCCTGATATACACTATTACAATCAAAATTAGTATCGACCATCAAAATGTGCCAATCAGTATGTTAGTGTGTGGAATCCTTCAAATACTTGAGGAATTTTCCTTTATGGTGACTGTAGCGTTGGCAAGGGGATTCTAAACAGAATTAGACAACAACAAAGATGAGAATAGTAGTCGGAATAATCCAAACAATCCTCATCTAAAAAATATTCTGAAACAAAGTCAATTCTATTCAAATGTCTATGAAATAAAAAGATTTAACTTAAGGGAAACTGTTGAAAAAAAACAACAACTTCCTTTTTCATTTTTCTACCCCCACCCTCTTCCCTGTGGTTAAAAACACTTAGACCGAAATGACAAGTTGCAATGATGATCACAGAGAATGAGAGAATAGGATAAGGATGGAATGAATTTGTCTTGCTTGGGAGAATGATTAAAGATAAAAAATTTGCTTGTTTTGAAAAGTAACTTTTGTTTCAGATGGATTGGGAGGTGGCCATGGTGAAGTGTATAACAATGCTGACTAGACAACCTGGGTGTGCCAAGTTTGAATCGAGTCAATTCAATAGCACTACTTTCACTCATGTATATTGGTAACCTTCACATGGTCTCAGAAAGGAATCAGGGAAACCAATGCCAACAACAGACTAAAGCCGGTCAAAATAGTCGTACCATGCTGATCCATACAAATTGACTTTATTATGGATTGGTTGTGTGCAGCGTATATTTTATTTTAATGGGAAAGATCCAGAGTTTACTGCAACCTTTTAGATTTTTAGGCCCCAAGCAAACAGAACACGCATCTAGCAGTATCTCTGGGAACATATTTATATCTATTTTAAGATAATAGATATTTTTTTTCTTCAATTTATTACTTTTTCTTTTAACCACCACCTAATTAGTAAAGTCTACAATAAAAATGAGTAAATAAAATAAGGATTTTACCTTTGTTGATAGACTTATTTTAACTTTTTCATCCTTGTGTAGTCCACCAGCTGTTTAAAGAACATGTAGACATTTGATTAGTATGAAACACGTAGAAGAAATTTGTGCATACCCCCGCCCCTCCCCCCCAAAAAAACAACAAATAACACACTTTTACAAATTTATCAATTAAAACATTTTCTTTCTAATTATTGAATGAAATATTTTTGTAACAAAAAAATAATATTACCACAAAACAATTTTGTACTTGTTGACATAACACTCCCCGATAAATACGCTAAATAAAATTCTGATTTTAAGAAAATACTTCTGGTGTAAAAGAAAAAAAAAAAGTAACCAAATTTTACGGAAAGCAATCGAGTAGTTTTTTTTGTTTTGTTTATTATGTAAGAGTTGAGAGATGCCATTTTCTTAATTTTTATATATAAATCTCCAGAAGCACAACCCCATGCGAGAAAAACGAGTACTTCTGGCGATTTGTGTGCAAGCCTAAGAATATCCTCCCTTCAACAAACTCTTCTCACAAAGCGTCTTTGCTGATTTCATCAGGCTCTTCAGGTCATCAGAGAAGTCATCAATCTGGTTCCACTTTGGGATTGGAAGAAGTGATATTGGTGGCCAACTCAAAATATTGCTCAGAACGATAAATCAGGATGCAGAACTCATCATTGGTTCATGTAACTACGGTGTTCAGAGGAATCAAGACTGGCTCAATGATAGTAATGGACTGCAATACTTGGTTGGTCCTTATTTGGAAGGAGCCGGCTCAACCGACTCAAGGTAAATGTCATCAAAAGTCAAGTAAAAAAAGATACCAGTAGAATAAATTTATAGTAACCTGTTTCCAATGCTTGGTGAGTAAATTGAAGTCTATCACTTGTTATGTTATGAAATAAATTGAAAATTTGCATTGTAACAATGTTTTCATCTGTGCGATTAATATTTACCAAAGGATTAAGTGTGTTAACTAGATCAATCGTTTAATTGATCCGTTTTTGAATAAATCAATCCTTGAATAAAAAGAAATGCTAAAATATCAAAGAAATTCATTAGAAACCAATAGCTTTTGTTGACCAACATCATGACTTACCAGTTTCATCAAGACTAATATTTCCCACTGAGGTCGGCTTCATAAAACCTGAAAAGGTTAAAAAGTAAGAATTACTTAGGAAAGAAAAAACAAAAAAACAAAGCAAACTGTCTTAATATTGATGGAGACTAAACAATCTTTTATAGTAAAAAACGGGAGTAAATGTGCAATATTAACAAAAAGAGCAAAAAAAACAAACAATTATAATAATAAATACAGATATTTTAATTCTTTCATGAGAAAATTTATTTTTCCTTTGGTTTCGGAGCACAAGAATAATACTTTAAACTGCAAGCCAGAAATTACTTTTACAGTTTAAAATTACTTCCGAACTTTCAAAGTAAACATCTCAGCCATATTTTAATTTATTTATAGATTGAATTGGTTGACTTGTATTTACTATAACGTGAAACTTCAAAATCCAAAAGTAATTTTGAAGCCATTACATTGTTAATTCTGATGTAAATTAGTAAAGCAAAAGTCATGAATTATGGTTTATTTGTGCTCCCAAACCGAAAACATTACTTTTCTGCATTACTCATTGTTGTGTAAAAGTAGCAATACCCACTGACAATAAAACGGTTTAGATAATGACAGATTTCAAGAGAGGGAGGGAGGGGGGGTTCTACTAAAATAGTCATATTTTAAAATCCAAAGCACTTTAAGTCCTCAAAATACCACCATTTTGTTCAGAAATGAATTATCTGTTCACATTAATAAATAATAATCTGCATGATATATTTGAAGAGTTTTAAGCAAATTAAGTGATAAAAATGTTAACACTATTAAACGGCTATTTTCGTCACCCCATAAATTCATTACTACTCCTCTATGAGGAATTTTGTCATGAAATTTGGAAAACAATCAGGAAAAATATCAATTTCAATTATTGTCGGGGTACGAAATAAACTGGTTTATTTTTTTTTTGTAGTGTTAAAAATAAGACTTCACCATGAAAAAAAAGAAAATACTTTTTTTTGCTTAGAAAAGTTAACATGGTTTGTGGTTCTTTTATAAAACAGTGGCTCTTTCAAGAAATACTGGTTTTCAAATATACTCAACTTTCGAACTTTAATTCTAGTATAATAATGACTTTCTAGTAGTCAATTAAAAAATAAAAAAATAAGATTCTACTTTTTTTAGGCGATTACATGTGAACACCCTAAAAATCTTGGCATAAAAAATAAAACAAAAAATAATTTAGAATTTAGGGCGGGGTATCAGTTTCGCATATAAATTTAACGTAAAATGATCTCCCATTTCACGAAAATTCTTGCCTTTTAGTGCAATTTAAAAAATATGTTTTTGATATTTTTTCAAACTGAAAACTTAATATAAAAAAGTAATTACCCATCCACTGAACGTGTTGTACCATTAACCTTAAATCTGAGTGACAAGCCACCCTCTAAAAAAACTTCCTTAACCTTAAGTCTGAATAACAACCTCCATCCCAAAACAAAAACTATTCCTTAACCCTATCACTAACCCTAAGTCCGAGTATTAGAATTCAGTTTCTTGTACATAAAATGCATTACAATTTAACTGAGTTCTCTAACTTCTTTTTTTAATGGATACATGGTATTTTTAAGGTATTGCAGCATATTTATGAACATTACTTGGAAACCATTTCTGGAGATTTTCAGTGGCATATTCTGATTCCTTGTACAAAAATACACTTATATAACAAATTTTACTGCTTAATCTTGTGCTTTAACAGAGATATAACATTTTTACTGAAAAATTAGTGTAAAAAATGTGACAAAACGCATATAGTCTTATAGAGGGAAAAAATATCCATTGTGCGAGGCACAAAAATAGTCATAACTTCCTTATTTTTAGTCAGATTTAAAAAATTTAAAAAGATTCTTTCTTAGATCATCAAGCTCTTTCTATATATGCCATTATTGAGACATTTTAAGCAATTTAAACTTTTTCATGTGTATTGCTAATAAAAGAACAATTTTTATAAAATAAGCCACATCTTTCTTTCTTTCTTGTGCCAGCTCCCTCAAAGCTGCAGCTCGGTCTTGGCAAGCCAGGTTCTCGTCTCGTCATCAAGGTCCGCTATGCCCTGCTCGCCATTGGGTGGTTTGAACAGCGGGCATTCCTCTATGACGTGTGTAACTGTCTGTTCTGTGTGGCCACATTCACAGGCAGCACCTTCTCTCAGACCAGTCTCTCATTGTGGCAGAAAAACGGCCCACACCAGTTCTCAGGCGGTTCAGATTGGTCCATTGCCTTCGTGGCAGCTCAGCCCCTGGTATGTCGTCTGGGTCAGTGATGAACCTGTGCAGTCGGTGTTTGTCAGCTTGCTGCCAATCTTCCCTCCAGCGGTTCTTGGTCCACATCTGCTTTGAGGTGGTGTCTGGGACGGTTTCCAGAAGCTGATGCGCGTGCTGGGAGAGTGCGTGGCGTGATAATAATAAGCTACATGAGACTGCATATATGTTTGTATTGTACACAATACAGATAATACTATTCTTAAAATGCTGAATCAGTAATCATTGTACATTTCATTTGTTAATGATGCGCCACACCGAAGACAATCGTGAATTAACTTGGCTTTACAAGCTCTTCTCTATCCTCATTATTTGTGATAACACCTCGAGTATGCTCTCGGCCTGCCAAGCCAGCTGAACATTCAATGAAACTTCCTGATGCGTGCATGTTGGTTTCGAAAAGGGACATTTTATTAATTGTTTTTTTTTTAAAATTAATATTGAATAAATATATCTTTTTATTTCATTTGTTATACATTTTTTTAAAAGCGAGTTTTTATAAATAACTGTTTATGTGTCATTCTTTTTAAATTTTATTGTATCATTTTGCTATGTATTAGCAATATTTTTCTTATATTACAAATTAATTTAATAGAAGGATACCCCTCATCCAATGTCACAAAAACTTTGATTTCAAAGTAGCTGTACCTAATCAGGATTGACTGGGATTCATTAATTTCATGTTAATTTAAAAAAAAATTTTGTTTGCACTTTTATAAGTTATACAGGAAAAGAAATAACATTTTAGTTTTTATTGTTTTATTTAAAAAAAAAAAAAATTATCAAAATTTTGAATCAAAGTAAATTAAAAAATAATGTGTAAGTCATGTACAGGCGAGAAACACACATACACAGAAACATGTGAAGTGGTGACAAAATGTTATTAATATAGAGAGGATAAAGGAGAGAAGAGATGAAAGAAAAATGTTCATGTCACGGAGATCATTTTTTGCAGGTGAAAATATGAGTTATCTCCATTATGTTATTTTTTAGCTATTTAAAATTGTCGCCATTGTAACAATTTTCCTTGCTGGAATGATTTTTTGTTCAAACAAACTGAAACAATGGAACTTTTGGTATTGGAAAAACAAAAACATGTTGGAAGGAAAAAAAATATAGACAAAGTGGCTAGTCAGAATCAAATATCAACCTGTCATATGCAATGCTATTTAGGTCTAAATTCTAAAGTCTGGCTGACTTAATTTTATATATTAGATAGACTTACCAGAAGAAAATAATGTAATGTAGGTAATGCGGAAAAATGAAAATGAAAGTTCTTATTTGCAAAGTCACCAAATACAATAAGCAGGAAAAAAAAAAGAGAAAGATTATTTATTTGGTGACCTAGAAGAATAGTTTCACTTCAAGAGGAATAATAGCATGAAAGAATCTTAATTAAACTATTTATTAAGTAAGTATGTGTTTTTTTAAAATCTTGTAATATAATCTTGTTATTTTTTATATTTTAGAAAAATGCGAGCTCATATTATGAAAGCTTTAAAAACATAAAAATATTTCCCTTCCCTCACATTAAAAACATGCAATGGCATCTCATCAACAATCTTCTAAATTCTATTAAAGACATAATTTTTTTTTTTTTAATAATTTATAGCTGCCATTTACTTTACGAAAGAGATTAACAGTAAACAATTCTTAAATGTTTAATTCTAATGTATAAATAATTCAAATTAACAAAAATATGTCAAAGTATAAATTACAAAATAGCTATTTATACATATAGATATATAAAAAAAAAAAATAGACATGTGCCATTATATTAGAGATGAATGTTCCAACTAATTAAGAGATTAATATTTTGAAAAGTGTACCAATCACGCATATTTACAGAAACGCATGTACGGAAAGTCTCAAGACAACGGTATTATTGTATTCTAACAGTAGCAGCAATGACTGACTTTCAGAGTCAGCATTTTATTTGCATGGTTCGATATGTACCCTGAAAAGACAAAGTTTTATTTCATATGTACACAGACATGAAAGAAGTAAATAGACACCCTTATTATCATTAATAATGAAGAGTGCTGTCAGGGGGTCCTGATGGATCTAGGTAAGATAATATTGATTATCCCCCCCTTCCCCCCACTCGCTGATGAATTTGACAATCAGTCTGTTAACAGTGGAAAGTGGAATCCCGAGGTTTGCAGTGATTTGACGCTGATTAAGTCCACCATCACATTGACCTATAAAATGGCTCGTCTGAAACTGAGAATTCTAATTTAAAAATGTAAAATAAGAGAACATAAATCTAGTGAACGTTCATGGATGGACCATGCCATTTTTTTTGTTTTGGTGAATGCAAACAGTAGTGATAACTAAATGCTATGTAAAAAAAGGGTGAGTTATTTGAAGTTATGTACAAGTATATAAATCCTCAAAACAGTTGTTCAAGGTTCTCTTGGATATGCTTGTGGTGGGCTGCTGAACTACATCCTGGAAAAATCTGTTCCATGGAACTGCGATATGGACAGAATAAGCAGCCTTTCGTCTGTTGAGTACAGCTTCTGCGTATGACAGCAGAGGCCCTGGTAAAGTGTCATGGTGAAAAACCAGTTGGCTACCATTTCAGAATGGAGACATGAATATTTCCTTCATTGTAAATGACACCTATAAGAACGCATAGTCTTTTACAAAGTAAGCTTGTATTTTATGCACAAAACTTCTTTATTGTTACATTATGTTCCGGATTTCTTTGTTTTTTTTTGTTTTTTTTTTTTTACAAGAAATTAACGAAGGAAAAAAAAAATTAAATAAACAACGCATTTTTCTTAGAAAGTAAAAGAAAGATTTCAGCTGCTTTTTACATTAGTATAATCCTTCACTCAGACCAATATTTGTATATTTATATATATAAAAATATATGTACTTCCTTGCCATCATGCAAAATTTAGCGGGTAAAAAACCCCTCTTTTCTAGCTGGACAAAACCAATTTCAAGTTATGAAGGGAAGCGAGAAAGCAAATAGCAAGTCAGACAACCTTCACCGTCTGAAATGAATTTAGAAAGAAATCTTCCACTCTATAATAAATAGTCAACCGTAGGTTTTTTTTCTTCTTTTAATCATGTGAAATAATAATTTCTATGAAGATAAAATTATATTAGTAATCTTATATGAATATTTTAGTAATATATCTAGATAGAAAGTGCAAACACTGGCGAAGCATAATTTTTTCCCCCATCATTTTTGATGGAGGGTATACATAAGTATATGATAATTTCGGCTTTTATCTTTTGAAGCAAAGCTTATCCTGCTCATACAACACAAATCTTCTGCATTTATTTTCTTGAAATCTCAAACTAAACTTTGGTTAATACCTATCAAATCATATCAAGCAATAATTTTGTATGAGAATTGTTAGGATACTCACGGTTAACAGGAGCCATTGAATTTTGTATAAGCCAATTTGAAGCATTTTGTTGTGGAACAGCAGCAGAAACAAAGGCATTATGATTGAACTCCTGAGTAGAGTCCTTCAATGCATTTAACGTCTCTAAACAAGTATGGTAAATCTGATTCCAATTCTTTGGGTGACACCCTTAGAAAAAGAAAAAAAAATATATATATATGAAAGGAATGCAAAAAAAAATTTTTTTTTAATGGAAATCGCTCCAGACAAGGCATGAAGCACTTGATGTAAGGAGCTAAAAAGAACGAAAAATGATTGTCGCAAAGACAAGAGATGCCTATTGGCCTTCATCTTTAAAAGAGAATAGAGTTCCACAAGCCTGCAGTTCTTAGAAATAAGCTACTAGAATAGGAAGCTGCATTAGAATGAGGTATCAAAACTCTGAATCGATGGAGACCACTCGACCAATGAGTCAAACAAGCTGGAACAAAGGAAGCAGGGAATAGATCAGACAAGTCTGAAGAACACATGCCATAATAGTATTTATGGAAAAGACCGAGACTAGCAACATCAGGTCTGTGAGAGAGAGGATGCAGAGAAGAAGAAAGAGTGGGGGTCAATCAAATTACAGATACGTTTCTGCACCTTATTAAGAATCTTCAAATGGGACAGAGATTCACCAGCCCAAATATGACAACAGCACTTAATGTATAAGATTTAATAGCCAGAGTTTATTTGTAGGCACAGTCACACATTAATGGTTATGACTAGGCCCTAAATAAACAATTTAAGTAAAGAAGTATAATCTAATAATGAGACGCCTTATGAAAAAAAGTATCCAAATGTATTCTTTTAATATCCAAACAGAAAATATGAACAAAACAGAAATGTGACTGACCGATGGAATTTAAAAATTTTTTTTTTTTTTTTAAATCACCATAAAGTTTCCTAATCTGCCTAGCTCCCATTTGGAAAGTGAGGGTGGGTTGAAATGATGTAGTAGTAGTAGTAGTTCTACACCCTCCCTCCCACAAGTTTTATACAGATGAATGATTTGAATAAGTTGTTATTGATGAATAGTAAAAAATACATTTTGTATACAATAATCACAATACTTAAAAAACAATTTTGATTAACAAAATGTCATTTCAGTAAATTAAGTAAGCGTTGGTTCTCTAACTGGTCCACTTCAGTTTGTGATTCCAGTAAATATATAAGTTAATTTGTCAAAGAAATCAGTTTTAATCAATTTTATAAAAAATTAAAAATTAGGAGAAATGCAATTGGTAAGCGGGATGGAAGGGGACAAGAAAGCTTTCTTCAATGAAACAGCTAAAAACCTATACCTCAAACCACTTAAATTAGTTTCTGAATAAACATTGAAAATAGTTTGAAGTTAAAATCCTAGCAATCTATAACTGATATTGCAAAATTTAATTTTTACTTTTCAAAATAATATGAGTCTTAAAGCCAGGCTGATGACCTCAAAGGAAGATTAAATCTGGACAGCAGAGGAAGATGTGTGCAGAACAGGAGACTTCGATGGTATGGCCACGTTGAAAGAATAGAGTTCTTGGATTAGTAGATGTAGAACAGTTGAGGTAGCAGAGTCAGTTGGCAGGGGAAGGCCAAGGAAAACAGGGAGGGGGTGGAAAGTGATAAGGATGGATTTGAAAGAAAGATGGATAAATAAAGACCTGGCCAGAGATAGGTTAGTTTACAAATCAATTTCTAAAAGATGTCGAACACATGCCAGCATGTAAAATGGACGTTAAATCAATGATGATAGTATGAAGTGCATTAACCCGATCAGTCATTTGGTTTGTTTGTTTTCAAAACTTTTTAGGGTCATTTAATAAACCGAATGTGATGAAATAACTGACAATAGTCATTTAAGCTATTGTTAAGGGTTTAATTTTGGCAAGAAATGGGATATTATGGCTTGACTGGATGCTCCTCCTAGATACGTCAAATGAAGGCTTTGATTGGCTGACCAATCATAAAATAGAAAAATGCAAAACGATCTGTGGCTTGTTAGCCAATCAGAATAATCAGCTCCAATGAAAATTCTCTATAAAAGAACTAACTTTTTAAAGGTTCAGTCAGAAATAAATCAGTGATCGATCAAAAACTAAGAAAGTCTCTCCAAATCAACATCCTAAGAAACAAAAGCGCAATCAGACTGACCAAATCTCCAACTAAGTTGTATTAATTCTAAAGTTCTGTGGATCTTTTCAACACAGCATAGGCACAAAACTATTGACAGAGCAGCTAGTCGGAATGTATGTGGTCATCAGAGAGAGAGAGAGAGAGAGATTGTTTTTTTTATCAAGAATATGTACCTAGAAAGATTAAAGAATTACTGTACTAATATTTAAAGAACTAAAATGTGACCCGTTAGATCACTCATTGAGCTAGGGTTAGATTGTTTGAATCAGAAAAAACTGAGTTTGCAAAAGCCAGTTAAATTTAAATTTAAAATAAAAAGGAAACATCCAAAATTAGTCTCTTTCTGTTCGCTATATCTCCCTCTCTCTCTTTCGCTTTCTAGCTACAGGTTGAATAGTATTACTACTTTTAGTGATATTTCCTTTTGTTTATAATTGACTATTCCAATTTTAAATTTTATAGTTACTTTTATTACTTTTGTTAATAAACAGAGCAAGAGAGCGTTAGAAGTGTGTGAGACACCATATAAACTAAGAGGGGGCTTAGTGTGAGAGTCAAACAACACATAGTGAGAGTTATAAACAGAAACTTAGTAAGAGATGGATCACTTGGTGAGTTATTGCAAATTATAGTTAATTAAAACAATTAAAATGGATTTTTTTTCAAACAACTCAATCCACAAAATTAAGGAATATTTTAGCATGTATTTTGTGTGATTAAAATATATAAGAAAAAGCCTTAGAGAAACAAACGTTAATTAACTCAGCTTTAATATAACGGACAATGAATAGTCAATGATTACTTGTATTTGGATTATTCTCACTATTGTTCTCATCTTGGTTGTTATATTCACGTTTCGTCCGATGTAACCTTGGGTACATCTTGTCGAACTTTGGAATTATGCCGATTACTTTAGAAGAAATCTGTCAATCTACTTTAGATGTAAGAGATGTGATTTGAAAGAAATGCAAGGAATAAATCTTCACCTGGAAAAGTAGCACTGAAAATTACTTGACGCCGTGCAAAAGAAAATCTGGACAATTGGAACAAATCCTGGAATCCAAGATACTGGAATAACAAAACAAATAAAATTAAAATCATTGATAAATTTTTGTTGCAGGAAATGTTATAGGAATGGAAAATTTAAAAAAAAAAAAAAAGAAAAAAAGAAAAAAGTAAAAGTAAAAAAAAAGAAAAAAGTAAAAGTAAAAAAAAAGAAAAAAGTAAAAAATGAAGAAAAAATGAATGAAAAAGAAGAAAAATGCAAAGGAATATTTTTCGAACAGGCTGTTATACAAGATTTAAAAATTTACATTTATCCTCAGTGATTCTTATTTTCATAAAGTTTTAGCCATTGCAATCCTGTCTTCTGTCATACATAACCGTAAAAATCTTTTTAATTGAATGTAGAGTACAATGGCCGAAATGTGAATATAATAACAACCATGATGAGAATAACAGTATGAAACACTGTAACAATATTTAATGTGATATAAGTTACGTAAAATATAGGTCAGCGAATGGAATGTGTATAAAATCTGGTTGCATCTGAAATTCAAGAGAAGGTTGTTTTGGCAGGTTGTGATTTAAGAAATTCAGTAGGTAAAATTATTAAAATAATTTTTTGTTGTTAGAAAAGAATGTGTAAAATTAGAAACAATCGTTGATAAATACGGTGAGCTGATCAGAAAATGGGGAACAGTAAACTTCATTTCGAGAAGTGAGTATGTTCTGAGCTTTGCTCCCCTAGTAGGGCGTCCATTAGGCTCTCGGTAGATAACAAAAAGTATTTTTTCTTTAGACTAATAGATAGAATATAGATATTTTGTCATTCAAAAAACCAAAAGATGTAATGATGACATCACAAATTATGTAAAAAAGAAAAAATGCTAAAAATTACATAAAGGTAAATTTTGATTTTAGTTTCTTATTGAACAAAAAAATTTTTAAAAATCTACTTTTGAAATTTAAAAAAAAAAAGAAAATTTCTAATAAAAACGAAAAATTAAGCTCTTAAATATATTTGAGAATATAGCTTCCACAGTATGTTTCGATCTAAAAAAGGAAGTATTACTGTACATTACAAAAAACTCGTTTTTAAAAATAAGTTCCAAAAGTTTAGTAAAAATCTTACTATCAATTGATTTTTCATAGAATCTTAAAACATGCGAGTACGTGGCTATGTTAAAAGTAAATGTAAACACGGTTTCGAATTATTTTCTTTAGAAAAAAAAAATATTCATGGTTTCTTCTTTTGAATGCTCCCAAAATTATGATAAAATTAATCTTTATTTAAGTTTCATTGTGGTAAAAATAGAATATGGTAATTTCAATAATCAAAGTGGAGGTTCCTAATATACAGCATATGAGAAATGAGCAATTTATTATGATACATATCGTGTATATTCATATTTTCTTTGTAAATATCAAATCAATTAAAATTTGGAAGAAAATACCACACTTACTTTAGCTGAAAAAAACTTTCAATTGTACATGAATTTGTCAAGTCATTAAAATCAATTACGTTTTGGATTAAACATCTTAACATCACTCAATAAATCCTGGGTCGGACATATAGATGGCACCACTAATAAAAAAAAAAAAAATTAAATTAAAAAAAAAAAAATTTTTTAAATGATTTTTTTTTTAATTAAGTACAAACCTTTGAATGATACATGTCAAAATTTGAGTCCAATCAGATTATTAGTTTACACATTAGTTTTTTAAGTGAAGCTACAAAACAATGGAAAAATCTGAATTTCATGTTGATAAGGCATTGCACTCTAATGAGAAAAAATACCGTTCAAAGCAAAATAATGGCTTGATAATTGTTATTCAGACACTGCTCCGTGGGAAACAACAGTTAAGAGGTGGTATGCTGACTTTAAACATGGTCGTACAGACACACATGATAATGAACACTCAGGTCGCCTAAATTCGGCACATGTCCTGGAAAGCATAAAAAAAAGTCCAAACTCATTTTGTTTGATCATAAGTTGAGGTTGCGTAAGATAGTAGTTGAAGACATCAGAAGACAGTGTATTCGGTATTTTGCATGAACATTTGTCAATGAGAAAGTTGTGTTCAAAATGCGTTCAACATTTGCTCAGCCGATAAAAAACATGTTGACAATTCAGAGCATTGTTTGCAACTGTTTTAACGCAACAAAAAGGAGTTTTTGCGCCAATATGTGATAATGGATGAAACCTGGATCTCCCATTTCACTCTGGAGTTAAATTAGCAGTCAGCTGAGTGGACAGCAGCAGGTGAAAGCTGTCCAAAGCGACCAAAGAGAAACATTAGCAGGCAAGGTTTTGTTCCCTGTATTTTGGATGCACAAGGTATTTCGTTCATCGATTAGATTAAAAAAGAAAGAACTACCAATAGCGAAAATTATATAGCATTATTGGTACGTTTCACAAAAGAAAAAAAAAAAAAAAAAAAAAGAAGTCACAAATGAAAAGGAAAGATGCTCTTTCACCAAAACAATGCACTGTCATAAGTCGATCTCAATGATGGCAAAACTACATTGCTTCCGCATCCACTCTATTCATCAGATCTGGCCCCCAGCGACTACTGGCTGTTTGCAGAGCTCAAAAGAATAGTCCAGGGAAAGAGATCTGGCCCCAATGAAGAAGTAGTATTGGAAACCGAAGGGTGTTTTGAAACCAAAGACAAATCTTTCTACAAAAAAGGCATCAAATTGTTAGAGAAACATTGGAATCACTGTATCACTTTAGAAGGAGATTATGTTGATGAATAAAATTGAATTTTGCTTAAAACTTGTTATGTTATTAGTTAGGCCAGGGACTTATTGAGTGATGAGTTACCTCTTTTATGTCTTAAATGAGAAGGAATGTTTATTTTTTGTTAATGAAATATGCTTTGCTTTGTTTTCAATGAATATAAAAAGAAAACTTACCCGAAGCCAAGCGTTGTTCTTGCAGGTGAGAGCATTATGAAGACATTTGTTTGAAAGATGCTCAAATCCAGATTCAATATTGAACTCATAACTCTAAAAAAAAAAAAAATTTTTTTAAATACAAAAAGAAATTAGACATAAAAATTAAAAATTTTTAACTTCCAAATAATCTGAAGGACAAACGTCGCCACAATATTTCACACACACCTAATATGTAAATTTAGTTCAGATTTTCGAACTTAGACCTAAATAGCATTGCATCTGACTAATTGATGATTTATTCTGCTTAGGCTTTTTTGTTAAACGTTTGTGCATGTTAGTAAGAAGAGTAAATTTTATTTAGATTCATCTTACTTGGAATATTTCTCACAGTGATGCCATCTTTCCTTTCAGCAGCAAATTGCAGCTATTTTTGCTATTAGCAGCAAATTTCATTAATAGTAGTAAATAGTCATACAAATACATTCTTTATCATTCCTTTAACATTTGATTTCCTGTTCATTTTCCCATTTTCAATATTAAGTAATTCCCCAAAATAGAATAAAAATCCTGAAAATTAAATTCATAAAGCACCCAAATGTCAAAATCATGGCTTTTTTTTTTTGTTGCCGTAGTAAAAAGATTTGACTATTAAAAATATATAATACTAGCTGTATCTACCCTATGTTGTCTGTAAAAGAAAAAAAATGATCGACTTGTTTATGTAGAAACAGAAATTAATTTTGGTGACATTAATTTTGTAATCAAATTATTTTGTGAAATAGGAATTAAAAACAATTGTTTTAGTACTTGAATTAATCGATTAATAGTAAAAGAAGACATTAATGTGTAATTAATGTGTAAACTTTCCTTTAATGTTTAAAAATGTTTTTAGATATTTATTTTTGCAGAAGTCAAGGGAAATAACTCATTACACGATTATTTCTCTTTAATGCTTAAAAATATTCAATGAGTAAGGCAAAGTGTACTTACTCTAAAAGTTTTCTTAGCCAGAATAATTACATAAAAAAAAAAAATGACGCGAAATAAAGTATATTCTGGCCAATAACATAGTGGAAAGAAAAAAAGAATCCGAAAACGAAAAGGCTAGTGTGAATTAAGTATCGATATGTTAGACAGATTGTTTTGAGAGTCTGACTTTGAAAATCCGCCAAAATAACTTCATATGTTAGATATATCAATTTCATATACATTGATAACTTTTCTTTCATCTTTCAACTTAAAAAAAGTAGTGTTCGTTATTTTTATTACGTCATATGATAATTACATCTTATCTTTAGAAGATTTTTGAAAACAGATCCAATTGTCGATTTTTACTTTTGCGAACACCAAGTCACAACGGAATGAGTTCAATATTCAAATTTCTGACAAAGGGTTTAGATTAACAATTAATTAAAGTAACTTTTAATGTAACAATAGAATATTGACAAGATACGCCGAGAGTAGATAATTTTATACCTTGTTTTTATATAAAAGAAAACAAAACAAATTACAGTAAAATTTGATTATTTTTCAGCTTTATTGTCTGAATATCAAATATCTATTTAAAGTTAGGCATGTGTATATGTTTATATATATTGAATTAATTTCTAAACTAATTAACCAATCATTATGAATTATGCTTAATCTAAGAGATCGTAATGTGGGTTATATTTAGTTGAATACAAACAGAGTGTGGAAACCCTTTGTAAAAATTCAGATAGGTTTTTGTGAAATTTAACAATACATATTAGACATCAATTCCCAAAATTTAAATTTCTTTGAAGTATTTTAACAGTTTTTAGGGGGTTTAATATGGGCACAAAATTCAAATATTTCAGATTCGCATTGAATTTGATCCATAGCCAATAAAGCAAGATTCCCTGAATTTTAATTCCTTCTTAAGACTCCTTAAAGTTTAAGACTTACATTTTAAACATTTTATAGAATTAAAATCATGTAATGGATTTAGATCAAAATTGGAATAAGGATTCTAGATATAAGGTTTAGTAACATTATATCTTAATTTTAATGGAAACATAAATGTGATGCAAAACTGTTTGATGAATTAATTTTACCTGCCTTGAGACAGGTATTCTTCTAGTAAATTAATAAATCCTTGAATATCTACATTGACCTGATTCAAAAGTATTTTTTTTTTTTTGTTTCTTTTTTACAAACAAGTTACAGCTTATCAAGGCCCACAGGCCACTCGAGAATAAGGGTTATTGGTTTGACAGGTAGATGATGAAACAGAAGGGATTAGTAACGGTGGTTGTAACTGGTCAGAAAGTGACTATTTAAGAGGACGGTTCAACAAGAATCTGTTTACATTGGACTTGATAACAGTAATATTGTAGTCAGCCAGGAAGCAGCCCCGTTGTACTGTGTTCCAAAGAAAGGTAGTTATAGGAAAGAAATTCTGCTCATGGAAGCTTAGCTTAGTTCTAGGTATACAGAAGGAGAAAGGGAATTTATTGACAGGGGTTGTAGCTAGACAAGTTTTTGTTGTGAATGTTTTACAGGTGGGGAGGGGGCCATAAATTGAAACTCAGTCGACCACCTGCCATGAAAATAACGATACAGTAGAGAAAGACTAGCAACGTCTCTTCTGTGAGAAAGAGGGTGGAGAAGAGGAGATGAGCACTTACCTCGGTCACATAAGTTTTCAGCAGTAGAATAGATAAATTCCATAAAAAGTAGACATAACTTCCCAATAACAAAGCTTGTATGAATAAATCTGGTTGAAGCAAGTTATGGATACTTGATAAACTCGTACTTGAACTGGAAAAAAAAGTTTGGATGAAAATCAGACAAAATATAGAGATAAATGGAAAAAGCGGATCTCCCAAAACAATGCAATCAAATTAACTTATATGGAGAGATTTAAATTTTGTCTTTAGGAATTTTGAGATGAGGATTGATAATTTGTATTATTCAAACTACTGTTTCATCTTGAATGTTATTTTCACAACGTTTCGGCTGATGTAACCTCCGACCTTCTTTAAGTGCATCTTATACTTGAGAATCTTTATGTTGAACTCTGGAATCTGTACGTATTCTTGAGTTTGACAAGATGAACTTGAAGGTCAGAAGTTACATCGGCTGAAACGGGAGAATAATATCCAAGATGAGAACAGTAGTCTGAATAATCCAAATAATACATAGTATTTTGTCATCCTTAACTTTATGAGAAAGTCTTTCAATAATAAAGACAAAATATAAAAATCTCACCATATGAGAAAAAGACATATCCTATTTCAGGATACATGGCATGTATTTCACTTAACTCTGTTACCATATCCCAGGATATGAACCAGAGGTTGGATTTTTGGAGGCATAAACATTATCAGTTTAAATTGTTAAGCAAAACAAACCATGTTACCGAGAGGTATAGTAGAAACTATCAATTACTACTTTTTATCCTGGTCTCACTCTTAAAGTACATATAGGATTACATCAAAGTTCTTCATAACACAATGCTCAAAAATTTTACCTTCTGGTGATAAGATGCAGAGGGATTGTGCCGATCATACCCTAAAACATCCTACACAAAACTATCTATGGCTAAAGCAAGGTGAAGTCAGGTTGAAACTAACAATTGCCAGTGACTGTCCTAAGGACTTGTTGATAATCATGCCAAAACAAATTATAAATTCAATCGGAAAATCTCTGAGTTAGGAGTATTCTAAGAAGGAAAGTCTGTTTTCCACCAGAACAACATATACAGGGATGTGAGTGGCCAATGACAAAAGAAGTTGAAATTGAGATGAATTTCACAACCTTGGGGGCCAGGACCCCCACCAATTTCCCAAACTGATCCCCATTCTAAATTCAAAAATAATTTTGTTTTTCCTTTCCCTCTGCCAAGTTTTTTAGGGTGTTCCCACATAATTGCTTAAAAAAAGTAGAATCTCATTTGGGGTAGCGAAAAGTGTTCATCTAGAATACTTTTTTTTTCATACCTAAAGTATCTGCAGATAAGTTTTAACTTCATTTTTGCTTTTAAATTTGTTAAAATTAGCTTTTTGTGTAAAAAGAATGTTCAAAGTTTATTTTAGAAAAATAAACAAGAAACAAAAACATGGCCATTAGCAAAAGAAAGACTCCAAGTGCATATGTCGGTAGAGGGGGGGGGGATCATTATTTGATGATACATGTCTTATACTTCCCCTCTACCTGCATCGTGAGGCAAAGCAAAAGAAATCAAGCTGAAACAGAAGAAACAGAAAGAAATTTGAGCTAAATGACGAAAAAAATTAAAAAAACATAAGGACATAAAGCTCTACTAGCGATTCGGCAGAAATCAGTCTTTGCTAAAAACAAAAAAACTGTGTTTTATGAAATTAAAGAAAAAGCGTAATTCCACCTTTTCTGATTTACAAAAAAGTGGAATTTCGCTCAAAAGTGGAGGTCTCACATCCCGGGTATACTTTCACATTTTTTTTTTTTTTTTTTTTTTTTTTTTTAAATCAATTTTGTTGTTTATTTTGGACTTTCTGCTACTTATTGCCCCTATTTGTAATTTAGTTTTAAGATGATAATCACACTGAAGAGATAGCACAAACAAGCTTAGTTTAAAGTGTAACAAATGGGTAAATATAGTTAAATTCCCTTCAATTTCAACTTGCAATCTCCTTTATTTTTGGGGTTATTTTGATAAAATTTGGATGTAAAAGAAAATTAAATCTTCATCTCTTTATAACTGTACAATTTTTTCCCTTGTGGCATTAATAGTTTTATTTTTACAGGCTACTTCAAGTTAAGCTACTATTTTGTAATGTTGATGTTTTGCACAATTTGGTGTGCGCGATAGTGTATCTATGCATATAAAAACAGTCCCATCTTAAAGAAAAAGGGCCACTCATCAATATGGTGGGCTTAATAGGGTTTTAAGTTATTTTTCACAAAAAAAAATTTAAAAAAATCAAAGTTGAAAACTTTAGTGAATGAAATTTTTTGCCCTATTTCCATCCGTTTTTACATGGTCCAAATTTGAGTTTTTTTTATTTATTAATTTTCTATTAAAAGAAAAATCTAGCTTGATCTCTAATGTGCCATAAATCATAAAATTCAATGTGTTAGCTGTTAAAATAAATTTTACATGAACAGTCAAAATTGCACTTCCATGTCATTTTTGCACATTTTTTTTTAAAAGGATAATGGGATTTTGTAGTGATAATATAGTGATGATGTAGCTGATGGTACCAGAATTGGTTTAGTAAATCATGGTTGTTTTAAAGAAACAGAAAAAAAAGTGGTGCTCATGCTGTTCAGCGGCCGTATGAAAAAATTATTTTTTTATAAAAACAATATCATATAGAGATCAAGCTAGATTCAGCGTTATATTCTTACTCACTGTACAAAAAAGTAGAAAAAATTATCCACTAGAACTTTAATTACAAGTATTTTTCCATTCTGCGTATCATAACAGCAATTCGTTCACTAAGCCTCCATCTTCTTTTTTAAGAAGATTTCAGTTATCTGCCCTTGAAATCTTCTTAAGAAAGAAGATGGACGCTTACTGAACGAATCTGTTATATGCAGAATGGAAAAATACTTGTAATTAAAGTTCTAGTGGATAACTTTTTCTACAGTTAGTAAGAATATAATGCTGAATAAGTATATGATATTGTTTTTATAAAAAAATAATTTTTTCATATGGCCGCTGAACAGCATAAGCACCAAAAAAGTAAAGAAAAAGAAAGTAAAAAAGAAAAAAAGTAAAGAAAAAGAAAAAAGTAAAGAAAAAGAAAAAAAGTAAAGAAAAAGAAAAAAAGTATAGAAAAAAATAAGAAAAAAATGAGTATCGTAGTAACTAAAGCAAGAAGAAAAACTGAATAAATATAGATAAAACGCAATAAAAAAACTAATTTACAGCAGTGCAAAATACATGTTACAAATGATTAAACGAATTGCCAATTTCTATTGAGTGTGGTTATCTGTGTCTGTTGGTCATTTGTTGCACCAACTATGGCATGAAACATCATCATTGGCATGCCTGGAGTGTCATTATATAACAACAATTTACATGGCATAATCATGTTCACACACTGATTCTCATTAGATCAACAAATTAAGCAACATTGAACCTGGTCAGTACCAGATGAGTGACCATTTGAGAATATCAGGCGCTGTATGTGAGAGGATATCGGCACCTCCCTGCAAAAATCCAGCCCTGAGGATGTCTTTAGCAAGTGCTTCAGTATAGCTTGCGAAAAGCACACACGTGATGACACAAAAGAACAATCGATTCCTGGTCAGAGTTTTGTTCTCAAGCATGTGCAATTAGTCTTCTGTATTTCCCACAAGATGTAACAGGAACTCTCATTAAATATTATTCCATGTTTACACAGATGCCCTGAGCTTGTTTTACTTCATTACATTTTTTGGGGTGGTGGGGAAGGAGAGATTGATGAAAGCAATACTTACGATATTTCAAGTCCAAAAACCTTAGCAGTCATATCTCTGGGAAAATAACCTAAAAAAAAAAAAGAAAATATCAGTATAAAATCAATTATAAATTTGAACAATATATTTGGAACACCTGTTCCAACAATAACACCGGAAAAACGATCTGAAACATTTGATGATTACTTAGTTGAAATGCTCAATACTGATTGGATCAAAATACTCAATCTTGATTGATTACCTATATCGAACTTTAGCCAATCAGAAAGACTTGCCTCTTGGAGCCGGGCATATGCTTATACAAGCGAGTACAAACATGATGTCCTCAGCATCAGTGAGAACCTCAACTTTCAACAGGAACCTTTGTTAGCCATAACACTGTCACACATATTCTTGGTGCGCAAACAAAATTTTCTGTAGCCTCTCGAAAAAATAACATAAATCATAGTCATAGACTGACTTCTTAAATATAGCGATAGTTTTGGATAACAGGGGTGGTGCTACACTATCTTCAGTCAGAATCACCCGTCACGATATAAGGTTATAACCACAGTATTTGACGTAAGATGATAAAAGCTTTTTTTCCTTTTTTCTCATCTACTTCATAGACATTGACTGACCGACATCAGGAAGAAAATACAGTGTCTCTTTCTCATTTTTTAAAAACTTATATAACTGTTGGTCACATGACTAAGAGCGTAGGTAGATAGCGTGGGCAGATTGTCTGATAGCACAAATCTAGTAACACATTTGATCAGACGATGAAATAGAGGATGTAAGAGGGGGGGGGGGCTGTATAGGAAATGATACCGCCTTTGCTTTCTTGGAAATCTATATTTTGTTTTCGCCCATAAACTGTAATATAAAATAAAAAAAAGCATTCATTTGTTTGATAAAATAACCTTTCAAAAATCCTAAACCGAATAGTCGTATTATGTGACAACGTGTGTATGAACATGACATTTTCCTCATTTTTACCTTTGAACATTTCTTAACTCTTTTCTTAAATTATTACTTTTTGTTAAAGACATACATAAAGTTGATATATCATGTATGGATAAACTTTGTCATTATTTTTGATAAATGTTTTTTCTACTACATATATCTACCAATTATTCTTGCTAAACGCTCATATGCATTAAAAATCACAAAATTGAATCAATCTAAAAGTTTCTGATTTGGTTCGTTTGTTTTGTTTTATTTTACGGCATATCA
Source organism: Sepiola atlantica (assembly GCA_963556195.1). Lineage (NCBI taxonomy): Eukaryota > Metazoa > Mollusca > Cephalopoda > Sepiida > Sepiolidae > Sepiola > Sepiola atlantica. Next base: position 64,387,853 of record OY744524.1, read on the forward strand.
ACCTCTTGTGGGTCATTTAATGTTGAAATATTAATGTTTAATGTTTATGTCTTTTAATATCATTTTTTAAAAATGTTTATGTCTTTTAATATCATTTTTTTAAAATGTTTATGTCTTTTAATATCATTTAAAAAATGTTTATGTCTTTTAATATCATTTAAAAAATGTTTATGTCTTTTAATATCATTTAAAAAATGTTTATGTCTTTTAATATTTTTGGTGTTTGGTTTGGTTGTTTTGTTCTACGGCATATCAACCCTTTTTGGGTTATTTAATGCCGAATCCGATCATTTTGGCAAAAGTTCTCATGATTCAAGTTCTTTATATGTTCAAGTATTCATTCGTGGTGTTTGGTTTGGTTGTTTTACGGCATATCAACCCTTTTTGGGCTATTTAATGCTGAATCCGGTCACTTTGGTAAGTCTCCATGCTTCAATTTTTTCTTGTTTGAACAGAAGAGTGTCATGTTTTTAAGTGTTTTTTTTAAAAAGTCTTTTAGGTTAATGAAAGGAAATGTTTTCATGTGTGTGTGTGCGCTAAAAACACTCTAAACATATGTGCTCTGGCCACGCCTTTGCTCCCACGATTCCCAAATTAACTCAGAGTGCACTAGTTTGGCCACACAAAAGAAACGGCTCTTTCACTTCTCCCACCTTACTCGTATAGCCTATACGAGCAATGCCTTCTATTGAAAAACAATAAATAAATACAAGGCATGGCCCATAGAGGCTATACACATAAGGTGGAAGCATGAATAAGCTATGCTTGTTCACCAGTTTCTATTGTATGTGAAAACTAGTGCACTCGGTATTGAAAAAAAACAAAACAAAAACTGTCTTTCATTAACCTAAAAGAATTAAAAAAACAAAAAAAACATAATAGCATTACTTTTTTCTGTGCAAACGAAAAAAAATAACACTTTGCGTTAAATAAATAAAAGAACACAATTGAACAAAATTAATTCATTTAAACTGTAACACTGAAAAAAAAAAAAAAAAAAAAAAAAAAAAAAAAAAAAAAAATCAGTTTTCATTAAATAAATTCTTTGCAAAAATAATGACTTGTACCCAAAAATTTAAAAGTAGAAACAAGGTCTAAAATGAACACTAAGTTTATAAAACAAGAAAGAAAATCGGTGTTTCCTGTCTGGATAAGGAAATGATAATTAATAGTCCTTGTGTAGTTTTATTTTGTATCTGAAAACGTTTCTCTATCTTTCTTTTTCGTTGAACCTCGACGTGGTCCAAACTTGTCACGTCAACTTTTCAAACTGCCCCGGGGAGGAAAGTTTCTACTCTTTATCTCAACAAATACAAAACAATGCTCATTTGCATAAGTGAACTGTCATCACTGCACAAAAACAATATTCTATCTTATAAGGGGAATGAACGCTCTGGATTCAATCCCCAATTGACAACACATGGTACGACCCTCACTCATTTTCCTCGTGGACCCGCATGATGGCTGCTTAACCTTGGAATTTATGATGCAAACAAACTGTCCTGGAATGGTTTACAGAACTTAACTAATATTATAAATGTTCTATTTTTAAATATTTTAAATGCAAATTGATTGAAAAAAAAAAAAAAAAAAATATATATATATATATATATATATTTATTCTGGTACAGAAAAATTAGTACAACATTCGTACCGTCGGTTTCAAGCACGGAAGGTCTTACCCATCCGGCTCTCTTCAGCTTCTGTTGTCATCTGTTTTGGAAATGTGAGGTCACATGACACTCTTGTTGGGACGCGTTATTTGCTCAGTGTGTTGTGTGTGTTTGTTTAAATTTGAATTTAGTGTCATAAGACCGTTGAGATTTAAAACACGGGAGAAGAAAGAGAATTCAAGATTAAAGGGAATAAAAAGGGGAATAAAAAAGGGGGGGTAAAAAATAAAAAAATATATATATGAAAAAAAATATATATATATATATAAATAAATATAAAAAAACATATATATATATAAAAACATTTTAATACTAAGAATAAAGGAATAAAAAAAGGAATAAAAAAAGAAGAAAAAGAGAAAAAGAGTATAAAAAGTGGGTTAAAAAATATATATATATATAGAGAATAAATTGTAGAGAATAAAAAAGAGCGAGAGAGAAAGAAAGAATAAAAATAGAAAGAATAAAAAGAATAAAAATATATAAATAAAATATATAAATAAAAATAATAATAATAAAAAAATAAATAAAAATTGAAAATTAAAAATTAAAGATTAAAAACAAAAATAATAAAAATAAAGAAAGGGTTTCTCTGAAATTCCCGTGAGCCAAATTATGAATTTGTATCATTAGCCGTTATATTTTTGAAGGTATGCGTTCTAAAAATCGTTGATGTGTAAGAATCTTTAGATTGGAGTGATTTTTAATGAAGGGATTCGGATCTAAGGGAGGTAACTAAGATGGAAATATGAAATATTTGAGTTTGTTAAAGTGGGTTTGAAAATTAATCTGGTGGTTGATAAAAGATAAAAAAATAAAAAATTAAATATTTTTGCATTTTGGTGAAAGTCGAAGTTTTTGCTCTTGGAATTTATGTGGATATAATTTTTTGAGTAATCTAGTGATTGATAATTAAATTAAATATTTTTGTATTTTTGTGAAGGTCGGAGTTTTTGCTCTTGAAGTTTAAGTGGATATAGGTTGATGAGGTGTTTGTTCGTTTTTATTGTGTTTATATTAGTAGAGGGGGGGTAGTTAGACATTATGTGAATCGGTCAGACCAGTTTATAAGCAATGCTTGTCTCTTGTGTACACATCCCTTGAATATTTCATCGCGGACATTTAAACAGGCTGTATTCGGATCTATGATGGCTTTTGAAATGTGGTATTTTTCAGCGTCACATAGAGGACATCTGTTTATGGCTGGAGAGAAGGATGGTTTTCTCTCAATTATTTTCCATTTGATGGTGAAGGGTGTGTTTTCTTCTTTAAGCTGCCATATTCGGGTCGCGAGTGCCGTATTAGCCTTGTTTTTGTATCTGAAGGAGTTTCTGTGTGCATATAGCCTTTGTTTGAAATTTCCCTTCGTCATCCCAATATATTTTTCTGCATTACTGGTATTCTGGTCTGTGACGGTTGCTTCATAAATGATTGAATTGATTTTGCAATTTCCCTCCAGGGGGCAGTTGTTTTTGTCTTGGCATGAGCAGCCTGCGTTTGTAATTGTTTTGGGTTCTGCAGAGATAATTTTTCTTATTGAAGGGGCAGTGGAATAGCTGATCTTAACAGAATTTCTGTTAAAAAGTTTGTGTAATTCATTTGTGGGTGGGAAGTGTTTGTCGAGCAACTTGAGGAAAAGTTGGCCTACCTTTGTTTTGGTATTGGTCGAATAGGGTGGGGAAAACCAGATCACCGATCTCCTTCTATTGCGGGTCCCCCGTGGTTGGTCTCGGTTGGGGGTGTATGAGATTTCTTCTCTGAACCCGCTGTCGCGGAGCGCTTTGTTGTAATATGGTGCTGCTTGGTTGAAAATTTCGGGACTGGATGAAAGGTTTGAGATTCTTTGGCTAATATTATTGATTAAATTTTTAAAGATGGTGGGGGGGTGGCAGGATCCCTTGTGTATGTATTGGAGTGTTTCATTGGGTTTGTGGAAAGGTTTGTGTGTATTGTTTTTAAGGTTCAGTGTGGTATCTAGGAAGTTTACTTGGTCTAAATTTGTTTTAATGGTAATTTTGAAGCCGAGATTATGGAAGGTGTTTGTTAATTCTTTTCTAAATCTATCTAATGTGTTTCCGTTGTGGTTGCGTGACAGACAAAGTCCGTCATCTCTATAGAGACCAAAGAAATGGTCTGGAAATTTATTTTGGAGTGTATTTAATATAAGCAAGCCGACTAAGTCACAGATGTCTGCACTGTCGTAGGCCCCCATTGCAACATCAAATGGGTCCTCTGGGTTTGATTTTTTAACCCAAGCCCTTCCCTCGAAGAAGAGAAGGGTTTGTCTTGCTTGCAGTATTGTGTCTCTTTCTAGTTGACTGATGTTTGTGTGTGAAAGTGCAAATGTTAAGGCCTTATCTAGGGTGTCTTTTGTAATGGATGGGTAGAAGTCTACTATATCTAATTGTGTGAATTTGCATCTGTGTTTATCTTGTATGTTATGGAACCAATTTAGGACTGAGTTAGTATTGCCCCACAGACTTAGGTTTATTTTTTCCTTAATTTTATTAACTATATTTTTAACAATGGATTTGCTTGCTAGTCCTAGTTCGCTTTTAGCTGGGTTGATAAGTCTGCATGAGGGTTTATTTGTGAAGTTTTCTTTGTGGTCTTTTAAAGTAACAAAGGCCTTCCTCTTATCTAAATAATTAATTCTATATTCGACGCCTAGTCTAGTAGCTATTTCAGTAGTATCATTATTAATAGATTTATATGTATCTGCCTTGGCTAATTGATATTTATCGGTAATGGAGCTAATTGTTAGGTCTGTTTTTTCCTTTTTAGTCATTTTATAAATATTTTTAGTTTTGTCGGAGAATACAAGTGCATTATTTTCTCTTTTAAGTTTTTTTATGTCGGCGGTAAGTGTCTTCTGAAATGTATTTTGCTTGTTTGTAAAAACTAGGTTGTGAGTAATGTTGAGTAGGTCTTTTTCGAAATTGTCTAAGGCCTCTACTTTTGGCGGGTATTTACCAGATTTTAAGCCGTAGTAGTTTTTTTCCTTTTGCCTCTGTTCTGTATTCAACACTTTCCACCTCATTCTTCCTATGACGTCCACTATTTTTGTCAGGAGTATCCTGGTATATGTTTGTTTTTTGGGGGTTGGGATATTTTTGGTAGAATATCCGAGAGTGTATAGTTCCATTTCCCAGGGTATAGGTGGTAATCCCTGTTAATTAGTTTTTTCCGTGGTGTTGGTAGTTTTCCCGAGAGTCCAGGAATTACAGTTAAACCCTGTTAGCCTTGTAGTCGAGCACTCTCGGGAAAACTACCAACACCACGGAAAAAACTAATTAACAGGGATTACCACCTATACCCTGGGAAATGGAACTATACACTCTCGGATATTCTACCAAAAATATCCCAACCCCCAAAAAACAAACATATACCAGGATACTCCTGACAAAAATAGTGGACGTCATAGGAAGAATGAGGTGGAAAGTGTTGAATACAGAACAGAGGCAAAAGGAAAAAAACTACTACGGCTTAAAATCTGGTAAATACCCGCCAAAAGTAGAGGCCTTAGACAATTTCGAAAAAGACCTACTCAACATTACTCACAACCTAGTTTTTACAAACAAGCAAAATACATTTCAGAAGACACTTACCGCCGACATAAAAAAACTTAAAAGAGAAAATAATGCACTTGTATTCTCCGACAAAACTAAAAATATTTATAAAATGACTAAAAAGGAAAAAACAGACCTAACAATTAGCTCCATTACCGATAAATATCAATTAGCCAAGGCAGATACATATAAATCTATTAATAATGATACTACTGAAATAGCTACTAGACTAGGCGTCGAATATAGAATTAATTATTTAGATAAGAGGAAGGCCTTTGTTACTTTAAAAGACCACAAAGAAAACTTCACAAATAAACCCTCATGCAGACTTATCAACCCAGCTAAAAGCGAACTAGGACTAGCAAGCAAATCCATTGTTAAAAATATAGTTAATAAAATTAAGGAAAAAATAAACCTAAGTCTGTGGGGCAATACTAACTCAGTCCTAAATTGGTTCCATAACATACAAGATAAACACAGATGCAAATTCACACAATTAGATATAGTAGACTTCTACCCATCCATTACAAAAGACACCCTAGATAAGGCCTTAACATTTGCACTTTCACACACAAACATCAGTCAACTAGAAAGAGACACAATACTGCAAGCAAGACAAACCCTTCTCTTCTTCGAGGGAAGGGCTTGGGTTAAAAAATCAAACCCAGAGGACCCATTTGATGTTGCAATGGGGGCCTACGACAGTGCAGACATCTGTGACTTAGTCGGCTTGCTTATATTAAATACACTCCAAAATAAATTTCCAGACCATTTCTTTGGTCTCTATAGAGATGACGGACTTTGTCTGTCACGCAACCACAACGGAAACACATTAGATAGATTTAGAAAAGAATTAACAAACACCTTCCATAATCTCGGCTTCAAAATTACCATTAAAACAAATTTAGACCAAGTAAACTTCCTAGATACCACACTGAACCTTAAAAACAATACACACAAACCTTTCCACAAACCCAATGAAACACTCCAATACATACACAAGGGATCCTGCCACCCCCCCACCATCTTTAAAAATTTAATCAATAATATTAGCCAAAGAATCTCAAACCTTTCATCCAGTCCCGAAATTTTCAACCAAGCAGCACCATATTACAACAAAGCGCTCCGCGACAGCGGGTTCAGAGAAGAAATCTCATACACCCCCAACCGAGACCAACCACGGGGGACCCGCAATAGAAGGAGATCGGTGATCTGGTTTTCCCCACCCTATTCGACCAATACCAAAACAAAGGTAGGCCAACTTTTCCTCAAGTTGCTCGACAAACACTTCCCACCCACAAATGAATTACACAAACTTTTTAACAGAAATTCTGTTAAGATCAGCTATTCCACTGCCCCTTCAATAAGAAAAATTATCTCTGCAGAACCCAAAACAATTACAAACGCAGGCTGCTCATGCCAAGACAAAAACAACTGCCCCCTGGAGGGAAATTGCAAAATCAATTCAATCATTTATGAAGCAACCGTCACAGACCAGAATACCAGTAATGCAGAAAAATATATTGGGATGACGAAGGGAAATTTCAAACAAAGGCTATATGCACACAGAAACTCCTTCAGATACAAAAACAAGGCTAATACGGCACTCGCGACCCGAATATGGCAGCTTAAAGAAGAAAACACACCCTTCACCATCAAATGGAAAATAATTGAGAGAAAACCATCCTTCTCTCCAGCCATAAACAGATGTCCTCTATGTGACGCTGAAAAATACCACATTTCAAAAGCCATCATCGATCCGAATACAGCCTGTTTAAATGTCCGCGATGAAATATTCAAGGGATGTGCACACAAGAGGCAAGCATTGCTTATAAACTGGTCTGACCGATTCACATAATGTCTAACTACCCCCCCTCTACTAATATAAACACAATAAAAACGAACAAACACCTCATCAACCTATATCCACTTAAACTTCAAGAGCAAAAACTCCGACCTTCACAAAAATACAAAAATATTTAATTTAATTATCAATCACTAGATTACTCAAAAAATTATATCCACATAAATTCCAAGAGCAAAAACTTCGACTTTCACCAAAATGCAAAAATATTTAATTTTTTATTTTTTTATCTTTTATCAACCACCAGATTAATTTTCAAACCCACTTTAACAAACTCAAATATTTCATATTTCCATCTTAGTTACCTCCCTTAGATCCGAATCCCTTCATTAAAAATCACTCCAATCTAAAGATTCTTACACATCAACGATTTTTAGAACGCATACCTTCAAAAATATAACGGCTAATGATACAAATTCATAATTTGGCTCACGGGAATTTCAGAGAAACCCTTTCTTTATTTTTATTATTTTTGTTTTTAATCTTTAATTTTTAATTTTTATTTATTTTTTTATTATTATTATTTTTATTTATATATTTTATTTATATATTTTTATTCTTTTTATTCTTTCTATTTTTATTCTTTCTTTCTCTCTCGCTCTTTTTTATTCTCTACAATTTATTCTCTATATATATATATATTTTTTAACCCACTTTTTATACTCTTTTTCTCTTTTTCTTCTTTCTTTATTCCTTTTTTTATTCCTTTATTCTTAGTATTAAAATGTTTTTATATATATATATGTTTTTTTATATTTATTTATATATTTTTTTTTCATATATATATTTTTTTATTTTTTACCCCCCCTTTTTTATTCCCCTTTTTATTCCCTTTAATCTTGAATTCTCTTTCTTCTCCCGTGTTTTAAATCTCAACGGTCTTATGACACTAAATTCAAATTTAAACAAACACACACAACACACTGAGCAAATAACGCGTCCCAACAAGAGTGTCATGTGACCTCACATTTCCAAAACAGATGACAACAGAAGCTGAAGAGAGCCGGATGGGTAAGACCTTCCGTGCTTGAAACCGACGGTACGAATGTTGTACTAATTTTTCTGTACCAGAATAAATAAATATTATGCTCTTAATTTTTAACTTTGATTCTTAATTAATCGAGCACTCTGCTGGGATTTTTCCTACCATTCTACAAAGAATTTATATATATATATATATATATATATATACATACAGTAATAAGTATTGATACTACACATCTATAAACAAGATTAGATTTATAGCTTCTAAAATTCAGACATAAAATGATCTACATGGGCACATAGCACAACGGATAAAGGCATATATTAACAATCAGTTTTAAGTGCCAGTCTTCTGGCTGTTGAAGGTTCAATCTTTACTACAAGCAGTAATAACTAATAATAATAATAATAATTAATTAATACTTATACACAGTCATAGCTAACAGAATGAGAACAATTTACCCTTGTTGATTAAATAAAGGATTCAGTTTGAAGTTCCGTATAGATTCCAGAGTTTTAAAAGCACTTAAAGTCGAAGGTTACATCAGCCGAAACATTGTGAAAATAACAACCAAAATTAGAATAGTAGTTTGAATAATCCAAATAATATATATATTTTACATCCTCTGATCATCAATTATTCCAGCCATTACGAAGAATTCAATCCAAAATGGTGACCCAGATTCTGTTGGTTTACACACAGTTAAGATAAAGTTACTAGATGAACACGAAAGGAGATTCATCTATAAGTGGGCAAGGGCTAAAATTTATGCAGTTCCTTTCTAGGATGAACAGCATTTTAAATTATAATTTGTTTGTTGCAATTAGAATATACAAAAAATACAGGAAAATAGAAAGAGGAAAGAAAAAAATGTAAAGTCCTTATTTTTGCTTTTGCCATTGAAAGAATAAAAAATCAACTTACCTAAAAGATAAAAAAGAGGATAGAAGACAATCAGTTGTTTAAAAATAATCTTAATTGATTCCATCAAGATTGGAAAGAGTTGACTTTTGATGTGGAAGAATTTGGCTTGCTGAAAAAGAAAAAAGAAAACAAATCTTCTTAAAGAGTAACACCAAAATGAAAATAAAAAAATAAAATATTTATAATACAAACAAAAAGCCAACAAAACAACCCCCTAAAAACCCCTGACCAAACAGACTCCATCTAACAAAGACTATGGAAGATTTTAGTAATTTTTTTCACATTTTTATTGCATATATGTAGGATATGGAAGCCTGAACAAAAAAACAAACAACAATATTGTAATATGAGAATCAGAGATGGAGAGTACTAGTAGGAAAAAAAAAAAAAAAAAAAAAAAAAGAATCCAGAGTCAGATTTTTTCTCTCAGACAAATCAACTTTTAGGTGAGAGTTTCTGTCCAATATTTACAGAAGTTTTTTTTTTTTCCCAGATTATTCACTTCCACCAGAAATATTTGCATTTTTAGTCCCTGGTAATGCCAGATGAATTAATATTACAGTAATTTTTTTTACTAAAACCTGCCTTAGGTCATACTGAAGTAGAATTAGAAAATAGTTTGTGAGTATATATTTGATAGTTTGAGTTTTGGGTAAACACAACTAAGAAAAAAAGAAGTAAAACTTCAATGGATTGTTGCAAATTTTAAAATAAGAAATTACTTTTGAATCTTTGGAAGCATATATACTAACATTTTTTAAAAGTAAGAATGAAGAATAAACTTACCTGAATGATATGGAAGTGAGTGTACTCATACTGGTTGACATAATAATGCAGATGATATAAGAGGCCTTGATAACTAGCAACCACAATCAAGAAGAGTTTGTGTTCATTTAGACATCTGGATTGACTGAAACGTTTATAAATAATAAACACGGCTCAAATTTTGAATAAATAAACATTAAAACTAAGACATAATCAAAATAAATAATAAACCTATTCAAGAATTTTAAGTTTTTCTTTTAATCCTAAGTTTGTATAGGTCTAAAACAAAACAAAGAAGAGTCAAAGTGATTACAGATGTTGACACTAATTTTTTAATTGAATCTATTACTCCATGGAAAGGTATGAACTTCCAATTTCGTTCAAGCTAAGATTAATAATGTTGTATGTTTGTTTACATGATTGTCTAAAAACATTACTGTTCCTACATGTGGAGCATGTCATTAATCATGATTTTGCTTTCATTAATAATTATGAAGGACAGACGCTTCTTCAATAGAATATTAATTACCTAAACCAAACAATCACTGGCTGGGTTGTATGTTGCTTTATATATTCTTAGAACCTTCCACTGTTCATTCTATAGAACACATTTCTACAAAATTGCTTCCCTGAAGATTACAACATGTTCCTGTTCAAATCTAATATCAATAAACACTTGTCATAAATAATTAACCCATATCCTCAAGTGGTTCTTAGTTTTGATAAGTGGTTATTCTTCAGTTATATATAAAAAAAATTTCCTTGAATTTTTCAAGAATACAATCTTGCATGGCCACCCATAGGCTAACTTTGTGTGCAACCAACTGACTATCTTAAAATTTTTTTCTCTAACATCGCATGTTCTACTCTTGACTAACTTGGTTTACCCTCTTGAATTGTTTACAATAAGTATTGGGTTTTGGCCATTAAAAAACATGCTGTAAAAGGAGACAAAACAAAATAGAAATATTAATAATAATATAAAGTAGAACACAGATTTTATTGTTTATGGAGGTCTGACACGAACAACCACCTACAATATTTTTGTAAAAAACAAATAAAAATATTTTGCTAATCTCTCGCTCTCTCGCTGTATCATTATTTCCATGGAATGTGCTCGACTGAACTCAAATTTCTCGTCCCTCCTTGTAAGACATTCACAGCAAGAACCCGTCTTGCTACCACAACAAAGAAAAACTTTCCTTTCTACTTCAGTGTGGCCAGCGTCAAGCGAAATTTCCATGAACAGAGCTTCTTCAGAGAGAGCTTCCTATCTGTAGAACACATTGCCGAGGAACTGCTTCCCCGCAGATTAAAATTTGGTCGTCCTCAGAAACCAATGTCACAGATTCCCATCTAAAACCGTCCCCACAAATATTTGAACTTGATTCTGACAATCATTCCATGTCATTAACTCTGATCCTGATTAACTCCGGCATTTGGTCTTCATAAGTCGTGACTCCTTAGTAAAAAAAACAAAACACTTTTGTATTGCTCATAGCATTTTACTCTAGAAAACGTTGTGCTTAAGCTTGGTATATGACTTTGTTTTCAATTGTACCCACTCACAAAGAAACAGACACCACAAATAATGCTAGCCTTTATTACATATTTTCATCTCAATAATTTGAAAATAAATGTGTGGCTGTTGTAGCATTGGTTATGGGGAAATAACTCTAAAACATTTAGTTCCCTTGCTAAAATAAATTTGTACTGATGATTGAAATTTTTATTTATATCGATTTGATATACATCCTTTTCCTCAGTAATTAACTTAGTCCCTAGTAAGCCCAAATGAATGAATATTACAGAAAATCTCTTACTAAAACCTGCCTTAAGTGATACTGAAGTAGAATTAGAAAATGGTTTGAGTATATCTTTGATAGTTTTTGAGTTTTAGTTAGACACAAGCAGACAACTGTTATTTATATAATAGAAAATAACTCTACAAAGTAGCATCACAGGTGCACACGTGCATAAATTTTCAACTAAGACATTATGATTATTGAAGTAACATTTCTACAATGCCAATATCATAGTGCCTGATGTTCATTATTATACAGACCAGTATTTTTCCACCTTTTTACCCTTGTGTAACCCTTAAAATAGATTACATGTCTGAAGGAACAAAATTATATATCATTGTTCTCATTTTATTTTCATTGTAAATCATGTGGTAAATATAATAGTATATATTTTTGAATAACTGGATTAAGGAAAGATTAATATTTCCTTGTCAAATTTTTTGGAAATCCTAAATAAAATCCATAGCATTCGTTTATAATACTTCATTCGGGAGTTTTTATTTATACAAAAATAAACACAAGTAACCGATATCAAATGCCTATAATATAAATGTAAACAGATAATTGCGGCATCAGTTTATAATTTATTTATCCTTTACTGTTCAAAAGACATAAGGTAAATCAAGGCAAACTGTGAACCAATAAATGGGGCATGAAACTTACTTTCAGAGACATTTGATAAAGTGATTTGATACATGAATTAGTCACATACAGGTCCACTGAGTATTGATTTACCCCTCTCCAGGAGTTAGGCACAAGGCCAGTTTTTATCTTACTCCCACAAGTAAGATGTGACCCAAGGTCGGGTCGGGAAAGTGGGGTTTAAAAATTGCCTGGGCAGCTCCGGTAGGGGCGCCTCAGGCAGTAAGCAATAAACTTACTCCTCCCCAAAGAGGGAAGGCAAAGCCTGGGAGGGTGGACCTCCTAGAACTGCACAGGACAGACCCATAGACCGGCGTAAATCAAGCCCCGAAGGCCAAGACAATACCAGTCTATGGGGTGCAGTATCCATCGGAACAGATACTACACTTTGATCTTAGCCAAAAACGTGGCAAGCCAAGAACAGGTCCACTGAGTAGATACTGACTAGTTAAGTGTTTTCATATTGGCAACGTGCAAATTCATTAAATATATTCCTAATGATTGTTATTTTTTTTTTCACTAGCAAGAAGACTCAACACTGATTGAATGAAGAACAGTCCTTTTTTAATATGTTCAAACACCATATTACTATCTCTTTTTTTTTTTTTTACTGCCACTTTATGAAAAAAAAGAAAAGAAAAGAGAGTGCATGAACTTATCTCATGTATTCTTATAGACCTTTTGCGGAACCTTAGAGTTCCAGTGGAATGTTCGGTTGAGAAATACTGATACAGACAGTCAAAACAAAAATATAGTGAGTCTTTTACCTGTTTTCTGGACAAGGGACAGTTAAATTTGCCAAAGTTGGTTTCATGATCCATGAAGCAAAAATAGTGACAAAGATGCTTGATATAATAAACAGAAGACATCGCAGAATGTGTTTTGGTTGGAAAAATGCAACAACATTACCAAAGCGAGTCACAGATATTCGTGGAAAAACTGAAAAAGAAGAAATTACCAAATAAAAAAATAAATTTCATTCAATGGATTTTTATTCAAAATTATACCAGATCGAAGGTTTTTATTTGATGTACATTTTTTATATAATCAAATCCAAGGAAAGATTATTTTTTGATATCTACCATTATACTAAAGCCGAGTTAATCAACATTTGTTTCCCTAAGGTTTTTATCCTATATATTTTAATCACACAAAATACATGCTAAAATATTCCTCAATTTGAAGATTGAATTATGTTGGAAAACAAAAAAAAAAACTTCCATTTTTATCGTTATAATTAACCATAATTAACAATTAACTCATGTGATTTATCTCTTACTAACTTTCTATCTATCAGTTTCACCCTCTCACTGTATGTTTAATTCCAGACCTCCCCATTCTTATTGTAGATGTCTATCACTCACTTCTGACACTATTTCTGTTTATTAAGAGTTGAAGGCAAGAAAGAAAGAATAAAAAGATTGGAATAGTTTATTATAAATAAAAGGGAATATCACAAGCAGTAATACTATTTAACTCATAGTTGAAGAAATAGACATATAGCGAGCAGAAATAGGCTAATTTTTGATTTTGTTTTTATATTTAACTGGTTTTGCAAACTCACTTTTTTCTTGATTCAAACAAACTAATCAGTATAATAACCAGTATAAATTTATATTCACATGAATCTACAGAGATTATTTTTATTCTGGGCTCTGGGTAGACATTGTTTTGAGTTGCATGCAGCTGTGGAGATCAGGGATCAGCACGACTGTTGGAGCTGTCATAAGTTGACAAACATCAGAGTCAGGCGAGTTGAGTACAAGAGAAATCTGTGCCACGAGAACATGTGTGCTCTAGAAGATACACCTTGATGGAGTAATGCCTAAGTTGTGACCAGTAACGTCGAGAGGGAGGGTGAGTGATTGGCAAGGAGGGTCCAGCCGGAGGTCCGTTGACCCCATATGTAGGGAAAAGGGAAACCATCTATCCTTATGGAAAGTAGTAAAAATTATAGAGAAGAACGGTTGAGAGTAAGATGACTCAAAGAAGCAGCGCATATGTTGGGTGACAATGACTTACTAAGCAGATTTAGTTTAGAATTTAATACAATAATGGGAACCATCTATTATATAAAGGAGAGTTGTGTGTTTGTATGTATGTCTGCAAAAGGCTCCCGAGATACTCGACAGACACCGTAAAGTTGACATTTTCTGAATCAATCAGCAAGCTGGCTGATTCAGAAAATGTCAACTTTACGGTGTCTGTCGAGTATCTCGGGAGCCTTTTGCAGACATACAAACAAACAGAGCACATAATATTAAAAATTTTTTTTTAAAAAACATCGATTTCTTCATATAAAACAAGCCCTAAACGTCTGACGGAGGTTCTAAATTTGTTTGACATTCGATTGATCATTTGCTCTGCGCACGCATAAAACACAGCCCAGCTTCACACTGTGTTAAACTGACCTATTTTTTATCAGTTTTTTTTTTTACTTGCTTCGTGTGGCGCAGTCAGTAACGATGAAGAACCCAGACCTAGAGTTTGATGGTTCGATCCCCACCTACTCCACAAATCATTTTTAATGGTCACCTAAATATACATCGAAGGGGAAGGGGAGGGAGACTACCGGAAGACATAGTTAGTACTTAGTTTTTCCCCGGGCAACGGAGTGAGGGGAAGGGGAGGTTAGGGAGAGGGGGTGACCGGAGAAGAGACAGCTTTCACCCAGGGCAACGGGTGAAGGGGCGACCGGGGAAGAGACAGCTTTCACCCAGGGCAACGCGGGGTATACTTGCTAGTTAATTATAAATAATAGATAAGGTTATAATATATATATATATATACACACACACACACACAGTGATATGTAGTAATAAAAGTAGCGATATATAGTGATAAGTAGTAAGACTGCACAGTAAAAGCAAGAATAGGTTTAAGGCTCACAAAATTCATACTAGAATTGTCCGCAAGAACGTGCGGCGCAGTGGATATAGTACTAAGTAAAATTCAGTGGATTAAATAGAGGGCTCAGTTTGAAATTCCATCCAGATTTTAGAGTTCGACAGAAATATTCCAGAGTTCGAAAAGATACACTGGAAGAAGGTCGGAGGTTACAGCAGCCGAAACATTGTGAGAATAACACTCAAGATGAGAACAGTAGTCTGAATAATTAAATACATTTCAAATTTAAGGTAAATTCAACAAGTATTTTCTTTAGTTAAAATATTTTTGAATCAGTTCATATAATTACTTTTAATTGTAACGTTTTCTAAGCTGATGACAACTTCATAGAATTATGTATTTTTCAAAATGTACAATTGATAAAAATGGACAGCTTCCATTTAAAAGACAAATAAAAACCTACCTGTAAATTGGGTTGTGTTATAAATGGCGACCAAAACATGACTGCCAGCAGCAAATATCACAAAAAATATTGAATACAATGTAAAAAGAGCACTGAAATAATCTGAAAAATATAAATAATGGTTTATCAATTAAGTTTCATTATTCAAAGAAAATTAATCAATATTTGTTTAAAAAAAAAAAAAATCATTATCACTTGGCTAGTGAAGGTTAAGGACATGCGTTGCATGGAAAGAAATAATATGAGAATAATACGATGCATGAGTAATGTGAGTCTTAAAGACAGGCATAGTTCTGATAACCTCAGAAAAAGATTAAATCTGGACAGTATAGGGAGATGTGTGCAGAACAGTAGACTTCAATGATATGGCAACGTTGAAAGAATGGATGAGTTCTTGGCTTAGTAGATGTAGAACAGTTAAGGTAGCAGGTCCAGTTAACAAGGGAAGGCCAAGGAAAACATGGGGGGGGGGGGAAGTGATAAGAATGTACTCCAGAGAAAGAGGGATAAATAAAGAGTTGGTCAAAGGTAGGTCAGTCTGGAAATTTCTTAAAGCCGTCCAACGGATGCCAGCATATAAAACAGAGGTTAAACCGAATGTAATGATAATTGTTACTTATTATTGGAAAAAATAAAAAAAATAAAAAAAAAAAATAAAGAAAAGGAAAAGAGGATTAGTTCTAGAATTATGATTACAGAAAATTGGTCTCCATCAGTATACTATACCCCCCCCCCTAAAAAAAATAAAAATGCCACTCACAGAATCGTAAATAAAATCCACAATCCGTTTTGCAATCCAATCATAATTTGTAAAACTTGTCTGCCAACTTTCGTTTTATCGCTATTCAATAATATGCTACAATGAAGCCCATTCAGAATCACACCTACTGATGAGACAATTATCAAAGTGTCCCTGCAACCATTCCAATGAGTCATTTGGAGTGTGAGGAGTTGCAACCCCATCGGAAGATTGTCTGCAATGGCTACTGCGCTCCCTTAAGTGCACTGCATGGGTTTCAATATCAAAACATGGGATCATTGGTCCTTAGGATGCCAGACATTCACCCGCTATTTCAGAGACTTCAACCGAGAGATCTTTAAGATTCTAAGTGTCTCTTTAAGCGCAATTGTTTGTATCTCTCTTGCACTTGGTTCACTGGGTATATTCACCAGCTGTTTTGAAGATGAGAATGAACAGTCAATCATGATCAAAACTGAGAGCTAACTAGTGGTCGTTAAGAAGTTTTGGGCTGCCTAGGGGGAGACACGTCTAGATGAAGAGGTGTTGTGAGGAATGAACAGTGGTTTCAACAGGATTGGTAAGAGAGGAGTGTGTCAGAGTCATTGACAATTTTGTACGTTATATCCAAGTGTGCTTGCAAAACAGAGGTGCACATTGAGTAATCATTGAATGGCGATAAAACAGATACTGTTGGATATTCATGACTAAAACTTGACGAATAAGTCAAGTATTGATTAAAGTTTATTTGTACAAAAAGGATTGATTGCAGAAAGTGGCATTTTTTTAGCGAGGGGGGGGAGGAAATCGCTCTGTACTACATTTGTTAGGTTGCATACAAATACATTACAGATTTATTTTTGTGATGTATGTGGAATTGTTAAACAAGATATATAACAATTTTCCAGAAAAATATGTAATAAAGAAAAATATTACCTGACAATGTTAAGAGATAGGAGAGAAGAATGTATAAAGTGCTAATGATAATGCTGAACACTGAGGTCCACCATATACTCGCGCCATACCGCCATCTGAACACCTGCAATAAAAAAAATAAAAAAATCAGAGAGAAAGAGAGATAAAGAGTAGAATTATTATAATGGAGATTCGGAGTCTGTCTGCAACCAAAACTCTGAATATTACTTAGAAAGGAAATGGGTGCAAGTTTAGAATTGGGATGACATGAAAAAAAAAAAAAAAATGATTTACATACTCGTGACAGAAAGCATATATCGTATACCAAAAATCATGTAAATTGATCAATTAGTTTTGTTTTTGTTTTTTACAAAAGAAAATCAAATTTTATTGGTAATTGATGATCGTGGGCATATCGACGCCATGACATTGTGGTTACCGGACATTGAAATAATAAAAGCTTTAAAATAAGTTAAAACACAAAAAAAATCTTATCCAGGTAGGTAGAAGAGTAACTTATCTTGCCTTTGGTAACATTTATTTGTTGTATATCTATTTTATTCACCCCTTTTTTGTTTTGTTGGCTCGTGTTAAAACTGCCCTTTTTTTCCAAGTCTGATTCTTAACTCCAACTTTTGAGTCAAGAGTTATCTCCCTTGTCCAATATCAAATATGGCGTCGATATATCACCGATTGTCATTTACCGATAAAATTTGATTTTCTTTTGTAATAATAAAAAAAAACTACTTGATTATTTTACATGGTTTTGGTATATGATATATGCTTTCTGTCACAGGTACGTACATCATAAAGATATATCTTAATTTTTTTTCCATGTCGTCCCAATTCTAAACTTGCACCAGAAAATGCTATTTAAAAGTCATATACATATTTTGCATTGTTTGGATTATTCCGACTACCGTTCTCATCTTGGATGTTATTCTCACAACGTTTTGGCCGATGTAACCTCCGACCTCCTTTAGGTGCATCTTGTCGAACTCGGGAATCTGTACAGAATTTTAAACAAAACCCTGTATTTAATCAGTGGAGATAACTTGCTCTCGTTTCGTCAACCATGACCAGTGTGAGAATAACATCCAAGATGAGAACAGTAGTCCGAATAACCCAAATTATCAATCTTCATCTCAAAAATTCCAAAACATCATATACATATATTGGTATTTTTACTCATTACACAACTTCTGATGAGCTAAGAAACATGGCATGAAGCTGAATTTATTTGTTACACCCGAAATAACGATCCAGCAGATTATTTGTTTTATTATTTATTTATTCATACACTGGTGTCGCCAAGGCTGTAGCTGTATTTTACTGGATTGGCTTTGTGATGAAATATATTTTACTTTGGCAGAAGAATTATGTTACAGAGGTAAATTGGCTAAAGTGTGAGCCAATCAAAACCGGTACTGATATAGAATGGGACCCAATTTCCGTCGGCATCTTCCGGCAGTTTACGTAAGCCGCCGGAAAGACTGACAGGCGATAAGGATGCTGCTGCTTCAAGTAAATATTATTTAAACTTTTCTTGAAAAACACTTGTTTAGATAGCTTTGTTCTGTGTTTACCAGTTGACTATGTTTTATTTCTTGGACCAATAAAAAATTTATTGGACACTTTTCTCGAAAAAAAAAAATTGATTATTTTATAAAAAAAAACCCCAAAAAACAAACTTACTGGACTACTTAGACCAAATAATAGAATTGAATCGAAAACAGTCTGAAGACTTCCAGCCATTTTTAAAAAATATATATTTTTATGATGTACGTACCTGTGATAGAAAGCATATATCATATACCAAAACCATGTAAATTAATCAAGTAGTTTTTGGACAACAAATAAAAGGAATTACATTTTATAAGGGATTACGTCATTGTATATCATCATTTATACCTTTTGACTCTCCAGCTTTACTAACACCTAAGATGACCTTTAATCCACGTTGTAAAACTAGTTTTCATTATTGCAGCAGAATTGCACAAAAAGACAATTTTAATCGCCCCAAAACAATTTTAAACTGTCCAAAAATCTGAACGTTTAAAAAAATTTATTCTGTTATCATCAACTATAATTAGTAGTGTTCTAACGTAGTATAGATCCCGTAGCATTTATCTCCCTTAGCCGGCCCTCGTTTTTTAGGGGATTCCCTCAGACTCATCACCAGCAAGTTGTCTTCCCTGACGTATTGTAGCTGTTCACTTCCTATCGCGTGGAGCTATTTTCTATCTCTCTAAATATTCTGACGTCTTGAGCATCGCCAGTAAGAAGTATTACCTTTCTTCTCTCTAAGAATAAAATTAAATAGTGCTAATATTATTTTTTAGTATTATTTCTTTTATCTAAACAAACTTTGTTTACCTTTTCATGTGTGAGCCCCCATTTAACCTCTATCGTAACTCCGCTATCACCTAGCATAACTTGAATTTTTTTCTTTCTAGCATTATTTTTATGCCCAAAATACTTTCTATTCTGCAATTTTATTAAGCTTACGGCTCTATAGGTTTTATTAGACTCCTCATCTCTGCTATGTCTTACTTTTTTTATTTACACGTTTCTTAAACAATGTTTTTGTGCTTTCATCAGTTTTACCTGATTCGACGTTCAACAAATCTGTGTCTAAAATATACCATGCCTCAGAGTTTTGAGGTTGGCACACGTTTTCACAAAACGTACACGCATCCTGGAGGCAGTACAACTCGCAGTATTAATTAAAATTTTTTCTTTTTTTTCTTTTTAAAATATTATTTACATTAATTGCACTGGCATTATCCCTTTCCCATTGATCAGACATTTTTTTATCAAAAGCATTCTATTTAAAATACACTTTAGATTTAAAAACGTACAAGAATTTTGAATCGACTGCAGAATTTTATTATTTTCTTTTTCAGAAATTAAGTAATTTTCCATTTTATTTATTTTTTTAATTATTTACAAAATCAAATTTTTTTAGTCTAATTTGAAACTCACTTTCTTACCCACCATGGACAACTTGACTCAGTATTTTTTGCTTGTCTATGGATACAAGGCAAAAGACAACGGATTCCTCTTTGGTAAATGTGGAAAGAGTTGAGGAACTAAAATAATGAAAATCTCAATTAGTTTCCTAATTCTTGATTTTAATCAATTTAGTATAATATAAATTAATTTAGCAACGGCAAAATTCAAAGCAAATCAATGCACAAAAAAAACAAAACACCAATCATTAAGAACAGAGTCGCGTTAGAATTAACAGCACATTTAGTTACAGCTTTAATGTTAAAGTAGGAGTACATCAGGGTTCTGTACTGAATTCCTTGCTTTTCATTTGTGTCTTAGAAGCATTGTCCGGAAGAGATGCTTTATGTTGAGATGATTTAGTGCTGGCCTGTGAAACAATGAAAGGTCTACTTGTTAAGTTAAAGACTTGAAGGAATGCTATGGAAAGTCAAAGTCTGCGAGTGAATGTTACCAAGACCAAAGTGGTGATCAGTGGTTCTAGTGTTGGAAAGCTCCCAAAAGAGGATAGTTCCCCTGCTCAGTTTGTGGAAAGGGAGTCGGGCGCAACTCAATTTTTTGTGATACTTGCAAGGGTTGAGTACACAAAAGGTGCAGTAGAATTACAGGTAGGTTAAGAGATGATAACCAGTTTGTGTGTAAAAAGTCTAAGACAATAAGAACTCAATGTGGAGAAAGTATATTTGAGTTGCGAGGCTATTGAGTTTGACCAGAAGTTTTGTTACTGAGCTGGTGATGATGTAATAGTAAGGGTTAAGAGTGGATAGAGCACATTCAGGGAACTTCTACCATTACTAACCAGCAGAACGCTACTGCTGTTGATCAAACCTGGCCAGTGTGGGTAAAGTATATATGTTGCATGAATAGAAACGATATGAGAATGATAGGATGGATTTGTATGAGTCTAGCTTAGATCTGATGACCGCAGAGGAAGATTAAATCTGGACAGTATAGAGAGATGCATGCAAAACAGGAGACTGTTGGTTTGGTCACATTGAAGAATGGGTAAGAGTGCTTGAGTTAGTAGATATAAAACAGTTGAAGCAGCAGGGTCTGTTGGGAGGAGAAGGCTAAGGAAAACATGGAAGTGCTAAGGTTGGATTTGAGAGAAAGAGGGATAAATAAAAACCTGGCCAGAGATAGTTAATTTCTACAAACTAGCCAACACATGCCAGCATGTAAAACATGATGATGATGATGTAGTCCTTTTAAGTTCAGGCAAAGGTAAATCTAGATAAGTAGTAATCGTTCACACAAATTCATAATTTGGATTAAGAGAGCACAAACCAACCATACTACTTGACTTGTTTTAAGCTTTAATTGAAGCTGAAAATTAGATTTGGTCGTTTAAAGGTTTCTAAATCACTTTTGAACTTTTACAATAGTATAGGGTACCCCGGGGCACAATATTTTTTTTAATGATTCACTCTATTTTCTCCAAACATGTTAGTGATACAATTGCTGCTGTCATTTTTAATTACATCAACGTTAATGCTCTTACTGGACATCATTTCGATTGATCATTCTTTCTGGTGCTGTGAGTGAGGAAAGTCATAATCAAAGCTGTACAAGAATTTTTTTGTTGTCATTTTGTACTTCTTGTTTGTGTGTCCCAAATACCACTGAAAATGTGGTTAGGGCTGTCCCCATTATTTTAATGAAACTTTATACACTTACTTTTAGAAAAGTAAATTTTATAATGATCAGCTAAACTACCCCCCCCCCCCCAATCATTTTCACAGCCTGCATTACAGCCGGGGTATGGTAGTTTGGTAGTTTTGTTTTACGGCATATCAACCCTTTTTGGGTTATTTAATGCCGAATCTGGTCATTATAGTAAAAGTTTTTATGCTTCAAGTTCTTTATATCTTCAAATGTTTAATCATCGTTTTTGGTTTGGTAGTTTTGTTTTACAGCATATCAACCCTTTTTGGGTTATTTAATGCCGAATCTGGTCATTATAATAAAAGATTTATGCTTCAAGTTCTAAAAATAAAATAAAAAAGGGGAGGGAGAAAGGGAGAGGGGCTGTTGTTTTTGTTTTACAGCCGGGGTACAATGGGTTTGTAAATATACAGACCTAGATAGAGCCACATTATCTACATTACTAGTGTTGCCCCATTTCACCAAACACTTGTGGGTGTCTGTTTGAGGGTAGGCTACTAATGTAACCTTGTTATATGGCACCTATCGTGCACTTTTCTGCAATTTGTTTTTGTGTATCAAATTAACACTGTGGTGAATGGAAACCCGCAGTCTCTTAAAATCTCTGCATTGCTCACCATTTTCATGTCATGCAGAGCAAGTATATAAATACATCAGCTATAGAATTCGTTTTGGCAGAGTATTGGAATTTAAATAAGGTTAAAACGAAGCTTACCCATTGTGCTCTGGAATCAACTTTATTAAATTTACTTTGGATGCTGTTGGTTGATAGCCCTAAACTCATTATCACATGGATTACCTGGGCCGAATTCTTTCTAATCTTTGAGGTGACACCCCAAATCTTATTTCTCACTCATCGTATTTTGCAGAAAGTCGCTATTTGGAAATTTATACCAAAATACACACACAAAAAAAGTCTTAAAATCGACCCATTGTGCCCCGGGGAACCATATACAAGTCATCAATTATAATCCATAAAAAAAAAAATATATATATATATATATATATATATATATATATATATAGAGCCGACATGTGTTCTTTATGTGACCTTTCGAAAATAGAAAGTGACGTTGGAGCCTTTTAAACTGGTCAATAGAAAGTAAATTGTGGCAGTTGGTAAATGTTGTTTAGGGTTTTAAAGTCCATACTGCCAAAAATTCAACAGGGAAACAACATTTCAATACGTCAACTGGAACTTAGTGGTTGGGTTAATAACGGGCACAAATTATACTGATTCCACATTCGATTTCGCAGCGATATAGTAGACTTATCAAATTAATTTTAACGTTGCTCTGTTGTAATATGAAGTTTAGGACCCTAAAGTAAACATTTACCCAAAAGTCAAGTATTATGATTCATTTGTGCTGGTATATGTAGATAATGTGGCTCTATCTAAGTCTGTATATTTACAAACCCATTGTACCCCGGTGATAATGCAGGCTGTGAAAATGATTGTTCGGGGGGGGGGGGGGCATTAGTATAGCTAATCATTATAAAACTAAGGAAAACCTGAATGTTCGCAACCATGATTAAGGGTTGAAATTAGAATTTAACATTTATCACAATTAAGCAGACGATCACCATGTGGAAATCCCCAATTAGTCAAAAGTCGACACTAGTAGACACAAACGACCGACGACGTTCCTATTGTCATCTTACGTGGGTGTAGGTCTACAAATTTTGAAATTTTATATAAAAAACTAGTCAACTATGTGTTTTGATTTGTATGAGTGAGATTTTATCTGTTCATGATTAATAGATAAAGTATCTATATAAAATAAATTTGCTAATGCTCTTAGAACATGGGACGTCTAGTGGCGCCCCTAAAGTGCAGTTTTACCCAAATTTCGCAATGACAGTTTAAACTTTTGGCTATTTGAGTGCTTCTACAGAATTTCACCCGATCGACTTTTGTAAAACTTAAACTTAGGTAGTTAGGGTAAAAAAGAAAAAACCTAGTTCGGTTCAAGTTCTGTAGAAGTACCGGTATTTTTTATAGAATCACTCCCATCTCAAAACTGGGTGCTTCTCCAGATTAGGACCCGAGCTAACTTTGATCCTGACGTTAGGGTTAAAGTCGAGGTTGGGATCAAAGTTAGCTCGGGTCCTAATCTGAAGAAGTACTCAAAAGTGGTCGACCGGGAACAGGTCAAAACGTCACCAAATTTTTTGGCCCCCGTTCCGGCGTCGGAGACCCCCTCTCGACGGTTAGCCGCACCACTTCTGGGGGTGTTTCCACTCGTCACCAAACTTATAAAATATTATAATAAGAATATTGTTTGCAATGTGGGTCGAATATGATAACGGTGATTTAAGTTTGCTTCGAAAAGCATCTCGAATCTACATGCCGGCTATTTAAAAATATATATTTTTTATATTTTATTATTAATAAAAGCTTCATATTTTTGAAAACCTTTTCATTATTACAAAAGTAGAACACTGGTACAAGTAACAAATTATTTGACGATAAATATCACTTAAAGAATTTGGTGACGTTTTGACTTGTAACCGGTCGACCAACTACACACACAAGAAAAAAAAAACAGACAGTGAGAAATTTTAAAAAATGTATTGCCAACCAGACTTAGCGTTAGTAGTAGGCTTACGGGAAGACATGGCACTCGAAAACCCCATAAAACCACACACAAAAACAAAACAAAAAAAGACCCGATTCTATAAAATTATAATTTTTTTTAAAACATAAAAACTAAAGCAATAATTGAATAGTATTCTAAACCTTTATTGCCTTTGGTAACATTTATTTGTTGCCTATTTGTTTTGTTTTCACCTTTTTTCTGTTAACTATTAGTGAAAATAGCCATCTTATGTACAAATGCCATTTAAATAAATAACTTTTACATACAATTCATAAACTAACTTTCATTGAATTCTTATGTAGACATGATGGAAGGTAAACAAAAACATTTAAAATTAAACATTTTAAACACGCTTTCTATTCAGAGTCATAGCATCGAGTATGGTTTCAATAAAAAAAAAAAAAAAAAATTGTAAATAAAATTTAAATACAAGAAAATATCGTCCGTTTGGTTTTATTTTTAGTATATTTGATAAGACGTTAATTCGTACATAAGCGTTTTGGCACTAAAACTAAAACAAATAAACAAAATTATTATTAGGTTTAATTAAAGGATTTACGTAGTGTCCCAAATAATCAGATACATTAATAATAGTAAAAATCAATAAATGGTTTTCAAAAAAATATTTCCTGGTTTCAAAGCATCAAAAGGAAGAAAGAAAAATAATCTAAACAAATAGTTCTGTGCCATGCACTGTTTTTTTGACCGGCGTAATAAAAGTTTTAATCGCAGCAATTATTACAGAACAATAACATGCTTAATACAATACCTCATTGTAAAACCATTTTCCTATCGGCTCTTCTGTCCCAGGAAGCATCGTAAATAAAGAAAATACAAGGTTTTATTACTTAAAAGTCGCTCAAGGAACACATGCGACCATTATTAGTTCAAAGATACCGCCATGTTCGTTCTCGAACGAATGCGATTTAATATCTTTTAAAAAAAGAAAATATAATTTTTTTATTTCTAATAAAAAAATAATGATTTAAATAGATTTTATCGTGAAATATTCATTTAAAAAATATTAATGATTAAAAAATTGAATTATTACGTAAAGTTAACCCGTATACAATCTGTCTGTCTTTTTTTTTTTTTAGTTTACCCAAAACAACATGGCAGGTCATACGGCCGGCGATCCTTTAGAGTGCTATAGCGTGAGTTAATAATGCTTGTATTTTTGCTCAAATTTGTTTATTTTTTAATCTTCTGAGTATTGCTATCATTTTTTTTTATAGATAGGGAGTTAAAAATTAGTCTAGTTTTTCTTTCTTGATGTCATCTTTGTCTTATGATACCTCGCTTATTCTCTCCCTCCCTTCTATTGTCATTTTTGTGATGTATATATCAGAAGAGACACTGAATCAGAGTAACAATTATCGGTTATTATCAATATATATTTAAACTTATATATATATGTAAGTTTAAGTGGTGTTCTTGTTGTAACTGCACTGTTAGTTAAATATCTAATTTGAATTCAGGAAGATTTAAAATATTTACTTTCGATAACTCTAACAAAAACAATGACAATTCTCACGCGTTCTGACACTGTCAACTTTTGACAAGGAAATTGTTTTGCCGTTTTATTGGTGCTAAGTTTGAGAAAATAAAACGAAAAAAATAACCCAACTACTATAGGGAACTTGTAGATCTTGTTAAAACATTTCTTAAATTTAACGTCAGAAAATCTGAACCACTTTTATTTCAACCCTTTGTCAATTATATATTTTTTGTAACCCCCCACCCCGATTATGGGTTGTGTACGTTTTCAGCGTCCCAAATTCCCTAGAGACGTTATTCTTCTATACGATTATTCGATTTGTAGTTTTAAAATTAATTGCAATTTAAAATGTAACAAAGTAAAATTCTTTTTTTTCCTTTTTTAAAGAGAACGTGTTTTTTTTTTTTCCATATATTTGACAAAGTTTTAAATTTGGATCTATCGCCTTTCCCTATATCTGCGACTTTAAGGGTCTTTTTTTTTCTCTCCCATCATTGAGTGTTTTTTTTTTATCCTAATATTAAAGTTAGCAAAACAAAATATTAAGTTCTTAAAGAAAAAGAATCTGTATAAAATCTTTATGAATATTTTTACTTTGTTACATTTTAAATCGCAGCTTAATTTCTAAACTACAAATCTAATAAGCGTATAAGAATGACAGCATTTTGAAAAGAGAATTTAGGACGTCGAAAACGTATACAATCCAATTTTGACCACGACGAAGAATTCTGAGACCCTTTTTCGTCTTGTGGTAAATGGAATGTTGCGTTTCTGTTTGATGCTATTCATAAAAGATTCAATATCAGTCTTTTTCTCTCTCACAAAATTGCAAGTTGAATAAAAAAAAAACGCACGAAAACGTATTTTTAGATTGAAAAACAAAACGTTTTTTCTTTCTTTTAAAACACTTTTTTTCCTTTAATATTTTGGTGTTTATTTTTAATCAATCGATATCAATAATGATAAAAAAGAAATTAAGATGGCAGTTTTGGGAACTATCGGATGGAATATTTAGCATAATTTGATATATATTTTTTATCTTTTAAGGGTTAAATTGGAGATAGTTAAAGAGATAATCAAAAATGAAATTCGATTTCTTTTTTATTCGATATCAATTTCTCTAAATTTTATTTTACTGCGTAGTCCTTAATTTACTTAACTTAAAAAAATAGTTTTAGTCTTAATCGATTATATTGTACGTACATATCATTTTTTAAAATTAATTTTTAAACTACATTTTCTTTTTCTATTCGTTCGTCTTTTTCATGCGATTCAAAAGTGATTGCTTTTTAAGACTTAAGAAGACACTCACCCACTCAGATTTGATAACTTTTAGAGTTCTACCCATTTTTTAAGCATATGTGCTTGTTACGTTTCTGCTTTCTTACTATTGACTTTAATGAACTCAAAAAATAGATTAATACTTAAATTATTAATTTGAATACTAAATGTCCGTAAAACCCAGCTATGCACTACGCCTTTTCTTTGTTACTAAACCACTAACCTAAACCGACAATCTGTTAACATTAACATAATAATGAAATTATAATATATTACAAGTAATAATAGCAAATCATTTTTATACACACGAAAACGAAAGAAAATACAAATGTATTGAAAAGCCTCGGAATTTCTAACATAGAAATAAAAATAAGTTTTTTTTATTATTATGACACTAATACAAATAGTTCGTGGTTAAATTCATTTTACTTTAGGGTACTTCTGCAGTTTACGGACCGTGCTGAAATAATAACGTTATTATTTAGAAACCCATTTTTAACATGGGGAGAGGGCTTTAACTATTCTGTACTACTTTCACCTAAAAATGTAATAAACAAAAGATACCGTAAAAATTGAATTTAACTTAAAAATCCTATCTAAAAAAAAATAGTACAGCCCATAAACTGCAGAAGTACCCATTCTAGCTAAGATTTTCATGAACAAAATATAATATTCATATTTTGTCAAATGTTGCATTATGTATTAAAAAATAAAAATAAACATCACTTTTATTTTAAAAAGATCCTTTCTTTAACATTTTTCGGTTATATTGAAGATTTCAGCTTTAAGGTGGTTGCTATTGAAACAAATGAGTTATATAACTATAACAAGTTGGTTCAGGTTCACTGGTTCCATTAATAATTTAATGTCCAAACAATACCGTAATAATATAACCTAATTATTATGATATTGTTTGGTCATTAAATTATTAATTGAACCAGTGAACCTGAACCAAATTTTATAAAACTATAACTAATTTGGTTAGAATAGTGTTGTTTCAATGGCAGCCGTCTTAAAGCTGAAATCTTCCATATAACCCCTCCGGAAAGAAAAACAAAATAAAACAATTATTTTAGAATTTAGAGAGTGGGGATCTGTTTCGCATATAAATTTAACGTAAAATGATGCCCCTATCCCCGGGGAATTCTATCGTTTTAGGGCAGTTAACGCATTTTTTGTTGTTGCCATGGGAGATAAATTCTGGGAGTTTGGGGGGGTGGCGGGGGTCTATTTTTTAGTCGATTATGTGTTAATATATTTGATAAAGTTGCAGATTGAGTCAAATTACAGTTTAGCGACTCCGAAAAATTCCCTCTTTTTTGGGCCTTCGAGCAGTAGTATATTATCATTAAATACTTCATTCGTATTATTCGGATTGCTATTCCCACCTTTGTTGTTATATCCACAACGTTTTGGCCTATGCAACCTCTGACATTTTTCGGATGCATCTTTTGAACTTGGGAATCCTTCTAATCGAAAAGATGCATCTGAAGAAGGTCGGAGATTACATCGACCAAAACGTTGTGAATATACCAATCAAGATGAGAATAGTAATCTGAATAATCCAAATAACAATTATAAATCCTTACAAAAAAAAAAATATTCTGAAACACGAATACCATTGTTGCACCCAGTAATTTAAGTCTTGAAATATCCTTAGATTGGCATTTTAAATTAAAAAGTTCATTCAGAAAAAAAAAAAAAATACCGTTCCACAATGATTTCAAAATATTTGAAACACCTATATTTGATAAAGAGGTCTTTCCTCGAAATATCTTATGGAACCGTACGGTCACACACATTAAATCACCGTAGACGTCTTGACTAATCAAGTAAGATTTACTATAAAAAATTTTCTTTAAATAAACACACTTGTTTTTGTCTTCTCAACGTCGACATATTTCCATTTCTTGCATTGTGATAGCCTTCTAATACTTCTCGATTTACATATTACACGCAATGCTTTAAGCAAACTACATCTCCTTATTAAATAAATAAATATCGATTTTACCATTTTCGCTTAATTTTGAAAAAACACGCTGTTTTAAATCTGTATATTAAAAAAAAATCATTTTATAGAACAAAAGAATAAGTAAAATGCATTAAACATTTATCGAACAAAATATCCAGGGGAAAATCCAGCTCCCCACTGGATTGGGACAAAAAAATTAAATTGCCTCAGCCCAGAAGGATTTCTCCCTCACTGATATAGGACAGAACAGATGAAGTGTATCATAACAGATACTACACTTTGCTCCTAGCCAAAAGGCCCAGGAAACGGTGAAGACTAATTGAATCAAACTGGATTTTTAAAAAAATATGTTGTTTAAAATCGAATATTTATTCTTTTCTTGAAGTAAAAAATAGTGCTTAAGTACTACTTTGACTGTTTTTTCTTTAGTATCTTTCGATACTAGTTCGAAGCAGCAACCACCATACGTTAATTTAAATTTCTGGTTTAAAAATACAATTAGATTTTTAAAAATTGATGGAGAGATGAGAGAAAAAGTAATTCCTGATTTAAGAATAAGCAAAAATGATTGACAACAAAACCTGTGAATTTTACACGCATAACTTTTAGCTTTAAGGCATCTTGTCTTGTTTCTCATTCATTTGATATTTTAAATTATTTTTTTTTACTTTTAAGGAGGGGGTGCGCTTCGTACGATTTTAGCAACAGAGCATTTCTTGATGAGCAAGTAAATTATCAATACCAATCACTATTGAATCGATAACTAACTTTTAAGTCAATGCGAAAGAAAAAACGACTTAAAATCTTTTTTTTACGTTACGATATATACGCAGCTGCAATCACACCTAAAGACACTTAGTAAATTCTAATGTGCGTGCGGCATAATTTTTCTGACCGATATTGCCCGCCACCAATCACAATCAAGATTTCGACTAGAATTAATCAGTCAAGAACAACCATTTGAAATGGGAGGGGGGGGGGGTCTGCAGTGCTCAGGATATTAAACAAAAAAAAAAACGAAAACCCCAGTGTGAATTTAAAAAATTAAACCTTTTTTACGCTTTAAATTATTTATATCTTTTTCTTTTTCGTTTTTTATTCTTAAAGAAGAAAAACATCAAATCTTTACCCCCCCCTCCAAAAAATCCTGCTTTTTTTCTTTTTTTTCTTAGTTTTCAAAATAGAAGTAACATTATTTTTGTTTTGTTATTTTGTTCAGAGTTTTGTGATATTGATTTTTTTTAAATAAAATAAATGTCTCCTTTAGTTTTAAAGGGCAGGAAAAAATTGTTAATTAAGTTGGTCTTTTTATTTTTTTAGAACATAGAACACTGAACAGCAACGCACTTTGACTATAGTAGTCGTTTGTGGATAATGTAGGGGTAAAAATGAAACAAAGTATTGGAATTGTTTCAGAAATCAAAGTATAAATGAAAAGAACAAGTTATTTTGTATATTATTGAATAATAATAATAAAAAATAATGAAAAACCAATTACAATGTTTTTTTCTTTAGATGTAGAAAATTTTCTTTGTATTTTTAAGTTCGTTCAAAACTAAATTCAATAAACTTTTTAAATAATTAATCGTTTTGACTAAATAGAAAATAATCAAGGAACATGCACGTTTGTTTTTATTTTATTAAAAAAACTTCACTATCACAAAACTCTAAGAAAAATAACAAAACAAATAATTTTAATTCTATTTTGAAAAGTCAAAAAAAAGCAGGATTTTATGGCGTGAAAAGATTTTATTTTTTATTTTTAAAAGGAAAAAAAATTGTAAAATCGGCAAACGCATAAAAAGGATTAAAAAAAAAGTCACATCTGTTTTAATTTTAAAAATATTCTGAGCAGACGGGGAGCACTGGAAGCTCAGCCCATGGGGCTAAAGATACCAAGTGTGACCGTTCTTCAGTCGATAGTTCTCCTTAGCATCGACTGAAGAACGGTAACACTTTGTATCGGTAGTCCCACTTGCTGAGTTTTCAATGTTTCGGTGAAACTGCAAGTGTCAATGGACGATCAATCTAATGTATTTTTTGACATCTTATCCATTCAATTTTCGAGGTGGCTCCCAAGAATGTACTCGGCATTGATTGGATGGCAGGGGGTATCAGTATATTTAATGTACTTATGCTTAGTACAATGACAGATTGTGAAGAGATATAGTGAGGAAACTCATACAATAGTAAATTGTGAAAAAGGAAAGATGAATCCTACATCCACTCTCTGAAAATGAAGACACAAAAACTTCAAAAGTATCGTTTTTTTTTATAATAACTACCAAATGTGTGCTCCCTCTGGTCGCATATTTTTGCTAGCCTGGAAGGATGATATCATAGTGAATGAACGTATACTACATTGACCCTTGAACAAGGAGTTAGTGCCTGGGAGGATGATATCATGACGACAGAACAGATAGTACACTATCTTCTTCGCCAAGAAAATAATCTTGGAAGGACTTATTTAATATATGTATGTGTATGTATGTATGTATGTGTGTGTGTGTATATATATATATATATAGAGAGAGAGAGGGAAGTTAACATGAAACAAGAGTTTCAGACAGAATGTTAAATGGGTTTAGGAAATGTGGAAAAAGCGGAGTAGTATACTAACAAAAATAAGGACACAAACACATCATTAAGGTAAGGCCAAAATATTTCGATCGTCTGTTAGCGATCATATTCATTTGGAAAAAAAAATGAATATGATCGCTAACTGACGATCGAAATATTTTGGCCTTACCTTAATGATGTGTGTCCGCTTTTTCCACATTTCTTAAACCCATTTCGCACACACACACACACACACACATATATATATATTTCATTTTTTCCAAATGAATATGATCGCTAACTGACGATCGAAATATTTTGGTCTTACCTTAATGATGTGTTTGTGTCCTTATTTTTGTTAGTATACTACTCCGCTTTTTCCACATTTCCTAAACCCATTTGAAGGAAGAGAGATAAAGATGTGCGGATGACAAATCTATTTCATCTTCGATTATTCAGTGCAAGGTGTACTCGATAAAAAAAAGTGTTTATTTTTCTTTCCTTAAGCCAGGTTTTTCAAAGATTAAGATCTTATCATCAGAGGAATTACATAGATGGATAAGTTGGCAGGGGAATAGCCAAAATTTGAAAAAATTTAAGAAACAATATAAAGTAATGGAAAGTAAAAGTGTGCATAAAAAGGTTATCAAAATATAGAGTCTGTCTAGTGGTGAATCATCTTTATCTCTCTTCCTTCATTTATCTTTATAATTGCTCTATCTCGTATATTGAGCTTAAATCATTTCACTATAGGTTCAATTCTCTAAAAGTATACTTTTAGTCTCATATTTTTTCTCTCTCTCTCTCTCATATATATATATATATATATATATATATATATATATATATATATATATGTGTTTTCCCATTCGTTTATTTATTTTTTTATTATCCCTTATGTTTGAATTTTTGTTTTGAAACATTACGTAAATCATAAATCTATGACGTTATGCCAAAGCTATAATTATTTTGTTAGAGTATTGTTTTAAGCTCTATTTATAAGAAAGTCCAAATAGCTCAGTTGGTAGAAGCTCAGATTGAAGATCTCAAGGTTTTGATTTCGATTTCCGGTCATGGCATCCACTTAATTTGTTGGGAATTTATTATTTACTATTAATGCAATATTCTCCATTTCTAAAAGTAGTTAACATCTCTGATATTTCGAAATGAGACAAATTCCAAAATGTATTGATCACGTCTAAAAAAAATTCGGACAGACGGACAAAATCTTTGTATAAAATAATTTGGTTAAAATATTCCTTCTAAATGAATAAATGCCAAAGTTAGGTTGAGTTCTCGCACTAACGGTAAAGTCAAAACGCTCTATTTCAGGTTAATTCAACTTTACACAATATAGATGCACCATCTTTTTTATATACTGCTTATGTATATGCGATAAACTAATTTGCATATTGGTTTTGAAAAAGGACATTTTAATTTATATTGTTATTGTTTTGTTTTAAAAATTTAATGGTTGTTTTGATTTTAATATAACAAATAGTTTTGTTTTGCAAAATTGTTTTATTTCTTGAACAAATATGTAGCATTTGTGTTCAAATGTTTCTTTCTTTAGAGCAGTGGTTCTTAACCTGTGGAGAATTCCCCACTGGTGGGGAATGGCAAAGTTGCCAAGTGGGGAATGACCGGTCGCACAGAAGAACCACTGCTTCAAAATTTAATACATTACATCCAAATGTTGACTTACTTTGACCATGATAATTTTGACCATTTTCTTGATTCAATGCCACTTCTGTTGTTCGTTTTTTGTTTCTCTCTTGTATGATTGTCACTACTTTCTTTTCATTTTATTTCTCTTCAGGTACCTTATTATTATATTTTTTAAGTCTCATTAACCTGTATGTGTCTAGTGCTAGTGTTACATTTTTGTATGCTTTTTATAGGCCAAATATATTTAGAAAAAACATAACGAATCTTTTCGTATGTATTTATTTCCATGTGATAACTGTGGTGGGAATGGAGAGCTGGTTCACTAAATAGTGGGGAATTGGAAAAAAAAGGTTAAGAACCACTGCTTTAGAGGGACCGACTTGATTTTCAACAAGGTCTGTTTCTAAATAGCAAGTGGAAAGGCAAATTAATTTCGTTCTTTTCCTTTTTTTTACGGTTACATTTAACAGCTAAAAAGTTTGTATTGAAATTACTAAAATGTTAATGTTTATCTATATGAATAAATGAGAAAGATTTTGCTTCATGTTCATAATAAAGTTATGAATGAAATGTTTATCATTTTAGATTAATGTTTCAAGCGTTTTAACTAGCAAACTTGCGAAGCGATAGCAAAGCAAGCTAGTATTGATATAATTGGGTAAAATGTGAACGTTTTATTTGGGGGGGGGGATGGGGGGTCCAAAACAAAGCTTAAAACCGATGCACTTTTTATTCTTTATGCAATAAGTTTTTAAAATACTGCCCAGCAGCATTTTTTATTTATTTTAGGATTCCCCTGAAGTTAATGATAACCCATATTTTTAATAAGTTTATGATGACTAATTTAACTGCAAGTAAAAGTAGAAAGCTTAAAAAAATAATACATTTTGTGGTGTGTATTATACCAAAAGATACAAACATGTAAGTTGTCCCCCCCCCCCCCCCCCCCCCCACACACACACACACAGCTGAAAGTTATTGAAGATCAGCCATGTGTTCAAGCGTGGAGAATTCTGTGCAGGATACTCTTGTTGATGGATGATGAGTCATTTCTCTTGTCTTCAACTGGAAACACCTGTTCAAAAGACCCTAAAAATATGAATGCATATAAGCCAACATCAGGTTGTCATCATCGAAAGAAACGTTGAAATATAAAAAAAATATCTCATTTGACATATTTAAACAAAATTGTTTTTACTCACCTCATTTTCCTTTCTTTGATAACTTATCCCACATGAATAGCATTATTTTGTTGTCTCTTGTTGAATTATTTATGAAAAGCATGGAAAATAATCAACATTAAAATATGCATTGTGTGAAAAAATGGCAGGATGCGTGGAAATGCTTTATTATAATTGATTTAAAACAATTTTGTTTGTTTGTCTGAGTCATATATAGGCTAAAAAAAAACTAGGCCAAGAATTGCACCAAATTTTGCATGAGCCATACTTTAGATGCCACATGTCGTGGTGAGGAAGGGGTACTATTACTACTGCTGATGCTGAAAATAATACATATTGGATTCAACACTATTGACATGAAGAACCTTTGGGGATGCTGTTGCAGGCAGAGGTGGGAGTCGATTTTAAAAATAAAAATCAGAATTCTGACACCATCTTTTGTCATATGGATGAAAAGGATACTATTACTACCTATGGTGCTGCGGCTACTATTACTACTAAACATTTAGAGTTTAGCTGGGGTTATCAGTTTTAGATTGGTAAGAGACAGGGTGAATTGGAAAGAAAGTCAAAATGATGAATTCACTTGGAAGAGTTTGTACGTCTGGCTGAATCTGACTGAAATATAAATGTTACACAAGAAAATAGTCACCATTCTTCCTTGAAATAAATAATGTCTCCACCACTGTTAATATTTATTCAGTAAATAAAAGTTTGTCAAAATTCTTATAAACATATGATACAGTTTCCATATGATAAGGTTTAACATGCATAATTGATGAACCATAGTCTCTCTAAAGAATGTCTTTTTTTATATATTTCTCTTCAGATATAAAGTAAAGACTTTTATATTTCAACAATGATTGTAAATAGGGGGATTCCCTGACTATTCTATTCTAGTCACGTATGCTTATCACTGGTTTTATTATTACATCCTAACCCTAATTTGCTAATTAATATTTTCAAAATATAAATGAAAAAAAAAATGCATTTATAAAAACAGTTTAATTTTATTATTTGTTAATAATTGTTTGTTAATTTGTAATATATTTACATTTTATTAATAATTAAACATTTTGTTAAATATTTTCAAAAAAACTTCCCATTTATAAAAAAAATTTGATTTTATTATTTGCTAATAATTAAACAATTTATTGAAAACAAATTATTTGAAAAAACCCCAAAAAACAACAAACAAAAATGTAATCTGAAATGTTTTTGCTGTAAAAAAAAGTACCCTTATTAACAAATAAAATTTTAAAGTTAATGATTATAGTACTTATAAAAAATGTTTTGGGCGAAATTGACTTTTAATGGTCCCTAAATATTTATTGTAAAGTGAACATTCCTGATAAAAAATTATTATAAAAATGTCTATGCAGAACAATGTACAATTCAGAAATGTGTAACAATATTGATTCAAAGGCTTGTCTAAGAGTAAGATCAATGAAGTTAAATTGCCAACTCTGACTTAGGGTTAGTGTTTTTGTTAATGACAGAAAACATGCTCTTCGTTAACCTAAATACTAAATGCCTTTACATTAGAAGTTGCCAGAAAGCGACTGAGAGGAAGGCTGATGAGATGGACAGACTCTTCACGAAGGCCTCTGTAAAACCGGCCTTCATCCAGATCAAGCCTATGGTCGTTTGAAGTGGAGACAAAAATCCATCGTTGCGAACCCTGCCATAGCTCAGGATTGATGCATAAGAAAAAGAAGATTAATTTTAAATGTGTGGCTGAACTTAGAACAGAGTGCATAGGTGTTAGAAGGCTGCACTATTTTTTTTATGGCTTGCTCAGAATTTTTAGTTGGTCTTAAATACCTCTTTATGTAGTTTATTACTGAAACTAATTAGAGATGATCAATGAAAATGGATGTTGTGTCTGAGTCTGCAACACACTATTAGGTCAGAACAACTGTTTTTCTGCTTGCCTCAATTTCTTTTGTGAATCTGATTGTATGGTTTTATCTATATATTCTTTCTATGATGCATCTTAATGGTTTCAATCAGACCCACCCGTTCTTGGCCTTCAGATCATCTTTTTCATAGCTGGGATCTACATTAGAATTGATTAATGGCTGTGAACGATATATAATATTTAAAATATTAATTTATTCAACCCTTGCTGGTTGGTTACATCTTATGCGCCTAAAACCTTTTAACTATCATATTATTCAAATTGCTATGAGGAAAAGTCCCACACGGTCACTTGTATGTTAGTTTCATCTCTTGGGAACTTTGTTTCCAGGTCAGTCGAGTGTTTAAAAAAATTTTTTTTTTATATCGGTCACATCTTCTTATATGCCACTGTCCAACTCTGGCGCAAGGCTAATTGTCTGGAGTGGTCTGCTTGATACATTCCTATGAGTTTGAATGTTTATTCTGATCAATAATAAAAGTGCTTAGTAGTAAGCCTCCGTCGGTCAGTCGACCATGGGTGATGCATCCTTAGCCTAGCTGTCCCGGTTGTCTGCTCGTCTGAAGCAGAACTGCTTGTTGGCTGAAGAGACCAATGCAGGAGTGGCAGTCTCTGTCACAAAGGTCACAAATGTATGGTCTCTGGACTGTTGGCATTAATGCTCTCCTTTCTGCGTGTGTGCTTTACTGCATCAACGTCTATCAGCTTCTCCTCCCCTGCTTTCAGATGTTGGTTCAGGGTTCCTTTCCATCTTGAGCGGTCATCTGCAATGCTCTCTCAAGACCCAATGTAAATGTCCTTCATGTTTCGCCTCACAACATCTTTGTATTGGAGTTGGGGGCGGCCAGTGGACCTTTTTCCAGATGCCAGCTCTCCATACAGGATGTTCTTTGGAATGCGGCCATCCTCCATGCAGTAAACATGGCCCAACCAGCGTAGTGTTTAGGGATGTAGATTTGAATAGTTTGTGTAGTAGAGCTGCAACTGGTGTTGCAGAGTCGGAAGGTATATAGTCCGACTGACTTTTAGGATTCCCAAAATACCCAACTCCGACTCCTAGCATTCTTAAGAGTTTGACTCCTTCCAAAACCTCCGACTTCAAAACTCTGGCTGCAATGATAGTTTAAAAAATTTTTTTTGTTACAATACATTTGATATGTAAGAAAAAAAAAATAGATTGGATAAAATCTAAAAAAATTTAGATATGAATGGGAGTGTAAACCAAACAGTACAATCAAAATAACGCATATGATGAGCTTTTTAATATTTCATCTTTATTAGCAAGAGACTTCCTCAGAAACGAGTGAAAATGTTATTTTTTAAAAATAGATAAAAGGAGGGGAGAAAAGTAGAAAAAGAAGATAGAAGACAGCGAAAGAAAGATAAATGGAATGGGGAAGCTTTGAAGTTTCTTTTGAAAAGTTGATACAGCAAAGAAAAATAAAGACTAAAATGGAAAAGAAAGAATAATTTTCTTCCTTCCCATTCATCTCTACATATCGTGATATCTAAGTCCTTATATATGTATCTCCATCAAGATACAAGATTTATTAAAAGAAATTTTAGTTTTGAATTTTAAATAAATGTTACTGTTTTATTTGTTAGCTTGACATGTTTATTTGTATTGAAATAAGAACTAAAACATTAAAGCAGTCGATGCTACATTGTAATTTATGAAAATACTAGTTGAAATACTTGTTTCAAGACAGGCTCATATTGGCACAAAATTGCACCATTTAATAAGTGCAAGAGTTTGAATCAGGGTTGCAGTGTTGGAAGGTATAACCTCTGATTCAGACTCGAGAATTCCAAAATAACTAACTGTTTGATTCTTTGGAGATTAAAAAATCCGATTTTGACTCCGACTCCTAGCATTCTTACCAGCTTGACTCGGACTCCTAAAATCTCTGACTCTACAACCCTGGTTTGAACTTCAAAATACTTAAAAGTAATAAAAACTTGCTATCGGGGTGGGGGAGGGTGTAAAAAATAGAAATTACACAATTGAATGTTGGGGATAAGTTCTCTCTCTTTGTCAGCATTATACAACATGAACTTAGAAAAAAAAAAAGGGCCAAGTGAAGTATTATGATTCTTTTGTGGGTCTTAAGTCAAAGGGAAACACATGTTGCATTAAAAAATCTAACTGTAAAAAAAGAAAAGATCTTAACGATTTTTGTTTGTTTATCTTAAGAAGTGCCTATGAGCTTATGGACATTACTTGTCTTTTGGCTCGGCTTCAAAATCTTTGATAGAATTTTCAGGTAATATAAGTTATTACTTAACAGTGATCGTGATGTCAAAGCTTCTACCTTGATCTCTCAGAATCCTGAAAGTGTTAATTTTATAGTAGTAAGGCCCTATTTAGAGAGGTTAAAATTTGCTAAAATTTTGTAATTTAACTAAATTTTAAATCTCGTTAAAATCAGAGGGAAATTTTTTCAGTTGGGATGAGGTATTTCCTACTCCACCCCTCGCCCAAGGGACTGCTTCATAAGAAGAAAAAAAGGATTAATATAACCTGCTTATTACAATCTGCAGAGGTAGAGGATTATTTCTACTAAATTTAAAGTTTGTCTTTCAGCCTAAAAATAGTTTGCGGATGCATACAGCCATCTCACATATTGGTATAGATGTCCTTTTGAAACTATTTTGTTCATTTTTTTATTTTTTTTAATAAAATTTCTTTTTTCAAACTGAAAAATATTGCGATGCATCAGTGAATTGTTGCATCCCAATTATGTCATAGATAACCCATGCTGACAAGATGTGTTTTTTGTTCTTAATGCTTGGATTAAAATCAAAGAAATTTGCCTTAAAGTCATGAGCAAAATAATCTTTTAAGTCTGATAAATATTCGTTTAAGATGGATTAGGTGGGGGGTGGGAGGGTTATGGGCTTAAGATTTCTGAGCAGAAACTAATCTTTTATAAATACGTGTAAGGAAATGTTTTATATGTCCCAACCTTCTATCACTAGAACAAAACTTTACAATAGAGGTGGTGATAGTTAATTAGCAAGAAGATTTTGAATCTTGGATGTACTAAATGTCTGATGTGTTATTTATTTTAACATTTAAAAAAATATTTGTGTCTTCTTTGCGTGTCTTTAAAGCATGTTGTCATACGACAGTTTCCCACTTTTTATGTAGTTCTTTGCATTATTATTCTACTTTCAAGCTGTACCGGTTGGATAGTAGAGGGAAGACAGGACAGTGCTGCATCGTAAGGTCCTCATCTCCACATTCACAGATGGTTTTGTCGGTTTTGTAGCCCTATCTGGCCATAAGAGCTTTTGATCACTCTATTCCTTTTCTCAGGTGGTCGAGTGTCCATCACTGAACCCAGAGTGCTTCAAAAAGGAGAGATTCTCATGTCAGTAGGAGAGGGAGAATTCTGTAGCCGCATGATCTACACCTACAGTCTGGTTTCTTCCTGAGATGTTTGAGGGGCTTGAAATGGCTGAGGAAGCTTTTCCTTGACTTCAGTTGTTGGCCCATTGGTTCAGGTCCATGAAAAAGATGGCATTCATCACTGATAGCCTTTGTGATCTCTATTCAGCTATCAACTTCCCGTCTCACATTTGCATGTATTTGTATTAGTGTTGGGATGATTAATCGGAATCAGAAAAAATTGTGACTATTTTCCGATGCCAAAACGATTCTTTTAATTGTTTTTTTTCTTTGTTTTTGTTTAAAATTTAACTTTCCTTTGCTGGTATTGATGATAAAATGATAAATATTTATTGATTTTAAACTACCAGTTAAACTAAAATCTATAGATCGTCTCCCACAAGTGTATTTTTACATTTGCAAAAATATATGCACGTAACATGGGTTTTTATGGTAATCTGAAAATTAAAAAAAACAAAAACTCTATAGCTAAATATTTAGAAAATTTAAGAATCAGAGTCAGTAATTGTATCAGAATCAGGAAAAATATTGGGATCGTCCCATCACTTTTTTATATAAAAGCAACTGGCTTGTAATGTATACAGGAAATGGTCTGGCTGTACTCTTACTACCATCATACACCTTGAGGCTAGTATCATTGTTGCTGATATGCTACTTGGGGATAGTTCATTGTATAAGGAAGGGGGTATCAGTACTTTCTCTATTTTTATGTTTCCTATATAGTCAACAACTCCTTAATTACTTCACACTAAATAGAAACACATCATTTATGTACACATGTTCATCTGCTTTAATTACAATGTTTTAAGTTTCTTAATTCATTTATTTTTGAACAATTAAAATTAACACTTAATACTTTGTACAAAACCGAAAACCAATGTTATTTTATTTCTCTCTTTTTTTTTTTTTTTTTTTTTGCATTGTACAACTGTAGCAGCGAAGTTTACCCTTCAGTGCCCAAAATGAAAGTGCTTAAACTTGTTTTTGCACACACAGTTTTGCACACACATCCGGCAGAATTAATAAAAAACAAATAATAATATTTTGAACCAATCAGCGGATTTTTCTGAATTTATAGAAATTGCCCTTTTGGAGCAACCTCGACCTAATCCTAACCTTAAGGCCAGATTTTTCCTTCAACTGAATGTTTAGCCCAAATCCACGACAGAGCTAACATCAACGTTTCTCCAGCCCCCATCGCCCTTCTGTCGGGTTGGGAAAGCTGAAAATCCTTTTTCTAAACTCACACACACATAGCCACACTGACACCAACGCACACACATACATCATGCATTAACTCTTTCACTCTTACGCATACGCACACTAAAGGCGACACACACACTTCTTGAATCCCCTTTCAATGTCGTCTGCTGATTGAAAACAAATCTATAAACTTAATCATTTTAATACTACATACATTTCTCACTGAACTTTCTAATATGAAAACAAATTATTATTGACTCTATTTAATAACTTCTAATGAAATGTAATTTATGTAATTCAGTGAGACAGTTTTGATTACGATTTTTCAGACTCGTGGATAATTCACAGCCCTTAAATTATAAACTCAGGTTTCCTCGATATCTAAACTAATGATTGCCCCTTGTTCTATAAGGACACTCAGATATGAACAATTATTCTGTTTTCCTATCTTTGTAGACTTCCATTTTAAGCATATATAAAATATCTCTTTTGTGAACTTGTGCTTTTGTACTCTTTATTTTGTTTGTTTATCATATAATATTCTCTCGCTCTCTCACACATTTGAATATTACTTAACACTGTTTTCCTAAAAATCTATATAATACTAAAACTCTATTGTTCTTGTATGTTTGCAATCAGCTTTCAGCTTTCCGGTTTTCAACATCCGGTTGCGCATGCGTAAATAGCATCGTCTTCAATCTGTTATTCCAATTCCGTTATTCTCTATTATGATTAACGAACGCATGAAATTTTTCATTCTGGAAATTTTTATATCGCTTTTAATATAAACAATT
The DNA here is from genome assembly GCA_963556195.1 of Sepiola atlantica. Lineage (NCBI taxonomy): Eukaryota > Metazoa > Mollusca > Cephalopoda > Sepiida > Sepiolidae > Sepiola > Sepiola atlantica. Next base: position 64,429,810 of record OY744524.1, read on the forward strand.
ACATTTAATTTCATCAAATAGTTTTTTTGTTTTCTTCACGGCTAAAAACATTCAACGGGAGGACTTCGTAAAGTCTGTCGCAGTTTCAAAAAAACTCCTCCCTTTTAAAAAACAAAAACAAACAAACAAAAAAACAACACTCATTATTAATATCAGCCATACTAGCGGTCGGTGAACGAAACCACCTCCCACTTTCCCTCTCATAGATTTCACCACTCCTACTCCCTCTGTTTTCGTTACGTACGCGAGAAAGCTGAATCGGTAAATGCACACATTTCTATTACATTAAATAGTGTTTCCTTTTGTTTTTTAAACAGCAAATACTTGAATCATATGTTTTACACGTATTACATCCAAAAAAAAACAATTATAATAAACAGAACGACTCATAGAAATCTACCTATATTCTTTTTTCATTTTAATATACTTTCATAGAAATGCTTCTGTTATGTAAAAAAAAACTATTTTCTTTATGCCACAAGTGTCACGCTCATACATGAATTCCATAGCTAATATAACAAACTGACCCAACGGGTCACGGGTGGTCTAGTGTTTCTATAAAACTGGTTCTTCCCAACATCTTCTCCCCCACAGCTAAAACCCTAAAAAGAGTCCCTCCAAACAACGTTGTTTCCAAAAATTTATTTTCATAGAAATGAGATTTTGGTAAAATTTTACTCTTTGCCCCCATGCTTTCTTTAGAAAATTACAGATGAGATTACACTTTTATATATATATATATATATATATATAACACCTGAACCACGTGAACACCCTGGAATTACTTGGTAAAATTTTAACTTAATCAAAGAAAACATTTCTGAAAGTCAGTTATTAAAGTGGCGAACATTCATCTATTGCTTTGTGCTAATTTAGTTTTCTATTTCGTTTCCCATTACTATTTTCTGGAGATTCAGTTATTGGTTTCCGTTAATTTTGTTTTCTATTCTTTTTCGAAAATTCAACTATTGCGTTGTTTATTAATTTAGTTTTCACTTTAATTTTCGATTACTCTTTTAAGAATAAGTCTACATGGTGATTCACTTGCGATAGCAACCAAACACATTAAAACTTATGCTTGCTTTCTTCCACAGGTGAATTGACTAAAACGTATTGGTTTGTGTTACTTTCGTTTTCTGTTTCTTTTTCAATTCCTCTTTGTACAATAACTCTATTACCCAATTTGATCGCAATGGCGGCCAATACATAAATTATAACTTTCGCTTGCTTCATTCGCCAGGGATGAAATTGGATTACATGTTTAGGCTTGTGTGTTAATTTCATTTTCTGTTCAGTTTCCGTGATTCTTCTTTTTAAAATAAGTATGCTAACAAATTTGATTGCGATGGCAACCACAACATTCTAAATTATAAACTTTTTTGCTAGCTTCATTAACCAGAGATAAAATTAAATTAAACATGTATTGATTTGTGTGTCATCATCATCATATTCGGTTTAACGTCTGTTTTACTTGCTGGCATGCGTTGGACAGCTTTAAGAAATGGACTTCTAAAGTAACCTATCTCTGGCCAGGTGTTTATTTATCCTTCTTTCCCTCAGGTTTATTTTTATCACTTCCTCCCATCTTTTCCTTGGCCTTCCCCTGTGAATTGAACCTGCTACCCCAACTGTTCTACATCTACTAACTCAAACTCTTATCCATTCTTTCAACATGGCCATACTATCAGATCCTCCTGTTCTGCACCAATCTCCCTATTCTCTCCGGAATCATCATCAGGTCTTTTTAATGGCACATTTTTTATTCATTTTGTGCCATTAAAAAGACCTGATGATGATTCCGGAGAGAATCGAAAACGTTTGTCAAACATACAGATCCTATATTAATTCATTCCATGTCAACGTTAAAAAGATCATTCGAAGAATGGAAAAAATTAAAAAAGGGATTACCAAACAGAAGAGTTCTGTTGTTTTCAACAACACATGCATTAATATATATATATATATATATATATATATATATATGAGGATGAAATGCCATGAAAGACAAGATGTGTGAAAAAAGACAAACGGGAAAAACAAATTTAAATACAGGAAAAAATCATAAAGAAACGAGAGATTTTAAAGTTCACTTTTTCTAAGGACGTCTGTTGATCTGAATGAAACTGGTAAAATCTCTCGTTTCTTTATGATTTTTTTCCTGTATTTAAATTTGTTTTTTCAGTTTGTCTTTTTCACACACACACATGTATTTATATATGGGTTCTTACAAAAATATATATTAAAATATGTACTCTCTATAATATCTGAAAATGTTCCAAATTGTAAGCTCAATGAAGTTGTATTAGAATCTTCAGAGCATATATATATATTATATGTGCATTCCAATGATAAAAGGAAAAATCAATCCATAGCCATACCTTTCATTTGATCTTCCAATTTCTTCATCTGTCGTGAAACACCACAACCAAACTTTATCTCTGTACTTTCAATATCCGGAACACCTGTAATTCCTCTTCGTCCCACCGACAAACAAAAAAGATTTTTTTAAATATGTTTACAATGGGGGCTTATTTTCATGGGATTGAATGAAGAATCCTCATGTTCTTTCACACTTGATCTATAAGTAACCATATTACCTTTTATCATCCGTATTTTTTACAATTTATAATATTCAATTTATGAAGTGGCATCCAAGGATATACTCAGCATTGATTGTCTGTAAGCGAAGTAACATTAATTGAAAAGGTTTTTGATAAATTTATAGTCTTTCTCCTTTATAAAAAAAAAGTTGTGCTTGTCAAGTATGAATGCAGACCCTATAATGTTGTAACCCCTTTGATCAAAATGGGTTATGTAACTTAAGAATATATATGGCTATAAGAGTCTATCTTCAAACCCGAGGAAGAATTTGTGAACAAACCTGCAAGAACTACTATTTTATTATATACACTAGTGTACACCCTCCGTCAGGAATTATCGGGTTGAGGAAATTATGCTTAGCCTCTCGTTATTTATCTAGATATACTATTGAAATATTCATGTAAAATCATAGAATTACATCAGTAATTTAATTTTTCATGTATAAATTATCATTTCTGATGATCGAAAGAAAAACAAAACGCTGACCGTGACTTTTTATTATAGTGAAGGATTTCGTTCAGAATTCATTTCAGGTGATGGGGTAAATCTGAGATGGTTGTCTGACTTGCTATTTGCTTTCTCGTTCCCCGTCACCACTTCAAATGGTTTCATCCAGGGACTAGAAAATGGCACATGTTTTACTTGCTAACTTTTGTGTGATGGGATGGAAGTACATATATAAAAAACATTGGTCTTTATTATAGAGTGGAAGATGCTGATGAGTTTTTAGTGTAGTGAGTCCCTAAGTCGCAACTTTTTATTATTTTTTAACAGTTTATATTGTTCAAACTCAATCTGAGCATCACACAATCGCTGCAAGACATTCAAAGAAATTTCAGAACTAAGTATTGTAGTTTGGGATGAGGGTCCCTTTTCTTTAATTTCTGTAAATAAGTTTTTAGAGAAAAAAAAATGAAAGAGGAAGTTAAAAAAAGACTTTCTCTTTCAATTTTTTATCCCCTTTCAATTTTTTATCCCCTCTTATTTTTCTCTGGTTAGAAAACGCTGACCTAATTTGACAAGGCATCAACATCAAAGACAAAGACGAAATTGGAGAGTGACATCGGAAAGGTATTGGGAGGGACTAGAATAAACATTCAAGATTAGAAATTTGCTTCTTTTGAAAAGTAATATTCTTTTTGAACAAAAAATAGTGCAATGTATCATTTTTTTTTTTTTTTTCCATGGAAATTGAGGTGCATCCCTGGAATGCAGAGATAGTTTACTGCTTCCTTTTATGTTTCGGAATTTTTTAGATGAGGATTGATAATTTGGATTATTTGGACTACTGTTACTCATCTTGGATGTTATTCTCACAATATTTCGATCGATCTAACCGCCGATCATCTTTGATACTAAAAATACAATTACAAATTACGTATGACTTCTACCTGAGAGCAAGCTACCCCCCCCCCCCACGTTGAATTAAATGAAGGGTTCTGTTTAAAATTCTGTACAGATTCCCGAGTTCGACTAGACACACCTGAAGAAGGTCGGAGGTTTCATCGGCTGAATGGTTGTGAGAATAACATCCAAGATGAGTACAGTAGTTCGAGTAATCCAGATGCTTTCTTTTAGATTTGTAGAAACCAACGACCTATATCTAGCAGTATCTGTGTGTATATGCATATTAGAGTAGGTTGATTTTTTCAACGTTTTTTTGAAAATCACATAGGCTTAAATCTGATGACCTCAGAGGAAGATTAAACCTGGGCAGACTTAATTGGCAGAGGAAGTCTAAGGAAAACATGGGCGGAAGTGATAACGATCAGGGAGTTTTGACTCTTAAGATTTTTAACCGAATTTCTGGATTTTATGTCTGTAACTTGTCATCATCTTTATACAACATACTGCGGTTTTCTTGGGTATGAAAATAGATGTAGCCATGATGCAATTTGATTATTTCAGTGTTGAACATATGAGAACTTATTTTGTTTCTGTCAAAGATATCCGTTACACAAAAATTGATTTTTCTCCTTTAAAAAAAAGAAAGAAGTTGTGCTTGAACGTGTGACTAAAAAAAAGAATACGTATTTTGAAGATGTGCTAACGATCAGATTTTTATTTTTAGGTTAAATCATTTTGGAAATCGGTTATGATTAGCATGGCTTTTGATGTTACAATGAAGCAATTGCAACTTAGCAGATGGTGCATGGTTGACCTAATAGATACCTATCATCAGCATCCTCATATTCGATTTAAAATCCGTTTTATATGCTTGCATGTGTTGGACGGTTTTTAGAAATTGACTTTAAAACTAACCTATCTCTGGCCAGGTCTTTCGTTATTCCTCTTTCTCTCAGATCCATCCTTATGGCTTTCTCCCATGTTTTCCTTGACCTTACCCTGCCATCTCCACTGTTCTACATCTACTAACCCAAGAACTCTCATCTATTCTTTCAATATTACCGTACCAAAGAAGCCCCTGATCCACACCGATCTCCCTATACTGTTAATATTCCTCTGAGGTCATCAGATCTAGGCCAGTCTTCAACACTCGCATTACACATCCATCGTATAATTCTCATATCCTTTCTCTCCATGCACCACATGTCCTTAAACCTCACTGGCAATGTTTTATTCTATACAGCATCACACTGCATACATATGCCTGATACTCTTCCCTTGATTGACGACAGTAGTAATGCTCTGCTGGTTAGTAATGACAAAAGTTTTCTGAACTTATTCCATCCATTCTTACCTCTTGCAATCACACTAGCACCAGCTCTTCCCTGTGCTAAAATGGTATAACTGCGGTAAGAAAACTTCTAACCAACCTCAATAACTTTGCCATCCAAATATACTTTCTCCACATACGGGTTCTCATCTGTCTACATTGTCTTATACTTCTTGCACATAAACTTTTAACCTACCTGTAATTCCACTGTTCTTGGGTACCCAATGTGTACAAGTACCACATAAAATTGAGTTGTGTCTGACTCCCTTTCCATAAACTATGTAAGGGAACTACCCTCTTTCTGAGGGTTATTAAATTTTTTTTAATATCTATATTAATCAGTTATCACTTATGAAAACCAGAAACCACTCAAGGATACGCGTTAATGAGATTGCCGGTTGGATGATGGGACGCTACTATTAGTGGATTGTAAACGCTGGACAAAATTTGATTACTTAAGAGGACAGCTTGACAGGTATTTGTTGACATTGGTCTTAAAAACTACCATGTTGTAGTCCCAATATTACAAGCACTGATCATCAGTGTCTTGGTAACATTCATTCTCACACCTTTACTTTTCATAGCATTCCTCCAAGTCTCCACCTTAACAAGTAGACCCAATAGATACTGTTGCAGATTGTGAAATCAGCTATGCCGGGTTCAAAATCAATCGGATCTATTGTGACAATTTACATACTAATAACGTGAAAGGTATTGTTGTGATGGCTTACACTGCTACTCCTACCACCACTACCACCATTACTTTTGCCTTGCTACTGTTACCAGTACTCGGCAACTGTACTATTGTCACCGTCTGCTCTGGTAACGGGAATTTTATACTGGCCGGGCTGAGGATCTGATCCGTCTTTGACAATCAATCTTTGTTTTTTATATACTAACGGATTTCTGCTTATCAAGGCCCAAAGGCTACTCAAGGATAAAGGTTAGTGAGTTTGTCAGGTGTTTTGCATCATATAAACCCTTTGTGTATCAATTAATACTAAAACAACACCTATTGTATATGATCAATAGAACACATGTTGCTCTTCTGTCCATAACTTAAGGGGGGGGGGGTCAGATATCTTTTGTGAGCTAAGAATGAAGTGTTAAACTGAGCAGAATTTGATTATTTAAGAATTTGTTAACATTGGACTTGAAAACGAACATGAACAGTAAGACGGGTAGTTCTTGGAAAGAAACTTTGCTCATGGAAGTTTTGTTTAGTTTTAGGTACACAGGAAGAAAGGATCTCCCAAAGGAGGGGCTGATTTGATAGCACTAGCCTCTTTTTTTGTCTATGGTTCGGCTTGGTCCTAGAAGGTGCACCCTCCCAAACATTACTCCCTCTTTACAGGGGATTTGTTCATTGCTGATCACTTGAGATGCCCCTACCAGAGAATTCCAGCAGGTCTGTTCAGTTAGTATCCCCTTTCCGGTCTTGTGCCACATTTTGTTGCAGTAGAAAGTAAGTAAATACCAACTGTATTACTACTGCTGCTACTATTAAAACCTATAACAGCCGTAGGCCAGCCAGTAATAACCAAGCTATCTTCTGCATTGAATAAAGTTTAACACTTCATTCTTAGCTCACAAAAGATATATGATCCCCCTACCCACTTCAGTTATGGATAGAAAAGCAACATGTGTTCTATTGATCATATACAATAGCTATTGTTTCAGTATTAATTGATACACAAAGGGTTTATGTTGTAAAACAAACCAGACCAAACAAATCTTACTGCAAATGTTGGTTTATAAGACTCCCCATCCCCAACACTTTTTTTTTCATTTCTTTTCTCTAAGAAAAATAAAATAAAAAGCTGAAATATGTGAATTTTAGTTATCTACTAACTGTACCTACCAGGATTGCGGATTCCTAAAACTCCTAGGATTCTAAAAAAAATCTGATTATGATTTCTAGAATTCCGAAAGATCTGATTTTTGACTCCGACTCCTTAATTTAAAGCTTTCCAATTTTCAGACTGTCTGTTGATTCTTCAGAGATTTAAAAATCTGACTCTGGGCCCCTAGCATTCTCACGACTCTGGGCCCCTAGCATTCTCACGACTCTGGGCCCCTAGCATTCTCACGACTCTGGGCCCCTAGCATTCTCACGACTCTGGGCCCCTAGCAATCTCACGACTCTGGGCCCCTAGCATTCTCACGACTCTGGGCCCCTAGCATTCTCACGACTCTGGGCCCCTAGCATTCTCACGACTCTGGGCCCCTAGCATTCTCACGACTCTGGGCCCCTAGCAATCTCACGACTCTGGGCCCCTAGCAATCTCACGACTCTGGGCCCCTAGCAATCTCACGACTCTGGGCCCCTAGCAATCTCACGACTCTGGGCCCCTAGCAATCTCACGACTCTGGGCCCCTAGCAATCTCACGACTCTGGGCCCCTAGCAATCTCACGACTCTGGGCCCCTAGCAATCTCACGACTCTGGACCCTAGCAATCTCACGACTCCTGCTCAAACTTTGCAACCCTGATATCTACCTAGCGTTGATTGTCAGTGTTTTATCTTGTTTTTAAAATGTTTTTTCTTCACTGGCAACAATTTGTCAAAAATGGGTTTAATTTTTCTTGCGAACATATCCGCCAGTGACATGTTTGCCACAATGTTCGGTGTGACCATGTAAACCCTTAATAATTGTTGGATCTTCCACTCACCGTTTACTTCACCTCCAGCTTTTCTTAAAGCCCTTTTGAAAGTATCTTTATCAAGTTGCAGAATGAGCTTATCGGTATATCCCACAAGTCAAATAAAGCCATCCAGTCGGTACCGAATAAATTGGAAGTATTTTTCAGCACATAGACTTTAGCTTTACACGTCTTACATCCAAAAGAAATGTTGCACATAAATTCTCTTATGAAATTCAGCTTTCTACCAGTTACTCCTTTTGCGACCTTTTTGCTGCAGTCCAATGTTGGTTTATCAATTTTTTTCCAGGAGTCTTCACTGATTGTAGATAAGTCGCTACCAGTGTCTATCTGAAAATGAATATTTTTGTTCATTTTTATATCAACAAATTTTCTTTCATGATGGCCGCTGCCATTTTTCCTGGAAATTACAGCATTTACAAAACTCTTAGTGTCGACCTTTTTTCTCTACACAGATGCATTACGTGCCCTAACCTTCCACAAAAATAACAAATTTTGTGTTTAAAGGGACACCTGCCTTTTTATATGAAATCCTAAACATGAAGGACATATGTTTGGTTTCAGTTTCTGTGTGTTTTCCCAGGTTTTTGGTTTCCAACTTTGTGTGCTTTCTGCGTAGCGATGAATAGGTTTCAAATGTTTATTTTTTGAACCGTCTCTTCTGGCATATCAGACCTCAGCCACATCTTTTTCTTCAATCTTCGCCGAATCATGTCGCATGCTTATGATTCTATTAAATTCGTTAACAATTGCTTGTAACGTTAAATTAAGGTCCTGCTCCAACTTCGTCAAGATTCTTGCCCTTATCTCGGAATCTTTGCTTGCAGTTAAGCCCTGCACAAAAATTAGTCATTGGAATCTGTCTGCAGTCAGTTCTTCAGTTTAAACTGCTGGCAGTCTCTATTTACAATTCTGGCATAACTAAAAAAATCCTCGTCTTCTCTTTTTGTTAGGTTTAAACATTTCCAATGTAGGTTGAAAAGGGACGACTTTTCGCAAAAAACATTTGTCAGGCTTTGCAAAGTTTCATCAAATGAAATTTCGCCCGGTAC
>OY744524.1:64439003-64561503 GCA_963556195.1 Sepiola atlantica
ATTTAGTTAAATATACATGAACCGGCAAAATAACGCAGGAATCGTTATTTTGCCGGGACCGGCAATATAGCCTATTCGTAAGTTTTAAGGTGTTGACTGTTGTAATCAAAGTTCTGATACCTTTTCAACAGTTAACTCGTTAAAACAGTGACCAAAGATTCATGAAAGATTTCTGAAGAATAAAACTGAGTTTGAATATACATTCTATCTAATTCTTTAACCCATCAGAAGCTAAAATATAACTCAGAAATGCAAGAAATTAAAAAACGAAAATTTATTTAAACAAACAAAATAATTTTACAAATAAAATTAAGCAAAAATGATGATGAAAATGAAATATTGTGAATCAAATAGATTTTCGACATCATACGGAACGCGTTTGATTTTTTCTTTTTCATTTGAAAATGCTAAAAATACGATGTCATGTTGTCTGTCATATTTCTCTTTTTTTCATTTGAAAATTCAAAATGTTAATGATAAACAAACTGTAAACAAAGATTTCTTCCTACAAGTCAATTAAATGTTTTTATCATATTTGTTCAATCTGTCCTCTTACTAATATAACATTTTTTGGTAATATTCCATTTTATTCAAATCGGAAAATCTTTTCAACCGTGTTTCCTTGTATATGGTGGCTTACTGTAGTAAAAACACAATACCAAACGGTTACGGTTTAAAAAAAAAACAAAACGATTCGGTATTTGGTATGGAGACGAAACCGAAAAAACGCGTTTTTTCGGTAAAACCGCCCATCTCTAACTATGATAGAGACCAAATTTATAGCGAGGAGGGCAACCTTAGTGGGGAATTGTGCAGCAATACGTTTGTTCACATTGCATTTAGATTTTTGCATGTTGGTACGGTCAGGAAACAGGTAGGAAATTCCAAAAATACAAGCGGTCCAAGGAAAGAAGCTATTAGAGTAAACAAATTTTCTAGCATCTACAGATCTCTGCAGTGGATGGGTTGGATTTTTCTACTAGTCGGATGGGTCGGAAGTATTTTCATAGCGAGGGTACAGGTTCAGTAACTTCATTGGAGCACATTTTGTGGAAGTACTTGTAAAACAAACATAGGGATGTAACATTGTGGTGATGTGATAAGGACTGGAGCTTGGCGGACTTATTAGGTTAGAGACTTTTTTTGCACCTTTTCCGAGAGGGAGAGGCTAGTGGTTGGTGCACCAGTCATGGACGTTGCCAACATCATAGTTCCAACTAATGTTATATTCACCACTATTTAAGACTCCTTTAACTTGATTCTGTAGGCTTACTTAGTATCTCAGCATCTGTTTAACTGACTCACTATCTCAAAATTCCTTCTCCATAACCTATCACATGATCTGTTTGGCCAATCACAGTTTAGTATCTCTCACCCCCTCTACCCCTTAGCAGTTATGAATGTACTGTTTTCTGTTAAACTTATTGTTAATCTAATGATGATGCACTTCTTTCAATTTCCAACTCCTTCAGTTAAATTCTATCCCCAAATCCCATTCTTCTTCTGTAAGGTTGCCAAGCTATGCACTAGATATTACATTCCTACCACACCTATTTTAATAGAAAAATCAAACAACCTGCTGTTTGCATCAAGTTTTTATTTATTTATTTTTTCAAAATACAAAGAGAAATACCATAATCTGCTGGGTGGGAAGCGAGATATGCAGGCGTGGCCTGTTAGGATCAGAAGGTAGTCCAGATTATTATTTAGTACGATTCTACTAAGCAAAACAAGAAGTAACTACTTATTCAAAGTTACGATAAGTAAGATATGGGTGGAGTAACAGCATACCAGAAGCTTATGAAAAAAGAATGCCTTGTCACGATCCTATCAAATAAAATATTAGAAAGAAATTGTGTTCAACACAAACATAAAGTTACCTCTGTCTAAGCGGAGGTTGTGTTTTCGGTCACGTTTGTTTGTGCACAGCCTAACATCCACATCGCTTGACCAATCGTCATCAAACTTGGTCAAAATATCAGTCATGGTCTAACTTGATTAGATGATTTAATTTTAGGATATCTAGGTCAAATGTGAAATCATACTTTTGGTGATAACTTCGGTTCTGTTCGTTGTAAAGACTATTTATTTTCAAATTTGACGTATGGTTCTGATGCTCTTGGATAACAGTAACAGTACAATATGGAGGAGTAAGGACCAGATAAGACTTTTGCTCATTCTTACGTTGTCAGGCAGAGGTATGTAGTCTCACGACTGACTTATGTTCTCGTTTTAGATTATGTTCATTTAAAAAAAAAAATGCTATTATCTTATGAGAAGAACGTAGTCTCTCAGCTAAATATTCTTTTTCTTCCTAGTTAATTTTGTTTTAATACTGTTAAGTATCATTACATATACTTTATGAGCTTTTTATGCTGTCTTGACATTATATAATGCCCAACCCAGTTGGAATGTCACTGTGCATGTGACATAAGAATCTCATTCGTAATTGTTACCTGTATACTTAGATTAGTCGAGTTACATAAAAATGTCAGGAGGAGTAATAAAAAAAAATTATACTCTCTTTGGGCATCTTTTATTTTAATCGATAATTCTATTTTAACTTTTAATGTAAAAAAAAAGAAAATTACTTAGCAGGGTTGGGAGTCTGAGGTTTGGGTCGAAGTCGGACTTGTAAGAATACTAGGAGTCTGAGTCGGACATTTTAATCCTAATTATTACTGAATATTGGAAGACTTCACTATCAGTCAGATATTTTGAAATCCTAGGAGTCAGAGTGGGACCTTACTGTAAACAATTATCGATATAAAGCCAACGTCACACGAATGTGAGATGCACCTTTTGTTCTCGGCAACATTTTGATATTCTTCATAGGATGAATTCCAGTTAATAAGACAAACACATTTTCGTAAGCTTCCACGCGAGATGTGCGTTTATTTTTACTACTAGATAACAGCAACAGAATAAAGAAAAGAAAAAGGCAGACAACTCTGACTCATCATTTACTTAGAGTAAATTCGAATGTGTTAATAACAATATATTTTTATCTTTTTTTATTAAAAAAACAACTTGCAAGTAAAGACGTTAGTATGTGATGTTAGGTATGTACAACTAGTAGTTTATAAAAGTACTAGCTGACTGTGCCAGCTTGCTATTGCTTTGCGAAGCTAGCTACTTAAAACTAAAGTTTTAAATAATAAACATTTCATTCATAAGTTTCTTGTAAACACAAGACAAAAACTTTTACATTATCCATATAGATAACATTAACATTTTTGTAATTTTGATACAAATTTTTTATTTTTGAAATTAGACAAAAGAAAGAAGAAATCAATTCATGTGGGTGTGTGTGGCTCTTTTAAAAACAATAAAAGAGACAATTTTGAGTCGCTAGAGAGAGGAAAGTGAGTGAGAGCGACAATGATTTTCTGTTTTATTGTTTTTAAAAGAGCATCCCACACACACAAAGGCACCTCCTTGCATATTTTCCAAGATAAGATATATTAGTTTCATTTAAATTATCACCCTTATTAATGAGCATATTTTAAGAAAGATTTTCGTAATTTATCTTTTTTTTTATTAAATCACTTTAATTAATTACTGTTAATATCGATGAAACTATTGCAGATACATAGGAAAATAGGACAATAAAATTGCAAATTAATAACACGAAACATTAATTTATTATGAACTGTTTAAAAAATAGTTATGCAAATTAGGCATTCAAAGACGCTCCTTGAATCGTTTGTCTGTACTTTATATACAGTATTTCTAAATATTATGCTGTATTATTGATTTGAATAACAGTAACCCGTTTTGATCGTAATATAGGAATGATAAATGAAAAAAAAACTTGCGCATTTGTCCATTTAGTTTATTAGGGAACAAACTGTTTTTTTTTAAATTTTTATTTAAAAATTTATTTTTAATTTTTAGACTAACAAGAAACTCTCATGTCTTTTTCTCAATAACTTTTTGTGTGCTTTTTCATGAGTACTGTTTTTTTTTGTCTTTATTTCCATTTGTCCAAACTATTTCCGTAGCTATTCTCAAGAAATTACAAGTTAATAATTCACAATAATATCAATAAGTCATCGTAATCAAGGTTTAGAATCTAGTTCATTTCATGATTATTTTACAATTAATTGTAAATGTTTATTTTATAATTAAAAATCAGTTAATTGGAAATTAAAAAATATTTTTACCTTGGGATTAAAATTATCAGTTTTATTTAAAACAAAACAACAAAGTTAAGTTTACAATTAAAATATGTGATAGCATCTGAACCCACACATTTATATTAAGATGGTCACTTTTGATAGAAATTCTATTTCAATTAAGTCTGCTTTTATGCATTTGGTGGTGACTTCATATCTGCTCTCATTATTATTCATAATGCCGTGGAGTTGGTTGACCAAACACTTAACTTTGACATCTGAAATTTAAAATGGTCAGACTCCTGAAATTTTCTTCCACTCATAATAATTTATATATCTGTATAATGATATGCTAAAGAATTTCATGTTTCTATGTACGTTATCACCTTTCACACGAATTAAAATAAATGAGATTGTCCGATCAGTAAAGATATTGATTGATGATTAATTTGATACTGCTACGGTAAACAATTCCGACTTTACCCATTTTCAAATAAATTGTTCTAAAATCAAATTATGTCATCCTGTCGACTAAAACAGTACAATTTTCAATAAATACATTTCAGAAAGTGGCATTCGTTTTATTGATTTGAAGAATATTTAGCTTTATTGTAAGAAGACAGAATATTTATTGTTTTTAAAAGAATTACAATTTTAAATGAAGGGACATATCCGTTTTATTTATTTTAAGAATATTTAGTTGACAATGACAATTTTATGGAAAAAAGTAGTTCTTATTAATAGTATTGACTCTTCAGAGACATTTATTATTTCAAAAGGAATATTATTATTAGCAGTAAATTATAGATTGATTTAGAAAGCACTGTTGATTTTCCACAGTACTATATATTATTTGTAAGTTGGAAAAAATAACGAAAATACATTAAATACAGATCACTGTAACTCTCCATTTTATTTATTAAATTCGTCCGGTATTTTTTGAATTTTTAGAAGTATAGTATAGTATATATATATATATATAAATTTTTATTACATCTTGAGATTTTTGTCTGGATGAAAGACTTTTCTTTTCTTACCTAACAATCAATTAGTGAGTCTCTATTTATGTGCCTCCCCACTAGAGCAGAGTTAGACACTGTTTTTAATGTGGAGAAAATCCACCTCCCTAAAAAGCTGAAATCTGGATTGGAATAAAAATAAAAATTGCTTCAGTCTAGAAGGATTTCTCCTTCACTGACCGAGGACAGAAAAAAATGTAGTCTAGTATCAGAACAGCTACTACACTTTGCTCCTAGCCAAAATGTCAAGTGAGTGAGTGTTAAAAACATCACAATTTTGCCATAAAATTAGTATGAATTTTATATAGATATATTTAAATTGATGGTTATATTATTATAGGGAAGCCCATAATCTGTCCATATAATGGCAGTCATAGATTAAGGATTGCAAGCCATAATTTCTAAAGAAAAGATTAGGATTGCTTAGAGAAACGTAAGAAGCAACGATAAAGATCTACATTTCATGTCATCACATGTTTGTGCTTTTATTTGCTCAACATGAAAAAGAATTTCCAACTCAAGACTCGATCTCCTTATCCACCTAACTAGCTGACATCAAAGTTATATACTTACATTCTTGTAATCGAAGAACCAACCATAAATTTGTTGCATGAAAAGGTTTTAACAGGTGTCGATTAACTGGTAAGAGAACTTTAGAAGAAAAGGATTCTAAGAGTTTAAAAGAAAAATTAATTAAAATTTTAAAAGATCTTTATTTTATTTTTTTGAAACTTTTATTTTATTTTTTTGAAACTTTTATTTTATTTTTTTGAAACTTTTATTTTATTTTTTTGAAACTTTTTTTTTTTTTTGAAATCTTTATTTTATTTTATTAGAATTTTTTTTTTTTTTAAAAACAAGGCTTATTTACTGTTTGTTTTTAATTTGGAAATCTGTCTTATTGAAACTATATTGATTAATAGGCGTTTTTCCTTGTTGTTTTTCTCTTTCTGTCCATTTTCATAGTTAATTAAATATTTCAGTCATCCCTTTCCGAGTTTTCTCTCTCTTTGATGAAGTTCTTTTCAGCTGTAACCAATCATCCCTAATCGAATTTTTCTTTGTTAATTTCGAACAAATTTTCAACAAACAAATCAATACAAAAGCCTTTCTTTTATCTCTTTTCAATGCATTTCTTTCGTTTTCACTGCTTTTTACTTGCAATCATTGGCCATGTTTCCCTGTTAGCATTTTTCTCCCCTTTTTTATAAAGTCTCCTCTCCCTATTGTAGATGAATTAGTGTGATTATTCTTGCACTCTTATTATCATCGTTCTTTGAGATGACAGGACAACGTTTGAAAATTCATGTTTCCTCTTTGGTTTAGGACAAAGGAACCTTAATTCTTGACTTTTGTGGTTAAATTTTAATTCAAGCCACAACTTTCTAATCAACAGTTTGAAGGCTTCAAGATCACTTTTGAGTTTTGAAGAGTCATGAAGTAAACATGGCAAAGATTTGCTTTAGATTAAAATGCCTGACTTGTTTATTATATCCTTGACTGAACTTCATTCCCTGGTACTCTCTGTAAAACATTCACAACAAGAGTTTCAACCACAGCAAAAAACTTTTCTTTCTCTCTCTCTACCAAAAACCAAACAAAACTTCTATGAACAAAATTTCTTTCCTAGAACATCCTGTTTGTGGAACAAGATACAGCGAGGCTGCTTCCCAGCCGACTACAATATGGGCGTTTTCAAGTCTAACATAAACAAATATTTGTTGGATAATCTTCTACACATTCTATGCACTGTTTCCAATCCTCTCATAGTAGCGACCGTCGTCCAACTGACAATCCTTTTAACCCTTATCCTTGAGTGTCCCCGAACCTTAATAAACGGTGACCCATCAGTTAAAAAAAAAAAACAACAAAAAAAACTCGACTGTTCAGCCTGCACTATCATCTGACACCTGCTGAATGTAAGTGAAATCTCAATGTAAACATTGTCAAGTGCCAGAGAGCTCGAATTGTTTTTACCCAATGAGCAATGCCTTAAAAGCTAGTGGCAGTTGGCGATTTTCTTACGAGAGCTTTACCCAAGGAGAGGAACATATATCTAAATGAATAAATGCAAAAGTTTTTTTCATTTATTCCGACTATATTCATATAAAAAACACGTTAATCTTATTCAATTCAATTTTCCATTTAAATATTTTCAAATACATTATATATACCCAACAGAACACTGCTAAAACATACTCATCCAGATGCTTCATTTGAATAATAATTTTATAAACACTAATAAATTAATATTCTGCACAATTCATTTCTATTTTTGTCCTCCAATTTCCTTATATATATGCAATAGTTTCCTTCATATTAATGTTATTATTAGTAGTAATATTAATTATAACGATTAACATTCAAAATGATTATTTTGAAATTCGAAAGATAACTTCCGGTTTTTGTTGTTGATGATGATTATAAAGATAACTTATACATTTACCTTAAAAGAATAAAGAAAAAAGACCCCCCCCCTTTCAGCTTTTTATAAATTACAAACAAAAAAATCATATTTAAAAAAAATAGTCATTAAGTTTTGTTTTATACTCCTATCTTTAATAATAAAGGCGAAAAACAAAGTCACCATTTCAAATTACTCAGGAATATATGGTTGTTTTATTTGACCAATTAACGTTCTGCATTTGGCGATTTGTCAAGAATAACCAATAGAATGAACAGGTGCGTAAAAAAAAAAATAGTAAGCAAATAACTGTAACCAAAAGCAATAAAAGTTACTTTTCTACCTACCTGCCTAACTCTTCTGTGTTTTAAAGTACTTTAAAGCGTTTATTTTTTAAATTTAAATTAAAACATTCGGTAAAATATATTACATTATACTGAAAAAGCAAATATGGCTAACACTCGTTCGCCGACCGTCTACGAAGTCTGATTTTTTTTTTTTTTTTTCTCCATTCAATTAGGTAGAAAAGTAAATTTTAAGGCGTTTGGGACAGTTATTTGTTTACTATTTGTTTGATTCTTCACCCCCAAAAGATAAATAACAAACTTTGGGGATATCCGCATATGCCATTTTGAAAATGGAACTGTAATGCGATCAGATTTGGACGAATTATTAAAGTGCAATAAAAATGCTTAAAACAAAATTTAGAACACAAAAAATAGGCAGGTAGATAGAAAAGTAACTTTATTGCCTTTGGTAACAGTTATTTATTGATTATTCTCTTTTTTTCACCCCTTTTTTCTGTTTGTTATTCTTGACAATCGCTCCAATTTTTTTGTTTAATCCTTTCATTATGGTGAATTCATTTTTATACTTATACAAAATCAAATCTCAACATTAGAATATATCAAATAACACCATGAAAATCACCTTTCTGTTGTTTTTCTTCAAATTATCAAAATGTGAAAAGAATATCGTTTCTTTGTTTTTCTGTAGATAAGGTTACAGCTAGATTAATTGCTGCCCGGAGGGCGGGTAGTTTTTGCTAGTATATATATATAAAGTGAGACCTGGTGATCCAGACAGCAGTTTCATTATTAGTACAACTCAGCAGTGTGGTTTTGACTCACCGGCGCTGAGAATCAAAATCGTAACCATGGAGACCATAGTCTGGTATCTTTCCTCTCCTCCAACATGCTGGTTCTTTAGTAGTAGGCTAAATACAGCGCCTTAAGCATTCCCTATCTGTTATTTACATTCTAGTGACAGCTTAAGTGAAAAACCTACTCAAAGTGCTTGATTTTCTGTGAGTAAAGAGAATGTATATAAACTTAAAGATGATCATCACAACGCATCAGTGTTGTTTAGACCCACCAGTAAATAATAAAACAAAAATAATAATTTAAACAAAACAATAAAAACAATAATTATGAAAAAGCAATGTAAACAATAATTATGAAAAAATAATAAAAACAATAATTATGAAAAAATAATAAAACAATAATTATGAAAAAACAATAAAAACAATAATTATGAAAAAATAATAAAACAATAATTATGAAAAAACAATAAAAACAATAATTATAAAAAAGCAATGTAAATAATGATTATAAAAATCTAGCAATAAATATATTTAGTGCAAGTCAAAATCATCCTAAACAAAGCAACATAAATATAATTAAAAAAATGACTAATTAATGAGAAACACACCCAACTATTAGAAATAAAAAGTATATATATATATATATATATATATATATATATATATGAGATAGATATACTTACTGAGCTTTATCTTTTTTTTTTATTGAAACAATTTTAAATGGCAAAATAGGGAACTTTGTTTTAGTTTAATATTAAAAAATCCAAAATGGTTAAAAAATTAAACCTTCAAATGTTTAAAAAAAATGTTTTCTTTACAAATCTAATACTTTAAAAGTGTTCTTGTGTAATTTAAGATTTTCTTTGATTCAATTTAAAACAAAAAAGAACGTTATTCATGATTGACAGACAAGACTTATAAGACTAAAATGGATATATAAATTATGAAAAAAAAAAAATATGACAAGGAAACAGAATAACCAAATATTCATCAGAAGTTATGGCATTGAATTTCTGTTGCGGCACCGGTTCCTGTTTGATCATGGAAGTTAGGCGATGTAGAATGTGGTCAGTACTAAATGAGTGACCATTTGGGAGGGCTCTCTGCTTATCCCGGCATTGTTTATAGTTATCCTGGACTTCTCCTTGCCACTGGACTCGAGTAATGCCAATTCAGGAGAAGTGTGGTTGGATTTGCGCAATCCTTGCTTCACAATAGACTCCCTGTACAGGGTTCCCATTCAGGCAGTATCCATTGTTTCTCGGGACTGAACAGAGGCCTCTCTCTTTAGAAATCTTTTGATGTTGATTGTGGTCTTGTACCGGGGGGGGGGGGGAGCCTTCTCTCCCATTACCATTTATTTTTGTTTTTTATTTTTTATTATCTTAGAATATTGTACAAATGCAGTGCTACCCATGCCAAACAATCTCCATTTTCAAGTGTCTCCAAAAAAATAAATAAAAAAGAAGCTGTGTTGTTTTCTGTGAAGGAGAAAGGAAATTTCCATTAGTAACCATAGCAACATATCCCCCCCCCCCTTCTTGAAACTGATTCAATCCATCAATTCCTTGATTTTTTTTTTTTTTTTTTTTTTTTTTTTTTCTTTTTTTTAGTTTTCGATTTTTTTTTTTTATTATCAATTTTCTTGTGCATAAATTATTAAAAACTGAGTGTCCACTCTGAATTTAGTTTAGGAAATGATGATGGTGGCAATGGATTTCAAATGCTAAGCCATATAATAATGCTTTGCAATATGGTGTTTGATATCCCTTTCATATGGGTTCTTCATCCAGGCTATAGCTTCTCTTCCCATTCAAACATTGAACTCTTATTAACCCTTCTAAAGAGTTCACTGGAAAGCAAGATTTATTTATTTTTTTTTTTTCACTCTTATCTACCAGTCTTCATCATTTTAAACATTTTCTTTATCAGACATAGCTTTTCATATGTATGTATGTGTAAAGTTAGGTATGTGTATGTTTATATATTTGTATGTACAGGATTCATTCCTAAACTAATAAACCGATCATTATGGATTTGGAACACAGTTGTTAGGTGTGAGTTGTGTAGGCTATATTTAATTTAATTTTATGTGAAAGAGTAAAGGGGAGGAGGTTTTGTGAAAAATCAGATGCCTCCGATTTTTGTGAAATTTTAAGAATAGGGTAATAAATATTCAGTTAATAAATATTCACCAAATTTCAGTTTCTTTGGAGTATTTTAAAGGGTTTTTAGGGGGTATAATATGGGCACAACCTCCCATTTGAAAATTCAATTGTTTCAGATTTGCATTGAAGTTGATCCATAGTCATGAGACACCAATTAAGCAAGATTTTCTAAATTTCAATTTCTTCTGAAGAACCCTTAAATTTTAGATATTTCTTAGAATAAAAATCATATAATAGATTTTGATCAAAATTAGAATAAGGATTTTAGACATAAGGTTTAATATTATTGTTTTGAATTTAATCTTTATAAGGGGGCATGAAGAGGTGCAAAACTGTTCTGTTCAGGGAATTAATTTTACCCGTCCTGAGAACGGTATCTTAGTCATACATCATCATAATAATTTTCGGTTTACATGCTGGCATGTGTTGGACTGCTTTAATAAATTGACTTCCAAAATAACTTATCTCTGGTCAGGTTTTTATTTATTCCTCTTCTTACAAGTCCATTTTATCACTTCCTCCCATGTTTTCCTTGGTCTTCCCCTCTGAACTGAACCTGCTACTTCAACTGTTCTACACCTAACCCAAGAACTCTCATCCATTCTTTCAACGTGGCCATACCATTGAAGTCTACTCTTTTGCACATATCTCCCTATATTGTCTGTATTTAATCTTCCTCTGAGGTCATCAAAACTAAACTGTCTTTAAAACTCATGTTACACATCCATAATATTATTTTCATATCATTTCTTTCCATGCAACGCATTTCCTCAACCCTCACTAGCCAGGTTTTACTTCCATACATCATCACGCTGCATACATATGCCTGATAGACTCTTCCCTTGGTCAATAATGACAACGCTCTGATGGTTAGTAATGTAGTAAGTTCCCTGAGCTTACTCCATCCACTCCTAACTCTTACATCACACTAGTACCTGCTCCAATGGTATCAACAAAGTAACAAAGCTTCTCAATAGCTTCGCCATCAAAATATACTTTCTCCACATTAAAGTTCTCATCCGTCTCCATTGTCTTACATTTCTTGAACACAAATGGTTATTCTCTTTCAACCTACCAGTAATTCCACTGCTCTTCTTGGGTATCAATACATATAATCAATATTATATTTTAAGAATAGTTTCTATTTTAGTATTTTCCTGTTATAAATCTACTGATTTCGACTCAAATGTTTTATATAGAAACATTTTGTTTTGGAATTTATCCTTTGTTTTACAATGTTTTAGCAATCTTAAGTTTTCACCTTTTTGTTCTCCACTCTGATAACAAGAAAATATACCGTCATTTTGCTGTTTGGTTTGTCTGTTTTTGACACCATATCAACCCCTTCTGTGGGGCTTTCCAATGCTAAGACACATCTGTTATAAACCATTCATTAAAAATGTTATTTTAACCACAACTGGAAGAAAATGGTGGTGGGGAGTTTTTTATCAGTGGGGTTTTTAAAAACGAATTTATCTGTTGAATATATATGCATTTTCTTTATAACTGACTCCCCTAGTTTGGTTAATACCTTCCCAAATGATATTGGTATGTAAAGTGAACGTATCAGTATTTGAAACTTTGGCTTGCCAAATTTATAGTCCCTATTTACTTGCTTCCCCATGAGGGCAGAGTTAGACATGAAGTCAGTTTTTTATGTTGAGGATATCCATATCTCCAAAAAAAGGGGGCACTCTGGATTGGGACAAAAATAAAAATTGCCACAGTCGAGAAGAATTTCTCTTTCACTGACAGAGGACAGAAAAGATGAAGTGTAGTATCAGAACAGATACTACACTTTGAATTATTTGTTATAAAGTAAAGATAAAGTGTAACAAATATGGCACAAGGCCATCAAAAGTGTGGGGATTTGGATGTCGTTAGTCATCGTTTGACTATTCTATTTGTCTATTCTACTCTTATTTAGAATCATTGCAGTGACCATAATTCCACATTTATTCTAGGGGCCATCATACTTAAAATATCTTTAAAGTGTTCAAAAATTTAAATTTTATTCATAAATATATGTCTGTACAAATTCATTGGAAGTCAGGGAGTGGCACAACAATAACAAAAACCCTTTCTAAAGAATAGACCGTCCACTGTTTTCCTGTTTGTTTAGGACCGAAAACAAGCCAAAGTTTTGAATTTGTAATAAATGGTGGTAATAACCATTTTGTGACTCTCATCACTTCTCACTCCCCAGTGTTTTCTCTTTCTTTCTAACTTTTCTTTCAAATTAGTCTCCAGCTTGAGGAACTTTCAAAAGTAATATATTTTATTGTTTTAATGCCAATGAACATGATTTCACTGCATAATTTCCTTTGAGCTTTTTCTTCTGATTTAATTTGATGCCTTGAACAAATCAATAATTAAACAGATTCTGTTGATGTCTTTTTCTTTTCTGTTTTAATATTTTTCAATTTTTCTTAAGGCAGTCGAATATTAAAGATTGTTCCAAGAATTTTATATTCAATTTCTGCTCGTTTATTCTTGCCCTTTTCACCTTCAGTTCGTTTTGTTTCATTTAATAATTCATTTAATACTTGTAAAAAAAAATCCTTGGAGTAACTTTGCAAGATAGACGAAAAAATGCAAATATCACAAAGAAGCTTAGTATTAACAGATCCATCAACAACGTTATTAGAAACAAACAAAAAGAAATGATTAACGTGGTTTGGACATGTTTCCCGGCTACCAGACTATGTAAAGAAGACTTCATTAAAGAAAGATCAAGAGGACGACCACCAAAGAGATAGGTTGACAAGATAAGGGTTGAGAGTGGTATGCCGATCTTGACAACTGAAAGACTGGCTAAAAAATGCGATAAATGATGGAATTCTTCTCTCAAGCCTGTGGCGAAGCTCTCTAGAGTATACACATAAGTGAAATCAATTTTTTTTTTTTTTTCAGTTTATGTGCTCAGAAATCAAGGGCCCCCTTCCTAGGGCTAACTCTTGATCTCTATATGAGATACATAGATATCTGAGTGTTAATAAAAGTTATCCTTTACTTCTCAAATGTCGAGTTAGTAAAGGAGTGAAGAACATTAATTTTCCTCTCCCAAATTGACGAGTTAACTATTTTATAGTATATATTTCTTGTAGTCTCTTGGTTTTACCAGATTCCAGGACAAAAATTCATCTAGTCTGGTGGAGTATCCAGCTTGGTGTTACTTTAGGAAACATCTCTTGTGGAAGGTACACCATTCCTTGTATAAGCCAATGTGATGTAGCCACACTGAGGTGATCTTATTTGGGGCTTCAAATATTATGTCGTTTTGAATATTAAGTCAGGGTTTACGTGTAGGGGGAAGTATCCTCATGCCAGGTTGTCCTGACAAAACCTTGTACAGAGAGACCGAAGCCTATCAAGGAGAGTGTCTAGTAGGTATTCAAATTGTGCGTGTCTTAAAGCCAATTTTGTGTATAAACTTTTGCTGTGGACAGACAAGAAAAAAGCCACATAATCTTTCTGAAAAGAATAGAAACAATATTCTGTGCAGAATTTTATTAGATAAATCCTTGCATCTCTGAGAGGCTTTGTCCGTTTGTTGTTGCAACAGTGTTCGCTCTGGTTAGGTTGAGCTAGCTTCTTCTTTGACCTTCATTACATCTCGAATCATGATGGCCTGATTGCACGACAGTCCTGAGGAAGGTTGTTTGAGATGGCTAGCCAGTCGCGATTCAACTGTCGAAGGTCGACCATCAAGTCTTGTTTGTTGTCCAGGTCCTCCACAGTCCACTGACATGCTTGTGCAATCCAAACAGAGGTAGGAAGGATTACATTATGAATTCGCTTTCGTTCCGGGTGACGAGCCATATGTCCAAACCATTGAAGATGTCGCTGCAGCAGGACAGATGGCAGAAACTTAAGATTGAGGTGTTGGCGGAGAACAGCAGTTGGGACCCAGTCAGCTCGCCGGCAATGCAAGATGTGGCAGAGGCAGTCATTGTCAAAGACTTCCAGCTTCCGCCAATTAGATAACCTCATTGACCATGTCTGGCACCCATAGAGGAGGATAGACCGGATGACAGATTGGTTAATACGCCTCTTTGTCTTTATTGCATGTAGAGCATGTTCTTTAGTAATAAATCATATAGAGAACATCTATTATTAATGGAGATTTGGTATATGTCTGTCTGAAGCTGAAGCTATACTATTACTTGGACTATCTTTTAATGCTCAATTCAGTTTACTATGCGATTTCAGACTAATGTACTCTTGCAATGCTCGATTCAGACGGGGTAGTGTAGTATCTGTTCTTTTGTCATGAAACCATCTTCGTTCTTTTTTTTTGGTGGGGGGCAGTGTAGTATATGTTCGTTCATCATGATACCATCCTCCCAAGCATTACCATCTCTTTATTTGGGAGGGGGTGCAATATCTGTTCTGTGGTCATGATACAATCCTCCCAGGGATTACCGTCTCCCTTTTTTTGGGGGGGAGGGAAGAGAGGAGGGGGCACATATTTTTGTTAGTTTAGGTAATAAATTATTTCCAGCTATAGACATTTATTTATCCATTCTTATGTTAGTATTCCATTTTTTAAGTCATCCATCAGATAATTTATATTTGAAACTTGCTGTATCGACCCGGCATTGCCCGGTAGCTTATTTACTTCCAATTTGTTTTGCTTTTTTAATTTTTTTTTTATTCAAAGTATATTTGCCCAAAATATATTTGTACAATCAAAGGGAAGTGACTTTTTAGACGAATACAGAGTTATGTACCTTTTTCTTTTAGAATGGTTGCCATTTGAAAATAATTCCGACTCAAAGTATTTTCTGGAAGGAATGAAATTGAAATAAATTTGATTTTTCTTAACATGTTGCAATGATCCACAAGAAAAACTGACAAACCATAATTAAATATTGTAGGAAGAAAGCTATCGATAACAAAGAAAGGATAAAGAGACTGATTTTACTTTATATATTGGAACAATCAGTTCAGTTTTGAAGTTGATGAAAGTATGGATCTCTGTTCTTCAGATGAGGAAATGGTAATGAAGGCTAAGACTTTAAGCAATTCATGAAGAGGGTAGAGGAGTTAGATGACTTTTGTTTCATCAAAGAATGACTTCTATTCCTTCCCCCTCAGTGTCTTTCTATTAATTGTGACTTTCTTAGTTGAAACTGATTGAAGTTGTTTAGGAAACAAGTTTTTTGTGCTGCCCTCTCTCCACACACACAGGGTGCCATGGCCCTCTAGGTTGGAGGAATTCATCTCGATTTCAGCGTTTTTTGCCAATGGCTGCTCACATCACACTACTACTACTACTACTACTACTATTATTATTATTAGCAATACTATTAATAACTATAAGGGAATATTTGTGTGTCTATATTAAAAGTGAAAAAACTCTTTCCTTTTTATTATAATCAGTTAAGATTAAGCCTCCGTTTCTTTGCCCATAAAATTTATATTTGCATACATAATTATTGAATCGAGTCAGACACATGTACGTTCACTTTTATTATATAGATATATTCGTTTGTATTCATCTATTTGTCACAAGCAAGCATTCATTTGATTTGAACCATTCAGATGATCACTTGAAAAGAATATTCAACAATATCCTTTTTTTTTTTCATATGACATCAGGAAATGCAACAATTTCACTTTTGTTAGGAAAGTTCATTAATTGGATCAATTTGCAACAGGTTTAGCAAGCAAGTGGGCATGAAACTTTCAGTAAATACGGAAGGAATTCTGAGCAATGATTGACTGTGTGTCTAACAAACTGGATAAAGCAGTTTTTATATATTTATATTTATTTTTATTCAAATACTAAGAAATTGCTAAACAGATAGAGATTTATATTAATAACTTTATCGCTCTTGTGATATTTAGGGTTCACCTCTCTACTGCCTTTATGTCCGTTTAACATACATACCATTTGTAGCAGTTACATGACGAATGATCTATTTTCTCTTGTATGTACACACATATTCTTGCATAGTAATAAGTTGTGATTTGGTTAACTTTGAGGTTAAGCACACGTTTAATGAGCAATATCTTAAATGTTTAGAATCAATATAATTATGAGATTGTCGGTATTCGTTTAACTAGTTATTTTAGTATTTGCACCTAGACGATGGCAAATCGAACAAAGTGCACATGAGTGACTTAAACACTTATGCACAGATTGAGAAATCAAATGTGTGCTTGCCAAGAAACAATTGAATCTAGAACTTTCTACGAAGTTGTCCATAAAAGCACCGGTTTGAAGAGAGAAAGAAATAGGTTGAGTCAAGCTGTCTACAATGTCACACTCTTTTCATCCATCTCACCAAAGGATGCAGTATCAATTTCAAACACCAAAAAACAACCAACTTTGCTTATTCTTCTTTCTGTAACAACAACAACAACAATGCTATGTTATGACATTCTGAATGCAAACTATCATCGTGATAATAATCATCATCACCATCAGCTACAAGGCAGCATCAACAGGACTTTCCTATAATTCATCATTCTCATGCAAAACACATTTAACAAAGATATGATCCAGTTTGGTAGGAATTTTATCAAACGTATTATTAATTTATTCCCGACTTTGAACTTTCAATGTACAACAGGTAATATGCACTCACACCTGCAACCAAAACTAATCGGAACACTTTTCTTCTCATAAATAAATATTATTTGTTACATTAATAATGATAATTTTCCATTTTATTTTCTACCGATTTAACCAGGCCTACAACAGTATAAATCTAATTAAAATTAGATACTCTTGAAAAGTGCAAGAGGTCATACCCCAAAATACTTCAATGCAATTAAAAACTACTATGGTAAAAAATTGTAAAGATAGAACATGCACAAGGTTTTAACATAAAGCCTCTATGAGAATTTTGAAAATCTGTTTAATTTTGTGTCCTTTAACATTGAGTCAAATCTTATTAAAATCAGAGGTGAAAAGATTTTGTGGTGGATTCCAGGACATAAGTAAGGAATCATTTCTACCAAAGTTGAAGTTTATTATGTTTGGGAATTTTTGAGATGAGGATTGATAATTTGGGTTATTCAAACTACTGTTCTCATCTTGGATGTTATTCTCACAACGTTTCGGACAATGTAACCTCCAAATCTTGTCGAACTCTGTAATCTGTACATAATTTTGAATGGAACCGTTTATTTAATCCACAGCGTTAGCTTGCTCTCGTTCCATCAGCCATGATTGAGTAAAAGTTTTAAGTAATTTGTAATTGTATTCTTAGTATCGCCCGCACTGAGGATTGTAAACCTTCAACCTCCAGAAGAGCGTCACCTAGAAGTGATTATTATTCAGCACATTCGTTACACCACAAGGAACGAGAGCAAGCTACCCCTGTGAATTAAAAGTTTCGTTCGAAATTCCGTGCAGATTCCCCCAAGTTCGACAAGATCCACCTGAAGGTTGGAGGTTACATCAGCCATAAAGTTGTGAGAATAACATTCAAGATGAGAACAGTAGTTTGAATAATCCAAATAATACAATTTGAAGTTTGTAGATCTAATATTAACTTAAAAGTATTTAGTGAAGATAGACAGTCACCTATCCCTTATAGTAGTATAGATTCAAAACTTGATATTTCTCTGCATTTTCTCATGTATATATCTCTTAAAGGAGAAAGCCTATGTATTGACCGTTTGTAGGTTTTTCTGTCAGCATTAAAAACCTAATCTTGTTCCCTTCTCCCACTACACGCACACACATTGTTTGAGGCATATACTCACTGCTTTGGGTCTGAATAAGTCACCCCCCCCCCCCCCCCCACACCGAACTCTGATATAAAGGGATGGAATGAGAGAAGAGATGAAACTTGTAAGGAAGGATTCTTTTTTATAAGAAAACTTAGCAAAGATACCTGGCATTACCCGGGAGCACTAACTTGAAAAGTTGGGACATTTTTCATCGTATATTTTACCGTAAACTATTAAAAGAAAAAGATGTTTCAATTTTCTTTTTGTGTCCTGTTAGTGTAAAATTATTTAAAGTTTTAAATTCAAGCATGTGTATTTTTTTTTTTTTTTTTTTTAAATCGTGTTTTTTAAAAACAATTTAAGATCGTCTTTACGAACACACAAACTGCTTAATATCAAATGAATGGCATCATTTAGTTCTTTGTAAAATATATATTTCTGAATAGTGTTTTGTGTGAATCAGTGAAGCTTTTTTTTAATCTGCTTGATTTTATTGTTGGCATTGGTTTACCCAATTCGTTTTTAGAATCGGGTACTCACAGGAGGGACTTTGTTAAGGTTGCCAACATCCATAGTGAAACTGATGCTATGGATTCGACAGTGAATGTTCTCACTGGATTATTTACCCTTGAAATTTTCATAATTGCTGTATTTAGTTAAAGGAAATTTTTACTCGCAAGAATTTTGTAACCTAATGTGAATCATCATGCTAACAGATTCAGTGTATTTGGTTTAATGTCCGTTTTACATGCTGGCATGTGTTGGACGGCTTTTAGAAATTAACTTCCAAACTAACCCATCTCTGTCAGGTCTTTATTTACTCCTCTTTCTCTCAAGTCCATTTTTATCATCACCTGGGGGTCCATGTCTTTCTTGGCCTTTCCCTGCCAACTGACTCTTTTGCTTCAACGGTTCTACATCTACTTATTCAAGTACTCTCATCCATTCTTTTAACGTGACCATACCAACAAAGTCTCCTGTTCTGCATACACCTCCTTATACTGTCTAGATTTAATCTTCTCTGGGGTCATCAGAGCCAAGCCTATCTTTAAAACTCACATTATATATTCATCATATCATTCTCGTATTATTTCTCACCATGCAACGTATATCCTCAACACTTACTAAATATACCACCAGTGGTACTTTGCTCAGGCATAAAACCAAACTGCATTTTATCTATGCTTATCTGACTTCTTATTTGCTGTTCAATGATTTTCTCAACTACTTTCAGGATCCATCAACTTTGAGCCTTTGTGATTTACCTCTATCGAGAACTCCTTTTTATCCTTGTAGCATTTCACAATAAAAACTTATTTTCTTCTGTCTTGGCCATTATTTTGTCTTCTGATTCAACATCGATATTTTACACATTTGTAAACTACTAGCAGTAGGGATTGAATGAAGATCACTACTATGTACTTTTTTACTAGGCTCATAACACCATATTACTTTCTTTGTTTTGATTGCCCCCACCCCCTCCACCCGTTTCACCCTCTAATATAGTCAGAAGCTGAAATGTTGGAAACTATGAATTAGTGTCTTATACATATGCTTTAAATTTCATTAAAATCAGGTATATGTATTTGAACTTTTAAGGGGGTTGTCCCCATGGGTCACTTAGAGGTGAGGGCACGTAGAGATTTTGGATTACTTCCATTGTTTTCCCGAGAGAATTTTATACATACGATTTAAATTTCATAAAAATAGGATATATTTAAAGTTTTAAGGGGGCTTATGCCATCATATCCCCTTTAGGAATGCCGGAATGTTCCTATTGTCTTCATTGGTAATTTTTATATAAAAATACACTTTTAGATTTTATATAGATTCTCTAACCTTTCTTTCTATAGAGAACACGCAGACATTGAGTTATATATATATATATATATATATATATATATATATATATATTAAAGAAATATTTTACTATTGCATTTATTTTTTTGCTAGTGCGCGCTGACCACCTCCCTCGTTAAAACCATTTTCATCTGACAACTTTTCAAAGAAACAACGTTAGAATAATTTGAAAATAGAAAAACCCAAACTGTGATTTTACAGAGATTTTTGAGATGAGGATTGATTATTTGTATTATTCAGTCTACTGTTCTCATCCATGTTGACTGTGGCGCAACGGATAAAGTGCTAAATACACTTCTGGAGGTTGAAGGTTCAATTCTCAGAACAGATGATACTAACAATATTACTAAGAATTACTTAAGATTTTTACCCAGTCATGGCTGATGGAATGAGAACAATCTACCTCTGTGCATTAAATAAAGGGTTCAGCTCAATATTTCGTACAGGTTCCAGAGTTTGACTAAACACACCTGAAGAAGGTCAGAGGTTACATTGGGCAAAACATTGTGAGAATAGCATCAACGATTAGAACAGTAGTCCGAATAATCCAAAATGGGATGTTCAAGTGACGCCAAATATGTTTCAGTTTAAAAATCCCAAACTGTCATGACTTAATTTTGTTGCTACATATCTTATAAGTATTAAAATGGTTGATATGTTAGATAGCAAAGGCTATGTTTGGATGGAAGGGTTTGAGTGACACCTTAAAGGTCAGAGATGACCTCAAAGCAGAAGTCTATGAAACCACGTGACTTCTGGCCAGGGTGTTTTTTTGTCTTTTCTTTAGCTGACAACTTAAGCAAGCAAACACAAAAAGTGGCAGTTCCCCAAGGAGCCCCAATGTAGCTAGGTGTTATGAGTCTCTCTCTCTGTCTCTCTCTCTCAAGTTGTTTTATGTTACTGTCTCTCTTGTTAAATAAACCTATAGACTTATAAACTAACATCAGCATCCACATGTTTTATCTACAGACTAGCAAGAACCTAGGTTCACAACCGGGACATGGGTTTATACACCCATCAGTAAGAGGGCATATATAACAGATATTGCTATGAGGTAGGGAAAGTAATGACTTCATGTGTCTTGTATTCCTTTCTCTTATTTTTAGAGATGTTGAATAAATTGGGTCAAGTGATCATGCAGAATTTTTCTTTATTTGGTTTAGTGACCTCTACAGAAGTGTTTTACCATGGTAGTTTTGTTAAAATTTACTTCTGTAGGAATTTGCCCCATTTTTAGTTTTTTTATTCAAGTGAATGTGTATGAATAGCAGCTATGGCTGTCACCTTGTGGGCAAAGTCATGATACTCTGGTGGGGTTCCATTAAACTTGTTGGAAAGAAAGAAATGAAAAGCTGTTAGTGACTCTAGTAGAGAATGTTGATGGCAGAATGGATTTGTTTATGAAAAAAGGAATATAGGAGATACGTACCGGCTTCATACTTTTTTAATCATAATATTTTGGCTTTGTCAGTGACAATACTAGCTAGTCATAATGAAAACCTTTGTTGTACTGTATCACAGGTCGGGTTAGGGTTAGTAAATCATTGCTTTATGAGTCTGTGAACATTGGATCCAAATTGATGGAGAATCCTGAGTCAGTTCCGGAAATGGCCAAAGCAGTTTGATTTGAAAATCACTTTTTTTTCTTTTTTTTTTTTTTTTGTTGCGTGCGGCTTTCAAATTGTAAACTGCTTTTTCCATTTCTGAGACAGATTCGGGACTGACTCGATAAGTGATGAAATCCTCTTGATACCCATTCGTTACAAGTACCAATTTAAATTGATACATGATGAAAAATGCCTGAAAAAAAAAAATTACAATCTTTGTCATCTTTGACATCAATTTAGATACTAATATCTATGGGTAAAATAGCAATTTGGTGATGGTACAATGAATCCATTATTATTCAGCTTTAATTAACCTCGAAAGAGTTAATAAATACAGACAAACCAAACCAAACTAGTGTCCTCCTCCTATTTCTCTTTCCAGTCGAATGTGTGCAGGCCGTTAAATAGCAAAAAAAATTGTTATTAAATTTTTTCTGGTGTTACGGGTGGCAGTGTTAGGACTTCTGCGTGTGAAGGTAAAATCCTTTCTGCCTCTTATTTATGACTAAAATAAAATATCAATCAGAATTAGATATTAAAATTGATCGGAAATGCAATTTTTATTTTTTAATAACACGGACCAATATTTGCCTTATATGATTGATATGAAGGTGAACTGGCTCTATTTTATATATACGATGAGGAAGTCAGAAATAAAATCAGATCAACCTTTAAATTGTGTACATTGATTTTCCTTGGTCTATTGTCCTTATCAACACTGAATGTAAATAATGATGATTCCTCCTCCTCCTCCTCATCCCCAAAATTCAGATAAAATTCTTTCAATTTCATGAAGACCTACTAAGCCCATTAAAGAAATGTAAAATTTTCATGTTATGAGCATGTCTCATGATCAGTGGGGCTTGCAAAGCTGAATCTCTCAAGCCACATGGAAAGGAAGAGGGAGTGAGAAGTAGTGGCAGGTAGAAAAGATGTGAAGGGAGTGGAGAATAATGGAGAGGGAGGTCATCATCTCTGTTGGCTTTTATGGTTGGTTAAACTTTCAATTATTACACTACTACTGAAAAATAATTAGATGATTTTGATATGGGTCAGCATTTGTGTATAAAAATAATGTCATCATCTGTAGGGGGCTAGGGTTACATGATAATTTTTAGATGGCTTTCATGCAAATGACCATAATAATTTTCTAGTAAATAGAAGAAAAAACAAGAACGGATATTAAGATTCATTTATTATGCATTCATTCAATCTGAGAGTTTAGCAGTTTTAAACTTAAGCATGGCATCATCATCACCATCATCATTGGTTTAACGTCCTTTTTTCATGCTGGCATGTGTTGGACAGCTTTTAGAAATTTACTTCCAAACTAATCTATCTCTGACCAGGTCATTATTCAAACTACATAACCTGAAATACACAGATTTTCTTTGGAAGTCATCTCTTTGGTTGAGGCAAGATTTTTTATAGGTCGAATGCCCTTCCTGACGCCAACACAGTCGGGTGATGGGAACCAGTGCTTTTAGCAAGACACCATCTCTAGGTGATTTCCTACCAAGGTTAAAGAGCGCTTCACCTGCCCTATATACAAGAAAATACATTTTTTCCCAAATTTGAAAGGCAGAAATAAATTTATTGTCTGCTATGTCTTTAGTTGGTTATCTTGTGAATCCACATGTATGTGTGTATATATATATATATATATATATATATATATATAATGATAAAGAATGGAAAAATGTTCCGACATAATGGAAAATGAAATAAGGAAAACCAAAATATTAATTAAATATCCATCTACTTTTCACCTTTATTAGAAGGTTTCATCAGGACGGGAGATTGAAGAAAAAGAAAAAATCAGCAACAAGTACCAAAGTCTAAAAAATAAATGTGAGGAAGCGCTCAGCAGTTAGAACGCTGAGAAATCTGCTACTGCAGAACAGCCGATAAAAGTTTGAAAAGTGAGCGTTCAGAACTCAACGGTATATATAACGTTCCATAGAACATCAGAAAAATAAATGAGGAAGAGGGGGGAGGACAGGAAAAAAGAAAGAGAAAAAGAAAAAATAATAAAAGTATGGATCGCAGAAGAGAAAAGATATAAATATACATGTTTGTGTAATTATGCATTATTGTGTTGCAAAAAATTATGTAAATGTATTTATGTGATTATGTAGTTGCTATTCCTAATAATTCATATATAATTTGGTTGATCATAAGTAAATTCCTAAAATTACGCTAGTACTACCTTTAGATCAGATACAAGTGGTTTGGTTTCTTTGTTTAATGGTATATCAAACTTCATGGGTTCATCAGCATCATCAGGGTTTTTGATCACTCCTGGTTTCCTTTCTGCTTGATACAGCTAGTTACAGACACAATATATTTATATGACCAGAAAATCATTGTTGAAATAAATTTAGAACATGTTCTTTGATTAAATTTTTACATTTTATGGCTAACACCATTATTTGGATAATTAAAAACAAAACTTTTATTCATGTCAAATATTAGTGTTGTTTACAAGAATTTGGTGTATTGTAGCCAGAGTTGTGGAGTCAGAACGTATAAGCTCCGACTCCAACTTCGACTCCTAGAATTACGAAATATCCGACTCCAACATTTTAAAGTCTTCCAATTTTTAGACTGTTGATTCTTCGAAGATTAAAAAATCCGATTCTGACTCATAGAATTCTTACGAGTCTAAATCTTTCTAAAACCTCAAACTTTGATTGTAGTTTCAAATATTATGTGATTATTGAAGAGGTTTTTAAAAAAAATTTTTTTAATTTTTTTTATTGCACTTTGATCTAATAGGTGGCAGGCCAGGCATCTAGAAGCAGTATTAGTAAATAGGCTGAGATCGAAATTCAATGTGATTTGTTTTTAATATAATAGTATATTATACTGGTAATAAATTGACCTGTTGGGTCATTCACTGAGATCAGGTTCGATTATTTGAACCTGGAAAGTGAGTTTGCAAAGCCAGTTAAATTAAAAAAAATAATGACAAAATCCAAAATTAGTCTTATGTTCTCTCTCTCATTCTCCTCTATAAGTTAAATATTATTACTAATTGTGGTAATATTTCCTTTTGTTTATAATTATAGTTTGTGCTTTCTGAGTGTTTCTTAGATTTAATTATTTTTTTCTCTTTTTTAGATTCCTATTGTTCTTCATAAAGAACCAGAAAGGGATGACCATGGCAATCCTGTGGTTGGCACAGATGGTAAACAGAAATACCGTTGTGGCTTTCGAATTGGAGGTGGGATTGACCAAGACAACACAAAAAGTCCGCAAGGATACCCAGATAAAGTGAGTTTTTTTTTTATTTTTTAAAATATTCTATTTTATTTTTCAACCTTATATTTGTGTTAGTAAGATAACAAAGGCTCTGATTGGCCAAACGAGACCATGTGGGTTAGGAGAGAGGGTACTTTTGAAATAGTCAGTTAAGCAGTTAGTGAGACACAAACCTAGCTCTAAGTGGACTGTGAGGACTTGTTCCTGTTATTCTAAAAAATGGAATGGACAGTGTAAATTCCCAGGAAATTATGAGACAACCCAGCTGAGGGGATTGTTTGTAGATGGAGTAAATTTTCTTTTTCTTCATCATCATCATCATGACAACAACGACTTTATATACTGGCATGTGTTGCATCGTTTTTAGAAATTGACTTTCAAACTAACCTATCTTTGGCTAGGTTTTTATTTATCCATTTTCCTCTCAAATCCATCCTTATTACTTCCTCCCTTGCTTTCCCTTACCAACTGATCCTGCTACCTCAACTGTTCTACACCTACTAACCCAAGCACTCTCATTCATTCTTTCAATGTAACCAAATTCAAAAAAGTCCCTTTTTCTGCACACTGTCCAGATTTAATCTTCCTCTGAGATCATCATATCTAAACCTGTTTTTACGACTTACATTACACATCTCATATCATTTCTCTCCATGCAACACACGTCTTTAACCCTCACTGGCCTTATTTCACTACCATACATCAGACTGCATACGCATGTCTGACAGATTCTTTCCTTGATCGAAAGCAGTAATGCTCTGCTAGTTAGTAATGGCAGAAGTTCCCATAACTTACTCCATCCACTCTTAACTCTTACAATCATACCAGCATGTCCCTGTGCTCCAATGGTATCACCACAGTAACAAAACTTCTGAACAACCTCAATAGCTTCGCTATCTAAATATATTTTTTCCACATCTGAGTGCTTATCTATCTTCATTGTCTTACATTTTTTGCACACAAACAGGTTATCATCTCTGTCTGTGTAATTCTACTGCATTTCTTGTGTACCAAAAAGTACTACAATAAAATTGAGTTGCTCCCAGCTCTCTTTCCACAAATTATTATAAATATTGGACCAATTAGGTTTTTAGGAACCCCAGAAAAAAGCAAATATGAAAAGGACTAATTGGGGCCTACACCAGTTTCTATGGCTTCTGATTTGTTCTTTTTATATTAGTTTATTTCTGGGGTTCCTGAAACCTAATTGGTTCTAAATATTCTATGTCTTTTGCGTCCCTACGAGAGCAGAGTTAGACACAAGGTTAGTTTATAATGTGGGACAACCCCCCCCCCCCCCGAAATAACTCTGGGGGTAAAAATAATAATTGCCTCATTCTAGAACGATTTCTCCTTCACTGACCGACGACAGAAAAGATATAGTGTAATGTCAGAACAGATACTACACTTTGCTCCTAACTGAAAGGTCATTAATTCATCCATATAGTCCAGTCACTATGAAGAACTAATTTCTAGATCCCTATACCATAACCACACTGATTATCTTAATAAAGCCGCTGGACAAACATTAATGAATACCCCTGACTTTTCTCCAACTAAAATAGTTTGTGTTTAATGAATATCTTAGAATAGAGGTTGTATTTTTATTTTTATTCAAAGAGAGGATGCATTTTTTTTAATCCAGAAAACGTGGATTTTCTCTTAAATCGCTAGGGCCTCATGAATGCGAGTTTTCCACTTTTTGATCGAA
The DNA here is from genome assembly GCA_963556195.1 of Sepiola atlantica. Taxonomy (NCBI): domain Eukaryota; kingdom Metazoa; phylum Mollusca; class Cephalopoda; order Sepiida; family Sepiolidae; genus Sepiola; species Sepiola atlantica. The sequence continues at coordinate 64,465,946 of OY744524.1, forward strand.
ATCTGCTTAAAAAAAAAGACACGGATGATTTTTCTCTCTTATGACCGTTCTCTTTGGAAGCATTAATTTTGCTGTGAAGGCTAAGATTTCAAGCAACTTATGATGGGGTTAAGGGAATTAGATGACTTTTGTTTTCATCAAAGAATGACTTCCTGTTTACTTCCCTACATGCACACCCAGTGTATTTCTCTTAATTTTGACTTTCTTAGTTGAAACTGTTTAAGAAAAAAAGTTGTTGTTTTCTGATCACTCAAATGTGACTTGCTTTTCTACATTTTTTAATAAAAAAAAAAATGTTATACCGAGACGAAATCAGTTAGAAAATACATGTTTAGGTTCTGTTTACATTTGGAAAGGTATCGGCCATGTTTGAGTGATGTTAGATACGGTGCCATGCTAAATGTGTTCTTTTCAGAGGCCAGCAGAAGTCTGGTGTTGAATTTACACTTGGGTTTCCATTTTATAAACCAGCCTTTCCTTTGTGGTTATGAAAACTACATTTTAATTTCATAACTTAATTGAATTATGTATTCAACTTTTATGTTTATTTTTCAGGGTATCTATGTGACATTTATACATGAAAATGGTCCTGCGGCCAGAACTGGACTTCAAGTCCATGATAAAATACTTCAGGTGAGTTTTCATTTCTTAATATTGTTTTTCTTTTATTTATTTTCCTTTCATTCACTAAAAATGTTTGATTTCGATTGAGAAAATATTTCAGGATTTTAACTGTAGGAAAAATTTGTTTGAAATAAAGCACAATGTGAAAACCATTTCAAACTATTTGACAGCGGCTTCTTTCTGTCTAGAGACAATCAATAATCCCTTTTATTTTTTAATTTTCTTATTTCTGTTTTCGTTAGCATATGGACGGGGCATTCTTCCAAATGCCAGATTATCACCTGCTATTTAGAGACTCCAACCGAGTGCTCTTTTAAGGATTTTGGCTGTTCCCTTAAGTGCAATTATTTGGATTTCTTTTGCACTTGGTTTTCAGGGAATACTTTCCAGATACTTTTTGAAATTTTTCTTCATGAGGCCTTTAACTCCTATTATAACTGGGATAATGTTGATGTTTTTGAGGTTCCAGTTTCTCTTCATATCATACATTAGGCCTTGGTATTTTGTCACCTTCTCCCTCTCTGCTCTGTTTAAGCCACTGTCATTTGGAACACTCACCTCAATCAGTGTTGCCTCTCTTTCTGCCTTATTTAATATGACGATGTCCGGTTTTACTGCTGCATTTTCCAGGTAGGTAGATGTAGGAACCGCATAATCATAATGTATAGTATACTTATCGTTTCCCACAGTCCTCTCCGGTAAATGTTACCAGGACTTAGTGCTACATTGGATGTTAAGATTTTTACAGATGTTCCAGTGTATGTATTTGCACACACCATCATGACGCGTTGTGTAGCTGCCATCTGCTAACATAATCCCCTGAAAGGGTGCCTATGTGTTGAGGCAAGGTTTGTGAAAACCCCAACTGGATTGTTTAAATTTTTCACTGAATTAGTCATCTTATTTGCTTGTAATCTTCTGCTGGGATTACTTGAAACGGTTAAAATCCTATAAAGATTTTTTGGTTAGAGTCTCTTAAATAGTGTGTGAATGTCTGGCATCTGATAGGATTTCTCATTCCCAGCAAAAACAAAATGATTAGAAAATTGAAAAAAAGAGAAATATACCCCTTAAAAATCTGTGTTTGACCTCAAGTATGTTTACCTTGAGTCTAAGTATTATAGCCTGTGGGCTGGATCCAACCGATGGCTTTTCGTTGAGTTCGCTGCTTAGTTTATAATTTTTTTTTTTTCAACTTGTCTTGATTAACATCAGTTAATATTTCCTAAGAAAGTTTTTAATGTTTTAAATATTGCTAAAACTTTAACATATTCATTTAGGTTAAGTGAAATTGAAATTTGTTACCTAACTCTACCCCCATTCAACGACTGCTCTAGTCCCATCAAACCCAGGAATTATCTTTTGGTCGAAACGGCTGTCCATTTGACCCGAAATAGCTTGTTACCTAACTGTCCCAGAAAAATAAATAAATAAGTTTTGACTGTAATTCAACTTCCAACCGATTTTCGATACAACCCCTTTCTCTCTGCAATCCAAATCGCTTCTACCGCTTCCCAGCTGTCCTCTTCATTCATATCAGCTGATCTCCACATATGTAAATCAGACACCACTATAAAAACCTGCACTTCTTTACCCTGAAGACACGACATGCGAAGCACCTCATTCTTTTTCCTGCCGGTGAGTGTTCCTCTTTCTCCCACCTGATCGTATTATCACACAAGTGATGGTGGCTGGTCGCTTTATCCTAGTACTTCTCCATAGTGAGACAGTTATTTCTTCTTCTCTTACATCAGATGTACCAGGACCTAAATTGGCAATGGAATAAGGCAGCTCAACCAAAAAACGTCCGTCCTCTCCCTCACTTTCAGATGCAGAACCACTACTACTTGTATCGGAATCTGGTTCTCTCAATTCAGTACTCTCTGATGATGTGTCATCATTGTCGTCCACTACTGGTGCTAAACTGAGACGTGGGCGCACGTCTCCTACATGTTGAGGTATTCCATTGATGACCACTGACTGTGGACTTATCACTCCAGTGACACGACCTGGTCTGAATCTCGACGTGCAACGTCCTTGTGGATTTTTCACCCAAACTGTGGCCCCCTCTTTATAAAGTGTAGAGATCCTATGCTGATTCGGATGGGGCACAACATTGACCCCTTTCACTCTGATCTGGTATGAGTACAACAAATTGGCAGGTGTTGATGAGGCGGACACATCATCCTTGGGGGTAACGTTGTACCAATACACAGTCTCCATAACAGGGCAGCTCTTTCGTGCAGCAATCCTCTTCACTATTCTATGACACCTTTCCATAATACCATTTCCTGATGCACAGCATGATCGGAGGTTTATACCCACTCGTTCATGAAATGCCTGAATTGTTGACTGCAGAAGGCAGTGTCATTATCAGCCAGAATCTCGGCTGCAGAGTCACGTTAAAAAAACACTGATTTTAATTGCTTGATCACATGTGCAGTATCTTGCCGTTGTAGTGGCCACCAGATTGAAAACCGTGTGGGTTCACAATCGATCAGTGTGAAAAAATGGCAACCATTGTAGTGTGTGATGTCTATGCCTAGCCGGTTCCGTACCTCCTGTACACTTTTTCCATTGCACTAGAGCTGGGTCTATTGTCTGGCATTCCTTACAATTCTGAATAACTGCCTTTACTGTCGCTTTAGACACAGACAGGTCAATTCTACGCACAAAATATAATGTTCGCTTGATTCCAGAATGTCCACTATGTCGATGAATTTCGTCTAGCTGTGTTGGGTTCAGGTTTCCTGTGGCAAAAGCACACACTGGCTGTGTTGGTTCAATCTCTCTTCACATCATTGAGCCACTGCTGTGGAACTCTCGTCAGGGAGTCTGCTCGGTTATGGTCAGATCTTACTAGTGCTATATCAATGGAAATCTCATACTCTTTCACAAGTGAGATTATCGTGCCCAGTCTCCACCTTATGAGCATCTCACTTGCGGCCTTTGTGCTCAATTGAGACTTTCTCGTGAGGGCATTGGTCACCCAGTGGTACACACAGTCTGTTTTTATATGTAACACATTGGCCTTCCATTTGAGTGCGAGATTTAGTCCTTTTAGTATGGCATCCAGCTCTGCCACATTTATATGTTGGGTATCCTTTGTTGTTCACAACCAGCATGCATCCTCGATGCTTGCGTCCACCCACACATCAAGTTCTTTTGTGCCCACACACCATTTTCCTCAGACGGGATCTAATTGCTGTTCACAGGCAAGTGTATCTGCTATCATACACTCCAGCGGAGCATCGCTAACCTTGTCATCCCAGTCGTGTGTGACAGTTGTAGCATGACGTTTAATAAAGCCTGTTGCCACTCGAAGCCATCCACACACTGGAAAGTGTCCCACCAGTTTGCCACACATGGAGAAGATACATCTTCGTGTTATAGATCTCGGCAACTCCACAGTACTGCTTCCTCGCCGATGATGCAGTCGGCCATGCTCTGCCAAAATTTCTATTCCCAGCACTCGTGCACCATTTTTCAGTTTTTCTGGGTCCTTACTAGTAAGTCCTTACAGGTCCAGATGCTTCCTTACGGATTCTGCCGACGCCACGTCCTCATTAATATATGTCATCAATATACGCCGACCTTGCTCTTATCTTCTCATTCTTGGCTAACACAGCCCGTATTACAAGAAGTGCCACATTTAAGCCAAACCCTAACCTAGTTAGACAATATCTTTGTCCTTGAAATATCAGTCTGGTACGGCCAGAGGGATCTCTCAACATGGATCTGTAGGTATGCCTTCCTGAGGTTCAAAATAGATACATTTGTTCCTTGCTGTCTCCATTCTCGCATTTTCTCTGCGCAAACATCTGCATCGCCAGTGAATGCATCAACATAGGTGTTTAATTCACGATAGTCCATCACAGGACACACCTTATTTTTATTGGCCTGTAGCACAGCCATCAGTGGTATTAGTCCCTTGGGTGGGCCAAACTCCTCTTGATTATATGGCAACAAGCAACTGTTGTTTATCCAGGTCTGCAACTCGCATTCATAATCTTCCCTTAATTCATTAGACATTGAATATTCAGAAATCCGAGTTTCCAGTTTCGCTGGTGCACGACCCGCTGACCATTTCCATGCTGCAACCCACACTCTTTTATGTTCGTCAAAATTTGCAACAAAATCAGCTTTGTTAATACGAAGCGCTGCACAGATGGGTTGTACCTCCCCAAACTCCACACTTCCAGATTGTGTGATGCGAACGCCACTGAGTGCCTTAATGGCGTCAATGCCAAGTAACATATCGAAATCAAGAGGTTTCCCTTGCATAAGCTGTAGTAATGACGAAGGTCGCAAATCACTCTGTCAACTTTCAAAGCAGCTCTCACCATTCGTTACGTGCACTTGCTTCGCACCGACTCGACTGAGACGGTACGAGACCCGCTTTTATATACCGAGGCACACCTAATTTGCATGTAAATGCAACGAGACTTTGCGTGACTCTGCGTGAACCGCATGCTACAAACGCTCACGGACGCCATGTTGGATTTCCTTCTTTCATCCGCACACAGGACAGACACACGCGAGAACGCTTCGTAGGTAAGCCCCCCCTCATGTTCCGTACATAAGCAGCATGTTGATTGTGGCAACGTTACTAGTCTCTGTATGAATCCTAATAGTGCCATTTCTGCAGCAGGTTTGCGTAGCGCCGGTCAATGTAGTTACCACCATCTTCTGCTTTGACTAAGATCGACATAGCTTTGCACTCGAGATAGAATGTGAGCATCGAGTGTCGAGGAGAATCAAGCATGGTGCATCATCAACATAGATAATAATGACAGGTAGCGCTGATTTCACATTCTGACTGGGAAATAGACTGGCGCTGATGTCTTGTCCCCAACTTTGTTTCCCCGGACAATCTCTTACCAGATGACCAACCTTGTTGCACCAATAACATCGTTGATGGGTTGTCTGCCTTCTTTGCATGCAGTCTCTCGTGAAATGATTTGGGCCTTTACATTTGTAACATGTATAATCAGATCGCGTCCCATGCCCCCAGGTGGTTGAGTGATTCGGGTAGGCTGTGTCGCAGCCATGACTGGTTCCCCCACTTCAGCATTGTCTTTCATCAATGCTCGAGCTCAAGCCAACAGCGCTTCTAAAGTTATATCATCCACCCTAAAGGAGGACCGCAACAGCCTTTTCACAGGGTCGGGAAGCCCCCATACAAACACACACACCAGCACATTATCTGATATTCCTCCAAATAGCACTGACAGCTTCCGCAGATCTGCCAAATATACGTCTACAGTCTCACCCGGACGCAATACACGTACCTCGAACTTCTCATACGCTGTAAATCTGTCATCGACAAAGGCAGTGAATAGAGCTCGCTTAATTCGTGCTGTATCGGATGTTTCTTCTTGAGTTAATTGCTGGTAAACTGCGAATGCTCTCCTTGTTAGCCGAAATGGGATGACATTTTCAAGCCGCTTCACTCCAGATAAGTCACATACTAATTCCACCTTCTTAATCCATTCAACGACTGCTCCAGTCCCATCAAACCCAGGAATTATCTTTAGGTCGAAACGGCTGTCCATTTGACCCGAAATAGCTTGTTACCTAACTGTTCCAGAAAAAAAAAAAAGTTTTGACTGTAGTTCAACTTCCAACCGATTTTCGATACAACCCCTTTCTCTCTGCAATCCAAATCGCTTCTCCCGTTTTAAGGATGTTATGCCTTCATAGCCCCCTTAAAGGTGCACTTGGAGATGCGAGAACACTTCCATTGTCTCCCCTGGTAAATTTTACAGAATACACTTTTAGATTTTATGTAGATTCTCTAACCTTTCTTTCTATAGGGAAAACACAAACATCACACACAGACATTGAGGTTTGTATGATATGTACAAGGGGCGTTCAATAAGTAATGCCCCTGACCCATTTCCCATAGCAGTAGATAATGAAACTCGGCACAGTTATTAGTCTTTCTCTACATAGGAACCACCCAGAGTTATGCATTTCTCCCATCGTTTGATGCAGCTCTGGACACCGTTTTTGTAGAACACCCCAGGTTGGTCCTCCAACCACGTCGTAACTTCAGAAATCAAGGCTGCATCATCTGGGAAACGCTTTCCTTTCAAAAACAACTTAATGGCTGGGAAGAGATGAAAGTCGGAGGGTGCAAGGTCAGGAGAGTAAGGGGGATGGGGGAGATATCATAGCCACATGCCCGTGCTTCTGATCTGGCAAAATGCAAGTTGTGGACCGGAGCGTTGTCCTGCGGGAGGAGGATACCTTTGCTGATCTTGCCCCGACTCTTGATTTTGATAGCTTCTCTTAATTTCATCAAAAGTGAAGCGTAATAGGCTCATGTAATTGTGGTACCCTTTGCCAGGAAATCTGTCATCACTACTCCGTCCTGGTCCCAGAAGACTGTGAGCATGACCTTGCCAGCGGAGGGCTGCACCCTTGCCTTCTTTGGAGGTGGTGAGTCCAAGTGCTTCCACTGCATTGACTGGGCTTTGGTCTCTGGATCATAGTGATGGACCCAAGTTTCATCCTATGTAATCAGTCTTTTGAAAAACTTTGACTCATCTCCAAATTCATCCTCGACACGTTCTTGCTTCTGGGAAGGTGTGAGCAACCTGGGAATCCATCTGGCAGACACCTTATGCATATGCAAATGGTCAAAAATGATAGTTTCCACAGACCCTGTACTAATCTTGACCTCTTAGGCTATTTGGTAAATAGTAATGCGTCGATCTTCCAAAATGGTAGCCTCAACTTGACGGACAGATGCCTCATCAATGGCAGAAGAGGGATGACCAGGTCTGGGAGCTGTTTCCACAGACTTCCGGCCATGTTTGAATTCACGATGCCAGCGTTTTACAAGGTCATATGATGGGGCATCATCACCATAAGTTTCTTTCATTTCATCAAAAGTCTCCTTTGATGTGCGCCCTTTCAAATACAAAAACCGGATCACTGCGCGACACTCAACTGGCTCCATTTCACACCTGACTCTGTTCAAACACCTGTAAATCAGAAACCACAATTAGTTCAGAGCTGTTTTTTGCAACATAACCCATACATATATAAATAATTACACATGCAAAATTTCATCTAGATCAGACAACTGGAAGTGGGTCAGGGGCATTACTTATTGAACACCCCTCGTATATACATATATAATAATTTTTAACTTTTCTTCCAACTCAATGGTTTATTGATAAATTTATTTGTGTAACTAATTCTAAAAATAGCATTTCTAAACAAAATCATTTCTTTGAATTTTCTTTTTAGTTCACATCCTTTATCTTTATAATGATCTTGTTTATGCTTCCATCACACCTACAAGACCAAACAAGTTTGACATTGTTATGTTATTTCTTGTTGCAAATCCTTTCAGCTTTCACAGAAAATTTGGTGCTAGCATGTTGGTAGAATTTTTACAGCCATTGTAAAAATAACGCACCCATTACGAAACTGCATAATAGTTGAATGTGATTTAACCCTGAGACTGTCTTTCTCATATTACCTACAAACGTCTGCTTGCAGATCTTCTGCACACATGACCTATGTGTTAAACTTTTGACCGTCAAGGGAACCAGATGCATTATACCGGTCCTTCAATCATGTTAGGTCATGTTTCAAAGGTCACCTTGGTCCTGAGTTTTGATCAAGTGAAGTGTAGGTAGAAGAAAGCACATGTCACCCCACACAACTCCACCCTGCCTTATTATACAACTAATACAAATATAATAATAAAAAAAATATTAGGTATTAATGAAACAAACCGATTTCAGAAGTATACTTATTCGACTCCAAAATAATTCCCATCTCCCGAAAATATTTATTTAACTTGTTAAGGAGATTTTCTCTCCTTCTATATATTCTTTTTAAGCAGTTATCTCCCCTAGTGTGAAGAGGGAACTCTCGAGAAATCAATCAATTTTGGAGAGTAGGGATAGTAGTATTTAAACATAGCAGATGAAGAAGACTTGTTTTATGGAAAATGATGAACTGTTTTTGATTGCAGATTAAAAAAAAAAAATATTTTATGATAGATGCCCGTTTCTTAAAGGAAAAAAAGGAAAACCGAAAATTGTTTATCATTTTATCTTTATTTCAAGACTTTCTCAAGATCACTGATTTTAAGAATAACATAGAAGTCGATATTTGAAAATATGTGGTGACTTGAAAAGAATGTTTTCTTTTTTTTCGAACGCAACATAGACGTTAGAATTCAAAATATGTGATGCATTTATGAAGTCGAATAAAGTTTTTTATAATATTGATGTTATGTAGAAAGTTTTGAGAAAATGTATGTATATGTATATATATATATATATATATAGTGAATGCTTTTTATTTAAACATGTACAAAGTCTGCTACACTGGCATGTCGATGTTATCGATCTATAGCTATCAAGAGCTGAGGTCTCATCAGGCAGAAGTTTTTTTGTGATCCAACCCGGTCGGTAAAATCCAGGAAGAATGGAGTTAAGCAAAAAGAAGAAGGAATAATAGTCATGTGACCAATTTTTTAAAAAAGATTGGCCGTTAGAAAAGTTTAATTTACAATAATTCATATTTTTATTTTTATTCAACGCTGAGATGTGGCAGGGGGGGTGGGGGTGAGGGAAAGGAAATGAAAGGGGAAAGAGAAGAGAAAGAAAGAGAGGTAGAGGGGGTGTTAGGGGGTGGATGTCTATAGCCATTTAAGAGTTGTTGTGGGCGGGAGAGGGTTAGGGTGTCTAGCCTGACGCGACCGATATTTTGTAGGTGTGATTTTGTCGCGTGTCAAGGGAATAGAGATGTTTTGACCTATTTAATGCAGACGGCTAAATTTCCACGACAAAAACTTAAAGTAATATTTAGTTTAAATAATTATTGGTGATAAATAAATTTAATTCTAGATAATATTTGACAATGAGTTAATAAAATATAGTGGTGATTATTTTTTAGTAAAAATCGTATATAGATTTATGACAGTAGTATTAATGAATTATACTATTATATTTCGACCTATTAACATTTAGTTTAAATTATTTTGGGAGATAAATGAGTGTATTTTAATTCTAAGTAATATTTAGTAATGAATTAATAAAATATAGTGGTAATTACCTTTATTTTTAGTAAAAGTCATATATGAATTAATGGCAGTGGTATTAATAAATTTAATTTAGATAATATTTGACAATGAGTTAATAAAATATAGTGGTGATTATTTTTAGTAAAAGTCATATATGAATTAGTGGAAGTGGTATTAATAAATTTTATTATTAGTTGTAATTGTATTAAGAATGGTGGGGTTAAAACTTGTCAGAAGATTAAAGATAATATTGGCGGTAAGGTGTTTTAGTTAAAGTTGTTAAAAAGAAATTATGGTCCATGGGTGGGGGGACTAAAAATGGTGGGAGCCAGTAATTTTGAGTAATGCAAGCAATATATAATTTTAAAGATGATTTTGGTAATATGTGGTTGACTTTTGTGGGATTTTGTAAATTAAATATTAAATATTTCTGGTCAAGGTTAAGTATATGGGGAATACCTATACACACATACAGACGCATACACATATACATATATATGCATATGCATACATAGATATTCATACATGCATCCATATGCACATACATATACATGAACACACAGATACATATACATACATGCACATACACACATGTACATATATATACATACATATACTTACAAATTTCATATTTTCACACACATGCATATACATATATCCACAAAACATACCTACACATACATATCTAGATGTTCCACCTGAGGGTGTTATAATATTTATATATGCGACATATTTATATATGCGACATATTTATATATGCGACATATATTTATTTAATATTTATATATGCGATTTATATATGCGACAAAATCACACCTACAAAATATCGGTCGCATCAGGCTAGACACCCTAACTCTCTCCTGTCCACAACAACTCTTAAGTGGCTATAGACACCCACCCCTAACACTCCCTCTACCTCTCTTTCTTTCTCTTCTCTTTCCCCTTTCTTTTCCTTTCGCTCGACCCCCCCCCCCCTGCCCCAGCTCAGCGTTGAATAAAAATAAAAATATGAATTATTGTAAATTAAACTTTTCTAAGGTCCAATCTTTTTTTAAAAATTGGTCACATGACTATTATTCCTTCTTCTTTTTGCTTAACTCCATTCTTCCTGGATTTCACCGACCGGGTTGGATCACAAAAAAAAACCTTCTGCCTGATGAGACCTCAGCTCTTGATAGCTGTAGATTGATAACATCGACATGCCAGTGTAGCAGACTTTGTACATGTTTAAATAAAAAGCATTCACAATACAGCTCTATATTTTCATTGAGCACTCTTTTATAAGCCCAGTTTGATTCCCTTTGGATTTCTACCCTGTGGATGTTTACCCTACCTGGATTACTATATATATATGTGTACCCTGTGTATATATATATATATATATATATATATATATATATATATATTTTGCCTCTATAGTTATATTAACTTTAAAAAGATGCTTTATAAAATGAACTTTCCTAATTTATATATATGTGTGTATATAATTAATAATCCAACGTAATGAAATAAAAGAAAACCCAAAATTAGAAATCTTGCCAAAGACTTCTTTGAATTTGTACTCATTATAAACTCTGACACGATTAAGTAATGTAATCGCTTCTCCAATTTATCTCTTTTAATCAACAAACTAATACTAAACAAACAAAACCTAAACTTATATCCAGACTAGTTATTTTTACACCATATTCCCGATAAAACTTTGTACCTTCCAATTTCTTGTTAATATTTATATTTAAAATAAAGCATTCATTTAACTTCATAGATGCATCACATACTTGAACTTTTTTTTTGTCGTTATTGGCAACACATTGTTTAAGGAAAGAGCTTCCCACTTGATGGGAACCACAGAACACTATAGATAACATCTTGTTCCGAAAGAATTTCAGAGGGGGCAGCAAGCAACATTAAGGTCATCCCTACAGAAGAATGCGTCCAACAGCACCAACTTGTGTTTTGTGGCTTTGTTCACATACCAAGAATGAAAAAACACAAGTTTACACCTTGCACCTGAAACTGGAAACTGAAAAAATAAGCTGCTGCTAGCCAGTTTTATGAAATGTTCAAAGCCAAAGCAATAGCCCCTATTGCTACTCTGGAAATGCTGTGGAAGATGTGTGGTCTTCATTGGAAGGCCCTCTTATGAGTGCGACTACCGAGGTATCTGGGTCTCTAAAATCCATCAGTGGAGATCAGAGACCTGGTGGTTGACTGGTCGGGTTAAATCAATCAGGGAGAAACAGGAACGTTTCCAAGCTTACTATATACTTAAGAGGACAGGGAGCGTAGTTGAGGCTAAGTATACAAAAGCTGCTTATGGTGAAGCCAAACGGGCTGCCAAACATGCTGTTTGGCTTACCAATTCTGAAGCCGAGAGGGAGAATTTTGCTAATGTTTCACCTAATGGTAATGATATCTATAGATTAGCCAAGCAAATTGACTGTACTAACTAGGATGTCGCAGGTGAAAAGTGTATAGCTGCCCCCATGTGTGTCTGCAGAGTTGGTTCAAAGAGTCATCTTCAGGATTAAAAATGGCAAGGCTGCTAACCCATTCAGAATCGTCATGAAGATGCTCAAAGCTGCTGGCGAAGAGGGGAATTAAGTTGATGAGGCAGTTAGCTGAGACAGCTTTTCGTGATGATGAGATCCCAAATGACTGGGAACTGAGCTACATCCTGAACCTCTACAAGACACTCACATTCGTGGTGGGATGGTGATCATCAACAAAATGCAGTTCGGTTTTGTTGCATGCCAACTGCAGGAAAAGTACATTGCATCCAGGAAACCTTTCTACTTTGCATTTATCTTGAAGGCATTTGACTGCGTGCCTAGGAAAGTGCTCTGGTAGGCAATGAGAAGCTTTGGTGTGGAGGAATGGACTGTCCGTGTACACAAATGCTGGTAGTCGTGTTTGTGTCAACGGCCAATACAGTGAGGAGTTTAGAGTGGGTGTTGGGATCCAACAGTCCACTTCTCTTCGTCATGGTTCTGGAGGCATTGTTGAGAGTTCCGTGTTGGTGTCCCATGGGAGCTTCTATATGCAGACAGATTCCCTGGAGGAGTGCAACTCCAGGTCGCTGACACGGAAGACAGGTATGGAGAGCAAAGTACTGAGAGTCAACATAAAGAAGACAAAATTTCTTATCTCCGGTGGCATGTTTCCTTGCACTGTCTGTCACAGGGGTGTAGGTGTAAACTTCAGTGAATGCACCTAGTGCAAAGTATGGGTCCACAAGAAGTGTTGTGGTCTTGCTGGGAGGCTGATTGTTGACCAAGATTATGTTTGTCGCAGGTGTCTAGGTGTTGCCTGCCCAATCAGTGATCGAACGGTGGCACATGTGGATGTAGATTGCACCCCACTTAATGTTAAAACGACCTTCTGCTACCTGGGTGACATGTTGAATGTCGATGATGGTTGAAAACATGCTATCACTGCTCACTGTTGTGTGGTTTGGGGATGGTTCAGGAAGCTGCTGCCAAATTTTACCTCTAGGCACATTCTTTTCTAGACTCTGGGCAAGGTCTTTTTGGCCTGTGTTCACTCCACCATCTTGCATGGCAGTGAGACATGGGCCCCAAATGCTTCTGATTTGCAACAGCTTCGACGTAATGACCATGCCAAGATCAGGTGGATGTGCAGCAGCAAACTAGAGGAAAGAATCCTGTCAACCGTGCTCTATCAGAAGCTTGGTATTGGTGGGATTTTGGATGCCATATGCGCTCAGCGTCTCAGGTGATTTGGTTATGTACAGCGTGCCACCTCCTACATCAACTCGATAACATGCCTGAATGTGTGGTAAACCAAGGGTGACCTGACTTGAGTGCATAAGAAATGATTTTACTGTATACAGCATGACTGTTGACCCTTTGGATCGGATCACATGGAGAGAATGCGTGAAACGTTGCCTGGTGCTGCCCAACCCGGAATCTGGGACACTCACAGCACCTGAAATACCAAAACCGGATGATGATAATGATAATAATAGATGCATGACATATTTAAATTTTAACTTCACATCAGTTATCTTGAGAAAGTTTTTGAACAATAAAGACGAAATGTAGATGAATATATAAATACTTTTCAGTTTTCCTTTCATTTTTCATTTATATATATGTTATAGATCCTAGGTTAACACATTTACGGCATATTCATTTACATACGTTCCAAGAATTCAACATAAACAGTTTCGTGTACGATCGTTTCTGAGATGATATGGATTTTTATTGATATCAAGTTCTTCAACACACACACATAATATATATATATATATATATATATATATATATATATATATATAAAAAGCCGGTATAGTTTGAGACTTTTCTTATTAGTCTTTGTCAGTGAGACATAGTCTACAATCTGAAAATGAATATAAGTTCAAATGCATACCTCGAATGAGTATGAGCAATCCACCCATGTAGGTATAAAATATTTACTGCAGCAGTCCATTAAATAAGTATAAAAAAAATACATTGTTTAGATGCATGAAGGCAGATAATCAGTGATGCATTGCTCTCATCACCAATTTCAGCTACTCCGACCTGAAACCAACAGATTCAGGTCACCTCCTTAAAGCAAAGTGCTGCACCTTAACATAAGAAAACCTTAAAGTGCTAAAAACTCGACCTCTTATATTGGCCTGAGCTCCAGAACTCAGCCAATCAGAATTCTTATCATATAACTTAGTTCTTTATGACCAGCCATGTAGCTTCCATGCATAAGGATTCCTGTTTTAAGGCTTTTATGCCATTTTCCATGGCTTTGTGTTTTTTGTTTTTTTTTCAGCCAAATCCATTTGGAAGCAGTTAATGCTGCTTTTGTAACATTTTTCAACGTTTTTTCTCTTGTTACTCCCACTGCCCTATTTTTGCTCTGCACAACTTCAAGCAGACTTTCGTAACGATCATTTAAAAACATTTTTTTGTTGCTCTGAAGCAAGCGTGTAAATCTGTGGGTTGTGGGAGTTGGATGAAGGGTTAGATCACAAGATACTTACCTTCTCGCATTTTTTTTTTTTTTTAAATCTTAATTTAAATTTAAACATTTTTATTTTCTTTAGAAAACGTTTACAACCACTCCTGACCACAAAATAAATATTGCATACCTATTAGGCATAGAGTAGTTCACCCTGGATCCTTACCCCCATCCCCAATTAACCACTTTTATGTCTCCCTTATAAAGATTAAAATAAAGATATAATGATACTGAACTTTATGTCTAGAATCCATATTATAATTTTGGTCAAATCATGATTTAAAAATTTTTTTTTTTTTTTTAAAGATATTTAACCCCAAACAAGGCAGGTCGCCAATGAAGACGTAAGAGGCTACTGAGAATTAGGGTGTAGGTTTTGGGTGTCATCCTAAGTTGGGAGCTGTGCAGCGAGATGTCTGTTTACATTAGTTTTAAACCTCTGCATGTTGGTACAGTTGGGGAAATAGGGGGAAGGGAGGGAGTTCCAGAGACCGGCAGCATGAGGAAAGAAGCTATTGGAGTAGAAGGCTCTTTGGCATCTGGGGACATCCACAGTGAATGGATGGGACCTAGCTGATTGTCGGGTTGTTCTAGTGTATTTGCATCGAGGGCGCACTAGAGCAGCTAGTTCATTGGAGCACAATCCATTGAAGTATTTGTAAAACAAGCACAAGGATGCAACATTGCGGCGATGGGACAGGGGCTGGAGCTTGGTGGATGGTGAGGGACCTATTAAGTTGGCGACTCTTTTTTGGACCTTGTCTAAGAGGGAGAGACTAGTGGATGATGCACCAGCCCAGATGTGACAACAATACTCCATACATGGGCGGATGGTGGCTTTGTAGAGATACAGGATAATGTCAGGTGTGAGAAGTTTACTAGCCAGGTAGAGGGAGCCCACCTTCTTTGCAGCAGCTTTGGCAATGTCTTCAATGTATTTGTTCCAATTCATGTTATCTGTGAATGTTAGGCCAAGGAGTTTGAACGTTGGACTCTCAGGTAGAGTGTTATTTGCCATTGCAATCAGTGGTTGAAGAGGTTTTTTCGTAATTATTGAAGGAAAGGAGCTTTGTTTTTGCGGTATTAAGTTACCAACCATTTATGTCCCCAATCCACTACAGCCTGGAGGTCACTTTCTAAGGATTCAGCCATTGCCTCGGATATGTACGCGTCTGTTTTGCTCACATGACGAGAGTAGAGCGTGGTGTCGTCAGCAAATATACCTATCTCAGACTCAATGTCATCAGGGAGGTCGTTTATGAAAATCAGGAACAATAAAGGTCCAAGGATTTATGTCATGTTGCTGAAGTGAATGGCCATCGAGGACAACCTGGATCTCTCTTTTGGTTAGGAAGGATCTAATTATATTAAATATTCGTCCAGTAATACCATATGAGTGAATTTTTAGGAGGAGCCCCTTATGCCATACCTTGTCAAAGGCCTTGGATATATCAAGCGCTACTCCCCTAGCCTCACCTGTCTTGTCCAGTGTATGATATATGCGTTCAGAGATGACCGTTAGGATATCTGCAGTAGATCGTGCTCGTCTAAATCAATACTGGCGGTCAGAAAGAAGTTTAGCATTAACGAGGTGCCGGACTATCACTAGATTAGTTAAGGATTCAAAGATTTTAGCAAAGATCGGGAGTAGACTGATTGGACGGTAGTTCTGAGGATCCATTCTATCCCCAGAATTCTTGAAGACTAGTACCACAGAGGCAATTTTCCAGCTATCAGGGAAGCAAGATTCAGCAAGGCATTTATTGTAGAGTTTGGAGAGGACAGGGGCCAGTTCTGCAGAGCATTTCTTTATTACTATTACCGGTATAAGATCAGGCCCACAAGCTTTGGAGATGTCAAGGTTTTTTATGATGACCCTGACCTGAGATGGGGTTATGACCAGGTTTTCAAGTGTGGCTTTGGTCCGCAATGGGAATTTAGGGAGGGGGTGGTTTGCTGAGTCCAAATTGTAGTTGAGAGCGGAATGCTGGGCAAGTAGTTCAGCTTTATCAGCTGCCATGCAAACGACATCATTGTGGTTTGATATTGGGGGAATCGTTGATTGTCCATTGTTCATCACACTATTGTAGATTTTCCAGAAATCACGAGTATCTAGTTTCTGTGACGGAATACATTTTTTGGTTATCTCTGTATACTTTCTCTTTGCTTCACCTATCACTGCCATACAATTATTTCTTGACTTTATAAATTTCTGTCTATTCGCAGTTGACTTATGACGGCCGAACTTTCAGAATGCTTGCTGCCTCTCAGCAATGGCAGCTACACATTTTGAGGTGAACTATTGAGGAGAGTGGGGTTTGCTGAAGAATTTTCGCATTGGGACATAGGCTTCAATGCCTGCTTTGACCCATTCGGTTAACTCATTTGCACACTGATCAGCAGAGAGTGAGAAGGTTTCACTCCATGGGGTGTTGCTGATGCGATCTCTGATGGAGTTAAAAACTAGCCTGCTCGTAGTATCTCGTTGTTTTGAGCAATGATTCATCAGCTTTTGGACGAGTTTTTAGGGTGATAGCAATCATAACCACAACGTGATCAGCGTTCCTGAGCGGACTATTGGCTTCAGTCACACAAGCCTCGGGTAGTGAGGTCAGGAACATGTCAAGAAGTGAGGCTTGCTGGTCTACTCGATCGGGAGGCAGATCGGGAAAGCGACAGTCTGCGAGAGGGAGTGAGCTAAGGAGAAATTAAACGTAGAGTTACCGGCTACGTCAGTAAAGCTGGAGAACCCCAATCATGGTGGTCTGCATTAAAATCCCCAAATGCATGTAATTGGGCATTCAAGTCGAGTGAGAGTGCTCTATCTATGCTTTCAGAGACAGAGTTTAACAGGGTACAGTCCTGGGTCGAAGATGAATAGTATAAGAAATATAAGTAACTAACACTGTGATGTAAATTCAATCTAAAGCACGTGTAGGCTTGGTCATCTGATTCTAACCTATGTTCTCTAGTCAAGGAAAGGATGTTCCAAACAAAAACTCTTAGCCCTTTCATATGTTTGTTATAGTTTTTATGGTAGAGAGAGAGGTAGTCAGTCATGGCAAATTGGTGAGAGAAGATTGAAGGTTCGTTTCACTTAGTGCTAGGATATCAGGGGTGTTTGTCATGAGAAAAGTTTCTACGTCATTGATGTTGGTTCTAAGTCCCTAGATATTAGTGAACGCGAGCCTCAAGGGTGTAGGCGTAGATGTTTTTGTTGGGTGTCTGGTTTAGGTTTTATTTTTTTATTTTGCAATGACATGTTTTTTTTTAAATAGAGTAGGGTGGACAAAGTGGGTGCTTGTTAAGTGTCAATAAGCTCACACAATCAGTCCATTAGTTGTGACCTGGTCCACTGGGGTTTTGACCTCCGGGGGTGGGGTGGGGGGTGGGGGGGGAAGTGTCCAAAAATTAAGGCTTAACTTAAGAAATTGAAATTTGGGGAATTTTGCTTAATTAGTATCTAATGACTATGGATGGAATTCTAAAGCAAATCTGGAATATTTAAATTTTCAAATGTGAGGTTATGTCCATCTTGTGTCCATCTTATGTCTCCTAAAAACCCTTTATAATATTCCAAGGAAACTAAAATTTAGAGAATATTTATTAATATCTAATACCTATTAAAATTTTACAAAAATCTGGTGTCTGAATTTTCATGAATGGCTTCCAACCCCTTTTTACTTCCTTTACACTAAACTAAAACTAAATGTAGCCCACATTACCACTCCTTACGCCTAGCAGCTGTATTCCAAAATTCATAATGATCGGTTAATTAGTTTAGGAGTGAATCCTGTACATACAAATATATAAACATACCTAACTTTATAGATAGCAAGTTCATCTACTTAAGTCTGAAACTTTGCATTTCGTGTTTTGGAAATGCTCACACCTAATTGTAATTAGTCACGTACGGTTACTTTACAGCCTGTCCAAACTTGCACTTTCTACATGTATGCACGCATGCAATCGCTTTAGGATGTGTTAATACATTAGCCCAACCCTGACCCAGAATGAGCACATGTGTCCATACCTACATGAAACCATTAAAGGAGAAGGAGGAAGGGTTTAGATGGGTGTCAACTTGAGTATTCTTGAGTTTTATGCAAATTTTATGTTTAGCATCACAAGTTGAAAGTCGTTTTATTCGGAAAGCGTTTTATATCTCAGATGTATTCTTATTCACACACACACACATATATATAGTTATTCACGGACACGTGTTTCGTCATCTATGACTTTTCAGTGTGGCTAGACCATACGGGATTCACAAATGGGACCCCAGTAACTGATATCCGATGCTCTACCACTGAGACATGAACCCCACCAGTAGTGGGATGGATGTATCGCATTTATAATTGTTGAAATTTATTCATATTTTAATTTTAATTGTGATACTGAGAATTGAATGTATTCCATTATTCTTACGGAAAAACGTTTACGTTAATGCTAAGTGAGAATCATTGTTCCCTTCATCAGTGTGATGCATCCATATGGGAGCGTATATATTTATACTTATCGATAAAAACGTGTTTCGTCATCGTCGTATATATTATACTAAATCCAGGGATGTGAGACCTTCACCTTTTTGTAATTCAGAAAAAGCAGGATTTCCGCGTAAATCTGCTTTTATTTTAATGAGGAGTTCGATTTCTGTCTCGACTGGATTTTATTTCTCTTTCTCGTTTTATCTTTTCTTCTCTTTTCCTGTTTTTTCTCTTTCTCTTTCTCTTATTTTGTCCCCCCCCCCCTCTGAAAATGTTAATTTTGCCAAACTTCAAACGATTCACGATAGGAAGGCGAGGGGAGGTAGAAGACTTGATTCCTAAAAAAATTACTTTCTGTCTCACATATACGCTTAGGGTCTTTCTTTTGCTAACGGCCATGTTTTTTTTTTTCTTGTTTATTTCTTTAGACCAGACATATTCATGTTTTGAACTTTTTGTACACACACACAAAAAAAACTTTGAACATTTTTCTTGCACAAAAAGCTCATTTCAACAGAATTTAACAAATTTTAAAGCAAAAAGTAAGTTAAAACATCTATCGATATTTTCAGTATGAAAAAAAAAAGGATTAAAGATTAACACTCTGCGCTACCCCCTCACAATTAAAAAAAAATGAGATTCTACTTTTTTTTTTAGGCTATTATGTGTGAACATCCTGAAAAACATGAAGATAAAAACATATAATTAAAAATATTATGATGGCGATCAGTTTCGGTATATGAATTTAACAAAATGATTCCCTTTGCGGTCCATTCTAGCGTTTTAGGGCAGCCCTATTTCTTTTTGTGTGTGATGAAATAAACTCTGTGCATGTGTTTTTTTTTTGGGGGGGGGGGGGGGTAGTCTACTTTTTTTTTTTTTTTTTTTTAGACGATTGTGTGGTTTTACAAGGTTTTTTGTTTGGCAGTGAGTTTGCCACTCGAACTCAGGGTTAGTAATAGGGGTAAGGGTGTTTTTTTTTTTGGGGGGGGGGTCTTGCCACTCGGACGTAGGCTTAGTGGCAAAGTTAGGAAAAGTTTTTCATTGGAGGAGGGGGGGGTTACCACTCAGGCCTAAAGTTTATGGTAGGGTAAGTAAATTAAAAAAAAAAATATTTTTACTAACTTTTAAATGTGAAAAAGCCCCCCCCCCCCCCCCAAAAAAATCTGCACAGAATTTATCTCCTATGGCAAAACATTTTTTTTGTTAACTGACCTAAAAAATTAGAATGGCCCACAATCATTTTACGAGGGTTGGGGTGAAGAAAGTTGATAAACATAGTTACCTGCATGCTCATTGAACAGGATAAACTTTTCTTTTTTTTTTTTTCTTCAAGCAAATTCTGTATTATTTCTTGATTGACTTTTGTGGGCAAATATTTTAAAATAGTTTTTAGGGGACGATGAGTGCAAATGGAGGCCAGAGGCAGATAAATTAAGAAAAAGAAAAATTTATTTCGGATACGTGTATTTCAGCTTGTGTGCACATTTACACTGATATCTGATGAGTATCGGCTTTTAAAACTGGCTCAAAATTCTGGATTTACACTCAAATACAGTATTCAATTCCTTGTTATAATAATTGAATAAAATATGTTATTTAATCAGTCATGATCATTGGTTTCACGCTATGATCGATTTATCAGATGGCCATAACACATTTGGCGTGTCCTGCTTTATTTACTTCCAGTTCTACATTACCATTTGGCAGAAAATTGCTGCCGACCGCTTGAGTCATCCAATTTTACAGCCAAAACTTTTCTATTTTTTGTTTTCTTAAAAGATTCTTGTTGTTTCTAGATTTTTGCTTTCACTTAATACCACTTTTTACTGTTTTCAGTGTACTTTTGATTAGTTAACAATTGCGACTTGTATTCTATTTTGTATGTGCAGCCTTTTTTGATATTAGTTCCCATACAGCAGGCAATTTTTATTTTTATCTAAAACTTTTACTAATTAAGGGGCTGCAATTCCTGTTATTTCCAATTCTTGTAAATTAGAGTGAATATTTTGTTTATTACTTTATAAATTATAGCTGTTCTGTGAATGTATGTTCTAGATTTCTTGTTTGTATTACTGCTTATGTGATCTTTATTTGTAACACTCTGTATTCTAATCAGGGCTAAGGTGACAATGAAGATATTTATTTTAATATCTGCATATTGTTTTTTTATCATAGCTAAATGTAGATGTGGGTAGGTGGGTAATTGGGTACTATTTCAACCTTTAACTAAAAGATTTTCAGTAGTCCATCTGGTTTAAACTCGTCCTTATTCTTAGGCACAGGTTCTAATCTTGTCCGAGTCTGATTTGTCTTTCTATGGATTTTTCTGTTTCGGACTCATAAATAATTATTATCCATCTATATAATATTGTTGCAATGGTGTTCACCCTGGTTGGGTTGAGCCAGTTTCTTCCCAGGCTTACACCATGTCTCAAACCATGGTCGTCCATGTGTGGCGGTCCTGAGCAATGTCACACAGGATGGATAACCAATCGCGATTCCACCGTTGAGGGCCGACCAGCTGTGGACCTGAGAGCTGCCAAGTCCTCCTTGATAGTTGTTGTCCGAGTTTTCTACTGATATGCTTGCACCACCCAAGCAGAGAAGTAGGGATGGTTAATTGCGTATATTGTGCATTTTGAAGAACATAACCCACTCTCTACCAAATAACTGATGACTGTTCTGGGGCTACTATGTGTGCCATGTGACACACTCACCTGGTGGTAGGTGTTATTTCAGTTTTCCTTCTTCTAGACTGGTTTCTCATACCAGGGCTTGAGTCTAGTCTACCTTATAGGTCACTCACGGGGAGGTGGGAGAACTTGAATGCATACTTTTCCCAAGGATATTAGTGATAGTGATGTAATAGCCCTGATGGAACCCTAACTCTGTTGAGCCCACCACACTGATGCGGCACAATGATCTGTCATATTTTATGAAGCTGTGCTTTAGTGATTGTTCCTCTATTTTTACTTTTTGGTAAGAGTACCCAGACTTTTGAACCATCCTGCAGTATGTATTAGCATTATTATTACTAGTTTATATTCGCTCCTTAAGCGGTGTTGCTACAGTACTTGGGTATGTCAATTTCCATCTTTTACCTAGCTTCCACCGGTTTATACTAGTACGAAGAAAAATATTTGAAATTTCATGGAAAAAAATATGCTACTTAGTTATAGCATGAGAGTAAGTAACTATGATGAATGTATTTACATGTTGTTTTTATTGTCCCCCCCCCCCCGGGTATTATTAACTTATTTTAAAGCGTTTTTTGTAAAAAAAACAAAACAATGTCGACTGTTCAGTTTGAACAAAAAAAAAAAAAAGATGGTGCCAAGAAGCCATCCATGAAGATCCCTGATAATTTTTGTTTAATTTTCGATTTTAGAGCAATAATCAGGGGTCTTTATAGAGGGCTTATTGGTGCCATCTTGTTTTTTCGTTCTAACTGAACAGTCAACACTATGTTTGTTTATTAAAAAAAACAAATAAACGCTTTAAAATAAGTTAAAACACAGATAAACTTATCCAGGTAGGTAGATGAGTAAATTATCTTTACTTTGGTAACATTTATTTGTTGCACATTTGTTTTTTTTTACCCCTTTTTTGTTCTGTTGACTTCAGTAAATAATAATCAACCCCAGAAATGTTTTTAATCAAAAATAATTTGTTTTGAATTAATGCTGAATACACTTTGTGTCTATTTTTTTTCTTCAGATTATCAAAAAAAAAAAAGAAGAAAATCATGTAATTAAAAATAAATATTAATGTAATCTTACTTTATATTATGTTAATTTCTCTAAATTTATAAAACATGTATTCAGTTAAAAAGAAAAATCCTTTAGTCTTAAATGAGATTCAAACTCTGGTATGGCAAGTGTAAAAAAAACTTGCATTCAATTTTCAGTTTTTTGACGATTTCATATTATAAAGATTACTTCCTTAGTAATGTGTACTCTGTCTATTCCTTTTTTGTCAACTAATCACGTTTCTATTTGCATATGAACAAACTAAAAAAAACACCATAACTTTTTAATAGCATTATTATCAGATATGTATGACTTTCTTAACAAAAATCAGATCTAGGGATTTTGATGTTTTTTTTTTAATATTTAAAATGTTTTTTATATAAATCTTAGATTTTAATGTTGTGCTTATTTCAGGTGAATGGTCATGACATGACTGTAGCAACTCACAAAAAGGCTGTGGAGTATATACAGCGGAAACCTGTTCTGAATATGCTGGTCTATAGGAAAGGGGTGCCACCATTGCAGAAGTCTCCCAACCAGCAACAGACTCAGTTCCAGGCCTACAACCAACAGGAGTACTCTCCCCAAGCACAGTACCAACAACGGCAATACTGACTGACACCACCCACCACCACTAGCATCAGCCCAGGCAGTACTACACCACCATCACCATCTCATCAACCGCTCAATAGTAATTCAAACCATTTTAAGCAGAGTGAAGAGAACAACCCCGAAAAGAAGAATAACTTTTTCTCTCTTCCCCAGGACTTTTTTTACCTGATGGGGTCAGGGAAGTAAAACTCATAAATATATGTTCCAAGTAATAATATATATATATATATATATATATGGATTATAACTATCCAACATTTTTTTATTTAATGAAACGTCTTTGAAATTTTATATTTCAGATACAGAGTTATTGAGCAGACAGGATTATCAGTCGACGAATTTCTATCGGTAGACTTTGTGTAGCACAGTGACATTATTGACTCTATTCTAATCGCTTTCCTCCATAATTGAAATTGTTAAAGAGTTCTGGCTATTAGAACGGTCTCTTTGTGGCACAACTTTGAATCCTATCTGTGGCTCAGCATTTTTCTCTGATGTTGATTCACGATTGTTTTTTCAGTGCACAGTTGTACACATGTTCAATTATAAGTATGTGTATGTACATATGTGTGTAAAATAAATAAACAAATAAAATGACAGATTATTGTTATATCATACTATGATTTAAGGTCAGTTTCAGATCAAAGAAAAACTTCTAGGAGAATTTAAAGCCTACTTGAATTTGTTCAAGTAACTACATGAAAATCCTGTCATCAGTGTAGTTACTTGAATTTAGTCAAGTATACTTTGAATTCTCTAAAAGCACATAAGTTTTTCTTTGCTCCGAAAATTAACATTAAATCACAGTATGATTTAACTGATCTGTGATTGTATTCATTTATAGCTCTATTGCAAATGTTGAAATAACAATTTAAAAGTTTAAATATTGAGCTTCATTTTGCTTTGGAATTTGATTCCCATTAACATTGATCTGAACTACATAAAATAATTTTTATATGATCACATATAAATATGTGTGTATGGGTATATGAATTATATATGTAATTGCACAACTTAATTCAAAATCGCTTAGGAAAAGGTTACCTTTGCAAATTAATCTGAATCTGAATATAAAAGTAAGCTCAATATCATCTCAATTCCATAAGATAGAGCTATTATTTTTTAATGTCTACTTGAAAGTTAAATCCACTTTTAGAAATAAAGAATTGTCCGAAACATATGTAATATCTTGAACAATTTTTAATTTCTAAAACTGGATCTAACTTTTTAAAAATTTACATTATTAAAAATAATATATGTATATACATACACTAAGAATTCCTGTTAAATACAATGTGTTTACTTCCTAAACCGTTTCATAAAAAAAATATATAAACAATACCTTTTTGAAAGGATATGTTATAAATGTGGCTAACCCAGCTGGCTGGGCTATGACTGGCCACCCAGAGCATGAGAAGGGACTGAAATTTGACCTCTTTGTTTAAAATCACTTGTTAATAGATTTTGCATTTAAAAAATGTCATCAAATATACATCTGTGTTAATATACTAACGTTTATTGTAAATTCGGCTTAGATATTATGATGGAAAAATATTATCAAATTTTATTAAAGTAATATTGATAACTAATTTCAAATTTAATTTAACCGTGATAAATAATTTAATATATATTTATATGTAAAGTATAACTAACAAAAATGTCACTCCAAGGGAGATAACTAGTTTCATAGAACTAGAATTATCTCCCTTAGACAGCTAATGGCAGATTTTTGTATATTTTCCTCTACAGTGGCACATGCTTTCTCTTCAAAGTAAACAATACTTATTTTTATACTTTACCTTGACTTATTTATTTTTCTTACTATTAGTGAAAAGGTGCAGATTATTAGTATGTTGTTCGGTCGGCTAATAATAGAAAATAATAAAATGGAAAGCGAATGCTAAAAATCTCGGAACATTTATTTCTCATGTTATTTCTATGCACTTTTAATTTGGAATAATAAGTTAAAAAAAAAATAGTTTCAAGTTCTTCTAACATCGATAAAGGCATTGGATCGAAGATTCTAATTCCAAATCAACGTTGCTTTACATATAGATTGGTTACAATGGATATTGTTTTGGAACTAAATAACCCCAAAAGGGTTGATATGTTGTAAAACAAATGACTACAAAATAAGGTCTGTTGAAAACGCTTTTCTTTTTCTTGAAATTTCTTTCGGATATGGGTGTATCATGGCCAGGCAGTCTGGGAAGACAACATCTTCGGCACAAGAATAAAAACAAACTTGGAATCTTCTTATTCATTCATTCATATCATTGATGGTGGTTGCAGTATTTTCTTTTTTAAATAAATATATAATATTTATATATGATGTCATATCCTTTATATATAACATGATTTATATATGATTTGTATATATAACATCATGATTTCTAGATATGATTTATATTTAATATTTGTATGATATATATACACACATAATGTTATGATTTGTATGATATGTATATATACATACATAATATTATTTCTTATATATACAATATTATGATTTGCATGATATATAACATGGACAGATGTATGTTAAAAGTACATCTATATCTTGATTACAAAATTCAAAGTATTAGTGGTGGTGGGTCTATTCTGTAAATACGGAGCAGGGAGTCAGTTGCGTCGGTTTTGAAAACTAGTCCTTTGGATAAATACGGGCAATTTCTATAATCTTTTTTTTTTTTTTTCCATACCCACACGTGTTCTCTACTTGTAGCAAAATTATAACAGATCACTTATTTGCATATGGCGAAACAACCTATTATCATTTCTAGTAAAAATGGGATCCTTTATCGATTTATGTTGGAGAGATTTAAAAAAAAAAAATTTTTTACATTTTTTTTTCATTTTCTATTTTCTTCATTTTTTTTCTTTCTTTTTTATTTCATTTTTTTTCATTATGGTGAAATGAGGAAAGAAAACGAAAAGATTGATATATGGAATGAAAGTAGATGAACTATTTTAACTGCTGAATTCCCTCCCCTGTATTATGAAGAAAGCTGTTGTTCTTTGTACAGAAGGTGCTTTCTGTGTTTTTTATCTGTTTTTTGTTTGTTTTTGTTTTGCATTATTACACTTTATCAATCCAATAATGCTCCTAATAATAAAAAAGTAAAATTTTGACACTATTGGGAGCTTTCAGATAAGATCTTAAAAAGAATGTGAACTCACTGGAAGTTAAAACATAAAAAAGTAGAAAAAATAAACAGTATAAACAATTAAGTCTTTTTTATTGATATTAAAAAGGGATTGTATATATATTTTTTCTTTCCGTATAGCATTTTTACCGAGAGTGGAGGAGTATATAGGGTACGAATGATGTTTGTTCGCAAGATTACTGTCTAGGAAGAATAACATAGCAATTTTATGTTTCGAAATTTTTTTAAATGAGTATTTATAATTTGCATTATTTGGATTATTCGGACTACTGTTCTCATCTTGGATGTTATTCTCACAACGTTTCTGCTGATGTAATCCCTGACTTTTTTAGGTGCATTTTGTTGAACTCTGGGATCTTTCTGTCAAACTTGAGAATCTGTACTCCTGTAGGTTTCCGTTCAAAATTATGTACAGATACCCAAGTTCGACAGAAAGATTTCTGAGTTTGACAAGACGCACCTGAAGAAGGTCGGAGGTTACATTGGCTGAAATGTGAGAATAACATCCAAGATGAGAATAGTAGTCCGAATAATCCAAAAAATAACATAGTAATTTCATCTTCATGAATTCTTCTGTTGATTTCACTTGATGAACCGGCCACAGACCTTCGTCATTGTGCCCCGATCTAGGCCCCTAAAGACTGATGATCCTGGCCTTTAGCTCGTCGTTTGTGTCACAGCTGGATCTGTTGGTTTCTCGTTCTACCATGCCCAACAAAGAAGTCAGGGAGATTGCAGTCAGGCAGGTTGGGAGGCCAGATGTTAGGTGAAGTGTGGTCAACAAAGTTCTCTGGGTCTTCCGGTTAGTATGGCAGAGTGCTCAGTCTTGCTGTCACGTGTATGGTCGACTTGCAGCTACCTGATTGATCCAGGGTTTCACTACCATCAGTGTTTAGCCTGAAGCCCTTGCTGAGTTTATTGTCGATTATCTCCTGAACTTCAATGAACTCCGGCGTTCTGATAACATCAGATCATCAATCATGCGTTTTTCTTTCTGATGTCACCTCATAGTCGAATCCTGAATCCTTCAATTCCTTTTTGACCTTTTTTATTATCCTCCTGCTGATGCTGAGGAAATCTGAAATCTCCTCATCTGTCCTTCTGGCACGCATTCCAAGAAAAACTCCATGCCTATTCCACAAATATGGAGGTTCAAAATTGTCCATAATAAATTATTCTGAAAAAAAAAAAAGATTAGAAATTTAGTCACTGTTTTCATGAAGACAAGACTGACCACAAAAGTTGAAAAAAAAAACAGTGCATAAAATTAGCAGTTGAAAATTCTTTTTCCTTGTCCAGGAGTTGAACGTTTTTTGATATTTCACAAAATTCTGGTTCAGCGAATCAACCGTTTCCAAATTCCATTTTGTATGGTCTTGTCTAATCAATTGTTTCCAAATTTTTTGTTTTGGCCAGTTAATCTTCCTGCAATTAAAGACATCCATGCTTTTGCAATGGTTTATCCTAGAGGATGAGTGCTCCACATGACCGTGAAATTGCAAACACATATCATCCGCACCCTGCAAATGCGTAAATAATTCTCTATTCTGATTGTCATATTTATGACATGGAAATCTTATTTGCTAACTTGTGATACGATTTTTTATGTGATTTCATGCAATAAGCTGTCTATTTCGACACGTTGCAAAACTGTGGAATATTTCTAGATGTTTTGTATTTAAAAGTTTCCATCCTTTTTATGTATTCTCAGTTCTATATAAACTACTCTATTTTTTCATTATATTGGGTTGGCAACTAAGTTCCAGCCGTTTTTGAATTTAAAAGGTTTAATAAAAATAACAACTAGTTAATCAATAATGTATTCTTCCTTGTAGTTTATAACTTCTTCCCAATGTTCACAAAGATTTTTAATATCTTGTTTGTAGGAATAAAAAAGCAAAAAAGATGAAAGGGAAAAGGTGTTTAAAATGTTAATTTTTCTTAATTTGACATTCCATTTAATGATCTGAAAATAAACAGAAATCAACTTAAATTAACTTGAAAAAAGAAGAAAAAAATCGATTACAAAATAGAATCCTTAAAAATAAAAAAGATTACAAAATAAAAAAACCGTGGTAATTTAGTTGCCAACCCAATAGATATCATTTTTTTCTTGTCTATAAAGCAATCTCTAAAAATACTTTGTTTCATTCTGATAGGTTTTTTATTTTTAATGGTTTTTTTTTACCTCATTACTTTAATCAGAATAAAAAATTAAAAAGAAAATTTATGAAACTAAGACAATATTTATGGGGACAATAATTGAATATTGAAAAATGGTGTACACGATTTTTTTTTTTTTTTTTGTAAAAAGTCAAGTCACAAATACAAAATCATAAAAAAATTTTTTTAAGTCAAAATAATTAAATTTTGACTTAAAATTTTTTTTTAATGATTTTGTATTTGTGACTTGACTTTTTTTATTTATTGTTTTTTTTTTTGACTTTTACAGTATACAAGATTGTATTTTATAGCAAAATTACCCCTCTGAAGATTTATATACATTTTAAATTTCTTTTTGTTATCTGCTTCATTATTGAAACCATGTGCCGACTTGATAAACTTGATTTTTAAAACTTTATTTTTGGGGGGTGACATTATTACCATGTATACATGTGTAATGAA
Organism: Sepiola atlantica; assembly: GCA_963556195.1. Classification (NCBI taxonomy): domain Eukaryota; kingdom Metazoa; phylum Mollusca; class Cephalopoda; order Sepiida; family Sepiolidae; genus Sepiola; species Sepiola atlantica. The sequence goes on from OY744524.1 coordinate 64,495,242, forward strand.
TAACTTTTTAACAATTTCTCACCTCATAAGCAAAAGTTTGTTCATGAGATGTCATGTGTTTTTGAAATGTTAAAGCTTACCTTATTTCCAGGCCCAATCTTGGTGTAACCCCACTCCAAAATGTCCTGCATTGTCCTAACAAAAGACAAGATAAAGTTTTTACTTTACATAATTATTATATTATCAATGCTATTGTGTATCAGTAGTGAGCTCTTCTTTTTCGTTTATCATTTTTTTTTTCACATTCTATGTGAGTTACACGTTGGCCATGGTGTTACAAAGTGAATTTCTCCATGAAATTCTATCTGAAGTATCCAAGTAAACATGGTAGGCTTCATCAAATTCTTGATTACATTGTTTATTTACAATATTTCATTGATCTTATTTCTATTTCAAATCATTTTGAAAGTATGAATAAGTGTTTGAATGTTTTCTGTTTATGTTGAAGAAATATTTTTGTAGGCAAGCATAGCCAGCAGATTAAGATCGTTCATTACACGCAATATATGATAAAAATCACCTTTTTTTTGTGGCAAGAAATCAGCGATTATTCACTAAATAAAATCGTTTATTATTATTCTGTTCATGGAGAAAAATATAACAAATATTGATATTAGATATTTTTTCTTTTCTTTTTCAGTTTTTCTTTTTTTTTCATTTTTTCTTTGCTTTTGTTTCTCTTTTCTTTTCCCTTTTCTTCCTTTTTCCTTTTCTTTTGATTCAAGGTTTTCTTTTGAAAACCAGAAAGTACATTTCTGATGATGTTTAAACAATGAGTAAACATTTAAAACGAAATTGTGGTGTAAATAAAAATTATATTTTAAATAAATTGTGAAATTGAAATGTAATTTGAAACTTTTACCATTTTGGTTTAGAAACTATTTTGAAAAGTTAAACTTGTAAAAAAGAGAATAAAAATGGCTTTTCTTTTGTCTTTATGATAAAAAATTCTTCTTGAATTTTTCTGAATTCTATTCTTTCCTTGAAAAAAAAAAGCGCTAAACATTTTCATTTGTATTTGTAACCAGAAAGAGGACAAAGAAAATTTACAGATATATTGTGGAATGCTATATAAAATTAACAATAAATGTATTTATCAGAACAAACTTTACTTTCTTTCATTTTGGTTCATTTTTTTCGTCTTTCTGTCTTTCAGTCTTTCATTTTTTAATATTTAAAAATCAAAAATGTTACTTTAAAAGTAAAAATTAAGTAAAAATGAATATAGTTTTGTTCATGTTGGTAACATGAAAAACATTTTGAAAGTGGTTTTATGTTCTCTATAACATTTAAAATTTTATTCCTAAAATAATGAAAGAGTTTGAAAATAACTTTTTGCTGTATAAATTGATGTTGTTGCTTCCCTTCCCCTTTTTATTTGTAATAAGCTTATTGCTCTTCATCTCATCAGTGATCAGAAATATTGTTTTTAAACATTTTCAAAGAGTCATTCCTTCTCTTTCTGCCTATTGAATAACAAATGGGAATCTTTTAAAACTTTGTCACAAGATCCCACAATAACTGCAGATGAACCTTTTTAGTTTGGCAGGGGGGTAGCTTTAATAAAATCTAATTGAAATTGGCAAACATTTAAAAAAATACAACTAGTATTGCATTTTCCTGTTTTCTTTGAAGTTTATAGTAGGTCTTTATTTTCTACCTCACAAGGGCAATACACAATCACAAGTGTACACCTGTCAAAAGATGATGGAAAAAAAATTATGCTTTGCAAGTGTTCGCACTAATATTCATATAAAATAACGTTTCAATCAGTAAAGTAAGAAAAAAAAAAGAAAATATCCCAAACTGAAAAGAAGAAATAGAAATGTATCAATCGGTGTAGAAAAAAAAACCCAATGAAAACGTCTCATTATGGAAATAGAGGGAAGAATTTCTTTCCAAATTCATTTTTTATACTGGGGGTTGTCGGGCTTGTTATTTGCTTTCTCCTTTTCCCTAAACACTTGAAATGATTTCATCTGGCAGTTTTTTTTTTACTCGCTAACTTTTGTGTGACGGGGTGGATTTATATTTATATATACAAATAAATACATATTGGTCTTTATTATAGAAGTGGAGGATAGATAGGTCTGTTTAAAGTGGGGACCCTGCCATGATGAAACCTGGAGAAAAATTTGAACATGATTTTCGTGGCATTCCTCAGCTTATCACAAATGTCATCGATTGATCGTGACCCTCTATCTTTGGTACAGTGGGAGAAATACTACCTAGGGGAGCAGCTTATAGGAGCTGAATCTGATTATAATAAACACGCTGAAGTGTGATGAACTTCTATTCATCTTCTAATAGATAACTATTTATAGTCATCTACAGACTAGAGAGTTCTTAATCAAGGGAGATAACTCAAACAAGGAAGATGACTCATGGTGTTATCTTCCAACACTGATATAAGCTCTTTCTCTGAGGACAGGTAAGTATTAGAGATTATAAAGGACTTCTTTTTTTTTACTTGAACCTGAACATTGATACCTGGCATTGTTGAAATACAAAACTGTTTTAGGCAAGTATTTTGAGATGAGTATATTTAACTCCTCTCCAGGAGGTTAGTCACAAGATCAGGTGTGGTCTTGAAAAACCAGTGCACAAAAATAAGCATATTCTGACCTACAAAAAATGCCTGAGCAGTCCTGTCCACATTCCCCAGTAGGGGCGCCTCAGGCGATTAGCAATAAACTATTTTGAGATGAGATATTATTTACGATATTTGCATGTTTTAGGCTGTTATCTTTCTCTTTGTTGTTATGTTCATAACGTTTCATCCGTTCTTCTTTTCGAAATTTCCACATATTTACCCAAACGTTATGAACACAACCATCACGAATAGCAGAACAGTCCGAAACCTGTAAATAATCCTTTTAAGCACTTGAACAAATTCAAAACTCTAAAACTTTTAATCTTTTGTATTTTAGAAATTATTCCGTTAGAATATTTGTTTAGCTTTATAAAGTTAGGTATGTTTATATATTTGTATGTACAGGAATTCACTCTTAAACTAATTAACCGATTCTTATGAATTTTGGAAAACAGCTTCTAGGCGTAAGGGGTCCAAATGTGGGCTATATTTAGTTTTATGCAAAGGGAGTAGAAGCTTTGTGAAAATTCAAGTATCTCTTATTTTGGTGAAATTTTAACAATAGGTAATAGATATCAATTAACTAATATTCCCTAAATTTCAGTTTCTTTGAAGTATTTTAAAGGGTTTTTAGTGGGCATAATATGGACACAACCTCCCATTTTGAAAGTTCAAATACATCAGATTTGCATTGAATTTGATCCATAGTCATTAAACACCAATTAAGCAAGATTTCCTCAATTATAATTTCTTTTTAAGATCTCTTAAGCTTAAGCCTTAAATTTTAGACATCTTTTAGAATCAAAATCATGTAATAAGATTTTGATCAAAATTAGAATAAGGATTCTAGACATAGGGATTAATATTATTATATCTTGATTACAATCTTTATAAGAGGACATAAAAGTGGTGTAAAACTGTTTTGTTGGGGGAATTAATTTTCTAGTGAGAATACATGTTGCTATCTTCGAAAATTCACATTTTTGGCAGAGGTCATATCTGTGAAACCCTTTGACCTATAGATGTAAAACAGGTAACATTGAAATTTACTCATGATTGTCTATAAATACCAAATTGGAAAAACCATTCTGTGTCATGTTTTGAACTTTGTTCATTTGACATGAAATGACTATTCTATTATTCGATAATAATATTAATCTCTTTGCTGATTTTGTACTTGTGTGTTTTTTATAATTTGTTCTTTTCTCATTGTATTTTTTTCTTTGTTGAAAGAACTTGTGAGTTAAAGCAATGTTTATGTGATTATTTTAGTCATTGGAGATGGTTGTCTTTAATATTGTAAGATATTAAAAAGAAGAAAAATAAAGTTTATTTCAGTGGTTCCCAAGATGGGAGTTGTGGCACACCTGTGTGCTGCATCATGTGTGCTGTGAAACATTAGATTTACGTGTGCTGTGAAACATTAGAATTATATTTAAGAATGAGGGGAAAAATACATGATAAAGAAACATTTCAATACTTTTGTAGAAAAAAATTTACAAAATTGACAAGTGTATTTATCAGAAAAATATTAATTTAAAATTAATTTTTAACTTTTTAAAAAGTTATATATTTTTTTAAAGTACATTTTTTCCCCTTTAAAGTATGAGTTGGAAATTTCATTACAAGAATTCTACATTCAATAACTAAAATCCAGTAAGTTTGGCTCCCCCTACTTTATATATATATATATATATATATATATATTTTTTTTTTTTCTTCTATATAATAAAGTAATGCTGGTCTACTTCTCAACTTTTGTCATCGATACCTGTCATCCTACAAAATCAATATTTGATTCTGACTAGCCAGTCAATTACAGCAATTATCAGTCTGTGTTCTTAAAAATTAAAACTTGAAATTCCAATTGATCTCATCGATTAGATACTATATCCAGCCCAATATTTCCTTTAATAAGATACACTATGTTCATTAGCCAATGAAAAAGCTGCATTTGTTACAAATATGAAAAATTCAAATGGCGTTACTGCATAAGTATTACGCATTTTATTTACATTAATACTTCGTTTTAACATGATTCATTATTCTAAATTAAATTACTGGCTATAATTATATTAACACACTATTCTAAGCTAACAGGGCTGCTTATTCAAACCTTTTATTTTAATTAGATTAAGACTTTGATTTTCATTATTTGTATGTTTACCCTTATATTTAGAAGTGAGTCACATTTCCCAATCTATTTATATTTAATTAAATATAACATCTATATGTGTAGCTAAAAATAATAACATTAAAAAAAAATTTTTTTAATTTATTTTCCAAAAGTAACTCTATAATTTCCATGGGTCCTTCAAGTATAAATAAAAGTATCTGTTGAATCAATTTTCAAATTTATTTATAAAATGTCTTAAATATTGTTTTTTGTTTTAAAATGGTTTGCGAATTTGTGGAAAAAATGTTTGGGAATCACTGGTTTTATTCTGTTGCAGTGTTGTTCACTGAATTCTTCTTGTCTACTTTAAAACATTTACTTCTGTTATAAATCAGCTCCTGAATATATGTATTATCAAAGAATGGTTTTGTTTTGGACTGTTTTCTCCCGTTCCATTTTATGGATTATGTTTCCATCAGGCACCCCAAAAGAAAATAAAAATAAACGCATTTAGTTTTTACATCAGTTAATCGAACTAACAAACGTAATTTATGCCATGTAATCAAATTAAATCCTAATATTTTTTTTAATCTTGAAATTAAAATTTTTTTTTAGATTGACAGTTTTCGTTTTTCTAACTAAAAATCTCTTTTGAACTTCAGATTAAACTAAAACTTAATTATATGAAGTAAATATCTATATGCTATTACAAACTGAGGTTGCTTTGGGAGTGGTTTGTTCGTATGTAAATAGAAACATATGATTCATTGACAAAAAAAGATATAGGGAGAGCACACATTACTAAGGCAATAGTTTGTATGATGTCAATAGGAGAGTTTGAATCTCGTGTAAGTCTAAAGGACTTTTTTTAACTGGATGCATGTTTTATAAATTTAAAGAAATTAGCAATAATAGAATAACATTAAAAACTTTTAAAAAAACTGACTTTTTTTTATAAAAAAGTACACAAGAGTATTCGTATAAGTTACAAAGCGAATTATTTTTACTTAGAAACATGGTTTCTAATATTTGTTGCCAATAAAAACAATACCTAAACACATTCATCATAGTTACTTACTCTCTCATGTAAATACTAAATAGCATTGTTTCTTTTTCTACGCGATTTCACAAATATTCTTCTTGTACTAGCTATAAAGTGACAAGTTTGATAAAGATGGAAACTATCATACCCAGGTACTGTACAAACACCGCTCAAGTAGCGGGTATAAACTAGTATGTTATTAAGTAATTAATTAAATGCTTTTAAGTTTTTTATTAATTAAAAAAAAATAATGAATTGATTTAGAAATTTGGGAATATTTTCTTTTTCTTTTAAATAATTGATATTAAACCGAATTTGAATCTTTTCATTTCTTGGTCGGAAATATCTGATGGAAACATGATTCTATTTACTTTTCTTTTTTTCTTTCTTTTTCTTTTGCTTGGAGTAACTGCATTGTCTGTAAAATATTAAAAAAATATTCTCTTGCTGTAAATTCTATTTTTTTTCTTCTGATTATTTAAATTAAAAAAAATCATATGGGAATCAATGTTTTTTTTTTGTTTTTGTTTGTTTGTCTCAAAAGAAAGCGGTAACAATAAAAATTCTTCCATTTTTCATGAGAATTTTGTTGGTTTTTATTTAAATTTTATTTTTTTTAAATGTTAACTTTTTTTACTTTTTTTTTTTTTTTTTTTTTTTTTTGTGTGAATATCCAGACAAGGTGTACCGGAAATGTCACTTAGCAAGAATAACACATACTTGACACAGACGCGCACTTGGCCAGAAGAAACGAATATGGTTGATGGCCAGAAGAAACATAACTGTGTCGATTGTCGGAAACAAAATAATTGATTGGATCAAAATAACCTACAAAGGTTATGCTTTCCAAAACTGTTAGCTGGAGACGGAAATACCACGCTGCTAAGTAAACACCCTAGGGATGTGGTTACATTGACAGCGACGACGAAATCCCCCAAATGAATGTTTACAAGTGGATGCGTGGGTGTCACAAATTGTTATATAAACTAAACCGAAATTGAGATCGATATCGACTAGCGATTTGGTCGGAGAAAACCACCCCATCAATTCTTGTGCGTCCTCCTTCCACATGTTTAGTGCCACCGACAATAAAGATATATCATTATATTTTTATACGTCAGTGTTTGTCGTCATTATTTGTCGTCATATTTTACATGTAAGTGTAATATCGTGATTACTCTTCACGTTCATCTGAGAGGAAATCAAAAGTTGGAATAAGTACATAGAAGATGGTAAGTCTGCTGCAAAAAAGGTAGGCTCTCTCTACTGGGCTAGTAAACTTCTTGCATCTACCAGTTTCCTTTTTTATGTACTAACCGGTCACTACTTATCAAGACCTATAGACCACTCGAGGATAAGGGTTAATGAGTTTGTCAGGAGGACAGTGAAACGAGAACGTGAGGATTGGTAACAATGTTTGAGACTGGCCAGAAATGAGATTATTTAAGAGGACAGCTCAACAAGAATTTGTCAACATTGAACTTGAAAATGATCATGCTATAGTCAGCTGGGAAGCAGCCTCGTGGTTTTGTGTTCCACAGACGGATAGATAGTTCTTGGAAAGAAACTTTGCTCATGGAAGTACTCATATATCTCTATAAAGCTACCCTTCGCCCGTGCATGGAGTATTGTTGCCACACCTGAGCTGGTTCACCAACCATTTGACTTTCCCTCTTCCTCTCGGACAGGGTGAAAAAAGAATTTCTAACCTAATAACTCCTGCACTATCTACCAAGCTCCAGCCCCTGTTGTGTCGCCACAGTATTGCACCATGGAATATGCTCTGATTAACTTACTGTACTCCGCCCAACATAAATACTCCAGACCTACTCGACTCGAGTAGCAGCAAATTCTCACCTCTTCATTGTAGAGGTCTCTAATGCTAGAAGATTTTCTTCTCAAATAGCTTTTTCCCTCGGACAGCTTGCCTTTGGAATTCCCTTCCTGCTCCTTATTTCCTTAACCATACCAATGTGCAGAAATTATGTAATATGAATATCTTGTTGCTCCCCCCCCCCTAATTTATCACAATGCTTTATTTAGATCAGGGGTCACCAAATTACTGTTGGCCAAATCCAACCTCTAAGATATGTTTTGTCTGTTTCTTAACAAAAAAACAGCCATTATTATATGCTCTGTGTTGCAAAAAAAAGTGGAAAAAAAAAGTAATAACTGCATTTTTGGATTATTCGGACTACTGTTCTCATCGTGGATGTTATTTTATTTATTAATTTTTTTAATTTTTTATTTATTTATTTTTTTTACTTAAGCCCCAAAAAGGCACAATGCCACTGAGACGTAGGGGGCTTCTGTGAATTAAGGGAATCTTATATGGGGAGTTTTGAAGCGAGATGCTTGTTCACATTACATTTAAATGTCTGCAAGTTAGTACAGTCAAGGAAGCAGGAAGGGAATTCCAAAGCTAGAAGTACGAGGAAAGAACCTATTAGAGTAGAAAGCTCTCTGGCATCTGAGGACTTCAACAGTGAAGGGTGGGATCTTGCTGACTGACATATTGATCGGGGGTATTTATGTAGAGGGGGCACCAGTGCAGCACATTCCATCAAAGTACTTGTAAAACAAGCACAGGGGTTTCGACCTTCTTCAGGTGCATCTTGTCGAACTCAGGAATCTGTACAGAATTTTGAATGAAACCCTTTATTTAATCCACGAGGTAGCAAGAACATGTAGCACAACGGATAAAAGTGCTAAGTGATAATCAGTTCTAAGTGACAATCTTTGGAAGGTTCAATACAATTACAAATTTTTTTTTAACTATGCAGCTTTTTATTTTTTCCAAAATATTTTTTTTGTTCCAATCAAAAAGAAGTAACTCTGTATGGACGAATACAGTTACATTCCGTTTTGTAAAGATGGTGGCCATTTGAAAATAATTCGAACCCAGACAAAGTATTTTCTGGATGGAGTTAAATCGAAATCTATTTTCTTCTTCTTAACAACATGCTGCAGTGATCCACAAGAAAAACTGACGAACCAGAATCAAATACTGATTTTGTAGGAAAGTGATACTATGAACTGCCCCCCCCCCCCCCCAGCTAAGAACCCCCCCTTCACACACACACACACTTAGCCAAGAATGTTGAGTTGAGAAATGATTCAGTGATCGGAAGTGGATAGGCAATAGGGAGGCCGCCGAAATTTATTGAACTCTCTACATGGGATGTCACCTGACAGTTGCTGGTCAGTTTCAAGGTAGTCACCTGAGAAAAGCTGCGGATTTAGTAAGTTTCTGTGATCAGCTGAACGTTTAGGATTTCCGGTCGAAACTAAATATATTTAGCAGTCAGAGTCCGGCTTAGATCAGAGATTGGTGTAGACCCGAGGAGTGAAGGCTCGGCAGAGATTTAGATCGGGTCGAGCAGATGATGAGATTTGACGAGTAGAGGACTCCGGGTAGAACAATGACTTACCTCGACAAGAAAATGATCTCAGTTAGTCTTAAGCTGAGATTGTGTTTTGAAAGACTGGAACCTAACTCAAATGTGGACGCTAGCGGTGAGGGCCCGCGACAATGACACACACACACACACATATATATGTCTGTTACAAACAAGTCATATACGCAATGTATATATCTGAGTTTTTTTTTTTCTTGCGAGTCTGCATTGGTTTTGTTCTTGTACAAAATTTGTAAACCAATACATGCCCTCGGCGATTGCCAATACGAGAGACGACACGGCCAGAACAAGAACGAGACAAAGAGAAAATCACAGACCCAAACGCTGGGAGTCGGTGGTAATCGTCTAGGGGGGCGGCATATGGTTCTACAGGAAGAAAGCTTTGATGACAAACGATAAAGATACTGACTTTTCATTATATATTAGAAGAAAGAAAAGATTAAAGAGTTAAAATTATAAAAACAAAATTAAAATGGGAAACAAAATGAAAAATACCTTTTTTTTTTCACCTTTTGAATTACATGGGTTTCTCCCCCCCCCCCTCCCTTTTTTTTCTCTCTGGGCCCAAATAGTAACTGAATCTCTTCTCTTACAGCCTGAAACATCCCCGGAGTGCAGTATAGACAACTACTGCAGCAAATGCATCATAAAATGACAACACAAACTAATAAAAAACGGGTCTTTGCAATTTATTACAAGTTTTTATAGACAAAATCTGAACAGAGTGACATTATTATTTATTTACTTTTTATTTATCAAATTTTTTTAAAAATTTTGTCGAAGTTTTTCGAAAAACATTATCTATAGCTGTGCGTCCAGGCTATGAATATCATATACAAAGTAGTTTACAAAAAAGCTTGAACAAAAAATGATGCTAAAAAGATTATTTTCTTTTCAAGTTTAAAAAAGAAATTAAATTCAATATTGAAAGGTTCGATATATACATTTATTTATTTATTTATATATATATATATATATATCGGGGTAGGGAGATTAAAAAAAATTGCCAACTTTTTATTAGTTGCAGTTAGATATTGTCACTCAGTAAGTGTTATAATTTTTTTTTTAAATATGAATTGGAGAAGTTGATTTTTTTTTTTTTTTAAATATGAAGGTTGGGATAAAAAAAATTACTGCATTTTACTTGGAAAAAAAAAATAAACAAAAAAAATTAAAACATTTGTGTAGACATTTTAGGTGTGTAATATAGAAATCTTTTCCAATTATTTTCAACCTTTAAAATTCAAATCATAAATCTGACTGTCATAGTCACCAAAAATAGTATACATATCAATATATTCAGTGAAGTTATAATTTTTAGAATGTTTAATTTAATTTAAAGAAAATTACTTTTCTGGACACTTTTTACAATTCTTTGTTATGGTCACCCCCAAAAAAGTATATATTCAGTGAAATTATTATTTACTTTAAATTAAATAAGTGAAATATTTTAACTTAAAAATATATTTACTACCATCTGTGCTCATATATAAGTCAATCTCATGTATTCGTCAACCTTTGATTTCCGGTAATAGTTGTGAAGTTATGATATACACGGTGTGTAAGTCTTAGATTTACTTACCATTATAGCATGAACCATCATCAGCATCATCATCGGTTTTGCGTCCATTTTACATACTGTCATGCATTGGACGGCTTTTAGAAATTGACTTCTAAACTAACCTATCTCTGGTCAGCCACTCTTATCTATCAACAGGAGTCTTACTACCACTGCTTATTAATATTATTTAAATTTAATTCAATCCTCGCACTCCATTTAAGTTCTGTTATTTTTTATTTGTTAGTACAGGTAATTGTCAACTTATGACCGCAATTGGTTACGGTCAATTGATCATAAACTATTTGGACGCAAGTTGGCCCATGTTAAATTGCCGTAAGAATATTAGTGTGTAATGATATTGTAATCATCTAAAAGTCATAATTTATCAACATTTTCTCATCTCATTATTTTTATATTTATCAGATTTAAGTCAGATTTTATTACTATTTTCTCTTCATTAATATGCAAATACCTAGTCTTTCTCTCAACTCATAATTTATCAATTATTTTAGCTCATTATTTTATAATGAGATCTAAGTCATATTTTATTACTATTTTCTCTTTATTAACTTTGTAGCATTAACTCCCTTCTCAAACACAATTACACACACATACCACCAGGTGGCGCCAACCTCGATTTATCACCCCCCACCCCTTATCGTGATGCCAGGGGACGTCCTGATCTGCCTTATAAAAAGGGATGCACAGACTTGCTCTCTTTCTCTCTCACGTCCTGCTACAGATAACATCAGCCAGACCGTCTCTCTCTCCCTATTCGGGCTGGCGGCTGCTATCACCGTGTGCTCAGACACACACAAGGACACTATCCTGGTATGTAAGAACTTTTCTTTTCTCACACGTATATGTACACAATGTTTTACTATAGATATTCCCAATGGACACTTTGTCTCGATGTACGCACACGCGCACACACACATACACACACACTTTGAATATGTTCTAATGCACACTATTTCATAATCGGTTCTGCATACAATAAATGTTTTATTGAATGATATTTTCTGCGACTTGTTACTTTGCTTTCATTAGTACATGCTTGTATTGTGAACACAAATATATATATGTATATATATATATATATATATATATGGAATACCCGGTGCTGTGCTAGCGTTAACATGGAATCCTGTCACCTTTAAAACCATTGTATTCCACTGTCTTATGTAACGTAATAGCGAAAATAGAACCCCAACTCGATATTTTACAAGCATACAAGAATAAAAAGTATCATTGTGTGAAAATGTATTGTCTCTTATTTTCATCTCCACAGGTTGTGCTATAAAAACTTTATTATATATGGTCGTGAAGTCAGTCGTAAGTTAAATAGGTCATAAGTCGACGGCGACCTGTACTTTGCCAATACGAGAAGTTTTGCTACTCTCAAACCAGGAATTAATATTCATACTATTTCTGACTTTTTTCTTGATGAAGCTTATTGTGAGTTTTTTAATGCGGATATTGATTTGTCTGCTTTCATATTCTATCGCCCATCGATTTCTGAGCCTGTAGAAAGGATGCTGACATCATCTGTGTAGCAATATTTAGATGCAGATGTGTAAGGTTAAAATTGGAATTTTCCATGTAAGGTTAAAGTTAAGCAGTGGAAAATTCCATAGGAAGTTTACAGTTAGGCTGACGTGTCTCGGTAGTTGCATGATGGGAGGAAGTACGTGTCAGAAAAGCCAGAGAATTCCTATTTCTCTGGGAATTAGATGTTGAAGTTCGACATAAAGATTCCTGATTTCGACAAGGTGCACCTGAGGAAGATTAGAGATTACATCGGCCGAAACGTGAGAATAACATCCAAGATGAGAAAAATAGTCCAAATAATCCATATTTTTGAAATAAGGATTGATAAGTATCAATCCTTATTTAAAAAATTCTGAAACATAATATTTGAGGATCAATTAAAAAATTTTTTTTCTTATTTTTAACATTTTAGTTATAAAATTTATTTTTCATCTTTCAATCTACCATCATTCCATTTCATTAACCCCTATCCTCGAGTAACCTTTGGCCTTTATAATAGGTGATGCATTAGTAAAATTGGACAAATTGGCCCTCAAATGCAAAAATGTAGAAACGCAAATGTTCTGAAAAATAAAGCAAAAGAAAATTCATTAAATAATGTTTTTTTCACTTATTCATAAATTGGTTTGCATCTCTGAGGAGGGGTTTACTGGCTGAAACGTCGGTTATATGAGCTAATCGTATCCAGTTAAGAAATCAGGCATTTAAAACAAAAATAAAGTTTTATGAACTTAATATTTTAGAAGGTATAACTATAAATTGTGTCTTCACACCTGAGAGAGCAACTCTATGGACACATTCCCTCAGATCTCAGTCTTGATCAGAGAAAGAGAGAGAGAGGAACCAGATTTGCTGGTCACTGCTGGAGGGTTAAGGATGAAATCCTCAGCGATGTCCTTTTGTGGATGCCAGAACAGGGATGTGGCTCAGTGGGGAGACCGCACAGAACCTTCATCAAGCAACTAGCAGAAGACTTGCAATGAACTACGAAGACCTACCGGGTGTAATGGAGGATAGAGTGAGATGGCGTGAGAGAATTAAAATTTCTTCCTTGGGATCCAGATAGATTTTTTTTTCAAATCAGTATTTTTAGGTCACTTAAAAATGAAATAAATCTATTTATCCTCCCATTTATCTCATCCCACCAAAATAACTCTAGCCCTCTAAGTCAGTCAGTTACAAGCATTTTAAAAATGTTACTTTTTCATTTTGTGTTGATTACTTTACAGCCAGATCGATATTTCATTTCATTTATGAGCAAAAGACACAACAGATTTATGGATTCACAGATCATTTAAGGTTTTCCAGTTTGACTTAATAATTTACAACAAAGAAAAGCGGCTTCAACATTTGTAGTCTTTCTTTATTTGAATGAGGATTTCTTTCTGTCATCAATTAATTATTTAATTAATATTTTTGTAAATTGCAATCTTTTGAATCCAATATTATTAGACATTTTTATTGATAGGATATATGTCTATATATCCTACCAGTGCAAAATTGGTCGTCAAGAGTTTTAAGTTATGTATACATTAGATTTGTTTATATATATATATATATATATATATATATATATATATATATATAGGATCAAATATAAACCAAAAAACTTTAGCAGATGGAACCTATTGTGAAGAGGATTAGCTCAATATACGAGATAGAGCAATTGTAGAGATAGAAGAAAAAAGAGTGATATATATATATATATATATATTAATAGATACAAATTGGATATTATGAACGAACTAGTAGTTCATATCGAGTGTCAGTAATCCTCAGCGTTCAGCCAGAAGCAATATATATATATATATATTACGCAAATTCATCCAGTAGTTATTTAATTATAAGAAAAAGAAAAAAATGATTTTACGTACATTTTGACATTTTTGTAAACAATGGGGACCCCAAACCCCAAAATCGTGAAAATGAGTTATCGTCCTTGACCACTGGAAAATCTAAGATACAAAATGGTGGAAATATCTACCGAGTGATAAAATCGTTAAAATCGTTATTTATTTATAATTAAATAACTATTGGATGAATTTGCGTAATTTTTTCTGCACAATCTTATTTTCAGCTAACACGTAAGTACATAATAAAGTTTATACATTCTTTAAATATTTCAATGTCAGGGCTGATATGCATAAGCATCGTTGTTTTAACCCTAACCTAAACCGTTACATGCTTAGTGTCGTCTGCGTTTTTACATTTTAGGGGGCGGATTTCAAAGCGTAACTGGCTTCCAATCTGTTCTGTCAATCGCAATCGGAAACATTTGTGTCAATATAGGTCCTGTTTTGCAGAAGCACCCCTTTTTTCATCATGAAATATAAAAGGGTATATCCGCCAAATCAATTTCAACTTTATTTCTATGCCACTTGGATTTGTTTTCTGTTGCTTTTTAAAAAATTTTCTTAGGAGTTGATAGACACTTTTGCCAACTTTTCGTGATGGCCGATATAAAAAATAAAAGAACAGTGTGCATACGTTTCTTTTTTTATTTTATTGATTAGTGAAGAGACGTCTGAAGGACATTTTTTAATTTATTTTTTTATGTCAGACAATGTTAACAAGGCTTTAAGAAAAAAATGTATTTCCAAATATTTTGTTTATACAAGATTAAAAAAAAATAAGATAAAAAAAGCAAAAAAACAAAAACAAAACAACTGATTCAAATTTGAAACAATCTAGTTTTTTTTTCTCTCTCCCAGAAATGTTGTCCAAGGAAGGGTCTTGGTTTTCAGTTATTTTTCGGATACATCCCCATCTACCTCATAAGTTGTGTAAGCGATAATGTTATGATAAACTTCCAGGATTATCTCCCTTTAATGGAGCTCTTAAAAGAATTCAATAATGGCTGCTTTGTATGCGCCAGTAGTAACAAATTACGAGTAATGTGATGTCTAATAAAGCAGCTATTCAGTGGTAATTATTGTTGTTGTTAATTCATCACAACACTAATGTAGAATTGGTTTGGGAAGTCGAGTTTAAATGATATTAAGTTGTTGTTGTTGCCTCTTCTTTTTTTCGAGAGACAATGGGCAGCATCTGAAAGGGTAACTATGCAATAGGAAGTTTATAATAAAGCGAGGGTTGCACAATCTCTACCCACACTTCTCCGGCATTACAGTAGCAAGGAAACAATGCTGAGAAGGACTGGTGTTATTTCAGTTTTCTTTCTGCTAGACTAGTTGCCCTACCAGAGATTGAGTGTTTAGTCAACCCTACTATTACACACACAGCTAGAGGTAGGAGAGAAGGGTTCATATCTGCCACATTCGGCATTAAACAATCCGCAAGAACTGGTGATACCCCCCCCCCCCCCCAAAAAAAACATACAGACGGCCGAAATCAAATTCTTATATGCCAGAAGAGGAACTTCGAATTTAGTGTTCATACCAGTCGAGGTTCGTCTTATCATTCTGGCAACCTAGGAGCTGTTTTTTATCCACCAGATCCTTTTTTTGAGGCATGGCCAGGCTCGGTTCTAGGAGGTGTACACTCCCAGGTATTACCTCCTCATTCGGGAATGGTGTTATTGTCGGTTGCCTGAAGTGTTCCTACAGGGGAACGACTTTCTCGGTTATTTATTTGTACCCGACTATAGTGCCCTTTCGAGGGCGGAGTCTTCCCCACCTTCTGGCCTTGTGCACCAAATTTTGCTGCCGTGGAAAGTAATTAAATAGGATCGGAAGAGAATGTCTAAAACAATTGCAAATAAATAGGAGATTTGGATGGATTGATTTGGATTTGGCTTTGTATTTAGTTTGTTTCTTATTGAATGTGGGAGAAACACTGAAAAGGGGCGAAACACACACAAAAAAATGACAAAATATGATAAATTAGAACAGCATCACAGTTCCGTCGAATAAAAATATGAAATCCATGCACCTATTAAAGAGGTACAGCTTGTCATTTTTTTTTAATATATATATATATATATATATAAAGATTCAAACAATTATTTACACCTGTGGAAAATGTGTTCCCCAAAAAAACTCCTGCCATAAATAAGAGCAAGAACAAAATATACAAAAGAAAAAGTTCAACAATTTTTTTTGTTTTCAATATGGTCAATTTTCTTTTTCTCATTGTGTTAAATTCTTTGAAAAAATAGTCAATAAAATTTGCTACACTTACAACCACAATAGCTTCTTTTTTTTTTAAGAGAGATGACAGACACAAAAAGTTAAGTTGAAATTATACGTTACCAGGGAGAAGTGAAGTTGGCGGCAAATTACTTTTAAATTAAGAAAAAAATATTCTTACTTTATTCATAAGATGT
Organism: Sepiola atlantica; assembly: GCA_963556195.1. Lineage (NCBI taxonomy): Eukaryota > Metazoa > Mollusca > Cephalopoda > Sepiida > Sepiolidae > Sepiola > Sepiola atlantica. Next base: position 64,511,809 of record OY744524.1, read on the forward strand.
CTGCCTTATCAAAATTAGCTTTAAGAATATTAATTTTAAAGATCTAAAATATTTTATTTATTTTACAAACATAAACCATTAACGTCTATTTAAAAACACCAAGGGAGATAACTTCTAAACTGAGAAGGGAGATAAGTCCCAACTCTCCTTCGCAAGGGAAATAACTCTTAAAGGCATATCTCATGTTTCTAAAATTATTTCTTGTAAAATGTTTTCTCCATTCAATAAAACTGATTTTTGAAGAATAAATGACTTTTAAACGTTGATAAAATGTAAATATTCATTTATTAAAATTGCTATTGAAAACATATGTATATTAGATTTTAAGTATTTAAAAAAAAATATTTTCAGTGAAAGTAGAGTGTTCAATATTTTTTCAAAAAGAGCAACAATAATACTACTAATAATTAGACGACACATCGTCTAGTCTCTCTAGACGACCTGTGACCCGAAAAGTACCTAACGGATCACAAGATATCTAGTCTATCTATAAAGTTGCCAATTGCTCCCATTAATTCTTTATGACATCATCCATTTTCAAGTAATTATATATAGTAGACTGTCTAGGTCTAGACGATTCGTCTAGTATATATATATATATATATATATATATATATATATATATATATATATATATATATATTAGTCACCGTTTCCATAGACGACCCGTGACCCTTGTGTCATGGGTCGTCTATGTTCTCTGTTTTAAAAGATGACACCATTCTTTTGTTATTTCAGCATTTATTCCCCATGTCTCCAACATGTCTTAGCAAATGCAATTTTTGTTTTTGTGACGTCATTGTGACACAAAACGAAGGTACAAGCGTATTAATATCATACATAATAAATGTTCACTAAAATGAAGCAAACTGTTTCTATGTACGTTGTTTCAAGACAACACTTGAAGTTTCTAGTTTTGCTTACCTAAACAAATATACTAACACATAGAAACTTTTCTAATTGTCTGTGTCTGTTTAGTAAGTAATTTTAGCCAACTTCACTTGAATCCACATGGGATCATCAACATTCATATATGTTTATTTTCTGAATGAAGCCAAATTTCATCTTGGAATAGGAAAGTCAATCCCACAATGCACGCATGCCCACTGCCCACACCTAAAGGAAAACAAAAGCAAAATCAGTCGCCACACTTGACTAATAAATACAAAAATGTCATCCAGGGGAACATTTACTCACAAAATCTATTTTTTTCTTTTAATAATATTTCTGGTGAAACTTTTTAAAGCCATTATCTTCTTTTGTCTCTCTTCTGTTTTTAATTCGATTTAATTTTTTGAATTTATTACAGATCCATGATTAGATAGATCTGCAATGTAAAATCTGACCAAACCCAATGCATAAGGTCGAAATATTTGCTGAAAGCACTATATTTGCCCAGCATAGAGGTTAACCTAAGGACGAATCAGTTAATTATGGTACGTTCATGGAGCGTTCATCCTCCTACATCCTCGTTGCAAAAGCATGGATGTCCTGAATCGCAGGAAGGTTGGCCGGCCAAGAAAATCTTGGAAGCAAGTGATTAGATAAGACCGTGCAGAGTGGAATTTCGAGACAGTTGACCTGCTGAACCGTGATGATAGGGGAGGGGGGGGGGAGGGGGACCTTGCAAAACATAAAAAAATGTCTGACATCTGGACAAGGGAAAAGTGATGTTAAATGAAGAGAGAGAGAGAGAGAGAGAGAGAGAGAGAGAGAGAGAGAGAGAGAGAGAGAGAGAGAGAGAGAGATTTACAGATAACGGTTCCAGCAGTGTAGTTTTAGTTGTATTATTTATATATGATGGGATATTATTTCTACTAGAACACAGTAGCAGCCTCATGCACGAGATATTGAATTACCGGCGACAGACAATACAATCCCCCCTCCATCATAGTAATTCTTTTAGTTGTAAAATTGCTAATAAATCATTTTATATTGTTAATCTCCATAGAATCGTTTTCATCCATTTATTTCTTCATATTTGTGTCTCGCCACAACATTTACTATTACAATTCATTAAAAATATTATTTGAAAAAAAAAAAAAAATACCAAAAATATTTCATAAAATTGTTTAAAAACGGAAGTGATGTTAAATTCTCCAGAAATATATTTTGGTGGGAAAATCCACTCTTTGGTAAATAAGCAATAAAAAGTAAAGGAAATGACTTTTATTAAAAGAAAAAAAGAAATGTGTTTATTTGATCCCTGGATAGTTTGGAATGTTAAATTAAATGATTTCAAGCGGGAGGAGAGTTAAAACGACGCTGGTTTATAAAAACAAAACAATTTCGAGCAAAGTTTTTTTTCTTTTTAAATAACAAATAAAAAAAAAAAATGAGATAACCAGACATCATTTTTTTCTCCCAAAAATGCAAAGAAATATGTTAGGAAATATTTTTCTCCTAAAAAAAGTAGGTAAACGTTACTATTGACAACATAATTTATTTCAAAAGAAATACATTTGGGAAATTAGTTGAAAACAATTTATTTTGGTTTACCTACTCATTTGTGACTTATTTGTGTTGAAAAATGTTAATATTTAATATAAGATATAAGCATTTTAGTTACCATAATTATTGGTTACGAGTAAAGTAATAACGGATCCGGTATCTTACTTCCTGAAAAATAAGATATTTGACCCCTTATTACTTTACTCACAACCAATAATTACGTTAACTTAAAATGTTTATATCTTATATCAAATCTTTTTAAACACAGATACGTCACAGTCGTCATCATCATCACCATCATCATCATCATCATCATCATTTTAACGTCTATAAAAAAATAAATTGTTTTGTTGTATTTCCCAATTGTATTTCTTTTAAAATAATTTATGCCCCTATAATAACGTTTACCAAAAATTGTACAAAAAATGATGGAAAAAATGTAAACCATAAAATATTAAAAGTGTTAAAAATATCAAGTGAGCTGCTGTAAAAAATATACCTTTTTTTAGGTTTGGCTTCGTGGGCAGACGACAGTATGTGCATTTTTGTTGTTCGTGTAGCAAAATATAAATAAATGTGAAAAAATAAAAAATAAAAATAGATTGGAATGTCCAAAAGGCCAGTGGGCGTCAATTATGAGATCCTGTAATAATTGTAATGTATAACTTTAATTTAATAAACATTTTCCATGGATGGCATTGTAGAAAAAGACAGTGAAGACCTAATAATAATAATAATAATAATAATAATAATAACAGAATATTTTAATAATGGAGAAATTAGATAGATAAAATGTCTTAAAAAATTAATCATTATCATAAAATAATAATGAGAGTAATAATAATAACAATAATTAGATATTATGTCATCATCCTAATAATAATGAACCATTATAATAATAATTAGATATTATGTAATATCCTACTAATAATTAACCATTATCATAATAATAATAATAATAATAATAATCATAATTAGATGTTATGCCATTATCATACTAATAATTAATCATTATCCTAACAATTATAATATTAGATATGTCACTATCCTAATAATTAATCATTATCATAATAATAATGAGATATATCATTATCCTAATAATAATTAACCATTATCATAATAATAATAGTGAGATATGTAATTATCATAAAAATAATTAACCATTATCATCATAATAATAATAAGATATTACGCATTAATCATTATTCTCACAATAATAATAATTAGATATTATGTCATTATCCTAATAATAATAATTAATTATCATCATCACCACGATCTTCGTTGTGAATTTGTATAGCTATATTCCTTCTGTGCACTCTCGTGAATTCATTTGGGCAAATTTTCAAAATTAAATGTATTTAAAAGAAACAAATTTGATAATAAAAATAATTAAACTGTACACATGTACGTGTGTATATATAAATGTATACACTGCTTAAAGCAAAATTTTCAGTCCGTGCTGCAAAAGAATTATATTAAAATATTGCTCGCCTTAGCTGGATAATACCGAAAAAATATTATTAATTATAATACTATTATTATTATTATTATTATTATTATTATTATTATTATTATTATTATTATTATTTACTAGAAATTTGGGGAGACTTCCTGGAACTCAAACTCCAAACTCCAAGGAACACCACCTGTTTTTGCCAATGAGCGATCACTGGTAATGACTTGTGCAAGAACTCCTAGTGAGTATATGATAATACTATAGTACTAATATTATTATTACTATAATATTACTACTCATAATAATAATAATAATAGTATTATTATTATACTATTATTATTATATGATATTAATAATATTATTTTTATTTTTATTATTATTATAATAATACTAATATAATTATTTGTATTATTATAATAATACTATTATTTGTTGTATATGTCGTTTTTAAAACGAACTAACTTAGCAAACCAGTGCTGTAAATGTTTAATATCAAACCATCATTCACCTTAGGCATTTGGTTAATATCAGGTGGAAAATTGCAATAAACTGACATAATAATAACAATAGTAGTAATAATGATAATAACAATAGTAATAATAATAATAATAATAATAATAATAATAATAATAATAAATTGTTTCATTATAATAATCCTAATGAAAAGTAAACATTATGTCATTAGAATACTAAAACTTAAAATTAAACATTATACTTTATATTATCACTAATAATAATTAAGTACTGTCATAACCGTAATAATAATAATAAATCATAATAACATAATAATTAAGTATTATAGCCATAATAATAAATCATACTCATAGTAATTAAGTATTATCATAACAATAATCAAAACATTATAATGATCATCATAATAATTAAACATTATAACATATTTTGGCATGATGGTATAATAAATATTATAATAATTCTTATAATAAGTAAGTTGTATTACATCATAATAATCAGAGTAATAATTAAGATTTATAAGATGATAATGATTATAAAATTTAGCCATAGTAACTGGTTATTATAAATAAAATTATAATGATGATAGTAATAGTTAAGTAGTGTAACGATTCAGCATTATAAACATTATAATAGCCATAATGATAATTTAGTCATATAAGAAATGATTTTATTGAAAAAGGATTGTTTTTTTAGAATGATAGTTATAATACTAAGTGGCCATCCTGATAATTGAGTAGATATTGAATTAATGCATGTATGTATGTATGTATGTATGTATGTATGTATGTATGTATGTATGTATGCATGTATGCATGCATGTATGTATGTATGTATTTAAGAAACTTAACCTACTCTAACATAAGGCAAACATAGTAAGGCACTCAGTAAGACGTGAACTCAGAAACAATGACTTTGTTATAAACTTATGATAATAAAAACCCATCATTTAATCTCAGTATAATGGAAATTCAGTGTCTGTTTATAACAGATCTACTTAACAATTCTTATATATACTATGTTAACGTGGTTTGGACATATTTCCTGGCTACCAGACTACAGCTATGTAAAGAAATCATACAAAAAAGATCAAAACGACGATTAGTTGTGACTGGCATATCACTCCTGACAGCTGAAAGACTGACCCAAGACCCTGATAAGTGGCAGAATTTTGTTTTCAAGCATGTTGCGAAGCTCTCTGGAGTATACCTGGCACACTTTTGCTAGGCACCCCATAGACTGGTATTGTCTTGGCATTCTGTTCTTGATTTACACCGGTCTATGGGTCTGTCCTGTGTAGTTCTAGGAGGTCCACCCTCCCAGGCTTTGCCTCCCCTCTTTGGAGAGGAGTAAGTTTATTGCTTACTGCCTGAGGCGCCCCTACCGGGGAATGCCGACGGGGCTGCCCATGCAATTTTTAAATGGTCAGAGTGTTCACCTCTCGGGCGCTGGCTTTTCAACCCCCACTTTCCCGACCCGACCTTGGGTCACATCTTACTTGTGGGAGTAAGATAATTGGCCTTGTGCCTAACCCCCTGTAGAGGAGTAAATAAACATCAAGTACCATTTAAAAAAAAAATATTTGGTATGATTCGATCGAGGGTTGAATCCTAGTCTCCTGGCTAATTAGTAATTCTCTAACCTGCCTAGTATTATGTATTTCTACTTTGATTGTTTTATTTTTAACGATATAAGCGATAGAGAAAAAGGGGTGACTGGCTGACTCTTTTTTTTCCTCCTCATTGTTTTGGTCATTTTTCTAATTCACATCTGTGACTGATAAATAATTTTGGAACCATGAAGTGTGTGTAACCTATTTGAAAATACTTGGAAATTGTTTGAATTTTCAAACAGATTATTGAAGTTATGGATGGAGTGGCTAAAGGAGTACCTCCCTTTTTTTTAAAGCAGAAATTCGAGAAGCTCCTTTTTAACCCTTAAATGCTTTTTGTTTCAAATATGACACATTTCAACAAAATACCTATTTAATATAATATTCAACGAAAATGTGTCAAACTGCAACTTGTTTCTCATCTGCAACGAGCCTATTGGCAAGTGTGAGTAGGTATTAGTATGATGTTGCATCAGAATACCTGCTAAGTACGTAATCAGTATCTTCGATGTCAAACCAATATAAAAAAAGCATTTAAGGATTAAGAAAAAGAAGCAGTGAATTGAGGCAGCTTCAATTTTAGGAGCAGAAGCAACTAAAAAATTAATAGAACAGATATTGTGATATTTTAAGCTAATTTACTCCTAGGCGACACCGGGTACTCTTGCTAATATATAAAATAAGATACATACATACATATATTTACATAGTTGAAATATATACATACATTTTTGTAATAATTGTATAGTTGTTTTTGAGATAAAGAAACAATAATTAAAAAAGAGTATTAGCTTCCATCTGGCTCAATTGGATAAAAAATTTCTTTTCTACAAAAATGGATGACAAGCCTTGTGCTGTAAGGCATCAAAAAGCAATGGTCAGTTTTACGACCAGATCTGGTCAGTCAGTAGCTAGAATACTTTGTGGCAAACGAAAAAATACCCGTGCTTTGGCGATTATCATTGCCTGCACAGATCCAAAAATAAAAATGATTTCATCTATTTTTTTTTTTTTTTTTACAAAATTTTTATACATCTTAATTTCAATTAAAAATTATACATATTTCTCATTCTTACAATAAGCATCCAGTCTTTCTTAATTATTAATTATATTAAAAAAAGTCACAGTGGATTTAAAAATAAATCAAGTTTTTTTCGATTTGTAATATTTAACAAAAAGAATTTAATCAATTATTGATCAATCTTTTTTTTTAAATTTAAAATTGTGCGAAATTGATAAAAAATGATAAGACTTGCTTTGATTACCTCCCCTTTTTCTCCATAATTTTTTTCTCTCCCTTTATTTAATTTTTTTCATTCAGATCATCAATAGTAATTCTTTTAATATTTTTTTATCAATAAAATTTCATCATATGTACAGTTCATCACAAAAATATGTTGGATCTTTTACAATAAGTTTTAAAAATATAAAACTACTGAAATTATAGAAAATAAAAAAAAGATAGACAGAGAAAAAAACACAAATTCAGTGGACGGACATAAACTATTATTATATAAAAATGATATAGGCAATCAGTTTTGTACTGGTTGTTCATCCCACAGGGGTTAAATGTCCTTCAAGGCACAAGGACATTACAAAATGCGTGTTATAAAGTGAAAAAAAAAACACAAAAAAAATGATATATAAACAAAGATAGTCACAAGAATTGTGTCACTTTTATTATGTTCAAATAGTTTTCAAATATATACAAACATTTTTGAAATATCCAAAAAATTCTCTTTCAAAAAAAGCAAAGTTTGTAATCCAAATACTCTCTTTAAAAACCAGGAGAGGAATTTACTTTGGATTTACAAACAAAATACAAAATATTCAATATTTTTTCCCTAAATTTAAAGAGATGTGGATATTTGTTTCATTAGCGAGGTTTGAGGGAGAATTATTTTCCGGTGCTTTTTTCAAATGAATATGTTATCACAAAACATTAATTAATGGGATTAATGAGGGAAAAATAAATGGAGAACTTATTCTTACTGACTTTTGAACATTATTTGTTTTTAAACAGAAAGGAATAATGCTGATAAATTTTGAAGCGTTTTAAAATCTTGTCAACTAGAGAAAAAGATACAACTAACTTAATATTTATATCTTGTGTTAAAAGAAAGAAGAAAAATTGATAGAGTTTGTTGGCTTAATTTTTAAGTAAAATTTTCAAATTCATTTCTACTTTTGTTTGCTTAAATACTATATTTATATAAAAATAATAAAAGAAAATTGATTTTGAAAAAAAAAATCCTACAAAAAATAAAATTGTGTAAAAATGAGTATAAATGCACCCATTTATAAAATTATGGGAGGTGTGTACAAATTTGTGAAACTTCCGGTTGTAAATTTGTAGATTTATGCATATACACCAAATTGCATTGTTGGATTATTTTTTATTATAAACATTCAAATTTCATTTACTTTTGCGACTGTTGTTGAGACAGGTTGTAAAAGACACTTTTGGGTATATCAAGATTTTCCTGACCTTTTTGTGAAGATATTTCCATTATAAGAACTTGTGTGGATCATTACTACATTACGAACCCCAAAAATACTTTTCTGTAAACATAATTATTGGTAATTCTTTATTGAATTATTTGCTTTACTTTTATTGATATTGCTTCTGTAGGGGAACACACTGAGATGACACCGGTTTTTAAGGACACCGGTGGGTTACTTCTCTTGGTTAGACCCACTAAATGAGACAAAGAAAAATTCGAATTTATCACGGGTGGACGTAATTCCACGTGGCTCCTAATATGAAGAAGCTCTGGCTTTTACAGAGATTCGTAATCTACCGTGCTTGATAGAGTTCCATCATGAGTCGTGAGTAGCAACTATGTATATTTTATGTTCTTTTATGTTGACAAGTGCAAACACAACATAAAAGAACATAAAATATACATAGTTGTTACTAACGACTTGTGGTGGAACTCTACCAAGCATGGTAGGTTACGAATCTCTGGTTGAATCACTCTCTATCCCCTTATTGGGTCTAACCAAAGGGAATATCCACCAGTGTCCTTAGAAACCGGTGTCATTCTAAGTTTGTTCCCCTACTTCGATTGTATTATATTTCTTGTTCAATTTTACAAAAATTTTCTTTTTTTCTGCATTAAAAGTACCTAAAATAAAAGAACTTGCAACTTGCTCAGGCTTTTTTTTTTAACAAGTAAAATTTTAATATTAAACAGTTTTTGTACGTCAAGGAATGTAACATTATATGACGAGTAGATCAGAAGCATTTTAGGGGGAATTTACTAGGTTAATTGGTTTAGGCACTACTCTAAAAAAATTACTTATACTTAAAATCATATTTTAGTAAAAAAAAAATAACATTGAATAAGTTAGTTATAGCAAGTTGAATTGTACACATAAACTGGTAAATAAAATGTAGCTGTTATCCTTGTAATTTTTTGAGATGAAGATTGACAATTTGTATTATTTGGACTGAGACTACTAAATCCAAATAATCCAAAATGTCGCCATTCTGGAAAAATGTACAACAATAATATTCGAGAAGAAACCAAGGGAGATAACTCTATAGTAATAATATGTCAACAAGAGAGATAGGCACCCATCCACAAATTTTTAAAAAGAAAATAAGGTGTGGATTAGGGTTATTTCTCTTGGTGGCATATTATGAATTTAGAAAATGTTACCAGAATAATAAAGATATGTGTTGGTTGTAGTTCGTATATGAAGGCTGGATTTAATATAATGATGATATGCGATATGTTATGTGACCTGATGTATTTTAATAATTATTATAGTAATAATATTAGAAAATGAATGAAAAGCACAGGAAAATGTGTCACTAAAAAGTGACAATATAAATTGAGGGATAAATAAAAAGCATTGTGACACTAATGTGACACCAATGTGACACCAATAAAAATTCTTTTTTTTCTTGTGACTTCTTGTTTGTACAAAAAATAAAAAATGAGAATTGATTTGTTTTGTGGATTTAACTTTGTCACGTACAGAATGCATAGACTGAAAAAATAATTAGTGACGCTCTTAAAAAAATGTATAAATTTGGAAATCTGTTAGTAGCGATAGTAGATATTGTATCAGTAAATTGTAGTTAGAGTGGTTTTGGTGGTTGGTTTGTGTTTGCAGCAACCCACTTCAATGATATTCCAAGAAAAAAAAATGCAAGAACCTTCAGTGAAAAGTCATCTTGAACATGAATAGTCACATGATTTTTGAGGTTACACTGTATCTACTAATATATATATATTTATGTTTTTTAATATTCAAAAATTATTTCTGACAGTATACAGTATGTTATGAATTAAGCTGCTTTTTTGTTGATGCTATTGTTTGCATGGATAATTAATATTCTAACTTTATTATATTCGTACAGGATTCGAACGATGCCCATGTTAGACGGTCCATCTTCTGAGGCATAGGTTTGAATTCTGTACGAGTCTCATTTTTCACTTTGTGATATTCTTTGCTTATTTCCAGACTCGCGGACTAAATAATCACTGGATTTAATATAATGATGATATGCGATTATCGACACAAAAAATATTATCAACACAAACAATAGCATCAACAAAAAAGGCAGCTTAATACATAATGTACTGATATATATATATATATATATATATATATATATATATATATATATATATATATATATTAGTTGCATTCCAATGACCATAGGAAAAAATCAATCCAAAACCATAATTTTCATTTATTCTTACAATTTCTTTATTTTTATACTTCGGTAAATAACTGTATTTCTTCTTCGTCTCACAAACAAAAATTTATGTTTTTATTTAAAAAAAATTTAATACCTTTGCTATATCTTACACACGTTTCACAGCAAAGTCAAGAGAAATATATAGTCTTTAGTTAACATTGCTGATCATCAGAGCAATAGTTTATTCAATGGAAATAGTAAAACATATTATTCTAAAGAATACCTTGTTTGTGAGATGAAGAAGAAATCAGGTATTCACCGAAATTGAAAATAAAGAAATTCTAAGAATAAATGAAAATTATGGTTTTGGATTAATTTTTCCGATGGTCATTGGAATGCAACTATAAGTATATATGCTCTGAAGCTTGTAATACGACTTCTTTGAGCTTGCAATTTGAAACATTTTCGGATATCATAAAATATCTGAAATATATATTTTTTATAAGAACTTACATATATATATATATATTAGTAAAATTGTGTTTTGGGAGAAAAAATGACCATATTGCTCAAAATTTCGCGTGGCCTTCTGAAACCATTGGTAGTTATGCGTATTCGAATCATTGAATAGTAATTATATAAAAAAATGTAATATAAAAAAAAACATCAGAAAATCCATTGAAAAATGTTCTGATCAACAATTAACATTGAAAAATAGAACAATCTTTTTTGAATTTTCACATCTGATTAATTCCTTTAAATATTAATTCTGAGTCTCAGTCTGATCATTTTATTTCTCCAAAACAATCTCTAAGGAAATAAATGAAACCTGATAAAGGTCCATGAAAAAACATAACATCATGGCCGCTCGTAAACTTCATTTGCTCAAAGGGCCCAAGAGAAATAACTTCCTGTTTTATATGGACATGATAGCTTTCACTGAATAATTCTTTTATTTTTTCTAAACGGAAACTTATGCACTGTTAAAGGAAATAAACTTAGTTATTTCATAAAGAAACTGTAACATTAAATAAGTGTTATTCTTGGATTACCACTGATACATGCTGTATATCAGAAGGTGGGTGCTGACATTAAATTGACCAACAGAAAACCTTCACATTTACAAAAAATAAAACCCTCCCAAAATATTGTTTTTTAGTTTTTGAAGACGGTTTGAATTTCAAGTTGTTCCATCAGCATAAACTGCAGACATCCGGCTGCTACAGCGGTCAACAGCTGTCAACTGGAGGAATTGGTTTTCTTCAACGTTGAGACAAGGTAGTCCGATATCAAACTCTCGAGGATCCATTGGCTGAGGATCACCATAACCTATAGGAGATGAGAAAAATTTAGATTTGCATTTATTTACTTACAAGAATTCAAGCGAACAAGTTCAAACTAAGTAGTTTAAATTACTAGTAAACATACACGTCCTCCGAATAAACGTCTAATCTTAATAGTATTTTATGGGGCCCTATGCAATTTTCAAAGGGTCTAAGGGTGTCTCATTTACAGTGATCTTTTTCCCGTGTTTTAATATGATTGTTGTTGGTTATATCTTTATGTAAGTGTTTCTTATGTATGGTTATATTGTAAGTAATTAGATGACACCACAATCATTGCTGCTGACTTTGATATGTTGTAACTCTCTACTTCTGAGCTTGAAGCCTCTTGTGAGAAATCAGACAATAAACCCAGGCAAAAGTGAAGTGAACCTAGGCAAAAGTGAAGTGAACCTAGGCAAAAGTGAATTGAAACCAAACAAAATTGAATTGAAATAAAGCAAAAGTGAAGAGAACCCAAGCAAAAGTGAAGTGAACCTAGGCAAAGTGAATGAAACTAACCAAAAGTAAAGAGAACCCAGAAAAGAGTGGTGAACCCAGGAAAAAGTAGTGAATCTAGGCAAAAATTAATTGAACCGAGGCAAAAGTGAAGTGAAACAACACAAAAGTGAAGTGAACCTAGGCAAAAGTGAAGAGAACCCAGGAAAGAGTGGTTACCCCAGTCAAAAGTGAAGTTAACCCAGGCAAAATTGAAGTAAACCTAGGCACAATTGAAGTAAACCTAGGCACAATTGAAGTGAATCTAGGCAAAAGTGGAGTGAATCTCAGCAAAAGTGAAGTGAAACAAGGCACAATTGAAGTGAAACAAGGCAAAATTGAAGTAAAACTAGGCAAAAGTGAAGTGAAACAAGGCCAAATTGAAGTGAACCTAGGCAAAAGTGAAGTGAACCTACGCAAAAGTGAAATGAAACAAGGCAAAATTGAAGTAAATCTAAGCAAAAGTAAATGAAACTAGACAAAAGTGAAGAGAACCCCGGCAAAAGTGAATTTAACCTCGGAAAAATTGAAGTTATCAAAGGCAAAAGCGAATTAAACGTAAGCAAAAGTGAATGACCCTAGGCAAAAGTCAAGTGAGCAAAATCATTATTCTGATAATAAACTCTAAATAGACAATAAAACGGTTGAAAAAAATCCATCTCGAAGATTTTGTGTTACTTGACTCAGTTGTTCTAGAACCATCATCTAACATTAGTTCTTATTGCTGTATATGCTGGTGAAACATGGACTATACTGGAAGAACATGAAAGAAAGCTCAATGTCTTTGAAATTAAATGTTTATGATATATCTTTTGAGTAACACTGCGAGATAGATGAAGTAAGCATTCATGTCCTCTGGATACACATCTAATAATTAAAGCATTTTTAGTGGTCCACATGCAATTTTTAAAGAGTATAAGGGTATCTCATTTACAGTAATCCATCAATTATTGCACTAACCTTTCCCTCTTGGACAGGTTCCCACACTGTCTACTACACTCCAGCCCCTGTCCCATCACTACAATGTTGTATCACTGTGCTTGTTTTACAAGTAATTTCATGGAATATGCTCTAATGAACTTACTGCACTTGTACCCATCAACGTAAATAACCCTGACTAACCCAACTAGCAGCAAAATCTCACCCCTTTCACTGTAGAGGTCCCCAGATGGTGAAAAGATTTCTAATCTATAAGCTTGGCTTTAGAATTCTCTCATTTCTCCCTGTTTCCCCGACTTTACCAATATGCATAAATGTAAATGTACTGTGAACAAAACTCCTCACTTAGGATCAACTCCTATGAATATGGTCCCTAATCACAGTAGCCCCTTAGGTGAATAACAGAAAAATAAGAAAAAAAAACTTCCGAGAGAAAGCCGATATTCAAACATTTGAAATTCCTACCTAAATCATCTTTTGATTTAGCTATGAATTAACATCGTTGTCACTACGTGCCTGTCCACGTCACACCGTAAACTACTACTAATAAGATAGTGTGACACAAAAGGATGATATGTCTTAACATCGTTGTCACGACGTGCTTGTCCACGTCACACCATAAACTACTACTAATAAGATAGTGTGACACAAAAGGATGATATGTCTTAACATCGTTGTCACTACGTGCCTGTCCACGTCACACAGTAAACTACTACTAATAAGATAGTGTGACACAAAAGGAAGATATGTCTTAACATCGTTGTCACTACGTGCCTGTCCACGTCACACAGTAAACTACTACTAATAAGATAGTGTGACACAAAAGGATGATATGTCTTAACATCGTTGTCACTACGTGCCTGTCCACGTCACACAGTAAACTACTACTAATAAGATAGTGTGACACAAAAGGATGATATGTCTTAACATCGTTGTCACTACGTGCCTGTCCACGTCACACAGTAAACTACTACTAATAAGATAGCTTGACACAAAAGGAAGATATGTCTTAACATCGTTGTCACTACGTGCCTGTCCACGTCACACAGTAAACTACTACTAATAAGATAGTGTGACACAAAAGGAAGATATGTCTTAACATCGTTGTCACTACGTGCCTGTTCACGTCACACAGTAAACTACTACTAATAAGATAGCTTGACACAAAAGGAAGATATGTCTTAACATCGTTGTCACTATGTGCCTGTCCACGTCACACAGTAAACTACTACTAATAAGATAGTGTGACACAAAAGGAAGATATGTCTTAACATCGTTGTCACTACGTGCCTGTCCACGTCACACCATAAACTACTACTAATAAGATAGCTTGACACAAAAGGAAGATATGTCTTAACATCGTTGTCACTATGTGCCTGTCCACGTCACACAGTAAACTACTACTAATAAGATAGCTTGACACAAAAGGAAGATTTGTCTTAACATCGTTGTCACTACGTGCCTGTCCACGTCACACAGTAAACTACTACTAATAAGATAGCGTGATACAAAAGGAAGATATGTCTTAACATCGTTGTCACTACGTGCCTGTCCACGTCACACAGTAAACTACTACTAATAAGATAGTGTGACACAAAAGGAAGATATGTCTTAACATCGTTGTCACTACGTGCCTGTCCACGTCACACCATAAACTACTACTAATAAGATAGCTTGACACAAAAGGAAGATATGTCTTAACATCGTTGTCACTATGTGCCTGTCCACGTCACACCGTAAACTACTACTAATAAGATAGCGTTACACAAAAGGAAGATATGTATTAACATCGTATTCATGTATATTTTATTTCAAGGTGAATTAATATCTTAACTCGGTTGACTGACAATGTTGGAATCATCAGTTTAACGTCCATTTTACATGCTGGCATATGCTGGATGGTGTTTGGAAATTGACTTCCAAATGAACTTATCTCTGGGCAGGTCTTTATTTATCCCTCTTTCTCTCAAGTTCATTCTTATCACTTCTTCCCATTTTTTCTTTGGCCTTCCCTTGTAGGTTGACCCTAATACCTCAATTGTTCTACATTTACTAACCCAAGAACTCTCATCCATTCTTTTACTGTTTCCTGTTTTGCATGCATCTCCGTATACTATCTAGCTTGCAAGTACCACAAAAAATTGAGTTGCACCTGACTCCATTTCCACAGACTGAGCAGGTTAACTTTCCACTTTCTGGGGAATTTCCATCACTTTGGTCTTTGTGACATTCATTTTCAGACCTTTACTTTCCATAGTATTCCTCCAAGTTTTTAACTTAACTAATAGATCGCCGATTGTTTCACAGGCAAGTACTAAATCATCAGCATACAGAATCTCTTCACGGACCTGAAAATTTCATCACTGATGACAGATGCTCAAATTGCTATGATCTTCGGCAAAAGTAAACAAAAAAGATATCAAGATCTAATCCTATATGTAAAAGAAATTGATACCATTTCATGGGATGATATGAGTTATTTTGATAATATTCTTGATAGGGAAGAAAATTCTTGTAGCATAATGCAGAGCAAATTTATTGATACTAACAGGTTTGTGGAGCAGCAGTTGTATTTTGTTTTGTTGACATGTTGGAAGCAGCTCAGTTAGTAGTAAGCTCAATCAGTTGTGGCGTTCCTCTGTAGTAGTGGAAGTGGTGACCATGGCACTGTGTAGAGTTGATCGGTCTCTCTCTTTTTTTTTTAGTTGTTGTTAACAGATTATTTTTGCTCTGCAGCTTTAATGTTCTTGGTATAGATTTATTGTGTTTTTAAAAAGATACAATTGCATTACATACAGTATACTACAGAGTTACATAAGTATTACATGACCTTCTCCTTTCCCGCTCCCGCAGTGGAAACTGAGATGGAGCTCCAAAAAGACCTTGTTTTGATGTACTATTTTCTCTTGACGTAAACGGAAGTAAACACTAAGTAATTGGCCCATCGACCAATAGAATGGCTTAGCATATGAATACAGTTTGTTGGATTACTTTTATGAAGTGCACCCTGCCGCAAACAGTTGGGTTTAAGAGTCGTACGAATCAGATATCCTACCCAGCTCACCAGCCTGTAATAGAATTTGTTACGGAGCATGGCGCCATACATTTTGTGAAGTTTATTATTATTTGCCTTTAATTTCTTTCATCTGTTTCCAGTTCGGCGGAACTAAAAAAAGGTATTTTTGATTACATAACAATACCGTTGTCTCCTCTTTCTTCTTTGCCTCAGAAGGATATTTTATTTAACTACTTTTAACAGTGCTTCAACAGCGTCATCACCCACTACAAAAATCCTTGGATATCCACTCACCTTCACTTCACCAATTCTAACTGACCATCTATACTGAAAACTCTAATTCCATTAACACTGCCAACCAAAGAGAAAGATTTTATTATCTTATTTATTATGTCTCATTCGGGACTTCCTGTCCATGACGTTATATCCTGAACACATCAGCATAATTTCTATTTCTAGATTTCTAGTGGAAATTTTCCGCTTTTTCTTAATCTACGTTCATGTGAAAAATTCCGTTTTTAACACACCCATGCTCAAATATTGCTGCAATCTGAAAATGGGAAGACAACTCTGTAATTACCAGAATAATTTGAGATGGCCCTCTGCATGTCTTCCAGCGGAATGGTGGGCATCGTCTCTTCAAACGTTGGAATCTGGAAGATGTTTCTCTGTCCCATGTTTTGGAAGTTTGATGCCGCCATTTTGTAGTTGAGAGTTCCAAATCCTGGATAGGCAGCCCCACCACTTGTCATTCGGGTCATGGCTGGACCGCAGGCATCTTGGCTGTAGTTGCCTTGATTATCTGAAACATAGAATGATACGCAAAAATAAAGACTTTAAATAGACGAACATTGATTTGATTCCTACACACATTTATAGGTGTGCATGATTGGCGTAATATTGTGGCTCCCAGACTTTTTTTTGTATCCCACGAACCCATAGAATACGTCTGATATATTTCCACGCCTCTTACAATAGTAATATCTTGTTTGAGAGATGAAGAAAACGAACATATCCTTAATTTGAGCAACGCATTTAGCTAATTTTTGAATAACAAAAAAAGAAAACATCAAACTGGTCTAACAAGTAAACAGTATTTATAAATGATTCTGTTTGGGGAATTAATTTTACTAGCACTTGGACGGATATTCTTCTAATATGTTTATATAAAATCTCTCTCTCTCTCTCTCTCTCTCTCTCTCTCTCTCTCTATATATATATATATATATATATATATATATATATATATATATATATATATATATATATATATAATAAAATATGAAACTAAAAGCATACTTTTAGTAAATAGAACCTATAGTGAAATGGTTTATACGAGATAGAGCAATTATAAAGAAAGATGAAAGAAAAGGGATAAAGATATACGAATGACAGATCTTTTTCAACTTCGATTGTTCAATGCAAGGTATACTCGGTAATAAAATTATGTTTATTATTCTTTCCTTAAGCAAATGCTTTTCAAAGATCAAAATCAGAGGAATTACATAGATAGATAAGTTGGCAGTGGGAAAAGCCAAAATTCAAAATTTGAAAAAATATTAAGTAATGGAGAGTGAAACAAAAGTTCGTGTAAAAAAGATATGGGGTCTGTCCAGTTGTTAATTGTTCGTTGATGAGGTGTCCAATGAAAAGAGATTTACAGATAGAAAAGAAGGGTTTTCGTGACCTTCGCCTTCTTATGTTGCATGAGTTAAAACATGAATACAATGCTTCCGAAACGTCTGCCAATATCAATAGAGCATGGGGAGATGGATCCACAAGCGGTCGGACAATACGAAAGTGGTTCCAGAAATTCTGTAGTGGAGATGAAGGTAGAGGACGGCCGTGTAATCTTAACAATGAACAATTGCAAGCACTTGTCAAGCATAATACAGGTCAAAATGTCAAAGAAATGTCTCAAACACTTGCTGTCAGCACTGCAACAGTTTCACGTCATTTACAGAGTATTGGAAAGTTGAACAACTTTTCATGAATAAATGTGTTTCTGAAATCGGTCATTATTTTTGTAACGACCTAATAGCTTCTTGAAAATGAGGGGACGGGGTTCATGCTGATAAATCAGACCACTTGAAATCTTACAGAATTAATGTCCAATAAGATAATATACCCCTGGCAAGTATGCTCACTGTGTGGCCTACTCCAATATTAATATATACTCCAGCAAAATGGCCAGTTTGGTCTGCGCTTGGTCTGAGAGAACAGAGGGCCTTTAGGGACCTTAAGAGGAGGAAATGTTTGTGTTCAGTTGAAAGAGATGTTTGTCTAAACTGCAAGCCTATCATTCGATAGAGAAACGAAGTTCAGCAACGTTGAACCTGGTCAGATGGGTGACCATTCGGGAATGCTGTAAACATGGGCAATGCTGTCTGTTTAGTGGGATGCATAGTTGCAATGCATGAAGACGACAGGCCTACAACGGGATAAATATTTAGCTAAGAGAAGAGAGACCACCCCAGAAAACGAACTGATGTCTTTGGAAGTTTGAAATAGTCATTTCCTCTTTGGATACAAGGTTCCGTGCTGTGATTATGAGCCACTTGATTATTAGAAAAATGAATGTCCCTCGAGATACGAAACTCACTGGGTAGTAAGTTATTATGGTCTACCTCAAGTGTCAGCAAATATCTATATATATTCCAGCAGTGTGGACGGGGAAGTCAGTTGGAGCTCCGTGTGTCTCAGAGACAAATAGGCCTTTGGGCCTTAAGCTGATGGATTGCTTTATGTTTGTTTTCATTTGCAGGCTTGTCGTTCAGTAGAAGAAAACAAAAAAATGAATCATTGTTACTTGTTTTAAAGTGAAATTGTTGTTTTGTTTGAAGGGAGAATCATTTTTAACAGCAGTGACAGAGGTCACATGATTGACACTGCGACTGGTGTCAGAATCAAGCATTGAATTCGGCCAAAGACCATGAGTAGACGATTACGGCCTGTGCAGTGAATGCACACAAATCCAAGTTCACAAGCTAAGGTAAGTAAAAATCGAGACAAAAGGTGAAATAGTCTTACTGACCTGCCATGTGCGATCCTTGCAAGAAAGCATGAGTGTAAAGGTTTGACTGTTGGTTTGTGGACTGATAGGAAAGATGGGGTGCCATGTTCGATCGAAAGTTGTTTGGTAATTGTGAAGTAGAAGCAGTCTGCACCCCTGGATGACGGGGAGTTATTGGAGGCAAAGGCAGTCTGGGACTAATCAGAGATGGTGCCGGTGCTGGGTTACCATTAATACTGCAAATAGAATTCCGGGAAAACAAAACAAAATGAAGCAAAATTTGAAAAAGTAATTTTTTAACGCTATTAAAATATAAAATCAGTAGTGTAACAAATAACAAACAAAAAATTGTTAGAAAAAATAAAAATAAAATAAATAAAATTATATTTTATATCAAATCTGTAATTTAGTAATACATTAATCAAACAGTAAAATATAAGCTAAAATTATTTAAATTCTGTAGTCAGACTTGAACTCTGATCGTCTGAACCAGTTATCCTAAAAAAACAAACAACGAAAAACAAAAGAAATCATTGTCACGGCTACCAGAAAAATGATACTAGGTTTATGTTACCATGGTATGTCTCTGGAATATGTCATGTATAGTTTTAAAACAATAATTTGTATTTTAGCTCCTCTCGTATTCTTACAAACGAGCACTTTATTGATTTCTTTTCAACATACACCGACGCACTATATATATATATATATATATACTTATCGTTTCCTTGCCCTCAAAACGGCAATTCCCCAGTGACTCTTACCATGGTAATTGAGCACTCTGTTTAATTTTTCTTTAAAAATTGTATAAATGATATATATATATATATATATATATATATATATATATATATATATATATATATATATATATATATAAAAGTGCGTCTAATAAAACATCAAGTATTTTTAAATTAATTTTATTTAATTTTTATATAACTGTTTATATCTTTCTATATAAGATGTTTAACTTGCTATTGTAATTTGAAATTTTTTATGTGATTGATAAAATAAACACATTTCACTGTCAATATTTGAATTGAAAGTACAGGTTTTTTTACAATACATTTAAATTATTTGTTAATTTGGAAAGAATATATAAATATAAAATAATATAAATAATAAAGTTCACAGTGTTATACAGCAAGAGTATAACAAAATTGATATTGGAAAAAAATCAAAAAGGTAGATAAACAGAAGTTCAAAGGAAAGTGTTGCATCATTTACTGCACTCATTGCTCCTTTCTATTCAATAACCTTTAAAAGTCTGTTATTGACTGCAGATGTTATATTTTCTGTCGTAGCAATTGATAGATAACTTGCATCGATTTTTACTGTTTGTTGTTAAACTGTCTACCATTGGAATAACTATGTCTCTTATGTGTATTCCACAGGTTCACAATTGGATTTGCGTCATAGCTATTAGGTGACCATCCATATACGTATGCCTTACACATCTCTTATCTTGTAACCATGTTTTGGTGAGCTTTGAAGCTTAACCTGGTGCGTTTTCTTGCATAATTATCAACGATTTACTTTTGGCGAAAGGTTGGTTATATAACCACTCAAATACATTTTGCTCTTGGAAATCACAGTAATTTCTAAAGTTTATTTTTACCCCATTGTAAATTTTAAAAGGATTCACACGCTCACTACCAATATCTGCTCATATCATGATCCCACCCAACATTGTTGCCGTTTAACAAATTGTTTTTAAGTAAATACACCCCACAAAAATAAATCGTATATTGCAATAAACAAAAATACAGGAAAAATATGTAGCCAATTTTAGGCAACGAAAATGGAGGAATTTAAAAGTGCCATGTTAGAATTATTAAACACCAACAAGATCAACAACTGCAATTACAAAGGGAACAAATGTAATACTAAAAGAAAATGAAAGAAAAACAACTTCGACTAGAAGAGAAAAAACAATTAGAGCAAATGAAAAAATTGAGGAAATTCTTTTTCAAAAAATACGAATTATCGTATATGGGTTAAACTGTTGAAGATGAAAGCGTTATTTCACAAAACACTAAGCGCTATCAATAATTTTACTTATGACCCTGAAAACGAAATTAGGTATTTCAGACGATACTAATCTCTTTATAATACGGACTGTGCGAATTGGACCGGTTTTAAAAAGGTTCGTTAGTTATTAAGAAAGTTAGTTAATTATATATTGCCACAAAAAAACTAGCACCTTACATTTGTTTAAGCGGTACAATTATTAACTAAATTGTTTAGCCTTAAAGCGTCGCTTTTTCACAAAAGGTGGAAATGTATGAATCTCACAAGAAAAGAAGACGAAGACAACACTACTTAACAAATGCGATGATTTTAGTGTCGGAGTTGAACGCTAACAATTTTAAATGTCTAATACTCGCACAGGTTTTAGTATCAAATACGGATACTGCTATCAGACGAAGGGCTTTTAATAAATGAAACATATCGCAGAGGACTGCTAACGTTTTATTAGTATTCGCCAAGATTCAAGAGACATTAAGCAAAGCGGAGTGTTGCATATTAGAAAATTCAGTAACAAAAAGAAAATTAATTCACCAACTAAATTTGATCTAGCAAAGAAAAATTGCTAAAAGTGACGAAGCTAAATATATCAAGAAGGTTGTGCAGGTAAAAATATTGAATAAAATATTAAGTTACAACTTGATTCCGGCTCAGATCTGTCAATAATAAATCTTCAAACGTGGAAGAAATTTGAAAAACAACTTTGATAACAACAAGAAAAATATCTGAAAGCGTCACTGGTGAACAAATAAAATTTGGAGGCGAGCTAATCTCTAACGTTACATTAAAAGGAAAGACTTTGAATTAGAAATGTTCGCATTGAACAACTCAAGCAATCTCCTGAGCACGGACTGGATAGAGAAATATATATTATGGAATATACCTATAAACTATTTCTGTCAAAATATTGAAACCTTTTCGGAAGTTTTTTTTTGTGGACAGGGAAGATGTAAAAAATGACTACCAAGTTGTAATTAAAACCTATATTAAACCAGTTTTTAAAAAGAAAAGAAATGTTCCATTTGCATCATTAAATCAGATTGACGAGGAATTAAATAGTTTCGAAAAAATAGGAGTATTATCGAAAGTAGAATACAGCGAGTTGGCTTCGTCTACAGTCTACGTAAAAAAGCAAAAGGATTCATGTTTGTTCAGATTTTTCCGCAGGATTAAACCATGTACTAAAGGGTTATTATTATTCTCTGCCTCGCCCAGAAGAGATATTCACTTAACTCAATGGAGGGATTTGTTTTCAAAGGTTGATTTAAGTGTTGCTGATCTACAAATACCTGTGGACGAGCAGTGTTCAAAGCTACTTCGTATAAATACCCATAGGTGTATCCGAACGATTACAATTTGGGGTTACGGTTGTACCAGCCATTTTTCAACAAGTACTGGACACATTTCTTAGCGGACTGGAATTTGCGACAGCCTATCTAGATGACATTTTAGTGATCAGTAAAGTATTTAAGAGAATCCAGAAATTTGGAATCAAATTAAAAGAGGAATATTGCGATTTTTTTCATGGTAAAAATAAAATATTTTGCTCAAATTATAGACAAAGATGGTAGAAGACCAGACCAAGAGCGAGCGATTGCGATAAAAGATATGCTGGCTCCGGACAATGTATCGTCACTACAAAGTTTTCTTGAGTTAACAAATTATTATAATGTATTTATTTCAAACATGCACAATTTGAGAGCTTCTCTTAACGAGCTATTAAAAAAGAAAAAGATTGTTTCTGGGCGACAGAATGCCAGGAGGCAGTTGAGAAAAAATATCCTCACATCAGAATTATTTTTAATGAACTACAATCCAGAACTCGAAATCATTATAGCTACTGATGCTAGCTCGTACCGTATTGGAGCTTGAATATTACACAAAACGGTAAAACCTATCGGCCACGCGTCTCGTACGTTACTATCTGCAGAAAAAAAAGTTACTCACAAATCGAGAAGGAAGCATTAGGTATTATTTTTGCAATCACCAAATTTCATCGTTTTGTTCATGGAAAACATTTAGTGTGAAAAATCGACCATAAGCCACCGTTAACAATTTATGGATACAAAAACAGGATTACCAACATATACTGTAAACAGATTGCAGATATCGGGGACCATTCTCCTCAATTACAATTGTAGAATAGAGTTTCTCCGATCGTCAAAAAATATCTAGACCTATCTCAAAATATGCTGAACCCCTTGAAGACACAAACTGAGGTAGAAGTGAAAAATGCCATTAGGAAACTTCCGATAACACCCGAAAAAATAAAATAGAAGACGTTAGACGACGCGTTAAAATAAACAGAAATAAAACAAAAGAACATCGACACATCTCGGAAGTGTATTTAATCTGTGATGAAATAGTTATGTACCATGATTGAGTAGTTATTCCTGCAGCATTACAGAAAAGAAGAATTTCATGTCGGCCATCAGGATATTTCGAGAATAAAAAGTCTCCTGAGAAGCTTTGTGTATTTGAAAAGTGTGGACAAAGACTTTGAAAATGCGGTGAAAGTATGCAAAGATTGTGCTTTGGCAGCAAAGACAACTATAACATTCAGATCCTAGCCGAAAACTGACCGACCGTGGTCTAGGATCCACATAGATTTTGCTGGACGACTGGATGGTTTATATTACTTAATAACGGTGAACAATTTCTCAAAACGTCCGGAAATATTAAAATGTACGAAACAAACCACGGAAGTAACCATTAGGTTTTTCATGAATTTTTCGCGCGGTTCGGGTCGTTGACTGTATTGTATCAAACAACACAACGCAATTCACGTCTAGTAAATTTAAACTATTTTGTGAAACTTTTGTAGTGGAGCATATCACGATCGCGCCGTACCATGCGAGAAGCAATGGGCAGGCACAGCGGTTCGTGGATACGTTCAAAAGATCGCTTAAGAAAACGAGGAGTACACCTACCAAAAATGCCATTCAAGAATTTCTGTAGGTATATAGGATGACCCCAAATAACAATGTTCCATCTTCCATGACGCCAGCAGAAGGAATGTTTGCACAGACGATTAAAACAGTGTTTGATAAATTATTGCCAACCCATACGAAACCAGGACGTGAAAAACTGTCACGCAGGGATTCTTCAAAGTTGGAGAAACGTTGTTTAAAAACAATAAATTATACTGGAAAACTGGGATAGTGAAAAACGGATTGGGACCATGATTTACATGGTAAAAGGGACCCAAGTTTACCCACAAAAGATACATGAACCAATCCCGTAAACAGCTTCTGAACAACGAAGATAAAAAAGGAACGTAAGATTACAGACTTAATTGAAATAATGTAAACGCTAAAAGGTAAAATGTATTGACTCCACACAAAGCAAAGCTAAAAAGGGTGTGTGTTATGGTATAATGGTGATCTACCGTATTTCATGACTATATGCTCTCTTTTAGACACTATGTATAAAGGAGTTTACGATGAAGGACAGAGCAGTCTTTCTGTAACATGCTATTCTGTACTTCTGTAAATATACACTCTTGTAAATATACCATCATACCAACAATAAGTCAGTCGTAAGACTGCATACTACAATCTGACAACGTAAGAATAGACCAAAGTCTTATCTGGGCTTTATTTCTCCATAAAGTATTCCCAAAGTTATGCCATGAAAACGTTGATAACTCAAAAACTATTTATCTGATCAGACTGAAATTTTGCATGGTGGTTACTGTTATCCAAGAGCACCATATCCATGCATCATATTGTGAGAATTTGAAGTGTAAATCCTATCTAAATTTTGACCATGACCAAAAATGTCATGTTCAATACCAAAGGTCAAGTCATATAAGATGCGGGACTTCAATCGTTATAATATGGGCCAAGTAATGAATCTCTATGATGAACAGAACTGAAGTTATCGCTAAAAGTGTGACTTTCACCTTTTCCGTGATTTTGATCTTTGACCTAGATATCCCAAAATTAAATCAGTTTTAACTTAGACCATGACCGATATTTTTACCAACTTTGGTGAAGATTGGTCAAGCAACATGGCTGCTAGACTGTACACAAACAAACATAGTGACAAATCAATAAAAAAAAACTCGACCGAAAACATAACCTCCTTAGCGGAGGTAATAACTGAACAAGATATAGTATAGGGAGTGATGGTGGTTAAGTGATTAGCGACACGGACCAAAAACCTGGGTGTGCCAAATGTGGTTGAGTGCCATTTGAGTTATACCCCCTTTACAAATTGGCTGTTTGGAGCCTCTAACCACTAGATGGCTCTGGTGGGGAGTCAATTTACATAGGGGTGTGGTTAAGTGCTATTTGAGTTATCCCCCTGTGCAGATTGGCTGTTTGGAGTCTCTAACCTCTGGATGGCTCTGGTGGGGAGTCAATTTGCATAGGGGTGGATTTAACAGTATAAAAACTGTACTCTTTTGTGAAGAGTGTCAATGCTCAGTGAGCAAAGCGAAGTGGAGAGAGAAAGATGTGCAGTTGGCAGTTGGTGGAGAATTCATAGATTTTTATTTTTCAAGAACTTTCTTTTTACGGATAGACCAGACCAAGTTCGAATCCAGTTCGTTCCACAGAAGCACTTTTATCAAACCTACACCTGACCTTGTGTCTAATCCCCTAGAAATAATGCAAATAAAATAACGTAACGAGAAATACCTTTCATTCTGCTCTTCAAGGAAAGGCAAAGTGTTGGAATTCATCGGGCTCCCTTGGAGTGTGGCTGGGGACTGGAGACTATTCACATTGTTTGTAGAGGTCGTCCCACTTTGACTAGAAAGGCTACCAGAAAAACCGATTCCTACAAAAAACAAACAAAACAAAAACAAAAGTTAAGCAATATTGAGCCTGACCAGTACTAAATGGGTGACCATTTGTGAAGACTGGGTGTTGTATGTAACAAAAATTTCTTAAAATTTATCTAAAAATCGATCGTATACAAAACACGTATAGTTTCGGCATAAAATGATCCAACGATGGTTGCCATGCTGTAAAACCCAATAAGAACAATAATAACATTAACAACAACACTAGAGAAATATTAACCCTAAGACAGGTAATATAACAACTACAATATTCACTC
Source organism: Sepiola atlantica (assembly GCA_963556195.1). Taxonomy (NCBI): domain Eukaryota; kingdom Metazoa; phylum Mollusca; class Cephalopoda; order Sepiida; family Sepiolidae; genus Sepiola; species Sepiola atlantica. The sequence continues at coordinate 64,538,342 of OY744524.1, forward strand.
TTATTTTTAGTGCCTGATTTGCATATATGATTTAAATCTGGACATTGCATGTTGAAGATTATAATGTATAATGCTGATTACAGTTATCTTCATTCCGTCTGTCAAACATACAAGATCAACAGAGTTTTAGTATGATATAGATAACACTGATCATAGTATGGAATATTCAAATATTGGAATACATATTCTAGACATAAGGTTTAGTATTATTATATATTAATTTTAATCTTCATAAGAGACATAAAAGTGTTACAAAACTGTTCTGTTTGAGGAATTAATTTTACCCGTCCTGGGACGGGTATTCTTCGAGTATATATATATATATATATATATATATATATATATATATATATATATATATAACTAACCTGGGTACATATCTGTGCCAGCAAGTGAACCGTTGCTCTCTGTGTCCATTGGAGAATCGTCTGGCCTAATTTGTTGGATAGACAAACAAGTGGTCAACATATCCGGGCTAAATTCCTCTTTGCATCGTACCTGAAATTAGATAGGATATAAGTCAAATCGATTTTCATTTGACTGAAAAGTTTCATTCTTATTTGCTTTTTATTATCACACTGAAAGTTTGTCAAAGACAAACGCACAAGAGATACTAGACAAAGACAAACGTACAAGAGATACTAGACAAAGAGAAGGTGCAATTTAATAGACACAATTACAAAGACAAAAATGTATGTTAATAGTAACTGAACACAAGTGAGAATATACATGAATTGCCAGAGTAAACACGGAGAATCTTGAGCATGTAAAATGATATACAACTTACTTGTACAGAGAAAGTGCCATGTTGAAGTTGCTCACTGTCTGAGTGTTCCATATCAACGCCCAGAAGTCATTTCCATCTAGACGATGGAGAGCCAAGTCGAGCGATGATTCATGGTGTGTAACCATGTACAAACGGAGAGCTTAGCCAGACGTGTCTGGTTCAGCTCCAGCTCCAACTCCAGGCATGGAAAATGACAATGCCTTAATTTTCATGTGCGAGTCTTTTTTTTGTACTTTGGGGATAACTTGAAATTGATTCAAGCAACGTAACTCTGACTGTACTGACTCAATAGCTTTAAAAGGAAGTGTTCCCACTGCGACAAAGTTAGACATGGCGTCAGTTTATAGTGGGAAATCCAGTTACCCTCAAAAGGAGGCACTCTGAATGGGTGCCAAATTTTCTGTGATCAGACTCGCCACAATTCCCGGTAGGGCACCTCAGGCGACTGGCGAAAACACCCACCCTTGAAGAAGGAAATAATCCCTGAGAGGATAGCCTCCTAGGCCTAAACAGAATCATATTACAACATAAGATATTCTCCGAAGAAAACAATATATGCAGTTTTTATTTGTGTGCAGTATATATATATATATATATATATATATATATATATATATATATATATATCGAGAGAGAGAGAGAGAGAGAGAGAATTACTATTGAGAAGGTAGGAAAAAAAATTTAATGTGAAAGAAAAAAAATTAACAAGTGAAAGAAAATGAGAGAGAATACAATAACCAGAGATAAAAAAAGAAATGAGAAGACAAGAAAGAAAAATATTTCAATAAAGATAGAAAAAGGATGTATCAGTGAATAGGCGAGAGAGAGAGAGAGAGATAGAGAGAGAGAGATAGAGAGAGAGAGAGAGAGAGAGAGAGAGAGAGAGCATTAGTAAGAAGGAAATATGGTCAGATAGAAATACAGAGAATAGTGTGAGAGACGGGAAGGTGGAGAAAGAAAGAGTTTGTGATGGTTAGAAAGAAAGAGTAAAAATACAATAGTGAAAGAAGAAAAAGAGATAGAATTTTGTTTTTTACGACAGGCACATCAATACTTTTAAGGTTATTTAATGCGGTTATTTAATGAGAGAAAGGGAGAGAGAGAGAGAGAGAGAGAGAGTAAATGATGAGAAAGACAGAAAGAGAATAGCGAAAATAAATGATGGACAGAAAGAAAATGCAGAAATAGATAGCTAAAAAGACAGAAAGAGAATAAAAAAAGAAAAGAGAGAAGGGAAGAAAGAAAGGATGTGAACACCATGTTAAGAGACAGAAAAAAAGAAAGAATAGAGAGAAGAAAAAAATGAAAGAAAGAAAAGAAAGTAGAATGCTGAGAGAGGTAGATAACAAAAGAACAGAAAGAGAATACACATAAGAAAATAAAGAAAGATAGAAAGAAAAGGAAAGGAATAAAAGCTGAGGGAGATAAACAGAATATAACACTGTGATATTGGAAAGAGAAAATAAAATAAAACAAAAAAATAGAAATAAATCAAAGCCAAATCAAAAAACAAAAAAAAACAACAACAAAAAAACAATCAAGTGTTGCCGGTTGACGCTTAATCTTCAGCGATTCGACAATAAACCAAGATGGCCGACTTAATTAGCCAAAGGGAGAAAAAAAAGAGACCCACCGCCCCTGAATTTAAAGCCATTAAACCAAGAAATAGACTATGACTAGTAATTAAACAAGAACTGTATAAAGACACTGTTCGTTTGTTTCAAGTAGGTCTGTGTTTACCTATGTGGCCATTTGTCCGTCTGTTTACACCTGTGGTCTGCCAGTCGTCCAGCCGAACTGGTTGGCAAGGAAGTTGATAAGTAGCTCTTGTTCATGTCCCGTTGGTTCCAAGATTGAGTAATCAACAATTAACTATTATCAATCAAGCAGGTTTATGCTGTGTGATCCGACATGAATTAAGCTACGACTCTACCCATTACACGAGCCCTAATCCAGGGAATATCAACTGAAGTAGCTTATGAGGCAGATCAACAAATTTATTAGGATTTTATAGAGTTTATATATATATATATATATATATATATATATATATATATATATATATATATATATATATATACATATATATATACTAGAAGAATACACGCCCCAGGATTAATATTTAGACTTTCAGAATTAAAGCTCATTAGATGTTAATTTTTAAACTCTAGAGCATGTATAAATAAATAATAGAAAGTTAGATTCCACTAACCATGTCTTTATTCATTTGTGAAAAGATAATTTCTTTACGGACCGTTTCGTTAACACTTAGACAACCAAGATACAGAGTTATATATCTTGAATTTTCTATAAGTGTAACTCATCAGAAGGAAAGGCCAAAAGATCGTGTCCAAAAAATCAGGAAATAAAAATAAAAAGCAAAAATGAATAAAACTCACGTCACCAGAGCATTTATGTATGTAGATTCAATTAGGAATATAAGTTTACGTTTATTTTGATTAACGCCATATCTAAAAACCTTGCAGAACCACCGATAACACACATATTAACCTAAAGATTGGATCGTAAAAAACTGAGTTAAAAAGATAGGAAAAAAAAAATAAATAAATAAAAAGTTAAAGTTGCTTCCCTTGATTTTTAAATTTTTAAATTGAATTTCGTTGTTTAAATTAAATTCCGCTTGATTTTTTAATGAGTTGAATGAATACGGAATTTGATTTCATATTTTTAAAACCCTTTTCGTTTTCTTCTTTTTCTATTCCCTCCCCTTCTGTTTTATTTATTTTTTATTTAACTTTTTATTAACTGGTGAATCATAATTTTTTCCCCGCCATTTTTGACGGAGGGTGTACACTTGTGTATCAATATTATGGACCCGTCCAATGATGGGTAGTACAGCTATTTAAAAAAAATGTATCTGCCTGCTTCGGTGTATGTGATAAAACGATTTCATTAGTTTACCCGTTTTCTCTGCTGTTGCTGGTCTTTTTGTGTGTGGTTCTTGAAATGTTTCCTCAGGGAGCTTGGGTCTGTATAGCGCTTTGTACACCCTGGAACCTGGCAAGCATACGGCTTCTGTAACAGACAAATAAAATAGTTAGTGTTATTGAACTTTCTTGACTGGAGCAATTTCGTTTCGTTTATTCTATGTTTTGTATTGTCTCTTCTTACCGATGTTAAGTCAATTTTGTACCAGATATTTTTAACTCTTTCTCTCGGTGAATTTTATAGCTGTATTTTACCCTCCCCAATATTTTTTTTTCAAAACATTCTTTCTCCCCAATAAATTATTTAAAATTATTTTTAAAACATTCCAATAAATTATTTTTCAAAACATTCGTTACGATCTTCTAACCTAATCCTAACCCTAACCTAACCCTAACTGGCAGCCACTCGGATTTAGGGTTAGTGGTAAAAAGATTTGTTATCTGCCTTCAAACGCTAGATTTACCCAGAAATCGGTATCATTTTATGTTAAGTTTATATACGAAATTATTCCTTACACTCTAACTTCTAAAATAATTGTTTTATTTTTATTTTATTCCTTTGGTTTAAGGTGTTCACCCGTAATCGCCTAAAAAGTAGAATCTCATTTTTTTTTTGATGGCGGAGGGCGATTCAGTGGAGGGTATTAAGCTACAAATGTACCAAAACAAAAACATCTTCCTTGTTACGGTCTTATTTTTTAAGGTAAAGAAAATAACATAACACCGTTATAATACAAAATACAAAACCCAAATTAACCGAAACGAAATCTGCTCAGTTCAAAAGTACCAAATAGTTTTCAATTTTAGAATACCAACCCAATTATATGAAAAAAAAAATGTTTGAATTTTGAGACACTGTTCAAACGAATGTTATCTGTTAAAACCAAGCCACAATGTTTGGTATTCTAATAAAAAATATTGCTTGATGCAAATTATGACAGATTTTGTACAAATTCATAAAACTGAAGTCAGAAATTAAAAATAAAATTAAAATAGTGATTGTGTCGAGTAGAGAAAGGGATCTGGAGATATTGGGTTGCTCGATAGTTAATTGTATATGTGGATAAATGTTTGAGAATGTTGTAAAAATTCCGTTGGCTTCCTCGTGTGATAATGTTAAGATGAGGATATCATCTATGTATCCCGCGAAGAAAAATATTAATAAAAAAGTTGTATATTTTATCACAAAAAATTGGTTCCAAATTCAAATAAAATAAACAGAAGAGATTTTCTAGCCAATAGAAAGAGCTAAAAAATATCTTCAACCAAATCATAAAAAAAAATCCGTCAAATAATAGGAGCTAAACAACTGAGACACAATTCTAAAACTATAAACGAAAGAGACAAGAGTGATTAGCCGCTCAGTATCAACAAATTATCACCGCAATAACATACGACAGCATGTAAAAGTTTGAATAACATAACCACTCTCCACGTCTCGTTTTACGCTAAGTGGCCAGGAAATAGGTGCTCATTTTACGTTAAATTTATAAAGGAAAGTGATCCCCCACTCTAAAATCTTAAATATTTAATTTTTAAAAAATTCCTTCGTTGCGGATATTCTTTTAGGCTGTTTAAATGTATTTGCACAAAAAACTAGAATTTGAACTTTTTTAGGGGGTAAACTGCGCCGGGTAAGATAGTAAAAAAATACCGAACATTTTTTCTTTGGCCCCTTAAAACTTCTTTGGATTCCGGTTGGGTCTAAATTATAACGAATACACTTCTTACGCTTGTAGCAGTTATATAACTACGATCTATTTTCTTGTTCTCACTCGCGGAATGATTGATACGTTGTCCGGTCAGAACACTTTTGTGCGTGGGAGGCACTTCCGTCCAAACCGTTTTCCACTCTTTTTCTAACAGTCAGTAAAAAAAAAATGTTAATGTGCAAAGACGTCATATTTCCTTTCTCGATCTTAGCCACGACCAGGCGAGATGAGAGACCCAATCTCTACTGACTCAGCATATTTTCGTATTCTTGTCTACATAACTTTTTTTCAGACCATGTCTGTTGTGATGAAACTGTATAAATAAAATTGATTTAAACTGTAGAATAACTTTGTCCTTATAACCAAACTATGGTGACCTGTTTTTCTTCATATTCAGCAAGGCCAGAAGGATGGATATCTATGCAGCAACCCTTTCTTTCATATAACACGACTCTTCTTCATTTCTTCCTCAGAATAGGATTCCCTACACGCCTTTTTAGAGAGACAAGAAAAAGTCAATTGCTTTTTTGAGCTGACAGTGGACGTGTCCTGATGAATATTGAAAATCAATCAGGATTCAAATCCTGACAGATGAAAACTGTCGTTGATTTACTGATAACAAATGAAGGCATAGGTTTAATTCAGTGGCGAACAAAAATACAGACAAGGACAAAGTATCTATCTCCCTATGGTAGATATGGTGAATAACCGGTGATAGATTAGTGTCATATCACAGAAGTGATTCTATCTATCTATCTATCTATCTATCTATCTATCTATCTATCTATCTATCTATCTATCTATCTATCTATCTATAATCCATGGCATGAATCCCTCCCGTGACATAACACTAACCTATCGTCGGTTATACAGCCATTACAGCTGGGGACATCTATCTAAGGGCTGGAGCAACACTGATTTTCCGGCAATTGATGATCCGGCAATAGACGTTAACAGACCAGACTTGTGGGTGGAGGAAAGGGCCTCCAAGGTGACATGGTAGTTCAATGAGGAAGTTGAGAATTGCATCAAAGAAAATCAGAAACGATGGAGTGAGTAGAAAAAAGTTAAGTAAATAAGGATATGTATTTGGTGGCAAAGAGGACAGCAAGAAAAGCATCTACAAAGCCAAGGCGAAGACTGAGTAAACTAGGTTTTCAGATATACTATAAAGGGAGTAGCAGAATGAATGAAATATTCAGGATAGGTAAACAGATGGCAAAGACAAATATGGGGTTTGTTGGAGAGAAGTGCATTCGAAATGAGAAAGGGAGCAAGAAATGGAGAGAACAAAAGGGGTGTTTTGAAATGCTATTTTTTTATGGAAATAGCTCCAGACAAGCCATGAAGCCACTCGATGTAAGGAGCTAACAAGAACAAATAAGATTATCGCAAAGACAGGAGATGCCTATTGACCTTAGCCTTGAAAAGATCAAGATTATAGGTCGGAGGAAAACAATCAGCAGGAAGAGTGTTCTACAAGCCTGCGGTTCCTGGAAAGAAGCTACTGGAAGCTGTATTACAATGTGGTATCAAAACAGCAAATTGATGGAGACCACTAGACAACGATTGACGAGCTGGAACAAAAGAAGCAGGGAATAGATCACATAATTCTGAAAAACACATGCCATAATAGTATTTATAGAAAAGACTGAGACTAGCAACATCATGTCTGTAAGAGAGAGGGTGTAGAGAAGAAGAAAGGGCAGGGCCAATCAAATTACAGATAGTTTCTGCACTTTATCAAGAACCCTCAAATGGGACAGAGATTCACCAGCCCAAATATGACAACAGTCCTCCATACATGGTCTGATTGTGGATTTGTAGAGATAGAGAATAGCCTCAGGTGTGAGAAAGTGTTTGGAGCGAACCGACTTTTCGAGAAGCAGAAAGAGCAATGGATCTAATGTATGAACTTCAAGAAAGATTTGATGAGAAAGAATGACCAATAAGTTTCAGAGTCGATTTCTTCTCAAGAGCAGAGCAATCCATGAGAATCTCAGGAAGAAAAGGGGCACGCCTACGATTGAAAGACACAAGCTGAGTCTTAACTGGATTTAACGCAACAAGCCATTTCCTATCCCAATCCACAACTGAACCCAGGTCAACTTCAAGATCAGCTACATATTTCGACTGATCCAAGGGAGATGGGCGAGAAGCAACACCAGAATAGAGAGTGGTATTACCATCAGCATAAATGTTCATCTTCTGAACAATATTCTCTGGAAGATCATTTATATAGAGAAGAAACAGTGTTGGGCCTAGAATAGAGCCCCGAGGAACATCAGCATTGATAGGGAAATAGAAAGAAGAGACACCGTCCAAAGTTACTCGCAAGCTTCGATCAGAAAGAAAAGACCTAATAATGTCAAGAACCTCACCATAACATCGAAGTTTGTGTAGGAGACCAGAATGCCATACTCTGTCAAACGCCTTCGAAATGTCAAGCGCAATGGCTTTACCCTCTCCTGAATTATCCATAAACCGACAGATTCGCTCAGTTACAACAGTTAAAAGATCATCAGTTCAACGAAAACCACAAAAGCCATACTGAACATCACTAAAGAGGCCCAGATTTTCCAGAAAATGAACAAGCTTGCCGTTGAACAACCTTTCAAAAACTTTGCTAATAACAGAGAGGAGACTAATCGGACGATACTTAGTTGAGTCAGACCGATCACCAGCATTTTTAAAGATAGGGACAACAGAGAACTCCTTCCAACAAGAAGGGAAACAGGACTGAGACAAACAGAGATTGAATAATTTAGAGAGAATAGAAGAAAATTCAGGAGCACAATGCTTGAGAACAACAACAGGAAGTGAATCAGGACCGGAAGCTTTAGACTGGTCGAGATCAGAATGAACCATAGGAACCATCTTTGGAGTGATAATAACAGAATCAAAAGATTGATCAGTTTTCAAAGGAAAATTCGGAAGAACAGCACTAGAATCATCAAGAGAATAATTTTCAGCAAAAAGACGAGCAAAGATATCAGTCTTATCCTTAGAAGATGAAATAACCCGAAGACCATTAAAAAGAGGAGAAATAACAGACTTGTCACTATTAATAACACTATTGTAGATTCTCCAAAAATCACGAGATCCAACCCTTTGAGATAAGATAGAGTCACAAATCCTCAACCTTAATATCTTTGGTATTTGATTTTGAGATTGCTCTCTTGCAGCCATTGCTAGCTCTTCTGTAGGATTGTCTAGAATTCTCAGAACCATCCTGACGATACTGATTAAAGTAATGGTTACGATGGGCAATGGCAGAAGCACAAACAGATGAAAACCATGGAGGAGAATGAGGTTTGGTTTGAAACTTACGATGAGGAATGTAGGTGTCAATTCCAACAAGAAGCCAGTCAGTAACCTCCCTAGCAGCATCGTTCGGAGACATACCAAAGATAGAACACCATGGAACGTCACATAGGAAGCTGAGAAGCCCATCGCAATAAGCCCTCCTGTAGTTGAACGTCTTTCTATGGAAAGGAACGATCAATAGAAGACTTAACTGAAACATTAACCTCAACATCAACAACTGCATGATCAGAAGAACCCAATGGAGGAGAAGAGGAAATATAACATGAGTCAGGAACAGAAGTGAGAAAAAGACCAAGTAAGGATGGTTGATGAACATCATTATCAGGAAAACTTTTAGGGAAGGTGAAAATTTTAGACAAGACATGAGACAGAGAAAAGTTAAGACAGATTTCACCAGCTAGATCTGTGCGGTTAGAGTGAGGGAGTCAGTCAGAATGATGAGCATTGAAGTCACAAAAAAAGGATTAATTTGCAATGCATCATCAATACTGCTGGATATAGCATCAACGACAGAGCAGTCATTGTCAGAAGGGAAACGGTACAAAAAGAACAAATAGGAAGTGGAGTGCAGCAAAGACAACCTCATACAGATAAAAGGACACCCATGAGATTCAAGGCTGGGGACACGTGCAATGGGGAGATCCCTGCGAAGAAAAAGAGCACAAAAGGCAAATAACCATCCACATGTAGATCGTTGCTATCAATAGAAGCATCAAGAGTAGTTTCACAAAGAGCAAAGATGTGAGGAGATTTGCCCAAGAGAAAGGAAAGTTTGACCTGAGACCTCTGATGTTACCATAGGAAATAGTAAGGTGTTTGTTGTGTGGATTTGTAGAAGGCATAATAATAAAAAGGGAGAGAATGGTAGAATTACTTCAAGACAAAAAGATCTTGAAAGGGACCCAACCATCAGCATTCAATCCCCTGGACTCCAAACAGGCTAGCTAAATAAAATAAGGCCTTCAAGAGTCCAGGTTGGCTGACACAAAAAAGTCTACCCCTAAACTGGTTATGTGGCTAACCAGAAACCAGCGTTTTATCGTGACACCATAACGCTCAAACAAAGGCTAAAGATGGCTTTCTCCCCAAGATGTAAGACACCGTCCTGCCATTTTAAGAGTCTCGGCATTAAGAGTGACTAGGACTATGCAAGTATTTACATACCCACATATATGTAAAACTAGAGTGACTCTTTTTAAAAATTTATTTATTTATTTATTTTTAGTGTACCTTATAGTATACTTGTATATATTTAACAGTAATAAATATTTAAAAGGGACTTATCAAAGCACACCACTTTGGTATTTGATTTTGAATTCACCAATATTATTTTAAAAAACTTCTTTGGTGTTTTGGTTTCTCTATAATGAGCGATCCAGTGACAACAGGCAAGAAAAATAAATTTGAATTTTTCCCCCCTTTTCTTTGTTGAAAAACGACGACTCTTTCCAAACAAACTTGCCATTGAAACAATTTCTTTGAAATGAGCGATCATGTGCATCCGACAAGAAAATAAATATCATTTTTTCCCCTTTTTTTGTTTTGTTTAAAACCGACGACTTTTTCCAAGAGAGATTGTTGAATATTGAGATTTCATGGGACCGAGAAAATCTAGAAGTTGCAGTAGCAGTATCTTGGCCAGCTATAAGAATTGAGAAAGAAATGGTACGGGAAGCTGTGAGTAAGATGAAGGATAAATCTGCTGAACCGAAATTGTAAACATAATGTGTTTTCTTTTTTTCCTTTTTCTATTTATGATTGAAATTTATCGCTCCGATATTATCGTTAATTTTTTTCCAGCCTGTAAATCAAGTGTGACCGTTTTTAATTTGCCAACCCAAGTTTTAGTTTTAAGCAAAGTGCTTAAATTTAATTTGATAAGCTATCGATTGACGCGTCTTCCAATAGCCATTACAAAGAACTTTCCTTTCTTCCTCTGTGCACCTAAGACCAAACGGAATTTCTATCAACAGAGTTTCTTTCCAAGAACTTCCCATCTTTGGTACACATTACCACGGGAGTGCTTCCCTGCAGACTTTAAGTCTTTAAGTCCAATGTCAACAGATACTTGCCGAGCCGTCCTCTTAAGTAATCATATTTTTGTCCAGCCCATTCATCGTTTTAAATCCTCTCATAGTATTGTTCATCATCCAAGTGACAATCTCATTGATCATTATCCTCGAGTGGCTTTTGACCTTGGTAAGTGGTGGCTCATTAATATAAAACAATCCGCCTTTTTACTTTAGGGTGGCGAAGTGTCGTATCAAAGGAGATAACCTTTCTCAACTTATTTTTAGATATTGTTTTCAACAATTGCTTTTAACAAAGTTTTTTTTCTTATTAAGAAACAATGAAACAACAAAAAATAAAATTACGGCAAGGGAGAAAATAGAGTAAATGTTTACTTTAGGGTGCTAAATCGGTATAATTGGTGCCCTTCACGAACCCAGCAATTTAATGTTGGTATCAGTTTCGCATATGTTTAACAGAAAAATGATCCACCATTTACGGGCCATTCTAGCTTTTTAGGGCAATTAACCGAATTTTTTTTACCATCTATCCTCAGGGCACTAAGTGGGAGTAACGACGCGGACTGAGGACCTGGTTGTGCCGGGTTCGAATCCATTTCGTTTCATAGAAACATTTTCATCAAACCCCACACCTGGCCTTGTGTCTAACCTCGTTGAGAGGAGGTAAATAAAATACTTATCTGTATAATCTACGCAACTATACTCAATCTTCTTTAAAACTTCCAGACAATAACGTAATTTTAATTATCTCCCTTACCGCAAAACTGCCCACTAGTAAGGAAGCAGACGCAACTTCTTGTATACTAGTGTGATATAACTGCACGTGTTTGGAAATTCGTCAGTCAAAGATTTTTTTAAAGTTTTACGTACCGAAAAAAAATTCTAATTGTGAGAAGTGTTGAGGATAATTGGTGAATTAATATTCTCTCTATAATTTCTATTTCATTGGCTTGTTTTAACTAGAGTTTGTTTCTTTTTTTTTTTTTAATTACCTGGCTCCGTCATTGAATATTTCATTCGTTGGGTTCATTTATTTTGGTTTGTATTGTGGGTAATTTAACTTATTAAAAAGAAAACGGTAACGAAAAAAGTGACACAGTTTTCTGCGGAGGATTAATTAACAGTTTAACAAGTTTCGACAGAGAAACATTATAACTGCTATTCTCTCTCAAGTGAAACTCAACTATTACTGTATAGGGAGTTATAAAAACAAGCACCTGCTCTAATGGCGTAAAAATTCAATTTTAAAATTAATCACCAAAAATAGCCTAATTATTGTATTTCGATAAAATTGTCTGTATTAGAAGCATTAAGAGATACTCCTTTTCTTAAAAAAATGCTGATTCGTTGTTGTTTGTAGGCTGCTATATTTTTCATAGCCGTCCCCTCTTAACCTAAGCACCTGGGGAATGCAAGAGAGGCCCAGCATGTCAGGGTTAACTTTCTTGAAGGAGGAAAAAAGAAATTGGAGGTCCTTAGTATTTTAGTATCTCAGCATTTAGCCATAAAAAGCACGAAGCTTCCACCTTAAACTAAAAAAAGAGACTAACTGCCTCCACCTGTACAAGTGACCGATCAAGTTTTAAGAAGTTCACATTTCAGAAATCGTTAGAGTTTCGTCCCAACAACAGTAATCGATTTGCTGTCTCAATCTGTGTCCGTCAGGGGACGACTTGCAGGATACTGGGTGGGTTGGAATGAAATCACTTTCGACCGTTTGACCTTAAACTTGGACCAGTAAAAGAGAGCAGTGTAAAACGGACATTATTAAGTCCAGAACAGCATTATTTGCCACGAAATAAAAGATTTGAAGTAACTTTTTGTAAGATTATTGTAGCCCTTGTTTTATCAGAAGTAATCGTATATATTATTATATATATATTATTACTTCTAAGTGACAGTATTCTGGAGGTTGAAGGTTCAATCCTTACTATGGGCAGTAATAACTACGAATAACATAATAATTTATATAATTTTGGTTATTCGGACTACATTTCTCATCTTGAGCGTTATCATCACAACGTTTCGGTCGCTGTAACCTCCGGCCTTCTTCAGGTGTATCTCTTCGAACTTGTGAATATTTCTGTCGAACTCGTAAATCTGGACGGAATTTCGAACGGAACCCTTTATTTAATCCACGGGGGTAACATGCTCTTGTTCCGTCAGCCATGTCTTCAGTAATTCGCTATTCTTTGTATCGCCCGCACGGAGGATTGAACCTTCAACCTTCAGATGACAATCACTTGGAACTGAATTTAACTTAGTCTGAGTGGTAAGCCACCCCCAAACAAAACCCCCATAAAACCACACGTAATCACCTATTCCAATAGCCAATGACATTTTGTGTTGTTTTTCGTTGTTCTTCCAAAGAAAAAGTTGTTTTCCTTTAACTAGCCGATAAAAATATTTACAAAATAAGTTCAGATACGTTGAGATAAGTTATCTCCCTTGATATAACAATTTGCCACCGTTAAAGTAAACAAGGGCAAAAAAAATCTACACGTAATTTTAAAAGCATACTACCGCTAAGTAATATGAAACATACTGACCGTATCCATGTGGGTTCGCTGGTGCTTTGCCCGATCGGATGAGTTGCTGAAAGCTTTTCGGCATTCTGAAAACTGACATAAATATGGTTTCTCTCCTGTGTGTGAACGAAGGTGAATCTTGAGATTTTCGAGGCGGGAAAATGCTTTGTTGCAGCCCTCAAACTGACAAAGAGAGAAAAAATAAAACAATAAAAAAATTACATATAAAAAATTAGTATCATTTCGATTATTCGGACTACTGTTCTCATCTTGGATGTTATTCTCACAACGTTTCGGCCGATGTAACCTCCGACCTTCTTCAGCTACTCTTTGTCAAACTCGAGAATATGTACGCAAGGACCCGTGGCGCAACGGATAAAATGCCAAGTAATATCCGAGGCAATGGCTGAATCCTTAGAAAATTACCTCTAGGCTGTAGTGAATTGGGGCTATAAATGGTTGGTAACTTTTAATGCCACAAAGACAAAGCTCCTTTTCTTCAATAACTACAAGAAACCTCTTCAACCACCGATTGCCATGGCAAATAACACCTTACCTGAGAGTTCAACATTCAAACTACTCGGTCTAACATTCACAGGTAACATGAATTGGAACAAATACATTGAAGACATTGCCAAGGCTGCTGCAAAGAAGGTGGGCTCCCTCTACCGTGCTAGCTAACTCCTCACACCTGATATTACAAAGTCACCATCCGCCCATGTATGGAGTATTTTTGTCACATCTGGGCTGGTGCATCATCCACTAGTCTCTCCCTCCTAGACAAGGTCCAAAAAAGAGTCGCCAACTTAATAGGTCCCTCACTATCCACCAAGCTCCAGCCCCTGTCCCATCGCCGCAATGTTGCTTCCTTGTGCTTGTTTTACAAGTACTTCAATGGATTGTGCTCTGATAAACTCGCTGCTCTAGTTCCCCCTTGACGTAAATACACTAGACCAACCCGACAATCAGCTAAATCCCATCCATTCACTGTGGAGGTCCCCAGATGACCGAGAGCCTTCTATTTCAATAGCTTCTCTCCTCGTGCTGCGGCCTCTGGAACTCCCTCCCTGATCCCTGTTTCTCCGACTGTACCGACATGCAGAGGTTTAAACTTATGTAAACAGACATCTCACTGCACAGATCCCAACTTAGGATGACACCCAAAACCTACACCCTAATTTTCAGTAACCTCTTACGTCTACAGTGGCGGCCTGTCTTGTTTGGGGTGAAATATCTTTAAAAAAAAATAAAATAAAAAAAATAATCACTTCTGTAGGTTGAAGGTTCAGGTGATACTAAGAATATAATTAATAATTACTTATAACTTCTATCCGGTCATGGATGATGGAATGAGAACAATCTACCCCCACCGCGGTTGATAAAATAAACGGTTCAATTCGAAATTCTGTACAGATTCCCGAGTTCAACAAAACGCACCTGAAGAAGGTCAAAGGTTACATCGGCTGTAACGGTGTGAGAATAATATCAAAGATGAGAAGAGTAGTCTGAATAAGCCAAATAATACAATTATAAATCCTTATCTAAAAAATTCCGAAACATACAGCAGTTAATTGCATAAAAAGACAAAAAGTGTACGGACCTTTCCTGATAAAATTGGAATCGTCTGTTTTCATCAACACAGAATTCAGACGTGGCCATACCATATCATTAATACTAATTACATACAAAAAAAAATCTACAGCGACAATTATGACGATTGATATTCATTATTTACTGATACTGGTATTATTATCTCTATCTATCATATATAAAGTTAGGTATGTGTATATGTTTATATATTTGTATGTACAGGATTCACTCTTAAATTAATTAGCTGCTAGGGGTCGTAATGTAGGCTATATTTAGTTTAATTTAGTTTTATGCAAAAGGGATAAAACAGGAGTGAAATTTTAACACTAGGTATTAGACATCAATTAATAAATATTCATGAATTTTAAATTTCTTTCGAGAATTTTAAAGGGTTTTTAAGTAGCATAGTATGGGCACAACCTCCCATTTGAAAATTAAAATATATCAGATTTGCATCAAATTTAATCTATTTAGACAAGATTTCCGAAATTTTGATTTATTCTCAAGATCCATTAAACTTAAGTCTTAAATTTTAGACATTTTCGAGAATCAAAATCATGTAATAGATTTTGATCAAAATTGGAATAAGGATTCTAGATATGAGGTTTAGTAGCATTATATCTTGATTTTAATTTTCATAAACGGGCATAGAAATAGTGCAAGACTGTTCTGTTTGGGGAATTAATTTTACCCATCCTGGGACGGGTATTATTTTAGTTAACAAATAATGCATTGAAGATGGCCAGTGAAGAAGCCGAAACCACTCGGAAAAATGAAAATGAAAACATTGAAATATTAATTCCCAATTTCCTTCTTTTCATGTCTTCGAAGCATTGTGGTAATACAGCAGTTTCTCATTTCTTTACACAGTCTCATGCATCATCATTGAAAATTGCGCGATCTTTTAAGCTGTACTGGTTGGATAGTAGAGGGCAGAGAAGGCACTGCTGCATCGTATGGTTCTCTTCTCCAGATTTGCAGATAGTTGGATCGGTATTGTAGCCCCCCCCCCCCCATCATCATCATCATCATCATCATCATCATCATCATCATCATCATCATCATCATCATCATCATCAGCATCATCATCATCATCATCATCATCATCATCATCATCATCATCATCATCATCATCATCATCATCATCATCATCAAAAAAAAAAGAAAAATATGTTTACATAGATATAGATGTCTGCAAAAAGTGGGAAGGTACAGAGTTGTGTTGGGAGTATAGTGTGAAAATAACTAGCCTGGATCTCAGTTAGGGTTTTGTTCGTTTAGTATTATTTTGCTGATTAAAAGGCATTAATTGTAAAAACCTGGGTCTCACGGCATCAAATGTAGTCCGATGATACGAATACCACATGCGTTCCGGGTTACATAAGCCGAAACGTTGTAAATATAACAAACAATACGAGAATACTAATCCAAATAATCTGAATAATGCACATTTTTGATGGTTTTACTGTTTTAACTTTCATTATATATATATATATATATATATATATATATATATATATATATTCTTATTTCTTGCATTGTGATAGCCTTCTAATACTCTTTTATATACGTATTACACACAATACTTCAAGCAAACTACTTCCCCTTTATATATATATATATAAGAACAGGAAAATATAATGTATACCTTTGAAGTAGAACATATGAAATAATTGATGCTCGATATACGAGATAGAGCAATTATATAAACAAGTAAAAGATGAGAATAAAGATTGTAAAAATACAATATCTATTACATCATCAGTTTTTCAAAACAAGGTGTTTCAAATAAAAGAAATTTATTTTCCCTTCCTTAAGCTATGGCTTTTCAAAGAATGAAATCTTATCGTCAGAGGAATACAAATAGATAAGTTGGTAAAGGAAATTACCAAAAGTCATAATTTCAAAAGATATAAACATAATATAAAATGAAGGCATATATTAAAAAAATGTCCAATGCAAAGAGAAGAGGTTGAAAATATAGGAGAAAAGTTCACCGTTGAAAGCGTCATGAACATTGGTAGCAGCAGGTTCGAAAAACGGTAAATCGAAAAAACTTGGCAGAAAAATGGTAAAATCCGTTGAATCACACACACACACACACACACACACACACACACACACACACACACACACACACACACACACACACACACACACACATATATATATATATATATAGAGAGAGAGAGAGAGAGAGAGAGAATTAGATAGAGAGAGGGGGATATAAACAAGTAAATGATGAGAATAAGAATTGTACAAAATACAATATCTATTAAGTCTTCAGTTGTTCAAAGCAAGGGATTTTTAAATAAGAGAACTTTTATTATTCCTTCCTTAAACCATGATTTTTCAAATATATCATTCTTTGAAAAGCCATGGTTTAAGGAAGGAATAATAAAATTTTTCTTATTCATAATCCCTGATTTTGAACAACTGATGAATTAATAGATATTGTATTTTGCACAATTTTTATTCTCATCATTTACATGTTTATATTATTGCTCTATTTCGTATATCGAGCATCAGCTCTTCATGATAGAGTTTTCCTTAAAGGTATATATACTATATGTATACTCCTTTTTATTATATATATATATATATATATATATATATATATATATATATATATATATATATATATATATATATATATATATATATATAACTTAGATAAAGAAACATACGAACTATATATAAAGGGTAATGAAAACCTAATTTCCGTCCACTTATTTTCAAAGCACCCAGGGACAGTTATGAAACATATACTAAAATCAATAGAAAAAAGAATGAGTAAAAACTCCTCAAACGAGTAAATTTTTAATGAACATAAATTTATTCACGCAAAGCACTGAAAGACATCAGTTATAAAAGAACTCGAACTAAATATGTTAAACCAGTAGCACCAAGCACTAGATCTAGAACAAGAAATAGGAGAATTATCTGGTTTACACACACATACAATCAAATGGTTAAAACTAACCTTCATTTCACAACCAATAGCATTTTACATACAATTTTTAATAAAAATACCCTCAAATTAAATGGGGCATTGTTAACTCAGAAAAAAAAAAACACAATAATAAAATACTAAGAAGTAATGTAGTGAGGGTGTTAACACCAAGCCTAATCCTAATAATACAATTAAGGCTAAGAATACATGTAATTGTAATAATAAAATAGATTGTCCACTACAACGAAAATGTTAATCATATTCTATTGTCTACATGGCTAAGATTACAACCAAAGAAGATCCAATAGAAAATAAAGTTTACACAGGCATTACTGGAAATATATTCAAAGAACGATTCAACAACCATAAATGCTCCTTTAACAATATTGAATATAACAGCAAAAAAATCGCCCACACAACATTTCTGGCACCCAACCACAAATAATAAAACACCAATAGTTAAGTGGACAATTATTTAAAAAAATGTACATGTAAATCCCTAAACACACTCTTTTATCTCTGTCTAAATGAGAAACTTGAGATTATTAGAGTTAGCACAAACTTAACAAAAAATTGGAAACCTCAATCAACTGTAGGCATAACATGTTTCATTGCATATAACGCTCTAAATTAACATTATCATCAATGGCAATTATCCTCAATCTATGGATCTATAATTTCTTTCCTACTTAATACTTGCACATAGCTAGACTGTATAATTATGTATCTAAATTTAATCTTATATATGTATTCTGATAACTCAGTCAACTTTATTGTACTGTTGCAATCTTTAAATTAATGTACAACCACAACAGTACTTTCCTAAAATAATAATAGTTATTTGTGTAGTTTATATTTCATTATTATCGTTAAGGGTGTTGCAATAATCATAATCTGCTTAAATTGGTTTTATTTATTTTTGTTATTTTATATTAATTTTTTATATTTACCCTTATCTTATCTTATTATACTTTAATTTGCTTTATATTTAATACATATATTATATATTATATATTTATTAATTACTATTTTATTTAAAATTTGTAAACTTTATTTTTTATTCCAATTTTAATTTTGATTTTATCTGTATTCTACTTTGATAATAATAATAATAATAATAATAATAATAATAATAATAATAATTATCGCCTTATTAACCGTTTATTTTATTTTAATATTTTAATATTATCTGTATTATTATTATTATTATTATTATTATTATTACGATGGTTATTGTTATTACTATTATTATTTTTAGTATCACCTTTATTAGCTTGAAATATTAATTTCTTTAATCTTGTAATTCAACTTTTTTTAGAAAATCTAATAGTATTTTATTTACCTCTTTTCTAGGATGTTAGATAGGTGTGGGTTTTGATGAAAGTGTTTCTGTGAAACGAACTAGATTCGAACCCGGCACAGTCCGCGTCGTTAACCATTTAGCCACCATCAATAGTATAATCCGCATATTATAAACAAATGAAAATCTATCCAGTCTTCGCGTATAAATTGTGTATATATTTATGTGCGTAAATATTATGTAGATGTGCATATGACGGGAAGTTAATGTCTCGCTTCTAAGTTGATTTCAACCGACCAAACTAAACCATATTTTTTCTTTCTTTTTCTTTCTTTCTTTTCTCTCCCCCTTCCAACTATAGAGCCTACCCCATAAATCCTAGCATTTCCCAGCGTATAAATCATGAATGCATATGCGTGAATACTAAGTAAATGTGAACGCGAGGAAGGATTGATGTGTTGCTTCTAAGTTGATTTAAATCGACCAAATAAAACTATATATATTTTTTATCTCCCTCTTACCACTTATAAAGTCTGCATCTCCCACCACAATAAGCCTCAAACTTTCCAGCGTATAAATCATGTATATGTGTGTGTGCGTATATATTGGGGTGATGCGTATATGGCGAGGAATTAATGTGTCGATTTCAATTAACCAGAATCATATACTTTCCCCTCTATCAATAAAGTGTCAAAGTTAAAAACAACACCCCTCTCCTTTGCACGATTTCCCACCATAGTCAGGTTTGAGCCATTTCTGAAATCTCAACCTAAAATTATCGTTTGCATTTACAATTTAATAAAAATATTAATCACGTGATTCTTTTGAATTGAGGATCTGTCCTTTTCTTTATAAATAAAACAGATATTTATTTTTTCCCACTTGCATGATGATGTCAGATTAATAAGAGCTCCGACTGAAACGTGTCGACGTGTAGACAGATGTTTGTGCAAATAAAAATATTATATATATATATATGTTTTTGGAAGAACACCATATTTTTTACTGCAAGTATGAAGGGAGACATATTTTATCTTCTATAATAAAAAGTAAAAAAACGCCAACCGACCGGTTTCGCCCTCACTCAACAGAGCTGTATAGAGGGATTTTTAAAAAAGGAACAGAGAAACAAAATTGTATATATTTAAAATAAATAAAATACAATACTAACTTAGAGACTAATTATGCTTACTCCTAATAGACGCTCCCTCTGTTTACAGAGGGAGGGCCGCTTCAAATGAACGTAGATCGTCTCTAAAACTTTCAGGTGTTAAATAAATATTTTTATGAATTGACATCGGCGTCCGTGTGGTTTTGCCAGCGGACGATCCAGACCCTGGGTTCCAAACGGGTGTATAATAGTTTATACACGGTCCATAAACGAAAGTGCAACACTAGATTTCGGAGTTAATTTTAAAGCAAAACGAACACGCAATATCAGATCTATTTAATCACGAATGTAGTCACTGTTCCTCTTTATGACCTCTTTCCATCTATCAACAAACTGTTTAATGCCGCATTCACGAAATTCCTTAGATTTTGAACTAAATAAGAAAACTAACTCATTGTAGACTTCATTTAAAAACCTAAAGAATTTTAATGAACGTGCCATTAAAAAGCTTATCGACAGATAGAAAGAGGTCGTATAGAAGAATGGGGACTACATTTGCGATTAAATAAATCTGATGTGTGCTTTTAACTGTCTAATTGAGCGTTACAAATTTGATTACAGCTGGATACATGATATTAGAACTGTGCTCGGTGCGTCGAAGAGAAAAATGGTTGTGTGTCCTTATTTACTTGCTTTCCTACGAGGGCAGAGTTAGACACAATATCGGTTTTTAATGTGGGGAAATCGAGATCGCCAAAAGGGGCTCTCTGGATTGGGATAAAAATAAAAATTTCCTCAGTCTAGAAGGATCTCCCATTCACTGACCGAGGACAGAAAAGATAAAGTGTAGTATCAGAACAGATACTACACTTTGCTTCTAGCCAAAAATCCGTGGGCGAATCGGACTACAACTAGCTTCCAAATTTTTCGCACCCGCCTTTTTTATTTTTTTGAATCACGTACTCTTGACTTTTTTATAATCGGAGTTGTGTTTTATTGACTTCATCATTCAGTCAGTCCTCGGTCGATGAGATTTCTCATGACATATTATTGTTTCCATAAGGTTAGACACAAGGTCATGTGTGTTTTAAGAAGCCAGCGCACTAGGATAAGCGCACTCTAGACTACAAAAAATGTCTGAGCAGCCCCGTCGGCATTCCCCGATAGAGGCGTATCAGGCAATTAGCAATAAATGAACCCCTTCTCAGAGAATGGTAAAGCCTGGGAGGGTGGATCTCCTAGAACTGAACAGAACCATACCTCAGCCCGACATCAACAAAGCCACTGTCGGATTGATTTTTCATTACATTGTGGGAAGATATCTATACGACACTAACAAACGTAGAAATTAATAGCTTGTATAGGCTACTCTCTTTCTTTCTCCGTTCGTTTAACTTACTATTTCCTTTTCATTTCTTCCATTCTGTATTAAGAAAAATGGAATACAGTCGAATCAATAGTTTCGTGATACGTTCGTTCCCGAAATAAAAAAACATGATTTCACATAAAGGTGCGAATTCTACATTTTCAATCAACGAATATCATTACTGCTCGTTCGAAACGATTCTTTTAACGAGCCGGTGTGAAATACCAATTTCAAATAAAAACACCAAAACTAAACAACTAAAACCCATCAAAAAGAGTAGAGAGAGTTCAATTAGCCAGAGACAAGACAGTGTACACTCACTCACCTGCCCTTCGATGCCAAGTGAAACAAATTAATATTTAACTCACGCAAGCACTGACACATATTTGCACACTGACAAAACAGGGGGAACAAACAACTACCTCATTTACACGCAAACATATATTCATGCACTACTCGCGTGCACGACGTTTGATTTTTGACATTAAAAACTTATTGGTAGTGCAAAAAGGTCAGAGAAAAGAAGGGGGACTGCATTTACGATTAAATACATCTGAGGTGTTATTTTAATTGTTTAATTGGGCCTTAAAATGGACAGAACTTTCGTTACAACTTTTATTGCAACTGGATACATGATATTAGAACTGTACTTGGCGCGTAGGTGATAAACATTTTTGTGTGGCTCTACGTCAGTGAATCGAAGTTCAACTAGCTTAAAAAATGTTCGCATCCACGTGATTTTTTTTTGGCATCACGTGATCCTGACGTTTTAACAACCGAAGTCTTGTTTCATTTACTTCACCAATCTGTCAGTCCTCAATCGATTAATTTTATTATTACATTGTGGGGAGGTATAGATGCAACGCGAACAAACGTAAAATATGACTAGCTTGCATGAGCTACTCTCTTTCTTTCTCCGTTCGTTTAGCTTACTCTTTATCATTTCTTCCTTTTTCTATCAAGGAAAAATAGGATGCAGTCAAATCAATAGCTTCGTGATACGTCTGCTCACGGAATAAAAAAAAGCATGATTTCACATAAAGGTGCGAATTCTACATTTTCAATCAATGATAATGATTCCTGCTCGTTCGAAACGATTCTCTCAACGAGCCGTTATGAAATATCAATTTCTAATAAAAATACCAAAACTTAACACATAAAATCCATCGAAAAGAGTAGAGAGAGTCCGGTTTGCCAGAGACAAGACATTGCGCTCACCCATCTGCCTTTCGAGGCCGGGGAAGGGAGACAAATTAATACTTAACTCACGCACACAGAAGCAGACACATATGTACACACTGAGAAAACAGGGGCGACAAACGACTACTCCACTTACACCCAAACTATATATTCACGCACTACTCGTGCGCACGACTTTCGCTTTTTGATATTAAAAAGCTTATTAATAGATGGAAATATGTCATAGAAAAGAATGGGGCCTACATTTACGATTACATAAATCTGACGTGTTATTTTAATTGTTTTATTAGGCCTTCAAAGTGGACAGAAC
>OY744524.1:64566503-64629003 GCA_963556195.1 Sepiola atlantica
GCGAGGATTTCGAAAACAAACCGATAAAAGATGTGGTAAAGTCAAATATATCAATGGCAAACAAGGATTCGTGTGCTTTGTTTTTATTCAGTAAATACATCCAAGTCACGTTGTGAACGAAATAATCCGACTGACGTTGATTTAAAGATATCAACTGCAAACGTGGTTCGCTAATCGAATTCACACTACAAAGGTACAAAAAGAAAAAAAAGCATCCAACAAAATGTTTTTATTGTCGGACGTACATGTGCGCTAACGAACAAGGATTACTGTGGGTTTGTTTTTCTTCCAGTACAACTGAAAGACATCTTAAAAAAGGTGTTCCAAAGAGGAAGAAAACCTTAAAAAAAGTAAGAATTTTATTGTTCGATTAAAAAATGTATGATGGATTGTGACTCAAATGCGAACTCGGACCATTAACATTACGAACAATACAAGATAAAAGTTTAATAGAATACTTTTTAGTAACTAATAATAGTACACTCACTGCTATTACTTTTTCTTACCCCCCCCCCCAAAAAAAAACATTTTATTTTATTTGTGTCGAGTTCTCCTGAGTATTTTCAATATGGAACAATTAGTCGAAATGACTAAAATGCTGTATATGAGCATGCAGCAACAACATCAATATCAGGAGTTGCAGCAACAAATAATACAACATCAGAAAAGTTTAGAAAAAATTCTAAAACAGATCACCGGTGAAAGAAAATACATTTTTTTTTCTGCCGAAAGAATTGCAAATTCTTTATCTGAATTTGTATACAAGCCTGATTCTGGCGTTACATTTCCAGCATATTTCAGACGATTTGAAATGATATTTACTAAAAGGTGCTTAGATTGGTCGGATGAAGAATGGGTAACTCTGTTATTACAGAAACTGGGAACAAAGGAGAATACCAAATATACAAACTTTATATTGTCCAGAAAACCTGAGGAAGTTTCATTCAATTAAACTAGAAATATACTGTCGAAGATATTCAACGAAAAAAATAGTCTATTCCACACACGGTACAAGTGTCTAAACACCGTGAAAACGGATAACGAGGATTTTTGGCATACGCAAGGAAGTAAACTCTTTTGTTGAGCAATTAAAGATAGATAAAATCCCCAAAGATTTATTCAGATGCCCAATCTTTGTTCAATGAAATCAAAGAAATAAGCTTTAGAATCTTAACAATGGTGGAGCAAGACACGAAAATCACGTTACAAAGAGTGACAGAAGAATGTCAGTGTCTCATTAATGTGAAAAGGGATAATACCCAAATTGAGGAAAAAAGTGTTGCCAAAGTACAACACATAAAAAACAAAAAACTCCTAAATTCAAAAGACAGGAAAATGTGAGACGTGCGGAAATACTAAGCATAATAAATATGTATGTTGGTATAAGAACAAATTTGTGAATCTTGCAGAATTAAGAGTCATAAATGGTCTATTTGCCGCAAAGAAAAATAATTTTGAAAAAGTAAACGTTGTTATCAAAAAAAGAAACCCAGAATAGTGAAAATCGAAAATACGTAGATGTACGTATAAATGATCGTACAATCACTTTTTACTGGATTCTGGCTCAGACATAAGTATTATTGACGAACAAACATGGAGAAGAATTGGAAAACCTAAATTATCTAAATCCAAGAAAATTGCCAGAGGGGTTTCAGTGAAAAAAATTAAAGTTTAAAGGAGAATTAAAGTGCGATATTTCTTTCTGTGGCAAAACTGCAAAAACAAAAGTATATGTGATTAAAGGGAATAATTTATGTCTTTTCCGAATAGACTGGATATTACTGTTCAATTTATTTGAACTCCCAATGAACTAATTTTGCAACGAAATAAACAGTGCAGAATAGAAAAAATATATTAAAAATGAAAAATTCATAAATGAATTGAAAGAAGAATATGCCAGAGTTTACTCGGATCCTTTGGGTTTATGTACAAAGACAAAAGTCAAGTTTGAACTTAAGGAATATGTTACTCCAATTTTTAAACCAAAGAGAAACGCCCCTTTTTCCTCCTTAGACACAATTAACAAGGAACTGGAAAGATTAGAAAAAAATCGGAGTTATATCTAAGGTAGACCATGCGGACTGAACGTCGCCCACCGTCTACGTCAAAAAGAAAAACAAAAGTAAGAGTGTGCGCCCATTTTTGAACGGGGTTAAACGATTGCCTAAAGGATCATAATTATTCACTTACTTCACCAGAAGACATTCTCTCAAAATTAAATGGAGGAAAGATTTTTTTCAAAAATCGATCTATCTGACGTATACTTGTAGGTTAAAGTGAACGAGGAATGCTCAAAATATTTGTGCATAAATACACATACGGGAATTTTCAAAACTAAATAGGCTCTTTTGGCTTAAAGGTCGCCTCAGCTTTGTTCCAGCAGATTATGGACACTATGTTGGCGGGTCTTGAGTTTGCTATCGCCTATTTAGACGATATTCTAGTCAAAAGTAAGAACGTTCACGAACACAAAAAACACATCAGAGCTATGTTCAAACAACTAGAAGAATTTGGTTGCAAATTAAGTTCCGAGAAGTGTCAGTTCTTCATGGAAAGAATTAAATACCTCGGATAAGTGATAGACAGTGAAGGCAAGAAACTGGACCCACAGAGGACGGATGCAATTAAAAATATGCCTGCAACCGACACAGTTGCAAAACTACAATCGTTTCTTGGGTTGGCCCAATATTATGCGATCTACATTCCAAATATTTACGATTTAAGAGCCCCCCCCCCTTAACGAAGGAAAGACAAAAAATGAATATGGTCAAAAGATTGCGAGACGGCTTTCTAGAAAATAAAAAAGTCTACTCTCAGATCTAGCCGTAGCTCATTATGATCCTGTGAAAGAAATCATCCTTGCGACTGATGCTAGTGAATACGGAGTGGGTGTTGTACTGCTACACAAATATGAAGATGGTACTACTAAACTGATCGCGCACGTTTCGAGGACTCTTCTACCGGCTGAAAAAAGTATAGTCAGATCGAGAAATATCCATTATTGATTGTGTCCATGGTAAAACAGACCATAAA
Organism: Sepiola atlantica; assembly: GCA_963556195.1. Taxonomy (NCBI): domain Eukaryota; kingdom Metazoa; phylum Mollusca; class Cephalopoda; order Sepiida; family Sepiolidae; genus Sepiola; species Sepiola atlantica. Next base: position 64,569,537 of record OY744524.1, read on the forward strand.
CCGTTAGTTACAGTATTTGGATCAAAAAAGCCATTCCTACCCACACTGCTAATCGTTTACAGCGATGGGGTGTAACTCTACTGAACTATCATTTTAGGATGGAATACATCACATCTAAAAAACATGAGCATGCGGATGGACTGTCAAGATTAATCCCCAAAAATGAAGAAATTTTAGAAGACACAGTTATAGCAGCACTAAAAAAGAAAAAAAGAAATCTCAGGTCTGTTGTTAAACACTATCAGAGAATTACCTGTATCATTGGAACACATTTTTTTTATTTGTTCCAATGATACAGGTAAAAGATACACGAAAAGATGGTTTTATATTAAAAATAAAAAAAAAACAGACGAGATTGAACGAAAAAAAAGAAAAAGGGAACGTTTCTCAATATGCGACAACACTTTAATGTACGCAGATAGAATTGTATTACCTCAATATCTACGTACAGTTATGCGGAAAGAATTTCATACCGGTCATCATGGCATCACTCATGCGATACTACGTATACTGGCCAGGAATGGACAAGGAAATAGTTTTGTAAAACTATGCCGAAGTTGTCAATTGGCTGCAAGGGCGCCTCTAGTCAAAACGAATCTTTGGCTAAAAACAGATTTGCCGTGGACATGTCTACATATAGACTATGCTGAACCGATTAATGAATATTATTACTTGATCTTGGTGGACTCTTTCTCGAAATGGCCTGAGGTATTCAAGTGCAGACATCCTACATATAGGAACACCATCAGTGCATTAGATGACATTTTCAGTCGTTTAGGGGTCCCTGGACACTGGTCAGCGACAATATACGACGTTCACAGGAAAGGAATTTAAGGATTTTTGTACTTCCTTGGACATTGTACACATTACTACACTAGTATATCATCCTAGATCGAAGGTCAAGCCGAAAAATTTGTTGACACATTTAAGCGTGCCTTACAAAAAATAAATAGATGGACACGTAAGACAAAACTATCCAGACATTTTTAGCAATTTATAGAGTGACTCCTAATGGAAACAACCACTCGAAGTTGTCCCCTGCAGAACTTATGTTCGCAAGGAAAATACGATCGATTTTCGATAGATTGATACCCTATCCGAAGAAAAAAATTGCTAAAAAAGATGTAAACATAATAAGATACTCCCAGGAGATAAAGTATATTTAAAAAATTTTCCAAGGTGGAAAAAGTTATTGGATGGATGGTATAATTCAGAAAATGATTGGTAAAGTGGTATACACCATAAAACGTAAAAGATTTGCGTATAAAAGACACATTAATCAAATTAGACCACGATATGCTGAAAATAATGAAAAAGGCGGGGGAAGAAGAATCAATGAAGATTCTATGTGATGCTTTTGACATGCGTTACCCGATATTGTACACGAACCTATGTATACATCTACTTGACCAGCCTTACGAGCTGAACAAAATTTGTCTTCGCCCGAAACTGGAAAGGATCCAATTCCATTAGTTCGGAATAAAGGAAAGAGCACGCGTGAAAGAAAACCAGTGGAGCGCTTCAGGAAGAAATATTATAAGCAGAAATTTCAAGGGAGATTTTCAGCTTCGGAGGTAGGTTTTGTGATGGGATACCGGACTCCCCTTCAGTCACTAATAAGTGAACTAGTCTGTAGAATATATATATCCACGAACAGTAGTATGTGTATTCGACTATATTCGACGGTATTCGAGTGTATTATGTTAATTCTATTGGATTACCGGTAGTGCTATTGTTTTGTACAAGATATACGTATTAATAAACCATCATCTTTTAAAGACCTTACACTCTGGCTATTTTGTTATAACTGTTGATCAAGTTATATCATTTTCTTAATCGCATATTTATCAAATTAAACAATGCGATAGTAAAAATTATAATGATTTGCTTATACCCTAAATGCAATATCGTATAATTCATTTATTTCATTCTGTATACTTGTAACAGATTTCTTCAATTAGAAAAAAAGAAACTAACATTATAAAGCTCAGGAATTTTGAGATAAACCTTGGTTGAGATGAAAAAAAAAAAAGAAAGTGTTTATTACTTGTAAATCTACAAATTTACTTTCTTTTAATTCTGATAAAACAACTTCCGGGTATACGTTTTTATACGAGAAGAGATTTAATAAATTCAAGTTCGATGGATAATGTACAATTGGAACACATTGTTGGCCCGGAGTTATCTGAGTTATCTTCCTTGGATTTATTATCAGCAACGTTAACGAAAGAGCTCTCCTACACGAAAGTTCGCAATCTCGTTCCACCTACGTGCAGAATTTAGGACGGAATCTTTCTGGCCTGTCGCTCAAAGGCGTCGGACGTGGTCCGATCGGCTGCCTATCTTTGCATGACCCTTACAAACCCTGATACTACATCCGTCAAATACCTTCCCGGTAGCAGTCGCATAGATTCCTAGAACACAAACAGCACAAAGTAACATTTACTTATTCATTTTTCATGGATCTATGCATCCTTCTCTCTCTTTCGTGCTCTCTCTTTCACGCTATCTCCCAGTCCCTAAATACATGTGTTCTTTTTTTTATTGTGTTTGGGACCGTAATGTTTTCCTTCTTTAGTACGTATATCTGCTGTTCTCAACTTTTGTATTATATCATGTACTACCTTTCATGGTTCCAATCCCCCTTTTACATTTATTTTCGGCAAACTGTTTATCTGTGAATAAATGTATGTGTACGTAAATCCTCGTTCTGTCCATTCCTCCCATGACCGAGTCACCTGAAATGGATGTTTTACAACAGCACGAAAAAATAAACGAATTTGAAGAAAGGATCCTTTATTGAGATGTTGCCATGGCCTTCTCTTCTACTAGCGACGGAGGGGGCATTCCGAGCTACGGATATTTGGGCCCTCTTGGCCCTTTAGATTATCGTCGATCTTAAGTCGTCTCTACCCGTGCAGTTCGCTCCGACACTGCCAACCGACTGCCTATTTCTCTCACTCCCTCCTTCTTTGAGCCATGTGACGTCACGTTCGTTTCCGGCTACCAAGTTGAGGTGACATTTAAGTACATACTCGCTGACCCCATAACCCCGATATCCCGTGTACGTGTGAACGCCGCCCTTGAAACCCAAATCACAAGATCTATACTAGCAACGTACCCATTACTATTTAGCAGAACACATGATCTCTAAAAGTGTAAAACCTGTAGCCATAAAATATTAACGTATTTTTCAACATCATCTGCGTGATTGGCATAACGGAATTATGGAATTGGCGATGCCGAGTTCAAATCCTATTGGATCTAGTGTGTTCGAGCACACGCTGATACCGTTGTGAAACGTATGAATCCCCAATTTTCTTTTGGATGTTGTTCTCACAGCGTTTCTTCATCTTCTTTTTCTTCAGGTTCGACAAGATGCACCCGAAGAAAGTCGGAGGTTACATCGGCCGAAATGTTGTGGAAATTACATCCAAGATTAAAATAGTAGTCCGAATAATACAAATAATACGAAGACATATTTGTTGCTTTATTAAAATAATTTTTTCAACTTTGATAAAGTTATTAATCAAACAAATGTTTTTGATTTGAATCTTTCTTCTATATTTTACGGTTGTGTCCACTTTTATATACATTTTTAATGGTGTTTTAATCTAGACACACGTAAAGAAAGTCGGAGATTACATCGGCTGAAATGTGGTGAGCATAACATTTAAGATGAGAATATTAGTCCGAATTATCCAAAAATAATACAAATTATCTATCCTGATATAAAAATAATTTCGTTAGCGTTAGAGTTAATGGGTAGATCATATATTGGAATGTGAACAACTCGGTAGATCACAGATTGAAAGAGCATCTATCGAGTTGTAAGAGTTAATGGGTAGATGACATATTGGAATGTGGACAACTCGGTAGATCACAGATTGAAAGAGCATCTATCGAGTTGTAAGAGTTAGGGTTAATGGGTAGATGACATATTGGAATGTGGACAACTCGGTAGATCACAGATTGAAAGAGCATCTATCGAGTTGTAAGAGTTAGGGTTAATGGGTAGATCACATATTGGAATGTGGACAACTCGGTAGATCACATATTGGAAGAGCATCTATCGAGTTGTAAGAGTTAGGGTTAATGGGTAGATCACATATTGGAATGTGGACAACTCGGTAGATCACAGATTGGAAGAGCATCTATCGAGTTGTAAGAGTTAGGGTTAATGGGTAGATCACATATTGGAATGTGAACAACTCGGTAGATCACAGATTGGAAGAGCATCTATCGAGTTGTAAGAGTTAGGGTTAATGAGTAGATAACATATTGGAATGTGAACAACTCGGTAGATCACAGATTGGAAGAGCACTCAAAGAAATAAGTCAAATAATGCTAAATAATACAAGTTATATATCCTCATATAAACAATTTCCGAAACATTGTATAACTAGGCACTAAACAAAGTAAAAGTAAATACTTACCGTGCATTTGTTTGGTTTCTCTCCGGAGTGTACTCTCATATGTATCAAGAGTTTGTACCTGGCGTTGAAAGGTTTTAGGCGCCGCATACAACCTTGCCAAAAACAGGTGAAGTCGTCAGCCTTTCGCTGATCGATGTGCACTTTTTCGATATGACGCACCAGCTCGTCTTGCTCGTCAAAGAGAAGGTTACAGTCTATCCACTTGCAAAGCTGCCTCTTCTCTCCGTCTTCAAACGGTTCGGTTTTCACCGAGGCTGGCGACTGGAGGCATGACGCCCCGTATGGAAGTCCCGAGTTTTGTTTCCGTTTTTGCTCTTCCAGAGCCTGCGCGTAAGATGGCGGCGGGCGGATGCGAAGACCTGTGTTGTTAGTTGGATTGTTTTGGCCTACAACAATAGAGCCTTGAGCACCGCTTACTAAAGCGTTACCGTTGTTAATATTATTATTATTATTATTCTTATTATTATTATTGCCGTTAATATTATTATTGGTTGTGTTTGCAACTGTGTTGTTGTTGGTGTTGTTGGCACTGAGACAACTTGAAGAATTAAGGGTTGGATTAGTATTATTATTATTATTGTTGTTATTATTATTGTTATCATTATTGTTGTTGTTATTGACTGCTGCAATGGAAGATGCGGTAGGGTCGCCGTCAGGAAAGGCGAGAGTCGACTGTTCTTGCTCCAAGAAGGCCAGTTGCTGACTGTTGTACATTTGTTCGACGAAGTGGACCTTGTCATGAGGGATGACTAGCTGGTTTCTCATGAACGGGTCCTTGCTGTCAATTGATGGCAAAAGGTAACTCTCCAGATTGTTTGCACCTGCGTGGAAGTCGATTATCTCGCGTTTCATATTTGATATCGTTCCCTGGGACATGTAGCTGAAGTTCCGGCTTCCCGAGGAGCCGGATCCAGAGTTCGGCGTGCCGCAGCTCCGAGCCGACAAGTGCCCGATGTACTGCGGCGAGAAGCTGGCCGAAGAGATCCGCGAGCCGCTGAGCGAGCTTGGCGATACCCTAATCAAGGCGGTCAGCTCGACACCGTCAATGCACAGCGGTGAAGTCGTTTTGCCGGAAAGGCGGGAACTCATATTGGCCGAATGGCGGGGACTATTGCTAAACGAGAACGGCGTCGGTGGATTTTCATGCAGACAACATGAAGACAGTGACTTTGAGGCGTCATAGTGCAAAGGATGACCGTCATTGCCAGACAAGACGTTGGTGTCGGGTAGAGCATTCCCGCCAGGTAAGGAATTCGATAACCTTTTATTTCCATCGAGTCGACAAGGGGAAGGCTCTAGAAATGAATGCTTGTCGGTTGGGGTAGTGTTTGGGAGAATATTGTGCAGCGATGAACCATTCGATTGGTCCATTGAGCCAAAACACATCGCAGACGAACGAGGAGGAAAGTTTTCTCTGGGACTAGCGTGAATACTCGAAATTTCACTTGGTGTAGGAGTGTGGCTCTGCAGAATATTATTCCCAGGAAGGTAATGGCAGGAACTCGCATTGTTAGTGTTTTTATTTAGAGGTTCCAAGCGGACTGTGTTAAATCCAGAGTTTTGATTATTTTGTCTTACATTTAAACCGATACACTGAGGCCCATAAGATCCTTGGTGGCTTCCATCTGAAAAAAATCCAAAACAAAACAAAACATTTAAAATAAGTTAATTTATTTAATTAAGTGTTTATCATTTTTTTTGGTAGCTGTATTTGGACATTACACGACGAACCTACTACGAAAAGCCTCCCTGTAGTTCTCAGAGATCATTATTTATTTGTCTCTCCCCACGAGGACAGAATTAGGCACAAGATCGGGTTTTAATGCAGAGAAAATCCAGCTTCATCAAAAGAGGCACTCTGGATTGGGGAAAATGCCTCAGTTTAGAGGATTTCTCCTTCGCTGACCTAGAACAGACAACTTAAAGTGTAGTATCTAAACAAAAGGACCCAGAACCGTGTGCGCCATGTTCAGGCAGTGAACACGTACTCATACCCGATTCCCTTTCGTACGCACAAGCAAGCACCTTGAACCCACCTTTTTTCTATCACATCTAATTTTAACTATAAGCTGATGCTTGAAAATAAAATAAAATCCTGACGATAAAAAGATTCAACCTCGGGCAATCTCCCCAGACGCGTCGTCCACACCACAATTCTAGCTAGGACCAGGAGCGCGAGACTCACTATTCATTTCTCCCAAACCACAGTTTGCAGATGCAACATTTTGATCATAGGCTAGGCAGTAGTTTATTGTCTTATATTATTTATACTGTTATATTATACTAATTCTATTGGTAAGTACTTAAATGATGAAATGGAACCACATGTTGGTTAACATGATGAATCGAATGGCTAATTTGCATGTTGATTAAAGAAATGCTTTTAATAAATAATAGCCCAGTTAGATTTCTAATTGCTTTCATTTTTAAAAAATGTGACCACGTTTTTCTGTAAGAAGCTTTGTCCGTCAGTCAGCTCGCCATGTTTTAAATTGATTTTTCTTTGCTAAACATGTTTTATATGTTTTACTGTTTTTTATTAGAATGGTCAGGCTGTTTGTAGAAAAACCCCGCCACTAATGGAAACATAGGGTTTCCAAAAAAGAAACATAGTCCCGTCAGCCATGCGTAGTGCGTGCACACGCTCTTGATATACTTTTGTGAGTCCTGTCTAAACATCCATCGGGTTAGGGTAGGGTTACGGCAAGTCTGTACAAAATGCAGAATAAACGTCACTGTGGTACACATCGCTGAATTGTATCTTGCTATCTATGTGAGTGAATGGATGTGGACTGAATGGACACATCTGAATGTATTACGCAATTCCGTGCAAAACGTGCAGACTGAATGGACGCATCTGAATGTGGGACGCAATTTCGCGCAAAACGTGCAGACTGAATGGACGCATCTGAATGTGGGACGCAATTCCGTGCAAAACGCGCAGACTGAATGGACGTGTCTGAATGTGGGACGCAATTCTTATAAGAAAATGATAAAAGGAAGAGAGAAAGAACTGTAATTTGTTTCCTTCAAACTTTATCATTTAGTTAAATTAAATAATTATTTATCAACGGAAGTCGGATTCATTCCGTAGTTGAGAAGAGCTATCGTCCAAGTTGTTATATTCTTCTATCCCCCCCCCCCATCCACTGCTTCAAATAAGCTAAATGTAATTTATCTACGAATCTAAACGCATCGTCTGCCTATTTAGGAAAAATATCTATTTTTTGTCCGTAACTTTGACATTACTTAATTATTAGCTGTACCTACCCGACGTAGCCCGGGAGTAAATAAGATTGACTGACTTATTTACGAAGAAACGGAAATTTTGGTGATTTTAAGTTCGAAATCAAATCGTTTAAATTTAACGAACTAATGTTGGCCTCTTCTAATTTCAGGAACAATAAGATCACAGACAAAAAACAGGTAAGTAACCTCTCTAATTCCAGGTACGGCACGAACACAGACCAAACACAAGAAATCAGGAATGAACAGAATAACAAACCCAAAAGCCATAGAAAGAAATGGACAACAAAAGAGAATAGACTGCTACCACAAAAGCAAACACAAAGAAGGAGGCTTCGGGAGCGAATTAAAAATCTATGGGATATGTATATTGACTATTCTGCAACTGAACAAAGGATTGTGGACCAAGCAAGGCAAATCCTCAAGAGAAGGTGATTTTCGGAGCCGGAACTAATGGAAATCAAACAAAACATAGATGGTGTAACAGACCCAGAAACACCCCGAGTGAAAATTCACAGACAGAAGACTGGAAAAACATTAACATTGTGTTAACTAACTGTGCCAAAAAATAAAAGTATGATAATACATTTTTTTTACTCTAATTCAATTTCCAACCGAATTTCGTGCAACCCATTTTCTCTCTGCCTTTCTCTTTCCAATCTAAATCGTTTCTCCTTGCTTCCCAGCTGTCCCCTTCATTTATATCAGCTGATCTCCACATATGCAAATCAGAGACCACCATAAAACATGCACCTATGAAGAGAAGCTCTTTTTAAATCTGCAGACATGATATGCGAAGCACCTCATTCTTTTTCCTGCCGGTGAGTGTTCCTCTTTATTGGTACACACTGAAACCGAGGATGACGAAACCACATAACTCACTAAGGAAGAAGCAAGAGAAGTTGAACACATCAAACGATTTATGTACAAGGACAAAACAAAACTACAATTTCTAAGGAACGAAGAGTGGAAGAAATTAAAATTAGAAACAGAAAAGGTAAACAGACTCCTCCCATACATCTTAATAGATACTATCACAAACCTAAACAATTTAATATATGCAAGGGCAAAATCACTAAACATGAAACTAAACATAGAAACAAAAACTGGCCAAAAGAATGGATCGACAATGTCTGGATGTGAAATCAGATTGGAAAACCAGATCACCAAACATCGGAAAGAAGCTAAAACCGTAAATAGGATGAAAGAGAACAGGAAACGATAGAAGAGAGGAAATCTGACTCATAAGGATAGACTAAATAAGAAACATGAAGAACTAAAACAAAAGATAGCAGCAAAAGAAGGAAGACTGAGATGATACAGATACAAATCGGAGCAGTACAAACAAAACAAGACCCTTGTAAACAATGAAAGATAGTTTTATCAAAACGTAAACGGAGGAATAACAAGAACGGCACAACCGGACATAACAGAAACAAAATACTTCTGGAGCCAGATATGGGGACTGCCCCAAGAGCACAACAGAGATGACAAATGTCTGAAAAACATGAAAAAAGAACTTCAGGAAATTGAAGAAGGAACAGAAACATAAATTAATGAAGAAATTCTCAAGACAACCCTAAAGAAAATAGCAAACTGGAAAGCCTCAGGCCACGATGGAATACATGCATACTGGTTTAAAAAAGTCACGACCCTACATGAAAGATTAACGCAAAACTGATAGGATGTATCCGTAAAACAGATTTACCCGAATGGATGACCAAAAGAAGAACTACCTTAATATAAAAAGACGCTGAAAAAGGAACGACTCAAAGCAACTACAGACTAATAACCTGTCTACCAACTATGTGAAAAGTCATAACGGCACAACTGAGAGAACACATCTACTACTCCTTTAGCAATCGTGGACTACTGCCAGAGAAACAAAAATGATGCTTGAAAGAAAATAGAGGGACGCACAACCTGTTATACAGAGATCAAAAGATCCTGAAAGAGGTAAACAGCAGGAAAAAGAACATAGTCATGGCATAGATTGACTACAAGAAAACCTACGACAGAATCCCTCACGCATAGATAATTGAATGCTTAAGAATGTACATGATATCCGGCAAGATTATCAATATTATCAAAGTAGCAATGGGTACATGGAAACCAGAACTAACAGCTAGAGAACAACACCCGACTGAGATCAAAATATAGAGAGGTATTTTCCAAGGAGACTCTCTATCACAACTACTGTTTATCATAGCCATTATGCCACTCAACTACATCCTTAAGAAATATGATGCCGGATACAAATTTACAGACACAACACAAAGAATAAACCACCTCATGTACATGGACGACCTGAATCTATCTGCAAAACGCAAAAAGGAACCGGAAAAGCTGATAAATACGAACAGAATATTCAGCCTGGACATTCAAATGGAATTTGGAATAAAAAAGTGTGCACTGCTAGAGATGAAAAGCGAGAAACTGGAGTTATTGGAGGCCATGAAACTGGCCAATCAAGAGGAGATAAGGGCGTTGGTGAACATGATACCTACAAGTATTTGGGAGTTCTAGAAGCAGACACCATCAAATCTACAGAAATAAAAGAGAAAATTGAAAAATAATATGAGAAGAACAATAAACTCTTAGAAACAAAACTATATAGTAAAAATATAGTTAAAAGAATAAACACTTTGGCAGTATCACTAATAAGATACCCTGGACCATTCATAGACTGGACCAAAGAGGAACTTAGACATTTAGACCAGAAGACGGGAAAACTAATGACCATGCATAATGCACTACACCCGAAAAATGATACTGGCCGACTCTACGTTAAAAAGGAATGAAGGAGGAAGAGGACTGATAAGTATGGAATATAGTGTGGAAGACATAAAAAAGACTTGGAAAAATACATAACTCGGAACAACGAAAGACCGATCACCGCAGCAAGAGACACTGTCAAAATAAACACTACAGGAAACAGCGAAACCAGACACAAAAAGACAAGAAAAGAAAAGTGGGAAGAGAAACTGCTACATGGACGATTCATAAGAATGACAAGAGAAGAGAATTACAGAAACACCTGGACATGGCTAAGCAAAGGACACCTGAACAGAGAAACGGAATCACTACTGACAGCTTGCACAAAACAATGCGATTAGAACTAGTTAAAACGTAGTTACATTAAAGCTGAAATAGATAAAACCTAGGAAAACAATAAATGTAGACTCTGAACAAAGAGACGAAATATTAAACCACATAATTAGTGAATGCAGTAAACTAGCCCCAAAAGAATACAAGAACAGACACGACTGTATGGGGAAAGCAGTACAGTGGGAACTATGCAAACGACTGCATTTTGAACATGCAGACAAATGGTACAGACACAAACCGGAGACAGTACAGGGAAACGAAAACCACAAAATCCTCTGGGACATGGAGGTTTAAACGGATAAACTCATTCAAGCAAATAGACCGGACGTCATAATAGTTAACAAGAAGGAAAAAAACTTCCAAATTGTAGATTTTGCCGCCTCAGCAGCACAGGAATAAGCTATCCGCACTAGGTCCATCAAACATTACATTGACAAAACTGCAGAATCACCGATATGCCGATTGTGTAATGAACAGGAAGCAACCTTAACGCATATTGTATCTGAATGCTCAAAGCTTGCACAACACTAGTATAAAAAATGGAGACACGACAAAGTCGCCCAGGTACTACACTGGAATATATGCAAACTTTATGAATTGGACCACAATGAGAAGTGGTATGAACATAAGCCAGAAGTGCGACAGGAAAACAACAATGTCAAACTTCTTTGGGACACGCGCATACAGACTGATAAGGTTCTTGAACATTCAAAACCCGACTTAATCTTTCTAAACAAATACAAGAGAACTTGCGTAATCATTGATATAGCCCGCCCCTTCGATACCAGAGTACAGGAGAAAGAACACGAAAAAAAATATCAAGATCTAAAATGGGAATTAGTTAGACTATGGAAATGTAAAGAAGTAAAGGTAATTCCCGTTGTTATTGGATCGCTTGGAACCATAACGAAAAGCCACCATAAATGGCTTAAACATATTGACGAGACAATTTCTTTTCCAATTCTGCAAAAGGCTTGCCTTTTAGGAACAGCGAAAGTGTTGAGGTATAGCTTGAGCGTCTAAGGTCAAGGGAATTGACTTCATGTTCAAAAAAAGGAAACTCCTACTAAAAACATCCAAAAGTTGAGACTACTTTAAAAAAAAAAAAAAAAAAAAAAAAAAAAAAAAATAATAATAATAATAATAATAATAATAATAAAAAACTTTGATTGTTGAATAATAATAATTTAATTGTGGAAGACACAAAAAAGAGCTGGAGAAATACATAACTCAAAACACGGAAAGGCTAATCACCGCAGCAAGAGATACCGTCCTAATGGACAACGTGAGAAGCACCGAAACCAGAAACAAATAGACAAGATAAGAAAAGTGGGAAGAAAAACAGCTACATGGACGCTTCATAAGACTGACAAGAGAAGAAACCAACGAAAATAGCTGGGCATGGCTAAGAAAAGGACACTTGAACAGAGAAATGGAATATTTACTGACGGTTGCATAGAACAATGCGATTAAGACAAACTACATTAAAGCTAAAATAGATAAAACCTAGGAAAACAGTAAATGCAGACTGTGGACAAAGAGACGAAACAATAAATCATATTATAAATTAATGCAGGAAACTAGCACAAAAAGAATATAAGAACAGACATGACTGCGTGGGGAAAGCAGCACACTGACAACTGTGCAAACGGTTGAATTTCGAATACACAGACAAATGGTACGAAAATAAACCAGAAACGGTACTGGAAAACAAAAAATACAAAATCCTTTGTGATATGGATGTACAAACAAACTCATACAAGCAAGGAGACCGGATGTAATAATAATCGCCAAGAAGGAAAAATCTTGCAAAATCGTAGACATCGCCGTTCCAGCAGTCCACAGAGTGAATATCAAAGAGACGAAAAAGCAAAGCAAATACACGGAACTTGCCAGAGTACTGAAAGCAATATGGAGCATGAAGAAAGTCAATATAATACCAATAATCGTAGGAGCACTAGGAACAGTTCCCCCAGAAACAGGGGAAATACTGGGAGAAATTGGAATCAAAAAGATCACTGAGACCATACAAAGGACAGCAATGATCAAAACAGCTGCAATCTTAAGGAAAATCTTCGAATGCGGAAACCAACACGCAAAAGCTACGAATGGTAACCAGTCACATGGAAGTTCAAGAAGAAAACAAAACCACAGGAAGTACACCACCGCATGAACAAAAGAACATACACTGCAAGAAACATCATAATCTCCCCCCCCCCCCAAAAAAAAGATTGTGCCGGCCTAGGCTGACACCACACAAAATTGTGGTAGGGGTCAAGGAGGATGAGAAGACCGAGGAACGACTGCATAAACCAGACCTCCACTGGAAAAGTGCCTAAAGTTCTGGGACTTTGGGGAGGCTTATTGAAACCCAAATTCCAGAGAAGACCAATGTTCGTTACCAGCGAGAAATCAATGGTAAGCGCCTGTTGCGATACCGCATGGTAATTTGCGGTGGTTATCGAAAAGAGGTAGAGAGTACTGGAATTCTGGAGAGGCTTTTGTCACTCAGACTCCAGAGTACACCGGTTGTTATCGGTGAGCAATCACTGACGATGCCCTGTGTGTTAACTCCTAGTGAGTACAAATAATAATAATAATAATAATAATAATAATAATAATAATTATAATAATAATAATTATAATGTATAATTAATGTGGAGGCAAGAAACACATACACATGCACATACAGACACACTTGAAGTCGCATAATTAAATTAATATATATATTTATTCATAGAGAATTCAAGAGAGAGAACTAAATATAATTGTACACGCTAACTTCCTATTAATCTGTTTTGGTGAGTGAGGGAAAATGTCTTCACTCTAATAATTTTCTTAGCGGGAATAAGTACTTTTAGAAAAAAACCCTGAAGCACTATATTCGTGCCAATAACGTAGTGAAAACCCACAGAGTTCAGAAAACAAATTCAAATTTCTTCTTGAATATTCAGTAAACCAAAAAATGGCCGCCTATTGCCGAAGAAATTGTTTTTTATACGACGGATTTTTGCGTGGTGAACTAATTTGACTCGTCACTATTACGAAAATAAAAAAAACTAATCGATAAAAAATAGCAGTCTCTTTGGGAGTTAACCGCTTCAAGATAACCAAAGTTTTTCTTTTTGTGTTTTATTTTCAGCTTTACTTGATCCGTAAGCAATTGTTTGGGAAGTCTATTTTAAGATGACATTCATGGATCGAGTGCTACGCACGTCCGTATTAATCTGCGTTGGAGTTAAATAATTGTGCCCGGTCAAGTTAGTATCATGCATTATTCTATTTTTTATTTTTTTGCTATTGCAGTTTAACAATAAAGGATCAGACCTTTTTTTCTCTATTCAGACAGTCAGCAAAGCATTAAGCCCAAGTACTCCCCCCCCCCACTTTCGAACCGTAAATGAACTGCCACGTGCTAAGACGAGGAACAAGAAAGGAAAGAAAACGACGACGAAGAAGAAGAGAGGAAAAAGGAAGGGAAAGGTGGGTGGGGGTAGACGAAGGCGATAACGAAGAATGAGGAGGAGAAGAAGAAGAAGAAGAAGGAGGAGAAAGAGAAGAAGAAGCAGAGAAAGAAGAAGAAAGGGGAAAGAAGGAGATACACCAGAAGGAAGAGGAGGAAAAAAGTAGAATAAAAAGAAGAGGAAGGAAAAGAAGTAGGAGAAGATGAAGAGGGAGAAGAAGAAGTAGAAGAGGAAGAAGAAGAAACAAAAAAGGAGGATTATAAGACTAAGACGAAGAAGGGGAGGATGAGGAGAAGAAGAAGACGAAGAAGAGGAAGAAGAGTAAGAAAAACAGAAAAAGAAGAAAAAAAGAAGGAGGGTGAGGAGGAGAATTTTCTGCTCTGTTCCAAGTGTCAACAAATTTACGATTACATCTGCCCTCAATTAGCACAGGCAGCGGTCAACGGCTTCTACATTATTAGAACTTGTTGACGGAGTTAAGCTTTTGGGCTGCATCTGAATCATCATGGTGATGAAGTGGATGAAGTGGATGATAATGATGATGATGATGATGATGATGATGATGATGATTACGACCATGAAGTAGGTAATGATGATGATGATGTAGATACTGATGATTATCATGAAGTGGGCGATGAGAAAAATAAGAATGAAGTGGGATATGACGCTGATGATAGATTAAATGATGATGTTGATGATGAGATTGTCGATGATGAAGATGAGAGTAAAGTGGGTAATGGCGTTGATGCTGCAGATGAAGGTGGTGGTCATGAAATGAGGGGTGATTTTGATGATGTCTCAGATTTTTATCATTTCAGCCAGTGCTCGACAATTAAGATTATTTATCTTAAAGGGGGCCATTACTTTATATATAAACAAAAACAGACATTTGAAGTAAGAATTTTCTTTTTTAAATTCATTATAGGACACACACCTAAAAAGATAGATGTGTGTATGCGGAGGGGCCTACTTGATTATTTGGGTGTGTGGTGGTGATAGTAGTAGTGGATGGTTTAATATAGGAGTTAAGTAATGATGAAATGGAAAGGGGAAGTGAAATGGTGAAATTGGAATATAATTAGTGTAGGTATGAGAGTTGGTCAGTGGGCGAGAGGGTAGATTATTATAGAATGAACGGTGAATGGAGCTCGTGGCGTTGATTGAGTGAGGGGTTTAATCTGGAGATGAGGATCGATTCCGTGATTCTTAGGTCCCCAATGTTTCTGATTGAGGCAAGGATAGAGACGTGAATGTCACGTTGAGTAGTGTGGCATAGGGTTGTGTGCTTATGGAAAGAGGATATACGGGCGTTCATATGCTCTTTGATTCGTAGGTGTAGCTGTCTTGTTGTGTTTCTTATGTAGAATTGTTGATGGGAAATAAAAATATCTTGAATTTATTATTTATCAACAAAAAACGTATTTTGAAATGGGCAGAAACAATTGCATGAATAAAGATGTTTTTCATTAAACAAATTCGTATCATTTATTAAATTATTATATAAGTAACACTGATGAGTTGTAATTACAACGAAAACAGATGTCTGTGGATGACCTATATGTTATATATGTATAAGCTCAGTACTATTTGCTCGAACTCTGGTAGAGTGTAGAAAGTAAACAAAAGAAAAATGCTTAAAGGCGGGTTGGCACAGAGGATATTCGACTACAATATTCGTGGTTACGGTTTCGATTCTCGGCGTTGATATGCTGGCTGTGTCCAAGCCAGATTCATGAGCCGTAATAACGACGGCACACCTGTATGTGGATCACACCCCCCACACACACCTCTTTATGAAGTTAGCTATGTTTACATGTTTATATATTTTCACAGGATTCACTCCTAAACTAATTAACCAATCATTATGAGTTTTGGAACACAGCTAGGCGTAACGAGTTCAAATGTAGGCTATATTTATTTTAATTTAGTTTTATGTAAAGGGAGTAAAGACAGGGTGAGAGCCCTTCTCAAAAATTCTCTAAGAATTCTCTAATAATTTGTGACATTTTAAAAATAGGTATTAGACATCTAATAATAAATATCCCTCAAATTTTATTTTCTCTGGAGTATTTCAAATGGGCACAACCTCCCATTTAAAAATTCAATATTTCAGATTTACATTAAATTTGATCCATAGTCAATGGAGTAATATAACATGGCTTTGAAGTTTCTTCGTAAAACCCCTTAAGTTTAAGCCTTAAATTTTAGACATTTTTTAGAATCAAAATCATGTAATGGATTTTGAACATTAGAATAAGAATTCTATACATAAGGTTTAGTATAATTATATTTGGATTTTAATCTTTGTAAGGGGACTTGACATAAAAGTGGTGCGAAACTTTTCTCAATTAATTTTACTTGTCATGGGACGGGTATGCTGCCAGTATATATATATATATATATATATATATATATATATATATATATATATATATATATATATATATGTATTTTTATGTAATTATTTTTATTGGTGATTGTAGTGTTCGTTGTTATTTTGCTTACTATTATTTCGATTGTCTCACTTTCCTAAGTGATTAAGATCCAGAAAATTGACGTATTTTTCGTTAATATATATTTTATTTATTTATTATACGTACATAAAAGTAATCCATGGACACGTGTTTCTGGCTCACAGCCATCATCAGCATGGCTAACTTAGACAGAGATCGAACCTTCGATATTGATGTCTATAGTCCAGCGTTCTACCACTGGACCAAGACACTGTCTAGAAATATGTACGATTTTTATCACCTAAATATTTAATGTATTTTTATGTAATTATTTTTATTGGTGATTGTAGTGTTCGTTGTAATTTTGCTTACTATTATTTCGATTGTCTCACTTTCCTAAGTGATTAAGATGCAGAAAATTGCATTATTAGTCGCCCTATTTCTAGACAGAGCGTCTTGGTCCAGTGGTAGAACGCTGGACTATAGACATCAATATCGAAGGTTCGATCTCTAAGTTAGCCATGCTGATGACGGTTGTGAGCCAAGTTGTTGGTGATTGAATGAATAAAACGGTGTTGTTTTTTTAAATAGTTTTTATTATCATTATTCAATATTTCAAACGTCCTGCATTCTTCATCGGTGATGACTAGAGTGATAAAAAACGGAAATGGCCATTTATGTTTTCTTCCAGTCTAGTTATATTCGGCGAAGAACACAGGGCGTTTGAAATATTTCCGTTGTTTTAATAATAATTAAAAAAACAAACTATATAAACAAAACAATGACGTCCCACTTAACAAAATATTTCTCTAGAAACATACGTAGAATATCAAACTAATCTCTCTCTCTCTCTCTCTCTTATATATATATATATATATATATATATATATATATATATATATATATATATATATATATATATATATATATATGTGTGTGTGTTTAACAAAGTTATTAGGCTACCTCCCAAATGTGACAGCTGCACTAAATTAACACGATGTGTAATTATAAAAATAATTTTCTTTGTTTCTCTAGTAATAAATACATCACATAGAAGCTCATTAACTTAAATTATATTTTTAATAACTATTTTTTTAATGAATTTTCAAATTTACTTTTTTACTCCCCTACTTTCCCTGAAAACATAGTCAAGCACATTGTCAAATTATAATTATTTATTTGGATTCCTGATTAGAAACATAGTTTTAATGGTTTAATGTTCAGCTTGATTAATTTCAGATTTCTCAGAGAAGCTAAGGTAGCCGGCTCAAATTTGGGTATAAAATGATGAATTTAGTCTGAAATTACTCATTGTTGTTCAAAATGGTAATCGGCTGTGTGTTCACTGACAACGAAAGAAGCCACATTAAAACACCCAAGCTCCTCTCCTTTCATCACCAACGCTCGGATCCCCGTTTTGCCCCAATCAAAATTAATGGCTCTCCCCTGGAAGAAACACGGTTTGGATAAGCTCTTATAACTGACGTTGATTCCAGATGTAAATTAGAAGACGTATACCCAGTCTGTTGCTAAGGTCGCTGAAAAAATGGTTGGATCATTCTACTGCTCCAGAAAGTATTTGACTCCAGATGCAATCCCTACCTATATAAGAATCAGATACGTACACGGATGGAATATTGCTGCCACATCTCGGGAGGCGCCGCATTGAGCATGCTTTATTGCATTGACAGACTACAAAACCGACTTCGAAATTTAGTAGGGAATGATCTCTTCTCTTCCTTACAATCCTTTTCGCACAGAAGACGTTACTAGTCTTTCTCTACTCTATCTTCATTTCCATGGAAGGTGCTTGACTGATCCCTAGTGTTTGGTTCATCCCCGTAAGACATTCATAGCAAGAACTCGTCTTGTCACCACAACGAAAAAAGATTTCCATGGACAGAGGTTCGTTGTAAGAGCTTCCCACCTGAAGAACACGTTATCGCAGGACTGCTACCCTGTTTAATATAACTTGGTCATCAGTAAATCCAATGTCAACAAATTCCTGTCATGAACCGCTCCAAAAAAAAAAAAAAAAAAAACGCAGTTCATTCCATTGATCAATATTGGTACTCCCATAGTCTTCCTCATCTTTTAGTTGGCATTAATTCGCGTCTCATTAACTCTTATCTTCGAGTGGCTCTTGGTCTTCATAAGATGCGACCTAAGACTCCTAAAACTCATCGATTCTCGACGGTTCGTGATACAAATAGGGGAAACAAAGTGTTATCACAGTGTGGTCAAGTATGTTTTGGAGTCAATTTCAGAAACTGGTTTTACAAAATGCGGCAAGGAAGAGACAGGAAACGAACTTTAATTTAAGCATATGTCAGCCAGCTCAATATTGTAAGTACTTGGGACAGAAGTAAGACTATTAAAATACTGGAAACGTTACTAATTCCAGATTCTGTAAATTTCTTCAGATTAGAATAATTTAGAAGCAAACACAGTCTTTAAATAAAGTGATGGGACGAGGGTGAAAAACATGTGTGATCTGTACAATTTTTTACTAGAAACAGATACAAATAAGAAAATAAAATTCAAATTTCGCGTCAAAACGCACTGATAGTGTTATCATAAACAATAGAACGAAATCTTACACCCGCAGACTTTGTTGACAGTCTAACATCAGCGCTGCTGCTTCAACGTCTCACGGCTCTCACACAAAATAAACACATACATTAATTTACCATTAATGTCATACACATCACCGCCGTTGCCGTCACTCTCTTTTTTATGCACGCACGGAAAACTAATGTGCGTACATTGACTGTACATATAAGTGCAGAACCTAACAAAGACCAATACTGATTTTTAAACATAGATGAATGCTTCTAAAAAATCTCCAGAATGATCATAAGCAGATGACTGGCGGGAGAGGGCTTAAAGTGAAGTATAGCTACTAAGAAACCATTATAGAGTCCTGCAAACACACAGAAACGCTCAAGATTTGCAAGGGAGAATGAAGATCTAACTGTAAGAAAGTACTTTGGACGGATAAGTCCAAGTATGAAGTCTTCGTTCTTATAATTTTTCAAATAGTCCAATTTTAGCGTGGGTGTTCTAATCGTTATAATTCTTACAATCTTGATAAATTTTGAACAATTAAGTTTGATTTTATTCTTTGAATGATAACATTACTTGAGTTTTAAAACTCCGGCAATAAAAAACGCTTATTTATATTGTGACGTTTTGGCTGCTTTATAGACTGCACTTTCTGTGCTTTGTACACCTAAACGTTAAAACTCCGGCAATACAAAACGCTCAGTTATATTGTGACGTTTTGACTGCTTCATAGACTGCACTTTCTGTGCTTCGCACACCTAAATGTTAAACATAGTGATCGTTTTTTACAAATTAGACGTACCCCTGACCTGTTGGGTCACAACCTCTACCAGTATTTATTCTATTTTGATTTCATTCGTAAAATTATAAACTGTGAGATATCTGTTAAGACATTCTTCTTGAATAAATAAAATATTGTTATTCCATTCGTTAGTTTAGGAAATTACCCTATACACACACGCACGCACACACACATACACACACACATATATATATATATATATATATATATATATATATATATGTGTGTGTGTGTGTGTGTGTGTGTGCAGGGTAATTTCATAAACTAATGAATGGATCATTATAAATTATAGAATATATATTCTAAAAAATACGGTGAGTAACATGGCCACATTTTTTTTAAAAGAAAGTTTACCATTTTAGGGGAGCGCCCATCCAAACTCTCACGCGCCCTAAAAAACTGAAAAAATTAGCTAGATACAAAAAAAAGAATTGCTCTACATCAAATTTTGATTTATATTAAGTAATACATGGTTAAAAGGATTGGTGCGCGCATGAGCGTCAATAATGTGTATATGCTTCATAAAATACTAAACTAGTGAACTTATCAGTATGAATTATGAAATATGTATTCGAGGCAACAGGATATGTAACATGGGCGGGCACATTATTATTTTTAAAACTATACCATTTAGCAGTGTGCCGCCGAAACCATACCACACCCCCAAAGAAAAAAAAAAGAACAAACATTAACATTTAAAACTAATGTTATATTTAGTGCTTATACCCGTCCTGGGACAGGTATTCTACAAGTTAAATATAATAATAGATAATAAAAGAAAAGCCATTTTTAAAGCAGGGAGTTTTCTTAATGTCTAGACTTGATGGATATTTTGCGACATTTATGTGTTGATTTAGATTAGTGTTTTTTTAACAAGTATTTTCAGACCCTCTTCATATCGGTATGTAAATATTTTGAATTGCTTTATCCATAACTTTGGGTTATAAATGTCCAGTCTGAATATACGCTGTCTCGATTGTCAGATCCTGATTTTGAAAATGGGTAAAATATCTTCACTTTCGTAGATATAAATGGCTTAATTTGTGACTTTACACGCAGACTATACTGAGCGTGCAATTTGCATGAATTATATTTTAGCAAAAACAGTTATGCATACTAAGAATGAAATAAAAAAAAATAGCACACAAAGACACTGGGACTTTTAAAGACACAAGAAAGAAGTTTGTATATTTGGATTATTCGGACTACTGTTCTCATCTTGCGTGCTATTCTCACAACGTTTCGACGTAACTTCTGACCTTTTTTCAGGTGTGTATTTTCGTACTTGGGAATCTGTACGGAATTTCAAACGGAACCCTTTATTTAATTAATGGAGGTAGCTTGCTATCGTTACGTCAGACATGACCGGGTAGAAGTTTTATTATCGCCTTCACTGAGGATGTAACATTGAAATTCCAGATAACTGTCACTTAGAACAGATTATCACTTAGCACTTTTATCCATTGCGTCACAGCTCTCTGCGGTCATGGAACAAGAGAAAAGAGAAACTCCTGTAGATTAAACCAAGGGTTCCGTTCGAAATTCTCTACAGATTTCCGAATTCGACAAGAAGGTCGAAGGTTACGTCAGTTGAAATGTTGTGAGATTTACATCCAAGATGAGAACAGTAGTCCGAACAACCCAAATAATACAAATACTCAATCTAAAAAAATTCCGAAACATGATGAGACATCAGTTTTAAGTTAAATCTTTTTTGCTGATATTAATGATCCATCACTTATCAAGGCCAAAAACCACTCAAGGATAAGGGTTAACGAGATTGTCAGTTGGATGAGAAACAGCACCATGAAAGGAGCTGAAACAGTGAGTGGAAAGGGCAGAATTTGATTATTTAAGAAGATGGCTTAATAAGTATTTGTTGACATTGGGGCTTGAAGATGCCCATGTTGTTACCTCCCTGCTACCCGTTTCCCCGACCGTACCGACATGCAGAAATTTAAATGTAGCGTGAATACACATATTTCTGCCGAACTCCCCACTCAGGTTTCCCGCTATAAATCTGGCCCTTATCACAGTAGCTCCTAACTCAAATGTCAGCAGGGAAGTAGTCCTGTGGTATTATGTTCTACAAATGAGAAGTTCTTAGAAAGAAGATGTTCATGGAATTTCTGTCTGTTTTAGGTACACAAAAGAAGGAAGGAAAGTTCTTTGTAGTGGTTGTAGCTAGACGAGTTTGTGGTAGTTTAGCAAACCCGTCACTAACGACCTTAAGTTCTTGCTGTGAATGTTTTACAGGAGTGGGGAGCAGAGATTAGTGTTTAGTCAAGCATCTATCATGAAAATAACGATAGAGTAGAGAAAGACTGGCAACGTTTCTTCTGTGGAAAAGAAAAGACTGTCGGATAGAGAAGAGATCATCTCCCACTAGTTTGCGTTTTACGTTTTCTTAGGTTCTCATCCAGATTGCCCTTTTTGGGGAGCTGGATTTTCCCCACATTAACAAATGACCTTGTATCTAACTTTTCACTCGTCAGGAAGCAAGTAAATAGGGGAACAATGACGTCACGGTTTAGAAAGGGCGGGCTGTGTTTAAACAGCCTCGTCATATTTAGACCTACTTATCACCCACTAAGCTGGTTCCTCTTAAAAAACTATCTCTTTGTTATTATTACAAATTTTACTAATTTCTAATTCTGGAAAAAAATATTTGTTATTCGTCGAGAACTTTCGTGCTTATTTGTTCAAAGCTTGACAATCATTAAAGCAAATATAAGTTTATTTTCAGATTCCTCTCAGTTGGTTAGGTAAACTAACCAATAAGGATTCTACTAGCTCGCAATGGTTTATGTTATACTAGCATGGCTATCAGGCGTTGCCCGGGAGCATGGAGAACAAAATAGAAGAGTTTAAAACAGTGTGTTATATATCTTTCTTAAAATTTTTTTCTCTCGCTACCCCTCTCTCTCTCTCTCATATATATATATATATATATATATATATATATATATATATATATATATATATATATATATATATATATTAAACCAGAAATTACCACGACGGTGTAACCGGCGGTTTCGTACACTGAGGAATTCGATCCAGGAACTCATCGACAGCCGTCGAAATGGTTGGATAATTCAAACGTTTTAATATCAAAATTAAAAACCACGTGATACTCTTTTGATTGGATGCGCGTGTGTGCTATTAATGTTATTCTCCTCTCCTCTATCCCCCACCCCTTCTCTTCCATTTCCTCTTTATCCCCCCCCCTTGCCCTCAATTCTACATTTATTCCTTTCTCTCTCTCCTCCTTCCCCAAAATATATCAAATGTCAGGACAAAAGTTACAATTTCACACCAAAGGTCGACGGAAAAAAACTCACTCGAAATGTCGACACACTCCGACTAATTTTGTTCTTGTTGATCCCCAAAAGAATTAATATTTCAAAAAATAATGTGTCCATATTCTGTTCGAGGCAATGCTAAAAAAGAATATATCAGCTCTGCGGGTGTGTTTTGTGTAGTTTCTGACTTTTAAGTGGACACTTACACACAAACAGACAACTGCCCTTTATATAATAGGCTAGAATAGTACTGACCCATTTGAGTCACATTACGGTTGAACCACGTTGACACACCGGTTCCTGTCTGTTCATCGAAGATAAGCGACGTTGAACCTGGTCATATTTAGACGAGTGACCACTTGGGGATACCAGGTGTTGCATATAAACGCGCCACCCAGATGCATAAATGGGTACCAATCTGTGGCTGCTTTAATACCAGCCGAAAATCCTTCCTCAGCAATCAATCCAACAGACCAATAGATTGTCTTGGCACACCAGGTCCTTCTTTGTCGGCATGCGGTATGGCCTCGGCCCGACCTTAGGAGGCACATCCTCCTAAGCAATACCCCCTTTCTTTTGAGGGGATGATGGTTTGTTGTCGATCGCCCGAGACACCTCAACTGAGAATGCCGATGAGTGCGTTCATGGCTATTTTTGTACCAGCCAGCCAACTAAGGGAGCTATTCCCCCCCACACTTTCCTGCCGTGTGCCACATCTTGCTACAGTGAGGAGCAAGTAAATCCACAGCCGGTATGTATAAGTGGTGACAGACTTGAGTCCTGTTACGGATGGTTTAGACTATCTGGTCTACTTTACACTATAGCACCGGGGATGAGCACTGCAGCCAAGAGTCTTTCAGGCTGAGAAAGGAACTACTATTACTAATACTACGACTACTACTCGCCCCTTTCAGCCTCGAGAGACAATGGATACCCTCTGCAAAGGTTACCTGTACGGGGAGTTTATAATGAAACAAAGGTTGCGCAATCTCCACCGCACATCTCCTGAACCGGCATTGCTTGAGTCTAGAGGTAACGAGAAGCCCAGGACGACTGGAAACAATGCCGGCCGAGAGTCTAGTCCATTCTAGCTGGAGGGACGATGTATGAATTCATACCTTTCTCAAGGGTATTAGTGAAAGTGATGCAGAACCTACTACTACTACTACTACTACTACTACTACTACTACTACTACTACTACTACTACTTCATTTAGGTCACACATGAAAAAATTAAAATATATCATAATGCAAGAAAAACCATGTTTACTGGTATGAAGTCCAAAATAATTAAGATAAAAATGAAATAGCTTAAGGAGTAATTGAAAAAGGCGCGAACTGTTAGCACGAGGATCAAACTTGTGGTAATCGATACATTGGGAACAGTCCTAAAGAGGCAATCATCTTTTTCTTTTTACTAAAGTCACCACTTATCAAGGCCAAAATGCCACTCGATGATAAGAGTTAATGAGTGTCAGGTGGCCGCTGAGACAACACCGTTATGATTGGTAATGATGGTTGAAATTTAGCAGAATTCTATTATTTAAGATGGCAGCTCAACAAGAATTTGTTTACATTGGACTTGAAAACGACTATGTTATAGTCAACTGAGTAGCATCTCCGCGGTATTGTGTTCCACGGACGGGTAGTTCTAGGAAATAAACTCTGCTCATGGAAGCTTTGTTTAGTTTTAGGTGCACAGAGAGAGAAATGGAAATTATTGACAGTGGTTGTAGCTAGACGAGTTTTTGTTGCGAATTTTTGTACAAATTTTGCATATATTGGAGCTCAGTCGAGCACCTACCATGAAACTAACGATAAAGCAGAGAAATACTATAGCATCTCTTCTGTGGCTCTAAGGAAGAAAAGAGGACACCCCACACTAGATTTCGAAGTCAGTTTTGTACCCTGTCAAGACCGGAAAGGGTGTTATGAGTAGCACTTCCTTAGATATCTTTTTGATCTTCATTTATCTAATACACGTGGACATACCTACGAAATCAGTAAACAGTACAGCTCCCATGACCTTCGGAAACCCCTTTTCACGCTCAGAGTTGTTGAAGTGTGGAAGAAGTAGGGTTAGGGGTTAGGGTTAGAGTTGGGGGGTAGGGTTTACATTTTTCAAAACGTTTAAATGTAAATAGAATTTTCTTTTTACTTTAACAAACTTTTTAATGTTTTACCTTTATGTATTGTAACCTAAATTTTGATAAACTTATTGTGAGATTTTTTCATTTATATTTTTCCCATGTGCCATTTTCCCTATTTATCCACTTATGTTATTTTTTCCTGCATCATTTTACCCTACCATTTTACCTGTGCCATTATACCTGTGCCATATTACCTGTGCTATTTATTACGTAAATTCATCATTAGCAATTATTTATTTATATCCGGATTGTAGCCTTATTCTCTTATTGTTTCTTACTACAAATTATTTGTTTAACGTAAATGTAAACAGAAATTCTACTGACTTCAAGTAAAAATATTAAATGCTTCGTATTAAAAACAGAAGCATTTTTACATACAACAATTCAATGAAGAAAAATAATTCTTACTGTTTTTTCCAAGTCTTGTATATGTATTGGACTGTGAAAGGTTCGTTGCATTGTAATTATTACCTCTGGTTGTTTGAAGTATGTTGTAAGGCAGATTGTGTTCTCTGGGTGTGTTAGTAATTGACCTCAGTTTCCCCGAGTTCACAATTTGCCTTGATGTGTTCAAGGGAGGTAACTGCACAGTTTTATCTCCTGGTTGAGGTATTGGAGTTGTTTGGCTGGAGTTGTTAGGCAAAGGGGTCTCCGCTTGGATCCGTAACGTCGGTATTCGGTTGTTGTTCATTCGGACATTAGGATCTCCCTTCGTCTGGGATGGTCCATTTTGACCCTGAGAATTGTGACCGTTCATCATCCTGTAAGAAAAGAAAAAAATCATCAGTATAATAATATATTAAAAGAAATAATAATCTACTGAATAAATATTCAATCAAATTAAAGTTGTGGGATTGAGTTATGTTTAAAAAAAAACCTTCAAGTTTAATTGGTCTTATCAGTCGCAATTTACAATTAACTCATCAAGTAACCCAACTCTTACTAGGTTTCTTTCTATCACTTTCACCCTCTCTCACTGTATGTTTTTTGGCGCCCGCTCTTATTCTATACGGTATCTATCACTCTCGCTTCTGTCGCTCTCTCTTTGTTCATTAATTGTCGAAAGTAATAAAGAAAGGAAATAATACAAATATTGGAATAGTCTATTATAAAGAAAAGGGACTATCACTACAAGTAGTAATATTATTTAACTTGTAGTTGGAGAGAGAGAAAGAGAGAGAGAGAGAGAGAGAGAGAGAGAGAGAGGGGGGCTAATTTTGAACTTTGTTATTATTTTTATATTCAAATGGCTTTGCAAACTCACATTTTCCCGATTCAAATAATCTAACCCAAACTCAAGGGATTATCCAACGGGTCATTTTTTTTCTACTAGCTTACAAATTAAACTTGTCTATTTTGAAGGGTATGTTAGATATGCTCAGGCATCTCTAGAACAGGCTCTACCCATTCGGTCTGTCACGCTTAGACTGAAAACAGTATTTTTGTCCATCTGTCATGTTTAAATTTGAAATAGCATTTCCGTTGGTCTTTTCTGCTGAAGTTTTAAATAGCATTTTTAGATGCGTCCACGTATCCCGACGAAAGGCTTTGTCCGTCAGTCTGCCACGCTTAAGTCTGAAAGAGTGTATTTAGATGTGACAATGCATTTCTATCTGATACTCTGTCCGCCCGTCATTCTACCGCTTAAGTCTAGTGGCTTCTGGTCTTGGTAAAAGGCGACTCTTTAGTATCTAAAAAGCAGCAGCATCAACAGCAACTACTACTACTACTACTACTACTACTACTACTACTACTAATAATAATAATAATAATACTAACTCATTAACTAACTGTCTCATAATTTGCTACCTGGCACAGGGTAAACCTTGGCATATTCTGACACTAGGATAAGGCTTTCTCAGCGACCCAGTCCCTTTGTTTGAATAAGGTATGGTTCGTTTCGGCCCTACAAGAGTAATCTCCCAGACATTACCTCCTCTTTCAGAAGGAAGGATTGTTTTATTACCGGTCGCCTGAAGCGGCCCTGCCGAGGAATGCGAACGGGTTCGCTCTCGGATATTTTTATAACCTTCTAGTGTGCCCCCTCCCGTCGGGGGAGTTGGACCCTCTCATCCCCGTTAAACTGACTTCATGTCTAACCTTGCTGTAGTGTAGGAGCGGGCAAATCCTCCTCCCATAATTTGCTGTACTGTTTCTGCTTATAATCATCTGAGCGATTCAAACGTCTGACATGTTTGTTTAATAAATCCTACCTGAGATATAATGAATAACGTATAAAACAAATACATCCGCCATCTTGAAGAGATTGTTTTCACAATCATCGACTTAAAAGAAAATATGTCCAGATTGTATTAAATAAAAAAAAAAAAAATGGAAAGTTAAAGGATGCCTCTCCCTCCCCCTTCACTCCCGATCCTTGATCACAGAAATAATCGAAAGAGTTGATGGCCATTTTGAAACACCTCGAGACTTTTTGACAGATGAAGCGGCTTATTAATACAAAAGGTGCCAGAGTACAAAAAAAGGGGCTGGTAGAAAGCCAAGCATATCAAACAAAAGCCACGAACTAAACAGAATAAAAAAAACATTCAAGAGATATTGACACCCCATATTAATTTTCGGATTATGGGTATTAATATGGTTGCCATTACGTTAACAAACATATCCCCCACTAAAACTCTCTTCCTACAAAATCAATATTTGACTCTGGTTCGTCAGTTTTTCTTGTGGATCGTTGCAGAATATTGTTAAAAAGAATAAAATGTAAAAGTTTTAGCATGTATACGAACCTGCTCAAGGTGGAAGCTCGATGATTGCCAACAGCTAACAACAGAGCATATATAAATAAACAACATTTTGCTATATTCCAAAGACCACGATTTTATTCATCTGACGAATCAGATTTTCAAAACAAAAACCTTTGGTACAATTATGGATCCGTTTCGTTCATCAAACCAACCGACATTTGTATGTCAATATCGGATCGTTCTTCCATAGACTCACCAGAAAGCGAAAACATTCTAGACTAGAAAAACACATAGCGATGCGACAAAACAAAAGTCTGAAAAAGAAACAACTCACATCGGATTCACCTCCATCGAGATAGATAAAAAAACGCTACCTTGTTATCTAGAGTTGATTAAGGTATTTTTATTAAAACATTGTAATTAAACTTCAACCAGGTCTTATTAGCTCTTAAGTTTATTTTAGCCAAGTTTTCATGGCTCCTCTCAGATAACAAGATGGCTGCCTTCTTTAGAAAGCGGTTTTTGAATCTATCTCGATGGAAGTGATTCCGATGTGAGCCCTTTGCTGGATGACTCCTAATGGCTAGCGCACATTTAAGTTAATCACTTTTAAATAAATATAATTCTAAGTCATCCTGTATGGTGTTGACTTATGTTGTCAGGATTATGGTTTCACAGTAAAATAATTTCACATATTTTTACCAAATGTGTATGCCATCTTCAATTTAGCCATTTTTGATTGCCCACGTGCTATTTTGCACACCCATTTTTCGTAATTCGATTTATACAGTATTTTTCTAATACTAGCTTTACTAATCCATCCTTGCCTTATCTCAACACGTGATGTCCGCCATTCACGTTATTTCTCGCCGCCTATTAGAAGCACAGCGCCATATTGACATTTATTTTCCAGATGTAGGCACATTTCGCTGCCCACGGCATAAAGTTACAGTTGAATCAGCTAAGCTTTCTACACCGTGCATATCCGCTTACATACACTTCTTACGTGATACAATGCATTAATCACACTTACTTACTCGCAACAGTGCATATACACATGCATTTCTCTCTACCCATGACAGTAGAGATTTACCTCTACTCCTCCATGCATGCAACAGCACACACTGACTTGTGCTCTACGCTTGCTACAGTGTATAATCACACGGACTACTGATTTAAACCTCAGTCTGTAAACCGTTCTTCAATACTTACGTGTAGTCAAGCTGCATGATCCTTGGACTTGCAACTACGTAAAGATTTCACGTGGATATGTATCATTGCTTACGTCCCTATCACCCCATCTTAGGTGCTGTTTCTTGCACCACCTTTACTTGATGGCGGACTTGCTTAGACGAAACTGACGTATTCTAGCACTAACCTGTCGTTATCTGGTAGAAAGGCTCGTGAACAGCTTATTAGCCCTGTATCTTTTTAAAAATTGCTTCTGCTGACAAAGCTTATGACTTGTTGTTACATTTATTCCCTGACCTAACGAACTTGAACTTTGAAATAAACAAACCTGCTCATTCTACTATGAATTTCATTGAAACAACCGCGGCTCCAATTTCTGCTCGTCCGAGGCGCCTTTCCCCGGAGATGTTAAAGACAGTCAGGCATGAATTTAATTACATGCTCCAGATAGATATTATTCGAACCTCATTTAGTCATTGGGAATCTCCTTTGCTTCTGTTTCCGAAGTTGGATCTTGTTAAGGCTTACATCCAAATACCGGTTAATCCTGCAGATATTCCTAAACCCGCTGTTACTACTCCTTTCGGTGCTTTTGAATTTTTGACTATGCCATTCGGATTACGTAATGCGGCTAGCACTTTTCAACGTTTTATGGACGAGGTGGTTCGTGACTTAGATTTCGTGTATAACTATATAGACGACATTCTTATAGCTAGCACTTAACTGGAGGAACATTTAAAATATCTCCGAATTCCCTTTGAGCGTTTGCAGCGTTATCATGTTAGGATAAATCCTATTAAATGTACTTTCGGTGCCACAAGTCTTGTTTTATTGGGACATGTAATAAGCCCGGAAGGTATTTCACCCCTTTCTGAAAAAGTCAAAGCTCTCATCGATCTACATCCTCCAACTTCATTATGTCAATTACGACATCTTTTTGGACTATTGAACTATTACAGACGTTTAATTCCACATTATGCTGACATACTCACTCCTCCCTGACGGATCTATTCAAGAATAGGAAAAAGAACGATGAACCAATTTAACTTGATAACTGCCAGCTTAAAGCCTTTCAAGAGGCGAAGAAAAAGCTTGTAGATACATCATTGCTATCACATCCCATACCTGATGCTGTATTTTTTATTGTCGTTGATGCATCCAGTTCAGCTTTTGGCGCAGTCTTACAGCAATAGCACCAGCAGCAGATTCAACTTTTGTCCTATTTTTCTCGAAGATTGACTCATACGGAAAGTCGTTACAGTACTTTCAAACGTGAACTATTGGCTATTAACTTAGCTATTAAAAATTTCGCCACGCGTTGGAAGGTCGGCAATTTGCCATTTATACTAACCATCGCCCACTTACGTTTGCGCTACGTGCTAAGCCGGACAAGTATCCCCCTCGTGGATCTAGACATTTGGACTTCATTTCCCAGTTCTTCAGCGAAATAAAGCATATATCCGGTTCACAGAACACTGCTGCATACGCATTATCTCGTCTACCCATCAGCGCCATCTCTTCACCAGAAGATATTGACCTTCGTCAAATGGCGCTGGATCAGCCAGCTTTAGAGGATCTGAATCTTTCATCTTCACAGTTTTGTAACACTGTATATATCTGAACATTTACATTTCCCAAAGCAAATAACTAGCACTTCTACAATGTTGCACCTGCATGTGTAAAATTCTTTTTGTGAATGAACCCTGTTCAATTTTGCACCTGCATGTGTAAAATTCTCTTTGTGAATGAACCCTGTTCAATTTTGCACCTGCATGTGTAAAATTCTTTTTGTGAATGAACCCCGTTCAATTTTTGAAAACATTTGTAATTATTTCACTTTTCAGCAAATGAACATTTGCATTTTGCAATAACAGAACATTTTCACCTTTAAACAAATGAACATTTTTCTCTTTGTACTTCAGATTGTTGTATGTTTTTTGCTTCTTTTTCAGCAAAAGACACATTTTTGCCTTTGGAAGCATAACAAAGGCATTCTTGTTCAAGTTTATCAATCATATAATCTATTTTTGCCGTTTCATGTTCTTTCAATTGTATTTTCATGTGCTGCTACTATCAATAAAGTTTATATTGTTTTATCGGCTAAAATCCTAAGCAGGGTGTTATGTAACAGTTACACGAGTTACCTAATTTGTATTGATTTACGTAACTGCAGTGAGGTGTGATTCGGCTTGACGATTATGTAATGGTCGCCTCTTCACCACGTGCGCCAATAGTTTGTCTGTGTGTAACGAGATTCATACGCAATGAATCATCTTGACGCTACAACCAGATCACGTGATCGACATGCACACTTCAGTTCGAGACTGATTCCCAAACAGACAAGATGTGATCCTGCAATTCTTTGCCGTCTGTCCGTTATGTTATATTTGTTCTGTTCCCTGTAAATAAAATTGCATATCTCTTTAGTTGTGAAGCCATCGTTGATTTCGTGAGGAATGGTTATCCCGTTTGCTTATTAGATTTCAGTCAGATTTGGTTACGCGAATTACTTTGGCAAGTAGGTCGTCAATCTGATTTTCTTCTCGATTTAAACTCTCAGCTAAAATTGTCTTTCCATACTAAAAATACTTGGTTTATGTAAAAACCAAAAGCAAAAACGAAATGGAAACTTGGAATACTTAATGTAATAATTATGCAATTGAACATAGTTTATATGTATTAAGATGTTTTTTTTTTACGTAGAACTGAAGAAAAGAACAGGAAAGTTATTGTTGTTAGGTAAAAATATATGTAAGACGCCATTTGCAATTTTGCGTAATAATGCACGCTCAGGTATAAGGGATTAAAAAAAAAGATCCTTTACGATAGAAACCTGATGTAACATGTAGCAGTGTATTTTAAAAGGTTGCAGAGATGTACTAATTTTTAGCACATCTGCTTCGATAGCAATAAAGTTCATACTTATTCTATATATAGAGAGATTGGTTTTAAAACACTTTAATAATCTTAAGTCATAAATTAGGATGTCACCTTTAAAAATGCTATATGTACGAGATCCCGGGTAAGAAAAATTTAAAAGTATTTGTTATACACTAAAAACTGAAGAAAGTAAAATGAATCGGCTAAATTCCACATTGATTTACCCCATGTCGCCTAAATGAAGATCCGAAATTCCCATTGGAACTAAACAAATCTTTGTCTATAATGTCAAACCACATATGTCTTGTGTTGGTAACTAAGTTCCCGCCATTTTCTTTAAATTTTGAAATCTATTGTATTTTCATATTTTGGAATCTATTTTGTTCGAGTAGATTCCAGTGAATGTCTGTTTATTTTCAGATCATTAAAATGGAATGTCAATTTAAGAAAATTAACATTTTCGATACCTCTTTCCTTTTTCTTTTATTTCTTTTTTATATTTTGATTTCTTACCAACAGGATATTGAAAATATTCGTCCACAGTGGGAAGAAGTTGTAAACAACAAAGGAGAATACATTATTAATTACTTAGTTGTTATTTTTTATTTTTTTTATTAAACCGTTTAAATTTAAATACAAAAAAAAACGGCGGGAACTTAGTTGCCAACCCAATATATGTGAGATAATTTTGAATTATGAATGAAATTGTCTCATGCAAAAATCTAAACTTGATTTTGTTGCTGTCTCCTCGACCCTTTGAGGAGGTTTATCAGAAATTTAACACGGAGGTGACGAAGTTTCGCCATTGCTTGAACTCGTTTATCAAAAGAAGAAAACAAAGATTATGAGTGCGTGGTGTGGGCAGAAGTTGAAAGAAATTTGGATGTCGGCAAACTTCAAAAGAAAGTAAAAAAAAAAATGGATTGCAACAAATAAAATAGTTTGTTTGAATAATTTCAGGTAAAGTTTTCAGCACGATCAGTACCGAGTGATTACGTTCACTAAATATGCGAGATAAAAGAGGACAGTCGACGACAAAACCGACATTGTGTTCAAACAGTTGGCGATTCAATTGTTTTTTTTTAAAAAACATTTTCTTTTTAATATGGGCCACTCAGGGAAAAGGGTTAAATAGATTGTCAGCTGAACGATAATCACCACCATATATATATATATATATATATATATATATATATTAATATATATATATATATATATATATTAAGGTGTTTATGGATGATATAACTTAAGTCGCAGAATCAAGATCAACTGGTGACCAGCCTACAGGAGCTCTTCAAATGGGCTGCGATGAAAATAAAGCCGTACAAATGTCGCAGTTTATCCATAGTTAAAGGATCTTGCAAATAAACAAGGTTCTCCGTCGATGGAAACGAAATGCCGACAATCCGCGAAAAAAGCATCAAGAGCCTTGGCTGCTGTTACTCTCGACCTCTGACTAATCGACATCGTTGGCAGGACCTAAGCAAAATGCTAAAGGATGTATAACGTTCAATTGATAAATGTGACCTCCTAGACAAAGACAAATTGTGGTGCATTTACTTTGAGTTAATTCCCAAGTTATCATGGCCTATGCAGGTTTATTAAGTATCACTTACAAAAGTTAAGATAATGGAGCGCCTAATCAGTAAGATTATGAAAAAATGGTTGGGGATGCCCAAGTCCTTGACAAATGTAGCACTATACAGTTAATCAACGAAGCTAAAACTTCCGACGTCGTCACTTGTTGAAGAATATTAATTAGGTAAAGCGCAACTTTTCTAGATGCTGCATGACTCTCGCGACCCACCACTGAAGAATGACAAAAAAACCCGTGATAACTGGTCGAATATGGAAGGAAAAACAAGCTGTAGAAGATGCAAAATCGGCCTTTAGGATGAAACAAATAACTGGCTCTGTGGCATGTGGAAACGCAGGTTTAAATCTCCACACACAGCTTTGGTGGCCCAAAGAATCCCCTGTAAAACAAAGGAAAATGGTTTCGGAAGAAATTCATCATCTTGAGGAAGCCAAGCGCATTGCTACAGCTGTGGGTCAAAGTAAACGGCACATGGACCAAGTGGGAGAGTGCAAAAGACAGAGAAATCACATGGCGCGACCTCAAATACATAGAGCCTAACAAATTAAGTTTTCTCATAAAGGCAGTGTACAATATCTTACCAACATCAGTTAACCATCATGCTTTAAGGTTAACTGCATCTGATCGATGCAGATCATGTGGGAAAACTGCCAACCTCAAACATATTCTCACTGGATGCGAGAATTCCCTGAGAAGCTACACATGGAGACACAATGAAGTATTGGAGATTGTTGCGGAGACTTCGAAGATATGTTGTGAGACTGCAAATAAAGCTCCTAATGTCAAAACTAGAACGATTCATTTCGTTAAAGAAGGAAATAGTTTAAATCTTTCTGTAAAAATAGGCAGAGATTCTCATTGTTTGATAACGTCACGGACTGGCACTTTGCATTTAACTTAGAACGCCGGCTCATATTTCCAACTGAAATAACGTCAACGGACCAGCGTCTGAATATTGTCATTTGGTCCGTTAATTTGAAAAAAAAAGTTTTCATTATTGAATTGAGGAAAATTTTGACTGGGCACGCCAGCACAAGCTGGAAAGATATGAAGATCTATGAAAACAATGTGTAAGAAATAGCTGGAAAACCATTGTATTTTCTATGCCGAGGTTTTATTGCCAACTCAACCTCCGTGTTTTTGAATAATCTTTGTCTTTCTCCATCAGACAAGAAAAATGCATAAAGAAAATACAAAATAACGCTCTAACGTCATCAGCGTGGCTATGGCAATCCCACAGAGTGACGACAATACAACAAAGTCTGGTAGTATCGTGAGATACCACTGGAGTGCTCTGGGTTAGTGGTAATGATGCTTCGGCCCCGAAACCATGTCTGAACCCAGAGTCACTATCTGATGTGGGCTTTGTTGGAAACAATGCTGTTGTACAAGCAACAGTTATTGTATAAACGGAGGTGACAAAGTTTCATCATTATTCGAATTCGACAAAGCGACAATGTGTTCAAACAATCGGCGATTCAATTGTCTTTTTAATATGGGTCACCGCTTATTAAGGTCCGGGGGGTCACTCGGGGATAAGGGTCAAATAGATTGTCAGCTGGACGATGATCACCAGCACGATATATATATATATATATATATATATATATATATATATATACATATATATATATATATATATATATATATATATACATATATATATACATATATATATATACATATATATATACATATATATATATACATATATATATACATATATATATATATATATATATATATATACATATATATATATATATATATATACATACATATATATATATATATAACTTAAGGTCTGTGCGTTTTTTCTCTATAGAAGGAAAGGTTAGATAATCTACATAAA
Organism: Sepiola atlantica; assembly: GCA_963556195.1. NCBI lineage: Eukaryota > Metazoa > Mollusca > Cephalopoda > Sepiida > Sepiolidae > Sepiola > Sepiola atlantica. The sequence goes on from OY744524.1 coordinate 64,605,294, forward strand.
ATCTAAAAGTGAATTCCTACGTAAAATTTACCGGGGAATACAATGGAAGTCTATCTAAATGGGGCTAATGAGGGCATAACCCCATTAAAACCAAAAATATAACCTATTTTTATAAAATTTAAATCACATGTATAATATTCTCTGGTGGAGACAATGGAAGTGGTCCTTAATTTCTAAGTGCCCCCTAACCTAAGAGAGCAATAGAGCAAAGGCCGAACCTCCTTTAAAACTTCAAATATATCCTATTGTGATGAAATTTATATCATGTATAAAATTATCGGGAAGACAATGGAAGTTGTCCAGAATCTCTACGTTACACTCTATGCGTCGAATATCTACGTGCCGTCACCCCTAAGTGACCCATGGGGACAGAGTCCCCCTAAAACCTCAAGTATGTATATACGATTTTAATGAAATTCAAACCATAATACACTAATCCAGAGAGTTTTCCGACTAAATTATAGGGCGAAATAGGAGGAGGGGGAGTACAAACCAAGAAAGTAACATGGTGCTATGAGCATAGTAGTGTTACTCATTCAATCCCGAGCAACGTCAGGTCTTCTGAAAAATGCGTCAATTTTGAAAATCGTCCGAAGTGGATTAATTATTTTTTTGAGAGAAATGAAATCGAAACATGAATCAATGTTCCATTAAAAAATAGTGAATCCGAATCAAACATTGGTTTTGTATGAAGAAATAACAGAGACTCGAGAAAAAGACTAAGTTTACTTTATATATGAGCTACCATATATTCACTGGGTTGTGTGTCTTAGAATTCATCCACATTTTGGTAAAACTAGTTGATATTTCTCAACATTGAGACTTAAAAAGATGTGACATCACCTTCTGAACACAACGGTTGGAATGTTCAGTGAGTGCAGGAACAAAAAAGAAGGGGGGTTTACATTGCGTTGCCTTCGTGGCGCATAAAAATGACAGGTGCGAGAACACATAAATCGATCATAAAATTACTCATTAACCGTTAACCATTGTTCTTTATTTTTTCATCTTCTGAAATTTATTTTGAAAATACGTCAGGATGAAAATATGACTTTATAGCCTATCAAAAACTTATAAACAAAAAATGTGTTTCTTATTATTAATGAACAAAATATAAAATTTAACCGCCAGCTCAAGCTTGCCCCATCAAACTTTAATAGAATGTAAGGTGAATCATCCTTGCAAGTATTTATTTATGTACCAAAAAAATCAGACATTAATAATGACGAATGGCTCAAATAAGCTATAATATCTCACCATCTCTCCTAAACACTAACCCAGTCTAATAATACTCCTACAAGTGTTTATTTATGAAAAAAGTCAGACTTTCTAATAAGTAATAGCCCAAATAACCTATAATTATTCTCCAGCTCTCCTGAACAGTAGCCCAGCCTAATAATAGTTCTGGCAGCATTTATTTATTAAAAATCAGACTTTTATAATGATAGATGATCAAAATAATCTATATTTTTTCCATCTCTCCTAAATACTAGCCCAGTCTAATAATACATCTACAAGCATTTATTAAAAATATATCAGACTTTTATAACTATGGATTGCCTAAATAACCTATAAGTGTTCTATGTTGTCTCCGAATACTAGCCAGTTTAATAATATTCCTACAAGCATATATTTACGAAAAATCAAGTCAGCTCAAAGAAGATTTTGTTTTCGGCCAAGCTAAGACACACAGTGGAAGATCGTTTTAAAATGGCCGCCAGCAATTCAGTTAAAGCTAATATATTGAGGTTAGTACCGTATACGAATTTAAGGTCGATGTTTGTTGTTGTTGCTATCCGACTGTCTCGGGAGACAATTGAGTTCTGTGCCGAATTGCAGCGTCTTCTGTGACTGTGCAGGCCTATCCTGGATCAAGAGGCTTTTTGCAGTTGCCACGGATGTAGGTGGTGTTTGGTTCTGAGAGCTCTGACGCAGTCCTCTGTTGTCTATGCTCCCTCTTCACCGCTGGTCTCTCCTCTCCTCACGTCTCTTTGATCATGCCTACACAGCACTTCTCCAGTGACCACGATCTTCAACCACGGACTCCCAGTCAGCTGCGCTGATGTCCAAATCCATGTTTAGAGGTATTGTTGATAGTGCCAAATGCAGAAGAGTTATCTGACAGCAATGCTTGTTTTTTGTTATAAAATAACCGCTTCTAAATACTTTTTTGACTTGTTTTAGTGTCTAAACATATGTTTTGATGTAAAAGAGTTTTTCTGGTATCCACCAAAATAACTGTGACGAGTCAGATATCTTGATTTTTAAAACTTCTAAATTGGTGCTCTAAAATACAGATCGTCGTCGACTTACGACCTCTTCAATTTACGACTGACCGATATATATAAGAGAGAGAGAGAGAGAGAGAGAGAAAATTGTATCTTTAAATAAATTCTATCTTGAACAGTCAATGCTCACTATACGAGATAGAGCAATAATAAAATCAAATGAGTGATGAGAATAAAAATTGGAAAAAGAACAATATTTATTGAATCATTAAGTAGTTTGAATAAGGAATATATAAATACAAATAAACTTTTGTTTCCTTCCTTAATCCATAGATTTTCAAAAATGCAAGTTTTTATCTTCAGAGGAGATTATATATATATATATATATATATATATATATATATATATATATATATATATATATATAATTAATCAATCGGTTTTTACAGTTTTTTTACCGGGGAGTCTTCCAATTGTTTTTTTTTAAAATTGGCTTCCGGGTGGGTTGACGCTAGCTCAATTTGAACTTGGTTATAAGAGACAGATAGAAGAGCTGTTACACGTTTTCGGAATAAGTTTTTCGTTGGGGAGGCGGTTCCCGGATTTTTGTCACCATTTTTCATGTGAGTTTTTCATGTATTTTGACTTGCCGTTACATTTGTGAAGAACTCTTCAAACTTTTCCTATGATGTGTTTTTTCCATTACTATTGAATGAACAATTTCTTTGATGATCAACGAAGTTAAAATGTATTTCTCTTATTTTTCCTGTGAAATGTGCGTAAGATGTATTGAATTTGAAAAAATAAACAAATAAATAAATAAAATATAAATACATTGAAAATATTTTTGTTTGTAAGACAGAAGGAATTACAGATATTCGCAGATATATGAAAATAGGGAAAGTGAAAGAACAGATAAAAGTTGTGGTTGTTCAGCGATATATGAAGATAATGGAGGTTAGAGAGTCAGGTGAAAATTATGGTTATGGATTGATTGTTCTTATGGCCATTGAAATGCAACTATAATATATATATATATATATATATATATATATATATATATATATATATTCTAATTTTAATTTTTTACTTTATTCGTTGTTGGATGAAAAATACATATTTTAAAAAGTCATGCTACCATCGTGGATTAAAAAAAAGGGTTCCGTTCGAAATTCTGTACAGATTCCCGAGTTCGAAATATACAACTGAAGAACGTTGGAAGTTACATCGGCCGAAACGCTGGGAGAATAACACTCAAGATGAGAACAGTAGTCCTAATAATCCAAATTATAAATCCTCATCTAAAAAATTCAGAAACATGACCAATAAACTTGTTATAAATATTAGAAATGGACGTCGCTCTTTTTCTATAGGCTTTCGCCACCACCAGAAACATTTGTCGAATAAACTAAAAAATTAAAGAAAGTTTCATCGTTTTTTTTTTTAGATTCCTTATTTATAATTTTTGCAATCGATTTTCCCAACAACCTGTAAGTGTAATTTATTATTCCGTTTTGTACAGGATTTTTTTAAAGACATATTTCGTTAAATAGTTCTTTCAAGACATATATCGTTAAATAGTTCTTTCAAGACATATTTCGTTAAATAGTTCTTTCAAGGCATATTTCATTAAATAGTTCTTTCAAAACATATTTCGTTAAAGAGTTCTTTCAAGACATATTTCACCAAAGAGTTCCTTCAAGACATATTTCGTAAAATAGTTTAATTCAAAATATATTTCGTTAAATAGTGCTTTCAAGACATATTTCGTTAAATAGTGCTTTCAAGACATATTTCGTTATATAGTTCTTTCAAGACATATTTCGTTAAATAGTTCTTTCAAGACATATTTCGTTAAATAGTTATTTCAAGACATATTTCGTTAAATAGTTCTTTCAAGACATATTTCGTTAAATAGTTCTTTCAAGACATATTTCGTTAAATAGTTCTTTCAAGACATATTTCGTTAAATAGTTATTTCAAGACATATTTCGTTAAATAGTTATTTCAAGACATATTTCGTTAAATAGTTCTTTCAAGACATATTTCGTTAAATAGTTCTTTCAAGACATATTTCGTTAAATAGTTATTTCAAGACATATTTCGTTAAATAGTTCTTTCAAGACATATTTCGTTAAATAGTTATTTAAAGACATATTTCGTTAAATAGTTATTTTAAGACATATTTCATTAAATAGTTCTTTCAAGACATATTTCGTTAAATAGTTCTTTCAAGACATATTTCATTAAATAGTTCTTTCAAGACATATTTCGTTAAATAGTTCTTTCAAGACATATTTCGTTAAATAGTTATTTCAAGACATATTTCGTTAAATAGTTCTTTCAAGACATATTTCGTTTAATAGTTATTTAAAGACATATTTCGTTAAATAGTTATTTTAAGACATATTTCATTAAATAGTTCTTTCAAGACATATTTCGTTAAATAGTTCTTTCAAGACATATTTCGTTAAAATGTTCTTGGAAAACATATTTCGTTAAATTCTTCTTTCAAGACATATTTCCTTAAATAGTTCTTTTAAGACATATTTCGTTAAAATGTTCTTTGAAAACATATTTCGTTAAATTCTTCTTTCAAGGCATATTTCGTTAAATAGTTCTTTTAAGACATATTTCGTTAAATAGTTCTTTCAAGACAAATACTGTTAAATAGTTCTTTCAAGACATATTTCGTTAAATAGTTATTTCAAGACATATTTTGTTAAATATTGTGTCTATATATTTTTTTCTTGATCATTTCTAGATGCCTGATTAATTTTCGAGTTTCAGGCTGGAACTGGCAGATGAATTTGCCGTACTCGCTGTGTACCCTAGTACTTTCGGTTCCTTCCAAAGCCGTTTTCAGGGGGTTGGTATTTAGTAAAAAACATGTATTTTTAAATGTTTAGTGAAGGTTTTGTCTAGAACTATGTGATTTGTTTTAGTATTAATAGAATATTAGTATTAGTATTAAAGGCATTTTAGGATGTTTTCACTATTATTGAAATTTATTTTATTGATTCCTGGCTTTTTAGTTTTTATTAGTAAGGACTCTTAGTTTGTTATTTTCGTATTCTAATATGATTGTATTGTCTACGAACAGTTTTAAAAGTTGAGAGTTAAGCAAGCTTTTGTTAATATACTAATAATTCACCGCTTATCAAGGCCAGAAGGAGACTCGAGGATAAAGGTGAATGAGATTGTCAGTTGGCGATGAACAACACCTTGGAGATGGTTCGAAATAATGGTTTAAATGGTGACTAAAAAAACTTGTTATAAATTAAGATCTGCGTTGATTTATAATCAAGGTATGTTAAGCATTTCCTTAGAGGTGCAACAAGTGCATTTTGTGGGTAATAACTGCTTTCTGTTTGTGGCTTTTGTTGCACATAATCTGCTAATTATCAACTGCCATGACAACGTTTGTAACTGGAGGAGCAGTTACTGAACGGAAAAGCAATAAACGATAATCTTTAATGTTGGCCAACATTTTTATAACTCTGGTTCTATCCTATTAGTAATTTGCCCAATTGCTGTCAGTTTGTTTGACAGTATAACTAAGCCGTTACCAGTTTAGGTCCAATTTTAGTATACATAAAATTAAATGATTGTCTGCTTGTATAGAACCTCGGTTCTGATTTCAATAAATAAATAAAATGTCTGTTTCGACAAGTCTTTTCCATTTCAGGCCCTGACTTCAACTAATAAATAAAATAAAATGTTTGTCTGTCTGTCTGTAAAGACAAGTCATTTCAAGTCCAGGCCCTATTTCGATTAAGGAATAAAATAAAATATCTGTCTCTGTACAGAGAGGGCTTGTAATTTAAGGCCCAATTTAAACTAATAAATAAAATATAATATTTGTCTGTCGGTATAAAGTAGACTTGCAATTTCAGGTCCGATTTCAACTAATAAATGAAATATAATGTTTGTCTCTCTGTCTAGACAAGACTTGTCATTTCAGGCCCGATTTCAACAAATAAATAAAATATAATGTTTGTCTCTCTGTATAGAGAAGACTTGTTATTTTTGGTCCGATTTCAACAAATAAACGAAATATAATGTTTGTCTCTCTGTATAGAGAAGACATGTCATTTTTTGGTCCGATTTCAACAAATAAATAAAATATGTTTGTCTTTCTGTATAGAGAAGACTTGTCATTTCAGGCCCGATTTCAACAAATAAATAAAGTATAATGTTTGTCTCTCTGTATAGAGAAGACTTGTCATTTTTGGTCCGATTTCAACAAATAAATAAAATATAATGTTTGTCTCTCTGTATAGAGAAGACTTGTCATTTTTGGTCCGATTTCAACAAATAAATAAAATATGATGTTTGTCTCTCTGTATAGACAAGACTTGCCATTTCTGGCCCGATTTCAACTAATAAATAAAGTATAATGTTTGTCTCTCTGTATAGACAAGACTTGTCATTTTTGGTCCGATTTCAACTAATAAATAAAATATAATGTTTGTATGTCTGCCTAGACAAGTCTTGTAAATTCAGGTTCAAATTTAAGTCGTTCCCAACTGAACTTGTATAAATAAATTCCCTTGGGGAAAACAATAGTCGTAACGTTTACATAGCAAACAATACTAATACTCAGTAATCTGTTGCTAACGACCATTTAATACTTTTATCGTATATTTTTAAAATCAGATTTTTCATATAAAATTAATTAAAACAACAATAAGTAATAGTGAAATATATGTCTGTATAATAAGACTTTGTAATTCTAGGTCTGATTTCAACTAATAAATAAAAATAAATTGCCTATCTGTCGGTATAACTAAGGGTTTCATAATTTCAGGTTCCATTTCAGCTAATAAATTAAATGAACATTTATATCTGTTTGTTGATTCGCGGTAAACGCAGTAACTCCAGGGTAAATTGGAACCGAACTTGTCATTCGGATACGCTACGACCCAAGGGAGTGTGAGAGACCACGTACAATTAATAATGAAAGTCGTGAAAATTCACGAATAAAGTCAAAGAAAGTACTTATTTATTGAAGTGAACTTACAATCTAAATGTTTAATAAAACTGAAATAAAATGTAGAAAGTATGCAACGATCCTAAAAATGAGGGACCGGATGAGATCATAAATGACCTCGGCTTAATTTTAATAGTGTGGTATTTGCGTTCGTACTGAAAAATTTAATTCAACGAAGATAGATTATATTTAGAAAAGCAACACACACAACTTTCTCTCTCTCTCATATATATATATATATATATATATATATATATATATATATATATATATATATATATATATATATATATATATATATATATATATAAACATAGATCTTGTGTAAACTTTATTACATGATCATTTATTTACGCTTCAAAAATTCAACATAACAACAGTTTCAGTACGACTGTCTATTTATTGATATTGGTTCTCTTCATCAGCACGGGGTATATATACCAATTTTTAAAGCTAACAGACAACATCAAGGCTATAGAGTTTAACATTCCTAATTATACAGCAAATTAGAAATAATGAGGGGGAGGGGTATGGATACATCAAATCAGTACAGACCGGGTAAAAAAATATTTAGAGATGTACAGTGGGACTCAAAGTGGAAAAAAGTAACATTATATGCAAGGAGAAACACACTACAAGGAAGAAGAAAAACATATATCTTTTTTTATATAACATAAAAGCAATTAGAAGAGAGATGCACTCTTTGAGAATCATACAATGTGAAAAAGGTTATTAATGGTTGAAATTGCTAATTATCAGTGGTAGAGTAATTGGTTATTATAGCTTTAGTAAGAAAGCTAATCAAAAACTAGTCCGTATAGATTAGAAGTTATGGAAAAAGAAAATGGAAAAATTTATTAAAAGTTAAAGTAGTTGGGAAAATAATTTATTAAGATCGCGACTCAAAAATTAAAAATTGTAATTAAGATTTAAAGTTAAAATTTTACAGAACTATGTGAATTTAAAGGCCATGCATCTAAAGTAGTTTGCATATCTGTTGATACCCTGGGTAGAGGCAGGACCAGTGATAACCTGTCCAGTAACAACATTTAACAACAATAATAATAATGATAATATACGCAGTAATAATATTAAAGTAATAACGAAAATAGTAGACATCTTTTTAATGATTATAATAAAGTTATCTATAATCGAAGATAATATCCTGTGAATGACTATATAAGACTCCATTTTCGGGTAGAGCACTGTTGTTAGATGATATATTCTGCTGCTTCTTAAGCGTAATGCAAAGCTCTTTGTTTGTAAATAAACAAATTGCGCACGGTGGAAGCGGGAAATTAATGTTTATATAAATATACATTGTAGATACCATTTACAAGCGCTTCTCCCACTGAGCTAATAGGTAGATATGACGACTATCAACTTGGGGGTTGAAAGCCCGATCCTCGGCTAGTGAGAGGTGCTAGTCTAGCTGCACCGAAGAGCTGTGGTACAGCGAAACAGTCTGTTTGTGGATGACTAATATATATATATATATATATATATATATATATATATATATATATATATATATGATTATTTCTATTATACATACATGTACATAATCTGCGACACTGGTATGTCGATGTTATCGATTAACAGTTGCTAAAAGCTGAGATCTCATCAGGAAGAATAATAATCTGATCATTCCCTTAGGTCATATTTGGAAAGAATGACCTAAGTGCAAAAGCCGACCCACCGTTAGAATATTCATGAATAAAAATGGTGATTTAAGTATCTAACAGTGAAACAAAAACAGGGGACCTTAACTTGAGCATGAAATATTAAAACGGGGATCATCAGCTGTAACTGTCTTATTCACTTTTTCGATTTGCACGGACGAAATTTTGAGCATCTGTGAGTGTATTATAATATAAGTCTTTGAAAAACTTTATAAAAGTTATTCTTTGTAAAAATAAATTACCGTTTGACAAATTTGTCATTTTTCTAGCAACAACCCTGTATTTTTGAAAATATATTATTTTTCATTCATCTTTTTAACTGAATGCACATTAATTATTGTTAATTTTTCTTTATTTTCTTACTAATGAATACTCACTTATCCAGACTATAAGCCACTCGAGGATAAAGGATAATGAAATCGGATCATCGTCAATTGAAAGATGAAGAACCTTATGAGAGGATTGAAAATGATTAATGGAATGAACTTATTTTGATTACTAAAGGAGACGGTTTACGACAAGAATCTTTTGACATTGGATTTGAAGACGACAATATTGTAATCTGCAGGGAAGCAGTCCGGTGATCATGTGTTCCACAGGCTGGAAGCCCTTGCGAAGAAACCCTGTTCGTGAGAATTCCGCCTGACGCTCAAGGAAGAAATGGAAAGATTTGTTTTCGTTGTGATAGAAAACGAGTTCTTTCTGTGAATGTCTTACAAGAAAGGAACCAGAGATTGCAGTTTATGCTTTCGGTCGAGTCTGTTTGCCACTGTCTGTTTGTTTGTGTACAAACAAGCGTCCACATTGCTTGACCAGTGGTCACCAAACTCTGTCAAAATATCGGTCATGGTCTAACTTAGAACTGATATAATTTGGATATCTAGGTCAAAGGTCGGGTTAGGGCTACTGAAAATGTGAAGGTCACACATTTTGGTGATAATTTCGGTTATATTCATCGCAGAGAATCTAATGTCGTCATCTCCCCTGAATTTAATATTCCCTAGAAACTTCGTCCTTCGGAGGAAGCCAACTTAACCCATTCCAGGCTGAATGCCGCTTCGTTTTATTTCGTTTAGAGACTAGCTACTTTTGCCCATAATGTAGCCAATGGATTCCTGCCTCTTATATAACCTTGATGTTTGATCTTGACCTTGAAAAGTTCGGTCAAAGTCGAAACTTTGACAGAATATCAACTTTCGATTTGTCCAAATTTAATGCATGGATCTGACGCTCTTTGATAACAGTAACCGCCATACAGAATTTCAGTCAAATCATATAAATAGTTTTTTTAGTTCCATGGCATAATTTCAGGAATATTACGTTCAATATTGAGTAGTAAGGCGAAGAGAAGGCCTTTGCCCATCCTTATGTTGTCAAGCGAATGTAAGCAGTCTCACGACTGACTTATGTTCATGTTTTCTTCTGGTTTTGTCTGTAGTGCAATCAACACGTTTTGCTTTTTAAAGCTGTTAAAAATCTGAAGATTAGTTAAAAAGAATCAAGTGGAGATACGTTTTGTTTCTGCAAACATTAAGAGTAAAGAAAAGGTTTTCTAAAGTGGTGATCATTTTCCCACCTAATCTGAACAAAGAGGTCAATGGTTGTTTTATGCTCTCAACCAAACATCTTAACAATGATTAGATTTCAAAATGTTTTTGATGTTCAAATTTCACTTATCTATTTGCTAATCTCGACCCAAAACTTAGTTAGCAACAACCATTGTAAAATATTGAATGGCCTTGTGCCAGTCTAGGCTTATCTGAATATCAAAGTTTTAGAGGAAAAGTACACGGTTCCTGACACTAACTTTCTCCTTGCCTCTTTTACCCGGATTTTCACGAATGAACCCGGTCACAAGATCATTATATATATTAAAGAATTTTACTTTCGTAAAGGTGCAAAAGAGCTCACAAAGGAAGACTTTGTGGAACCCTGTTTAAGAAGCAGTAGCCACAGCAGCAATAGACAGCTCCCTAAAGTCTAACCCTTCTCCACCGTGGTAGGGGCGGTGACAACGTGGTAGTGTCAGAGCTACCCGGCTAACAGGTCCCTGGTGAAGATCAAGGCAGAGTCGGCATTAGCATCCGTCGTCATATGGTCGTTTCTGCTTATGCATGCGGCGAGCAAAGACGTATTAGGCGCGGAATCGCTAATCAATAGAATGAAAGTGGAAACGTTGTCCCTGTGTCATTTCCGTTGTGTCTTCTAGGCCAAACCTTCCCTCACTTTGCATATAACCACTTAGCTTTGCTGTTTTATCTAGGAAAAACACCTATTATCCTGCAGTGTAACAAACGACTAACGAGGAGTAATTCATGGAGACCAAACAATCCCGAGGCACAATATCGCCTAACAAACAAACAGGTAGTAGCAAAATATTTTCCATGAATACTTGATTCTGATTGGTTAATATTTTTTCAAACTACTCAACTTCGATTGATTACCGAAATCAGACTTCAACTAATCAAAAATTGTTAATCTGGGAGCCGACCACCTGTTAGGCACAGGTTACATAAGCAAGAACCCAAGCACAGTCAGTAAAGAGACTAAACTTGGCACTACAAATCCTTGATAGTCGTTTCTATAGCAATGCGGCGCAAACCAATTACTACTAGAGTTTTTGTGGGAAAACCCAAATCTAGCATTGGCCACTGGACCAAAGGCTCTTGGCAGACGATATTAGAGACATGCACGAACTCACTCACGCACAACTCTACACACATACGGGCTAAACAAAACGCAAACATACATACGGACAACGTCGCCGAGTTTACCTAACTTATACATTTTCATATTTAATCTTACACAAGCATAGCCGAAATAAACATGGCTGCTCAACTGCTTCTTACAGACAAAACAACTTTTTCTTCGCCTAGCACTTTGAACTCTTATTACTGTCCACTCTTTAATTTTTTTTTTTTAAACCGATTTAGAAATAAATTTTAATTAATATTTGTATGAATTGTCTTAGTCATTTATAGATATTTCGGTGCTTTTTAAGACTAGATATCTAGAAATTTGCAGATGTGACGTAGTCATGACGTAGGCAGTTCCGACCACGAACGGAGAAAGCCGAATCAAGTTCCGAGGCTTCTACATAATACGAACCGAACTAAATCGACTTTGCAAACTAAAACTAAAACTTAGTTTAGAGTTAGGATTAGGGTATGAGTAAAAATTATTTATAAAAAAACAGTTCGTTTTGTATCGTGTAGATTGTTCGGTAAAGTGCTTAAACGTTTGCCAGTCTCGGAAGTATTCGGTGAAACTCGGAATTGATGACGTAAGTACTGAAATTTTCTTGGATACCTATTTCTAAAGAGTATTTTTCCTCTACAATTTAAAACATTAAAACGTTCGTTTTATTTATTTTTATTCCTCACCTAGGAACGTTAATCGACACTTTCAACTCCTTCTTTTACTTGTTTTTAAACCGACTTTATAAATAAATTTCTATTAATATTTGTATTAATTGCATTTATCATTCTTTAATATTTCTTTTCCGCTGTAACTTGTATTGTTTATAAAACTTTGTTTTATTGGATGTTTTAAAAAAAATGTATTCTATTATGCATTAATCCCATTAGGAAAGGCATGAACTCAACATTTCTTTCCAGCTATGGATAAATCATGATGATGATTATGATGATTTGGTATTTAAAGTGTTCGTAGTGTCCTACATTCCGGGGTGGGCAACATCTCATGCGTGTTCTCCATGCGGCCCGATCCAAAGGGTTGATACCAGTCATGTTGAAAGCAGTCAAGTAACTTCATACACACTTAAGTCACGTCATCCTTTGTCTTCCACACACTCTCGTGCTATTCGTGTTTATGGGTTGATGCAGGAGGTGGCATTTGCTACAGCACATGCCCAAACCACCTGAGACGCTGAGCGCGTATGGCATCCAGACTCCCACCAATACCAAGCTTCTGATAGAGCACCGCTGAAGGGTTTCTTTCCTTTAGTTTGCTGCCGAACATTCACCTGATAATGGCACTGTCATTACCGTTTACAAAATTGCACTGTTTCGGCATTAAATAAACTTAATTTTTTTTTTTACTAACGAGTAACCTCTTATAAAGGCCCAAAGGCCACTCGAGGACAAGAGTTAATGGTTTTTATCAGATGGATGATAAGACTAACACCATCGAGGTTGCAGACGATTGATTGGATCTACGCAGTATTTGGTTCATTAAGAGAACGGCTCAACAAAACTTGTTAACATTGGATTTACAAACGACCATGCTGTAGTCGGCTGAGAAGCAGCCTCGAGATATTGCATTCCACAGACGGATAGTTCTTGTAAAGAAACTGCTCATAGAAGCTCCGTCTAGCCCAACCACACAGAGAAAGAAAGGAAAATTCCTTACAGTGGCTGCAGCGAGACGAGTTCATGCTGTGAATGTTTTACATGGGTGACCAGAGACTGAAGCTCAGTGTAGCCCCTACCATGCAAATAACGATAGAGTAGAGAGAGACTAGCATCGTCTCTTCTGTGAGAGATGGGCTATAAGGACAACACGAGGACACACCCACTAAATCTCGTAGCAGATTGTGTACACTGTCAAGGCAGGAGAGGGTACTCTGGGCGGCATCTGCCCAGATATGGTTGATATTCTTGCAAAGCTCTATTCATAAAAACTCTGCCTGGCGCTAGGCACAAGAAGGCAGAAAGAAAAGTTTTTTTCTGCTGTGGTAGAAAATGAGTTCTTGCTGTGAATATCTTACAAGGATAAACCAGATATTGGAGCTCAGTCGAGAATCTTCCATAGAAATAACGATAGAGTGGAGAGCAATCTTACAGCTATATAAGAATAAGAAACGTCCTAAGATTGAGTACTGCTGTCATATCCGGAGAGTTGCCGCTCAGAGCACCCTTTCTTGCTTTGGCAGAGTACAAAATCGACTTTGCAATCTAGTGGGGGTGTGTGTGATCTCTTCTGTTCTCTACAGCCCCTTTATCACCAAAGAGACGTTGCTAGTCTCTCTCTACTCTATCGTTATTTCTATAAAAAGTGCTCAACTTAGCTTCAATATCTGGTTATTACATATAAAACATTCACAGCAAGAACTCGTCTTCGTATCATCACTGCAAAGAACATCCATTTCTTCCTTTGTGTACCTAAAACCAACAGGAATTTCCATGAACAAAGTTTCTTTCCAAAAACTTCCCAACTGTGGGACACATTACCACAGGGCTGCAGACTACAACATGGTCGTCTTCAAGTCCAATATCATCAAATACTTGTCGAGCTGCCCTTTTAAGTACTTACATTTTTTCATTCCATTCATCGTTTTCAATCCTTTCATAGTATTGTTTATAATCCAACTAACAATCTCATTAATTCTTATCCCCGAGTGGCAGTGACCTATGCCCTTTGTAAGTGCTGATTCATTAGTATATAAAACAAGAACATAAGTCAGTCGTGAGACTGCATATCTCCTTCTTACAATGTAAGGATAGGTCAAATCATATCTGAGCCTTTCTTCTCCATATTGTATGAAGTATTCCGGAAATTATGCGATGGAAATGTTGATCACTCAAAAACTATTTATCTGATCAGGCTGAAATTTTGCATAATGGTTACTGTTATCAAAGACCATCAGCTCCATACATCACATTTGGAAAGATCGAAAGTTGAAATTCCGTCAAAATTTCCACCGTGACCGAACTTTTCAAGGTTAAATTCAGAGGTCAAGTTCATATTATACGGGACTCCATTTGCTACAAGTTGCTAGATCTACAATGAACAGATCGTAAGATATTGACCAAAGTGTGACTTTCAAATGTTTCTTGACCTTTACCTTTGACATAGATATCCCAAAATTAAATCAGTTTTAAGACCATAGCCCATATTTTTAAAAAGTTTAGTGATGCCTAGTTAAGCGATGTGAATTCTAGGCTGTAAACAAACAAACAAACAAAAAAACAAACCAACTCGAATGAAAACATAATCTCCTCCAGGTAATTTGACTATCCGTAACTATAAAAGTCTTATATTTCATAAATAAATGCTTGTATGAATATTATTAGACTGGGCTAGTGTGCAGGAGAGATTGAGAACAATTATAGGTCATTTGGAACATCTGTCATTATAAAAGTCTGATATTTTCATAAATAGATGCTTGTATAAGTATTATTAGACTTAGCGAATGTTCACGAGAGATGGATAAAAATATATTTTTTCAACCATCCGTCATTATAAAAGTTTTATCTTTCATAAATCAATGCTTCTATGAATATTATTAGACTTGGCTAGTGTTCGGGAGAGATGAAGAACAATGATATGTTATTTGGAACATCCATCATTATTAATGCTTGATTTTCATAAATAAATGCATCTAAGAATTGTTCTACGTCTAAAAGGCAAGTTTGAACAGGATTTTGATTTGACCCGCAGAGAAAATAGACATATATGCCAACCAACCAACCAACTTTTTATAGCCTATTTACATTGCATATATGAAGGTGAATACATTTTTTATGTATTGTTGGGGTTCATTTATAAGGAAAGGCCGAAACAATTATATTTCTTATTCTTCAAAGCTTGACAATGAATATATATATATATATATATATATATATATATATATATATATATATATATAACTAGATTTTTGTAGAAGGCCTTTTTATAATAACAGTTTATTTTTGATATATGAATAATAATTTTTTTTTTTTTTTTAAAACAAATTCTGCGGGATAGGCTTTTTTCGCTTCGTTAAACAACAAAACCATAATAATTCGGCAGTTAATTAAATGAAGGATATTTTCCCAAAATGTAAAATGACGTCCCAGACACTAGATGATTAATTTCTATAAGGAATAGGTTTAATAATAAATATTTTTAGAAACAGTATTTTGAATAAATAGTTTCTATATTAAGATTTTTTCTTGGTGGAAGGGAGTTTTCTGCGGGATTGACATTCAACTCGTCGTGTGTTTATTTCGAAGGGTAATAAATCAACAATTGAAATAAGACTCTTTGAACTCGGACGAACATTTGTGTTGACTTTTCTTTGTGAGAAGTTGGATTTAGAATTCTCATACTATCATTGGATTGGAATGGTAACTTGTGAGCGGTATCTTGAATGATTTAGTTCTTTTGTTTTCTTGTGGGGGGGGGGGGATTTATTCATCATTGTACCGGCTAACGTGAAAGTGTATTATCGCACATTGTTCCGGTTTTGTGGTTTTATTGAATGTATTTGGGACCGATTAATTGCTTGTTGGCTTGGTGGAAGAAATAATGCACAAGCTACTTTTCTAAGACTTTTCTAGGACTTTCTTTTCTTATCGTTGTTCTTCCTTGCTTTTAAAGTTTGACTTTTATTTTTATTTTTATTATTTTTTTCCTCTTCTCTTCTTAAGTGACCTCAACTATTACAACGCCACATTGTGTTTTGTCGGCAGTTGAAACCAGTATTCCAGACATTTAATTTCCCTGATGATCTGCCAAACAAGTAAATGCTTGGTAGTGAAACACGTGTAGGAAAAAACATTTAATTTGAATAAATAGTATTTGTAAGAAAAAATATCTTTAATGGTGATCATTGGTGTCTTGAAAGAAATGCTTTGGTAAGCCTTCATAAAATCACATATAAATGCTCTGTACTCTGTAATCGAGTATCATCGAGCTTGTTTTTTATTGGAACAACCCCGGTCTTCACTGAATGATCTATTTTATAAGTGAAAAATCTAAATCTATATATATATATATATATATATATATATATATATATTAAATCTGATGAACGGAGTTATAGCGAGTCAAGGCACTATCACAAGAAAAAAAGAGAGGAAATATTAAATAATATATTTAATCGTCGATTAAACACTTTTAAAAAAAGAATAAAAAGATCGACTAAAATTAACAGAATAAAAACTAATTCCCAAGGTACCTTTCGGTTGACACATTGTCAAGAAAAACGTCGGCGAATATCGCTTAAAAACGGGGAAAAGAGTAACGTGGGGAGAAAAAAAAGAAAAAAAAGGGAGATTGAATAACGCCATTAAACCGAAAAGGAATAAATGGACATAATAGGCAAAGTATTTTTTTTTAGAAGTCTCTAAATAAGTCTAATTTGTAAGACAACTCTTTTTGCCTACAGAGCGATGGTTTTCGTATTGTAACACTCACTGCCTCCAACACCTTGAGATGGTGTTTGGAACGGACCTTATGTACAATGCGAAAACATCCATCGGAGTACACCTCACCGCACTTTTTATTGTCATACAAGTGCTGTCCAATGGATGACTCGTGGACTTGTGAGCGCCCGGATGTGCTCTGCAAACGCCCGGATATTCTTTGTAAAGACCCGGATGTGTCCGTCGATATACTCCTCTTTACGACACGTGATCTGCGAAAACATGCAGGGATATGTTGGGCCACTCTGACTTCCAAGCGCTGAAGAGTACGACCAACATAGTCAGCTTCACACTGACATTTGAATTTATATATAATCAAACTTTTCTGTAGTGTTGGAACTACATCTTTCTGAAAGGCTGGGAAGGCAGTTCTGGTGCCAAACAACGAGATACAACTGATTAAATTTTATCCGAAAAACCCTTACTGATAGAACCAATAAAAGGAAGTTTCAAATAAACAGGACATTTGGGTGGACCAAAGAAAATGTTGGCATTAAATTTCGCAAGTCTTGCTGCGTGGACCAGTCTTTCTTTTTCGATACATTAAGATTTCCAAAATATTTATCGGCTGGTGACAATTTGCGCAGCAACAAAGCCCGTTCTAAGAACCAGCTTTACCATGACGCGCTTATTCGAGCGAGGCATGGTACGGGGATTGATGTTGATCAACATCAATCCCCACTCTCTTTCACACGGAGAAAACTTTACTTGCCAGAGGGTTGGATGTGGGTATTCCACCTCTTGGGATTGATAAAGAAAGTATATTTTCCGAATTTGAAATATTAGAGTCTCAACTAAATCATCATGAGCCGAGGTCTAACGATGATCTTCTTTATATGAATGCAAGATTAGCTGAACTAGCACATAAGTTCGCTGATTCTCCTATCAATTCCCGAGAGTTTGCCTGGAGTAAGATCCACTACCAGGCGTCCAAACTTCTGAAGGCAAATAAAAAGATCTACATTACCAAACCGGATAAGGGTGCCGGTGTGGTCATTCTTAATACTAATGACTACACCAATAAAATGTTGAGCCTTTTAAGTGATACAAAAAAATTTAAAAAGCTTGGTGACGTGTCAATTGACAATACCTTAAGTACTGAAGTAAAGCTTCAAAAACGTTTTCTTCAGTTACATAGAAAGAAGTTTATTGATAAGGATACCTATGACAGGATCCGCCCTGTGGGTTCTCAACGACCCAGAATGTACGGGCTACCTAAGATACATAAGGAGGGAGTTCCATTGAGACCCATTCTGTCTATGATTGGTTCTCCTCAGCATGAGCTGGCCAAATGGCTTGCAGATATCCTTGGTCCTGTCTTACAGAGGTTTTCAGTTAATTGTATTGCTGATTCTTTCCGTTTCGCTTCATTTATTCGCGATTTGGAATGTGAGTCGCAAACAAACTTTCTATGGTCATTTGACGTTACCAGCTTGTTCACTAATGTACCCCTGAATGAAACCATTGAAATATGTGCTGACATGCTTTATCGTAGCACATTAACCCCTCCCGCCTTTCCAGAAAGCATTTTTCTGGAACTCATGGGGCTGGCCACTAAGTCGGTTAGTTTCAGTTTTAACAATATAATGTATCATCAGATTGATGGGGTGGCGATGGACAGTCCTTTGGGTGCTATCCTAGCGAACATTTTCCTAGGTTTTCAGAAATCCCTGCTGTTTTCTCGGGTTACCAGACCCTCTCGTTATTGGTGTTATGTGGACGATACTTTTGCCATTTTGAGTCCCGTAACGAGGCAAGTGATTTTTTCCTGAAATTAAATTTGCTCCACCCAGCACTCCAGTTCACCATGGAAGAGGAGCAGAATGGCTCTTTACCATTTCTGGACGTTTTAGTGGAAAGGACGGGGAACAAATTCACTACAACTATAAATAGGAAACCGACGTTTACGGGCCTGTATATTAGTTGGGATTTTTTTGTTCCCATGAGTAGAAAGATCAGTTTGGTCAAAACACTTGTTCACCGCGCACTGATGATTTGCACTGCCAGCAAACTCGCGGCTGAACTTAGAAAGATAACTGATATTCTTACCAAAAATGGTTTCCCAGAGGGTCTAATTTCCAAATGTATTGAGCGAAAACTTGCGAAATTTAATGGCAACATATTCTTTGGTCCACCCAAATGTTCTGTTTATTTGAAACTTCCTTTTATTGGTTCTATCAGTAAAGGTTTTTCGGATAACATTTCATCGGTTGTATCTCGTTGTTTTTATGCAGTACAGCCCCGTGTGGTGTTTGGCACCAGAACTGCCTTCTCAGCCTTTCAGAAAGATGTAGTTCCAACACTACAGAAAAGTTTGATTATGTCAGTGTGAAGCTGACTATGTTGGTCGTACTCTTCAGCGCTTGGAAGTCAGAGTGGCCCAGCATATCCCTGCATGTTTTCGCAAATCACGTGTCGTAAAGAGGAGTATATCGACGGACACATCCGGGTCTTTACAAAGAACATCCGGGCGTTTGCAAAGCACATCCGGGCGCTCACAAGTCCACGAGTCATCCATTGGACAGCACTTGTATGACAATAAAAAGTGCGGTGAGGCGTACTCCGATAGATGTTTTCGCATTGTACACAAGGCCCGTTCCAAACACCATCTCAAGGTGTTGGAGGCAGTGAGTGTTACAATGCGAAAACCATCGCTCTGTAAACAAAAAGAGTTGTCTTGCAAATTAGATTTATTTAGAGACTTAAAAAAAAAATACTTTGCCTATTATGTCCATTTGTTCCTTTTCGATTTAATGGCGTTATTCAATCTCCCTTTATTTCTTTTTTTTCTCCCCACGTTACTCTTTTCCCCGTTTTTAAGCGATATTCACCAACGATTCTCTTGACAATGTGTCGGCCGAAAGGTACCTTGGGAATTAGTTTTTATTCTGTTAATTTTAGTCGATCTTTTTATTCTTTTTCAAAAGTGTTTAATCAACGATTAAATATATTATTTAATATTTCCTCTCTTTTTTTTTCTTGTGATAGTGCCTCGACTCGCTATGACTCCGTTCATCATATTTAAAAGCATTATAAAATTCCGTACCACCAAAGATTTGTTCAAATATACATACATACATATATATATATATATATATATATATATATATATATATATATATATATATATATATATATTAAGAAGGCTGAAAGCAATACAGAGAACCGGATTGATGAGAAGCTGGAAAAACAAAAATGAACAACCGAAGATAAGATCTTCATATCATATATTTATTTTTCTTTTCAATTTTACATAATAAACGTGTCCGGATGATTACAAATCATTTGATATTTCAGGAGACCCCCTTCACTTATAAAAAATAGACCAAAAGAAAAGTTTGACTGTCGGGAATTCGGGATAAGTCCCGCAGATGAAGATGGAAATGCCGCAGTAAATGATAAATTTATAAATTTTATTATTCTATTTTACACATAGATATGGTGTTCAAAAATAAGTGCGTAATATCAAATTAATTAATTGAGTATCATATAGTTAGTAAACGTTTTTTCTTTGCAATAATTTAGTTTTATGTAATATTTATTTATATCTTTATTATTATTATTATTATTATTATTATTATTATTATTATTATTATTATTATTATTATTATTATTATTATTATTATTATTATTATTATTTTTTTATATTTTTTATTATCGTATATTAAAGTAAGATAACTGTTTGTAGGTAATCTTCGATTTAATTATTGAATTAAAGGCATTTAGAGCCTATATCTAATTTCATCGAAGTGGATGTAACTTTCTGTGGGACTAATCCTGTTGTCACTTCTACTCTCTGGCACCCATCTTGTCGAATTCCCGACAGTTAAACTTTTCTTTTATGTATATTTTGTATAAGAGAAATGGGGTCTCTTGAAATATCAAATGATTTCTAATCATGTCTATTTTTTGACGAGGTGAGGTTTCTCCTGACATATAAAATGATTTCCAATAATACAGAAACGTTTATTATGTAAGATTAAAAACAAAAATAATTAAATAATTGAAGGATCTCACCTTCAGTTGTTTAATTTTGTTCTTTCTAGCTTCTCATCAATCCCGCTCTCGCATTGAATTCAACATTCTTAATATCTTATTACAATTCCCAGCAATGCTTCAAGCAAACAACCATTCTCTTTCTCATTATATATATATATATATATATTCATATATATATATATATATTCATATATATATATATTCATATATATATATATATATTCATATATATATATATATATTCATATATATATATATTCATATATATATATATATTCATATATATATATATATATATATTCATATATATATATATATTCATATATATATATATATTCATATATATATATATATTCATATATATATATATATTCATATATATATTCATATATATATATATATTCATATATATATATATATTCATATATATATATATTCATATATATATATATTCATATATATATATATATATTCATATATATATATTCATATATATATATATATTCATATATGTTAATATTAGATGCTTACGTTAAGGTCTCCTGCTTCTGTTTCACTGTTAGATACTAAATCCCCCTATTTATTTTATTTACTTACTATTATATATTATTTATTTATGAATTTTCCAACAAATGTTAAGTCTACACTATTTTGGATTTAGTTAGTTTCTCTGGGAATTTAAACTGCATTTTCCTTTTTTTTGTCTTTTTGTTTAAAATAACTCAAAGCTTCTTTAGACTATATATATATTCATATATATATATATTCATATATATATATATTCATATATTCCCAACTCTCATTAAGGTAAAAATGCTGTTGCGTATAAATAATTGAATTTCTTCAAAAGTATCGCAAACAAAAATAAACAAATAAATAACACACGACCTGATCGTTCAGCATCATTCATGCTTGTCTGACCGCGTTAAAAGTCAACATACCACCCCTTAACCGTTGTTTGTGACAGAGCATTGTTCAAATAACACTTATGAAGCCATTGCTCTGCTTTAACAGTATTTTCCCATCAGAAAGTGATGCGCTATCAGCACACGAAAGTCAGATTTTTCTATTGTTTTGAAATTTTGCAACAGCAGCTTCATTTAAATTACTGCAATTTGTAAACTATTTATCTGATTAAGCTCAAATTTTGACACGTGCCGCTTGGAGGTTAGTATTTTAAAAATTATATGGGCTTTTTTTTATACTGCGACATACATCTATTTGTCAGGCTCGACACACAGGCACACCATCTATTTTGTGTCTGATAATTTTTTTTTCACAAGCGACCCTTCAGACTTGCGTCTGCTGCCGCCTCTATTTCGGGCATTTTATGCTTGTGTGTTGTTTTCTTCAGACAATTATCCTGGGAAGGTTTTAAGGTGGGGACGAAGCGT
This sequence comes from Sepiola atlantica, assembly GCA_963556195.1. Lineage (NCBI taxonomy): Eukaryota > Metazoa > Mollusca > Cephalopoda > Sepiida > Sepiolidae > Sepiola > Sepiola atlantica. The sequence continues at coordinate 64,627,741 of OY744524.1, forward strand.
TGATGAGTGCATAAGTGGCGTTTTTTGTTTTCCTTTTTTCAATTTCCATATATGCATATATATATAATTGTGTATTTGTATGTGTGCTTATATATATATATATATATATATATATATATATATATATATATATATATATATATATATATAGGTATCAAATGTGACGCATCACCTTCCCCACCCTACATTTTGTTCTCTCCCACTCCCTCTCCCTTTCCCTCGCCCCCTCCATCCTATACCGTCCTATTATGCGACCCTGATTTTTTTTAACCCTTTCGCTCTCTTACCCTAAGGCTAATTTAAAAAAGATTCAATAAACATATCTCATGCCCTCTACTCCTCCTTCATAATTTAAATTAATTCCGACCGCTACCAATGTTCGCCCCCACAACTTCCATAGTTACTGTAATGTCTCCCACCATCTCGATGAGCCCATAACTGATCTTATCATAAGCGACCTTATTTGGCTTACATAACACTATCTCACTCCCCGTCCCTAATGATCTTATAACTCCAAACGCCACCATTTGCCCCCACATTCTCTCCTGTCAACCCAATTCCCCACTGCCACGATTTATTTGTATCTCATAATTTATTTTTTCATAAGCGGCCCTTTTTAGGTCTACTATTGCCATCACCTCTGTTTCAAACATTTTGTACTTGTCTGTTATTTTCTTCAGACAATCATGCTGAGGAAGTTTTGAAATGAAGATAAAACGTTGATGAATACATAAATAATATTTTTTGGTTTTCTTTTTTTCAATTTCCACACACACACATATATATATATATATATATATATATATATATATATATATATATATATATATATATATATATATATATATATATATATATACTTGTTTGCTTAAACAGAAGTGAAGTTCCTTTTTGTTCCTTTTTTATCTAATGTTGTGCTCCAGTGTGATATTTGCAAACGTTTTAGACTCTCATGAGTCGTCATCAGATGATGAGGTTACAAAATTAAAACTAGTGAATTTATTACGAAGTCGATTAAGAGTGTTTAAAAAACATTTTAATATACCCTCTCCCTCCTCATATTGAGCTTGGTTGATGGTGGGTTTACGTGCTCGAGTAAGTAAGGATTCGATGATGAGGAGGCGATGTTTACAATTTGAGACGAGAAGAATTGCAGTATTTAAAAAAATATATTTCGGAAGTCCCTTTTGAAAATGTCGTGTGCGATCAGATGCTGGTAGATGGACCTGTGGGGAGGTGAGGAGACATGTAAGGCTGCGAAAG
>OY744524.1:64638897-64641397 GCA_963556195.1 Sepiola atlantica
ATTTTGTACTTGTGTGTTATTTTCTTCAGACAATCATCCTGAGGAAGTTTTGAAATGAAGATAAAACGTTGATGAATACATAAATAATATTTTTTGGTTTTCTTTTTTTCAATTTCCACACACACACACACACACAAACACACACACACACACACACACACTTATATATATATATATACTTGTTTGCTTAAACAGAAGTGAAGTTCCTTTTTGTTCCTTTTTTATCTAATGTTGTGCTCCAGTGTGATATTTGCAAACGTTTTAGACTCTCATGAGTCGTCATCAGATGATGAGGTTACAAAATTAAAACTAGTGAATTTATTACGAAGTCGATTAAGAGTGTTTAAAAAACATTTTAATATACCCTCTCCCTCCTCATATTGAGCTTGGTTGATGGTGGGTTTACGTGCTCGAGTAAGTAAGAATTCGATGATGGGCAGGCGATGTTTACAATTTGAGACGAGAAGAATTGCAGTATTTAAAAAAATATATTTCGGAAGTCTCTTTGAAAATGTCGTGTGCGATCAGATGCTGGTAGATGGACCTGTGGGGGAGGTGAGGAGACATGTAAAGCTGCGAAAGATACTTGTTCTAGTCATTCCAATATATGTATTATTTGTAGAGACATATTCTCCAATTTGAACACATATACGGCATTACTAGCTTTTAGTAAACTGTTATTGGACGCCAGGTTATTTCGTATGAATAAGTTAGGTGTTTTAGATTTGTTTATAATATATTGTAAATCGGAGTTTAGAGTTTTTGTCAATAGGGGAAATATGTTTTTTATATATAACATTTTTGTTTAATTATTTTTTTTCTATATTATAATTATGGTACATTTAGTTACAATAAAATGAATTAAAATTTTTAATATTATAATTATTATTGTTATTTTTGCATATATAAGTAAATATATATATACATATATACATACATATATATCCATATATATATACATACATATGATGACCGCAACGTCTTGCCAGACTTGTACCACTCCTTCATTCAGAAAAGTGTAATTGTCTGAAGGAGTATCTTTACAGAGATTGTAAGTATAGAGATCTAGCTTTGTACGACAGCTAGATCCCTCTGTCGGTTCAAAATGTTGAGACCAGCAACAAGCGAAAGTAAGATAGTTACTAACAAGTTGAAACTGCAAACCCGCATGATGTGAGGAGTGGTCTTCAACGTTTTGGGGAAATTAAAAAAAAACTTTCCAGACCCAAATTGAAAAATTGTGAACAGATATTAAAGCCGTTGAATGGAGACGTTTGCGAGACGAATGAATTTGGTTTGTTTAGTTTTTTTTTGTTTTTGAAATGAAAAAACATCTTTCCACACCAATCGTAAAATCCAACGTAATTAATTGATCGAAAAATCCAACGAAATGCATTACTTTTCACAGTGCACATATATTAAAGCCGTTAAATGGATGCGTCTGCAAGACGAATTTAGTTTGATTTGCTTTTATACACACACACACACACACACACACACACACACACACACACACACACACACACACACACACACACACACATATATATATGCACATATATACACATACACATATATATACACACACATACATATATACACATATATATACACACACATACATATATACATATATATATACATATATACACACATACATATATATATACATATATACATATATATCTCTCTTGCTCGTCCGTCGAAGTCGACGATGACCAAGGTATCAATCAGTTTGGCGTCGGGGGTCGGTGGGTCCTGAGATGGCTGATGAGGCCAATCCGTGCTCGGCAGACTCTTCCACACTCCGGACACGTGAAGGCGGCATCGACAGGCTGTGGACCGGCAGCTCTCTCCTTTCGCCTCCTGCGCTTCTGCCGGTCGTGGGTCATGCGTTGATCCTCTGCCCTATCGGCTCCCAGGCTGACGGCACAGCGCCAAGCATAGCGTTCTGCAGCGCGACTCTCCCAAGACTGGGGTTGATGTCAAAGTCCTTGAGGGAGGTTCGCAGGCAGTCTTTATATCGTTTCTTTTGGCCTCCTGCAGTCCGCTCTCCCTGGCTGAGTTCCCCATAAAGGAGTTGTTTGGGGATTCGGCCGTCAGGCATGCGGTAGACATGGCCTGCCCACCGAAGCTGGGTTTTGTGGACTATGGTGGTGATGGTATGGAGCCCCGCGCGCTCCAAGACTTCTGTGTCAGGAATTCTGTCTTGCCAGCGGATGTTGAGAATATTACGGAGGCATCTGAGGTGGAAGCCATTCAGCTGTTTTTCATGTCTTTTATAAAGCGTCCAAGTTTCACAGCCGTAGAGTAGGGCTGTTAGGACGATTGCTCGGTATACTTTGATTTGGTTGCGAGTGCAATACCTCTCCTCCTCCACACATTGTCTCTAAGTCTTCCAAATGCACTGCTCGCTGTGGAGGTCCTATGGTTAACTTCAATGTCAATGTTGGCGGTACGGGAGAGGGTGCTGCCAAGGTAGGTGAATTGCTCCACAGCA
>OY744524.1:64648897-64658897 GCA_963556195.1 Sepiola atlantica
TTCAGTGCTCATATATAATATAAAGAAAAACAAAGAAAAACATGACAAGCAAAGCCTGAATTACAATCCGTACTTATTATCATCACAATTTACTTTGTTTTTCTAATGGAGCTATTATATCCTATGTGACCGTGTCTCAACATACTGTCTAAAAAGCATCCGACCTTTATTTTTTCCGTGCGAAAGAGAGACGATAGGACGGCGTCACTCTACACAGTGAAGGAAGACACCTTTATGCGCATGTGTTATTTTTATCACCGTTTTCCTGTGCGTCAGTCGCTGCCAGTCGATCGCTGAGTGAGGTGTTACACAACGTGTTCGTCGGATTACCGATTCTCTCAAGATGACTGAACGTGTTGAGCAAAGGTACTGCATCAAATTTTGTCAAAAGCTTGTTGATTGTCAAAGCAAAACAATTCGTAAGATTCAGCAGGTGTTTGGAGAAGATGCGATTAAGGAGTGGTTCAACCGATTCAAAAATTGCCGCACATCAGCGGAGAGTGACCAGCGTTCCGATAGGCCCCAAACTGCTCGGAGTGCAGCTGTTGTTGAGAGGGTGCGAAATTTGATGATGGAAGATTGTCGTTCAACCATGAGGGAGATCGCCCAAGAGGTCAGAGCGAGTAAAAATTCCGCACATGCAATTTTGCGTGATAATTTGAACATGCACAGAGTGGCTGCGAAATTTGTGCCTAAGTTGTTGTCGCAGGAACAAAAGGACCCCCGTTTTCAAGTTGCAGAGGACATTCTGGAAACCGCCAACACTGAACCATGGGTTTCTGAACACCGTGATAACTGGAGATAAGTCATGGGTGTACGGGTATGGCCCAGAAACAAAAAGACAGTCGTCACAATGAAAGCATCCCGAGTCTCCAAGGCCAAAAAAAAGCGCAACAGGTGCGAAGCAAAATCAAGGTGATGCTGACTGTCTTCTTTCATATCCGTGGAATTGTGAATCACGAATACGCACCGGAAGGACAAACAATGACAAAGGAGTGCTATCAAGATTTTCTCCGGCGTCTCCGTGACGCAATTCGGCGCAAAAGACCAGACATGTGGACGGCGAAAAACTGGCAACTGCATCACGACAACGCCCTCGCACATTCATCCCAATTGATCCGACATTTCTTGGCCAAACATGAAATTCCAGTCGTTCGCCAACCTCCCTACTCCCCAGACATGGCTCCTTGCAACTTCTGCTTGTTTCGAAAATTGAAGACGCCACTTATCCATTCAAGCCGTTCTGTAATTAACTATATCAATAATAGTTAAAAATCGGTAGTATTTAAAAAAAACATATATATATATATATATATATATATATATATATATATATATATATATATATGAAGGAGAGTGGAAAGGAATTAGAGAAAGCAAAAGCCAAATCAAAATTCAATTCAAAAGTTCAAAGCAAGGTATAATCCGCAAAAAGGCAATTTATTCAAGTTAAATTTTCCTTAAGCCAGGCTTTTCAAAGATCAAAATCTTATCATCAGAGGAAGTCGCTGGGATAGATAAGTTGGCAATGGCCAAGATTTAAAATTTGAAAAAATGAAATAAAATAAAAAATTGTAGGGAAGGAAACGTAGGGCAAAACTGTGCCAGGGTGCAAGCAAATGTCCGATTGCCAAAAAGTCCGGTGTCGAAGAGTCCAGCGGAGAGGATACGATGTAGATAGGTAGGTCGTTAGAGGCACGAGAAGTAATGAGAGAAGTTTCAAAGTTAAACTCCAAGAAGCCACAACTTCAGGTACGGCGAAAATAGAAAATCCAGGAAGGGTAAAAAGTCCAATAAGAGGTACATTCGATGATGCAGGCAGGCGTCAGAGGAGATTAAGATGTAAAATATTCGCCATTAAAGAAACTTCCCGGGCAGAGATGACAAAGGAAAGTGTTTTAAAGTGGAAAAAGGGGCAGTGAGAATATTTAAAGTCTGCCCAGTTGAGAAAGCCGGCTATAAATGAAGAAAAGCAGAGACAGTGAAGACAAGAGTATAATATGCGACCAATGGGCAAGGGAGGAAACGGGTAAGTGGAATGTGGGAGGAGAAAGGGACGGGTACGAGGAAAGAGAGGGGGAGGAGAAAGGGAGCGATGCGGTGAAGGAATGCGGATAAAACTAAGAGTGTGAAAGTAGGGGGGTGAAACATAAAGTTGAAATTGGAAGTTAGGCGAATTAGGATTCAACTAGAAAAGGGGAAGAAAGGAGTGGGGGTAAGTTAACGAATGTTAGGATAAGGGGTTAAAATATCAGAATATGTATAAGAACAGAGTTCGGGGGTTTAGAAGTTTAATCAAATGACCTTAGATATAAACAATGAGGCAAGATATATATGAAGGGTAGGACTAGGAAAATGAGTTAAAAATTAAAAGAGTAAAGATAAAAAATAAAGATAAAAATAGTATAAAAAGTAGAAATAAGAAAATAAAAGAGTAAAGAATGAAAAATAGATAATAAGATTAGTCTTAAGCTCGCAGGGAAAATTGAGGATTGACCGAAAGAATAAAAAATAAAATAAAAAAAATAAAAAAATTAAAAAATTAAAAAATAAGATACTAATAATAGAATGAGGGAAAAGTCGATAAGATTGGAGCTCAAGAATGAAAATTAGAATAAGGAAAAAGAAAAAGGAAAACAAGACCTAGAGAGGATATCCGGAATGGGAGTCTCCAAGGTGGAAAAAATTATGGGTTAGTAAATAAGCAGTTGAATTGAATTTTGATTTGGCTTTTGCTTTCTCTAATTCCTTTCCACTCTCCTTCATTTCTACCTGCTCTATCCTGGATGGCTTGACTTCGGGAATATTAAATTCAATTCAGTATGTTGGCAAAATGATTATTACAAGACTAATTCGATATTAAATCGAGTTATGCAACGTGGTATTATAAGGTCGGATTCAAGGGTAAATGGAGTAACCCTGAGAACAGAGTGGCGCCCTCCGTTACACTTCGGTATAGTAGTTAATAAAAAAGGAGCCTTCGGGTTGCCCATGACTATGGTCGACTACTCTACCTTTACTTTACTTAATAAGTTGTCAATAAAAATTAATTATTTTCGTATGGATAGACTTTGACGTTCTTTCTTTTGGTATTGACTTTCCCCTCTACAAAAATTGGTGATCCGGACGTCAATGGAGATACAAAAATGGGTGACTCTGGCGTCAAAAAAGATACAAAAAGAAACAGTCTTCCGACAACTCTATGGATTGATGTGCTTCTTCTAAATACTTACGCCTTCTTCTCCACATCACAAACAAAACCCCACAGATTTCATTGCTTTAAGTGAAACAACATACTTCACAGGAATTGCGCTTTTATTTCAATTTTACTTTCGTTATTTTCTGCGTGACAAGATGAAGTACATCTGTCACATCTGGGGAGGTGCCGCTCAGAGAACTCCTGGTTACTTTGATAGAATTCAGAATCGACTTCGAAATCTAGTGGGGGTTATCTCTTCCGTTCCTTATACCCCCATTTCTCACAGAAGAGACATTGCTAGTCTCTCTCTATTCTATCGTTATTTCCATGGAAGGTGCTCGATTGAGCTCAAATCTTTGCTTCCTCTTTGTAAGACATTCACAGCAAGAACTCATCTACCATAACGAAGAAAAACTTTTCAGTCTTCCTCACTGCGACTAGCGTCCGGCGAAATTTCCACGAACAGAGTGTCTTCGCAAGGGCTTCCCGTCTGTAGAACCCATTGCCGCGGGATTGCTTCCCTACAGATTACAACTTCGTCGTCTTCAAAGCTAATGCTAACACAAATATTCGGACTTGGTTCTGACAATAATTCTATCTCATTAACCCTTATCCTCGAGTGGCATCTAGCTTTGATAAGTGGTGACCGCTTTTTAGTATATATAAAAAAACTGAAAGTAAAAGGTTTCCCGGACACACCGGGTAGATACACCTAGTTGTTTAATAAATCTTACCAATCATATCATAGTTCACAAACATTTTTCTAATATAACGAGTGAACGAAAAAGAGGCTGCAGTAGCGCGGCATAGGTTGCAGGTTTCTAGGTTGGTAAAGGTAAAGGTAAAGGTCGCATAGCCTGGACGTGCACGAGTGTCGTTGCCGACATCTCACACTGCCCATGGCCGTAGCGGCGGTGATTTGTTAAGAATCACCGTGTCTAGGGCACAGCATATAGAAGGCGGAGCCCATCCCTCTCCTTCCGCTGCCTTGAACCTTCCCTGAGTTTTAGTCAGGTACCCATTTACTGCTAGGTTGATAATGTGCTTAACTCTAGTGCGTCTACCCGCTGGTTCCGTCGTAAATACTTTTACAGATGTGTGCCTATTTACATAAAGCCAGCCTGACTGACAAGCTGATAAATGAAGGAAAATAGAAGAGAGAGAGAGAGCGAGAGAGAGAGAGAGGGGGGGGGGGGAGAGAGATTACAAAGAAAAAGAAAATGGCTGCCGATCAGGCACTTTTGTTTTTTATCGCATCAGTAATTAGCTCTCGAGTAACTAGGAAACAAGTAGTTGGCTGATAGTGGCTACGCAACAAGACAGTTTACTTTTCTCAGTAGCCCAAAACGTAAAGCACTGGAGAATGACTGAACAAATACAAAAACAAAAGAAACAAAAACAAAAACAATCATCCAAACACCCAATAAACCAACCAACCAAACAAACAAATAAAGAAACAAACAAACACGCAATCGTTCAAGCTTCTATCTGTGTTGTTCTTTCCTATTCCGTTTTTCCCCTCTGCAAAACAACACTTTGTTAACGTTTATTTAGTTTACCTATTAAAACAATTAATCCGTTCTTTTTGTGGGTTTCATGTGGTACCAGAAAGAAGATGTGACCCGTTGGTGAACGCACTGAGCTTGGGTTAAGTTGTTTGAATCAGGAAAAAGTTGATAAACTAGTTACATATAAAAAAAATACAAATTAGCCACTTTCTGCTCGTTATCTCTCTCTCAACCCCTCTCTCTTTCTCGCAAAAGCGTTAAATAATATCACTACCCCTGGTGATATTCCCTTTTTGTTTATAATAGACTATTCTAATCTTTTTATTATTTCCTTTATTTATTACCTTCGACTGTTAATGAACAGAGAGAGAGAGAGAGAGAGAGAGAGAGAAAGAGAGAGAGAGAGAAAGAGGGGGAGAGAGGGAGGGAGAGGGAGAGAGAAGCTAGAGTAATAAACGACGTATATTATTATAGCGAGTGATCATACCATATACACTGAAAGAGGATGAAAGTGATAGATAAAAAGTAAGAGGTTACTTGATAAGTTCATTGGAAATGCAAATTCTACGACAGGATTTTTCCACATTTCACCATTTCCCTCTTTTTCTTTTTTTCTCTCTCTAATTATGAGTTAAATGAACTGCTTATGGTAACATCCCCCTTTGTTTATAATGGACTATTCCAATCTTTGTATTCTTTTCTTTCTTTATTCCATTTGACTTTTCATAAACAGAGTAAGAGAGACACACAGAAACTGAGTGAAAGAAACTAATAGAATATAAGAAAAGAGGGTGGGCAAACAATATCCAGTGAGAGAGGGTGAAAGTGATGATAGATAAATAGTAAGAGATGTGTCACTTAATGAGTAAATTGAAAATTATGGCTAATTAAAACAATTTTAATGGAAGTTTTTTTAAACATAACTCAATCCCAAAATTGATGAATATTTTAGCATGTCTTTAATGTGATTGAAAAAATATATAAAAAAGCATTAGGGAAACAAACGTTGATTAACTCGACTTTAGTATGATGGGATATACAATTAATTCACTCACAACCCCCCTCTCAGTTACTGGTCAAATAGCAAGTCGTGTTCAATTAATTGTATACAATGTTTATTGTTTTGGCATTAATTGAGCCAAAGGGGGCGAGGGTAATTCCCCACAGAACAGACAAACCAGACTAACAATGTTTTATTAGCAAAGTATTGGAAATTTCTCAAACAGGTAAACCCTTGTATAATCTCTATTTATATAAAATTACGTACATGTATATGTTTATATATTTGCACGTATATGATTCACTCCTAAACTAATTAACCGATAATTCTGATTTTTGGAATACAACAACAACATATATATATATATATATATATATATATATATATATATATATATATATATATATATATATATATATCTTTAAAAATCTTTTCTTATCTTTTGGTTTTTGCTGGGGATGGGGCATCCTACCAGATGCCAGACATTCACCCGCTATTTCAGACACTCCAGCCTAGAGATCTTTTTAAGATTCTAACCACCCCTTTAAGTGCAATTGTTTGTATCTCTCTTGCACTCAGTTCACTGGGTATATTCGCCTGGTAGTTTTTTCATTTTTTTTCATTAATTCGGTTGCTCCTATAATTACTGGGATGATGGAGATCTTCCTAAGATTACAGTTTCTTTTCATGTCGTACATAAGACCTTGGTATTTCGTAATCTTTTCCCTTTCAGCTCTGTTTAAGCCAGCATCATTAGGGACACTGACTTCAACTAGGGTTGCTACTTTCTCCCTTTTGTCCCATATCACTATGTTATGGTTTAACAGCTCCGTTTTCTAGATATGTAGCTGTAGGGATTGCATATTTATAGTGGATGGTGTATAACTTATTTCAAAATGATCTTTCTAGTATATGCTCCCAGGACTTGCTGCTACACTGGATATTCAACTTTTTACATATAGTCCAGTGAAGATATTTGCACACGCCGTTGTGTCGCATTGTATAATAGCCATCTCTCAGGAGAACCTTACAACTGGATGTCAGGTGGCTCACACTCTCTACTTTTGTGTGGCAGAACCTGCACTTGTTATTGTTGCTTAGACCACTTATCCTTTTAAAGGCATTGGTCATCAAGCCTCGATCTTGGGCAGCCATTATCATTCTCTCCTAGTCATAGTGGAGCGATCCTTTCTTCAACCAGTTTACAGAGCCTTCCTTATCTATATATTCCTGGGATAGTTTATCTAGGAAATACTTAGCACGTTGTTGGTTAGCCCATTCTTCTAGTTTTCTATAATGGAAGGTCTTGGTGTATTTCTGGCGGCTTTTCCGGGCTATTTCCGTGGCAGGCTTGTTGTCCGTTTCTGCCTCATTTGTAAGACAGTCTTGTCCAAAATGTTTGGCAAGTTTTATGATAGAGGTTATTCTGCTTGCTCTGGTTTCTTGATGCTGGCGTACCCTCGTAAGGTTTGTGTTCTGGAAGCTCATCACATATTAGCCGGTGCTCACAATAGTGGCTTGATGTTGATGGTCAATTTCTACCAGACCCATTCCTCATGCTCTTCTTGGTGGATACAGCCTTTGTAGACACTAGTTTCTGTACACTACTCTGTACATTGTAAACATTTTTCTCGTTTTAGTGTCTAATCTATTAATGTCCTTTTGTGGCCAATCAATAATTCCAAAGCTGTATGTTATCACTGGCATAGCTAATTGGTTAATGGCAGTTACTTTGTTTTTGTTTGTAAGCTGTGTTTTACACATTTTTCTAACACGGCGTATATATTCTCTGCCTATTTCTTCTCTCATTTTGGCATGTCGAATTGAATCGTTTTCTTCTATGCCAACGTATTTGTATTGTTCCTGTTCTTCAAGGTCTTTGATGTCAGTATCTTCATCGAGCTGTATGTTTTCCGTTTGGATCTTTTTCCCAGTACTGAGGGAGCACTTGGTACATTTGTCCAGGCCGAACTTCATTCCAATATCTTTGGAGAAGGTATGGACAACCTGCAAGAGTCGGTTTAAGTCAGCATCTGAACTAGCATACAGCTTGAGGTCATCCATGAAGAGCAGGTGGTTGACTCTTTTGTTTAGATCTTGTTAGCGGCCATGGCTCAGATTGTAGACATTCCGGCCTTTGTTGATTAGTTTGCTTAGCAGATCAATCGCCAGACAAAAGTGTAGAGGAGATAAGTTATCTCCTTGGAAGATTCATCTTCGGATCTTGACATCAGGGATGTTTTTTGTTCCATTAGTGTGGCTTAATGTCATGGTTGTTTTCCACATATTTATATGTACTGCCATGGTTTTCTTGATGACCGAATGGATCTTATATAGTTCAAGGCCATGTATAAGGGGCACACTATCGTATACCTTATAATAATAGATCCATGCCATACTTAGGTTTCTCCTCCTTTTCCTACAGTCCTCAAGGATGGTCTTATTGATGAACAACTGGTCCTTGGTGCCTAAACATTTCCTCTTGCACCCTGCTTGTTCTTTTATCAGGTACGTTCCAGAAGAGAGGTGTTCATAGATACTGTCTGCAACAAGGTCAGTGAAGAGTTTGTAGGTCGTAGTGAAGCAGCAGATCGGTCTGTATTTTGTAGGGTTTTGTGTTTCACTCATTTGAGGTATGAGGGTTGTATCACCTTTTACTAGCCATGCTCGTGTGGCCTCCTCACCCTTCAACAGTCTGATGAAACAGCTGCTATAATGGCTATGAAGTGCTGTTACTTTCTTCAGCCAGAAATTGGGTATATTGTCTATGCAAGATTTTTTGTGATTCTGAAATTGATCTAGCTTTCGTTTTATCATTCCAGACGTTATCTCTGGCTTTGGCATTTCTGGCTTGCTTTCATTACTTCGAGCTATATCTAAGATCAACTTGACTTCTTAATTGCATGGCCCCTCATTCTCAAACAGAGGCCTCCAGTAGTCTTCTAGCTCCTTTCCTTTCCGGTGACTTTTCCACCGTTATTTTCTCTTCCATCAAATTTCGGTAGAATAGTATTATGTTTTTTTTAACTGTCTGTTCTCAACTTTCGCCCTGTGCTTGCTATACTTTTCTTGGATTCTTTTGGCAAGTGCTGGAATCCTGCCTTTAAGTTCGCTCGCAATGTTTTCAATTTCTTTTATATTTTCATTGTATTTAAAACTGAGTCTGCAGATAGTGTTCCTCAGCCGCCCCCACACTGTAGGGGCAAAAAGAGAATTGTTTGATCTGAGACCCTTCTTTTCTGCAAATGTTCAGTTTTTTCTGGAGCTTCAGTTTCCACGGTGGTGTTTTGTCTTGTGCTCTGGACTCCCATTTCTTTTTGAATTGAGGGAATGTTTCCATGACAATATAGAGCTCTGCACGATATGTTACCTGATTCAACTCCGTGAGAGATATATTGGATGGAACAAGTCTTTGGAGAGCGATGTTTATAGTTTTTAATACGTCCTTAGTAGCTCTTCTCCTTTGGTCGTTGAGGTCTCTCCCCCAGCCTCATGATCTGGAACTCCTCAATGGTATTACCAATTTCTTCTACCAAGGCGAATTGTTCATGATCTGGTTCCGATAATTTCTGAGGTAATGGTGGAGATCCAGGTGTTAACAGTGGTCTCGGTGATAGCGGCGAGGAAGAACCTAGGTTCAATGAGGGGCCACCTTATGATTGCAAATAGACACCCGATGGTGGTGGGATACTTGTCAGGGAGCCATTTGACAAAGGGGATTCCGGTGTTGAAGTGGCTGTACGGTGGGTTGTCATGGGCCCAGACTGTTTGACGGCTTGATACATGGGTCAATGGTAATTTAGTTCAAACTGCACCCGTGGTGTGGTGTTTTGAACTATGATGGGAATTGTGGGAATTTTGATGGGGCTTTCAAGTGGACATGTTTCGGTTCTTATGAGGGCTACTATTTCTGATGTCATACAATCGATCTCAGCCTATTTGAACAGGCTCATGGTATTATATCTTTGGCAAGTTATTTTTGGGGGTGGAATATTTCTCTTGCCTGGACAGAAATGGAAGAATATTTCCCTCCAGGTCTCTGTTCTTTTTTGTTTGTTTCGTATTATTTGCCTGAGCATATTTCATAGCCCATAACAATGTCCACTCTTCTTCCCTATCCCATCTAGACTCTTGTCTCCGTCTAGTTTCTTCTTTCCTGATAGGAAAGGTAGTCTTTTTCCGCCTTCCTTATGGCTGCATTTTTTATGAGTGTGCTCTCATCTTCTGTTATATATATGCCCATCTGGGAAACATGCGATCGTAGGCAGGAAACAGGAGTATTTTTTTCAGAAA
>OY744524.1:64663897-64666397 GCA_963556195.1 Sepiola atlantica
CATAAGCTACTCATAGTTATTTTTTTCTTATAAAATCATAAACTGTCTACGCAAAAAGTGTTAACATAAACTTTAAAGAAAATAGAACGACATGGAAATGTCATAACATTTAAGGAAATCCATTCATTTTAGATTCCTAACGGAGAAGCAAGCTTTTTTTACCTTGTGTGACAGAAGCCAATACAGTTTCCTTCTTTCTGCGCATATAGCTCACTTTAGCCGACTAATCAGATCTCATCAAATCACTACATAAGAAGCAGACGGCAAAACAATATTTAAAAAGTTGCGTTTCTTCACAAAAAAATCATGCCCCGAGGTTGCTTTAAAGCAATTTGGCAGCAGCAGCAGCTTCACCCTTTCTTCTTAAGTAAGCCAACAATAGTTGCCATCATAATCACTATCGTCACAACAACTACATCGGCCATAACACAAGCCGGTCATCATCATCATCAGCTGCTGCAGCTTGTTTCTTCGGTCAGTCAAAGTTCTACAGCAACACCTACCAGCAAACAGACCAAGAGGACAGTTCTGTCAGGATAGCCATTACTACTATCCTACGGTAACAATCCATCATCTATCTTGTCTACCCAGTGAATCATTAACTCTTCTTAACATGGACATATTTATTTCTTTGAAAAAAAATGTAACCTTTATATTTTCCTGCACACACGAGTTTGATTTTCGTTCTATGCATATACATATATATACATCCATACATATATACATACATATATATATGTATATATATATATACATATATATACTCCATATACATATATATATACATATATAGACTACATATAATATATATATATATATACATATATATACTACATATAATATATATATATACATATATATACTACATATAATATATATACATATATATACGACATATAATATATATATATACATATATATACTACATATAATATATATATACATATATATACTACATATAATATATATATATACATATATATACTACATATAATATATATATACATATATATACTACATATAATATATATATATATACATATATATACTACATAGAATATATATATATATACATATATATACTACATATAATATATATATATATACATATATATACTACATATAATATATATATATACATATATATACTACATATAATATATATATACATATATATACTACATATAATATATATATACATATATATACTACATATAATATATATATATAATATATATACTACATATAATATATATATATACATATATATACTACATATACATATATATATATACATATATATACTATATATTCATATATATATATACATATATATACTACATATACATATATATATATACATATATATACTACATATACATATATACAGGGTGGGCAAAAATAAGGGTCCTATTTTTAAAAATTCATAACTTTTTTATTTATTGATTTAAAAAAATTTTTTTTTTTAGAATAAGTAAAGGACCCCTTCCGAAGCATGAGCCGTATTAGCCCTAAGGAACGTACCCTCATTTAGAAAACATTATTTTTGCTTAAAAAACTCAAAACAGTGTAAAAAACAATACTTTAGTTTTTGTAAGTTTTAAGAAGTGTTTTTCAGCTAAAATTTGTTTTGTTTATTTCAAAAAATCTCGGAAGGGTCAGTCTACACACACATAAAGTTTGGTGAGTTTAACTTTTATTTTGTGGAAGTTATTCAAATTCAAGTTATTCAAATTTAAAGATAGGACCCTTATTTTGGCCCACCCTGTATATACATATATATACTACATATACATATATATGCATATATATATACTACATATACATATACTACATATACATATATATATATATATATATACATATATATACTAAATATACATATATATATACATATATATACTACATATACATATATATATACATATATATACTACATATACATATATATATACATATATATACTACATATACATATATATATACATATATATACTACATATACATATATATATACATATATATACTACATATACATATATATACATATATATATATACTACATATACATATATATATACATATATATATACTACATATACATATATATATATACATATATATATATACTACATATACATATATATATACTACATATACATATATATATACTACATATACATATATATATACATATATATATACTACATATACATATATATATACATATATATATACTACATATACATATATATATATACATATATATATACTACATATACATATATATACATATATATATACTACATATACATATATATACATATATATACATATATATATACTACATATACATATATATACATATACTACATATACATATATACATATATATACTACATATACATATATATACATATATATACTACATATACATATATATACATATATATATACTACATATACATATATATACATATATATATACTAGATATACATA
>OY744524.1:64677881-64680381 GCA_963556195.1 Sepiola atlantica
ATATATATGTTTATATATATATTGTTTATATATATATATATGTTTATATATATAATATTGTTTATATATATATATATATATTTGTTTATATATATACATATATATATTATATATTGTTTATATATACATATATATATTGTTTATATATATACATATATATATATATATTGTTTATATATATACATATATATATATATTGTTTATATATATACATATATATATATATTGTTTATATATATACATATATATATAATATTGTTTATATATATACATATATATATATATATTGTTTATATATATACATATATATATATTGTTTATATATATACATATATATATATTGTTTTATATATACAATATATATATATATTGTTTATATATATACATATATATATATATTGTTTATATATATACATATATATATATATTGTTTATATATATACATATATATATATATTGTTTATATATATACATATATATATATATTGTTTATATATATACATATATATATATTGTTTATATATATACATATATATATATATTGTTTATATATATACATATATATATATATACATATATATATATATTGTTTATATATATACATATATATATATATTGTTTATATATATACATATATATATATATTGTTTATATATATCATATATATATATATTGTTTATATATATACATATATATATATATTGTTTATATATATACATATATATATATTGTTTATATATATATATATATATATTGTTTATATATATACATATATATATATATATTGTTTATATATATACATATATATATATATTGTTTATATATATACATATATATATATTGTTTATATATATACATATATATATATATATTGTTTATATATATACATATATATATATGTTATATATATACATATATTATATATTTATATATATGTTATATATATACATATATATATATATTTTATTTGTTATATATATACATATATATATATTATATATATTGTATATATATACATATAGATATATATATTGTTATATATACATATAGATATATATATTGTTATATATATACATATATATATTGTTATATATATACATATATATATTGTTATATATATACATATATATATTGTTATATATATACATATATATATTATATGTTATATATATACATATATATATATATGTTATATATATACATATATATATTGTTATATATATACATATATATATTGTTATATATATACATATATTATTAGTTATATATATACATATATATATTGTTATATATATACATATATATATATATTGTTATATATATACATATATATAATATTGTTATATATATACATATATATATATTGTTATATATATACATATATATATATTGTTATATATATACATATATATATATTGTTATATATACATATATATATATTGTATATATATAATATATTTATATTGTTATATATATACATATATATATATTGTTATTATATATAAATATATTTATATTGTTATATTATACATATATTGTTTATATATATACATATATATATATTGTTTATATATATACATATATATATATTGTTTATATATATACATATATATATTGTTTATATATATACATATATATATATTGTTATATATATATACATATATATATTGTTTATATATATACATATATATATTGTTTATATTTATACATATATATATATTGTTTATATATATACATATATATATATATTGTTTATATATATACATATATATATATTGTATATATATATACATATATATATATTGTTTATATATATACATATATCTATATTGTTTATATATATACATATATATATATTGTTTATATATATACATATATCTATATTGTTTATATATATACATATATATTGTATATATATATACACATATATTGTTTATATATATACATATATATATATTGTTTATATATATACCTATATATTGTATATATATATACATATATATATTGTTTATATATATACATATATATATATTTGTTTATATATATACATATATATATATATTGTTTATATATATACATATATATATTGTTTATATATATACATATATATTGTTTATATATATACATATATATTGTTTATATATATACATATATATTGTTTATATATATACATATATATTGTTTATATATATACATATATATATATATTGTTTATATATACATATTGTTTCTATATATATATATTGTTATATATATAGTTTATATATATATATATATTGTTTATATATATATATACATATATATATATATACTTATATTGTTTATATATATACATATTGTTTATATATGTATATATACATATATATATATATATATATATATAGAAAAGAGGGCAGTGCAGTATTAGTGCAGTTCCAACGAGAGAAAAGTATATATGTAAATGGGTAAGGCTACCAACATTTGTAGAATGTTTTTTTCAACATTTATTTATTATTTTGTT
>OY744524.1:64687881-64712881 GCA_963556195.1 Sepiola atlantica
TACATATATTTATATATATAAATATATGTGGATTTAATGTACTTGTCTCCCCTCAACCGAGTAAAAAACGTGGAGGGTGAATCAAGTTAAAGTGAAATAAGAAAGCGAAAGAGCAACTCATACAACACAACTGTCTAAAAGTATTTCGGAAAGAAATCTTTCATTATTTTTAAAAGTTAATGAGACGTTTTCTTTTTTTACCGATTGATAAGTTTCTATCCTCTTTTATTTTTAAACCTTTCAGTTTATTTCTTATTTCTTTCGTAACTTCACCAATTATACGTTATTTCATATGAATATAAGTGCGAACTCCGACGAAGCGTTATTTTTTCCGTAACCTTTTACTCGTAAAACAATAATTCTTACTGATTTTTTGGAATATGACGTAATATCGTTGAGAGACTCCCACAACAAGGACCACAGGTAGAGATTAGGTAGAAAAATATCAATGACAAAAAATCCATTAAAACAACAGACGGGTCCTTGGAATTTACAGATCAGCGACGTCATTCCAGTTAGACATTGGCAGTCTGGATGTCAAAATAGAAAAAAGATATAGAAAAAGTGAAGTCTTTGAGTTCCGATGGAGTGAGTATAGAAGAAAGGATCACACCGGAATAGGAAGTAGAAGTGAGGGTTATGTAGGGACTGGGAGAACGAAGTAAAGAAAGAAGGGTCAGTCGGACTGAGGAAAGACTGACACCAGCGACAAGACCCTAAACACACGCACACCCGTGTTTAACAAGTCGCTTGAATACGATTCCTATATCTGTGTTGTTGTCTTTATTATGTATGTAAACATTTGCTGTAGGGCATTGTTTTGTGCACCCGCAACCGACAACACTAGAACTTCGACACAGCCCATGCGATGATGATGATGATGATGATGATGACGACGAAGAAGAAAAAATATGTTCAAAAACATGTGTTTGGAGTAAGGCGGTCAGTCAGGAGCGCGGGTAAAGTTTCACACTGTGATGTAGTTTCGGTTACAGACATACACTAATTAAAAATAATATTTGTAAGGTGTACATCAAATTGAAGTGAATGTGTACGAAAAGAAACTACTTTTTATACATAGTTGAGTGATATACACTTCTAAGTTGTATAAATCAGTGTTACGAGTAACGATTGTATTTCCCCATAAAGAAATAAACAGAAGTAGAAAACAAAAATAAATTTGATACAGTCCCAATGATTCATATTATATGATAATGCTACCAATTTTATAGCAGCTATACAGAGAAAGAGAACACGTTTTATGATTTTTATGATATGGAACTGTCAATGGCTGACAGTAATTATTGCTGTTTAAATGCGTTAGAAGAAAGTATGTCTGGGCTTGTAAAGCCAAGAAAGTCTCAACAGGAAAATATGTTTGCTGTTTTTTTAGAAAGAAAAAGAGCAAATAATAATAATAATAATAATAATAATAATAATAATAATAATAATAATAGACAAAAAGGAAAAATCTTGTAAAATCGTAGACTTCGCCGTTCCAGCAGCCCACAGAGTGAAGATCAAAGACACGGAAAAACGAAGTAAATACACAGAACTAGCCAGAGAACTGAAAGGAATATGGTGTATGAAGAAAGTTAGTATAATATCAATAATCGTAGGAGAACTAGGAACAATCCCCAAAAACTTGGAGAAAAGACTGGGAGAAATTGGAATCAAAGGGACTATTGAAACCATACAAAGGACGGCAATGATCAAAACAGCTGCAATCTTAAGGAAAATCCTTGAATGCGGAAACTAACACACATAAGCTACAAAGGCTAACCAGTCATAAGGAATTTACAACGGAGAAAACAAAACCACACGAAGAACACCACAACAAGAGCCAAGGAACAGAAACTGCAAGAAACAGCACTTCATAATCCCCCCCCCCATAAATTACACCGGCCTCAGCTATCACTACACAAAAATGAACCAAAGATACAGAAATTACAAGAAACACTATAAGCTCCTCCCTCTGCCCCCCAAAATTAAAAAGAATTAAAATTATTTTTTAAATTTTTAAATAAGGAAAGAGAAAAGGAAAAAAAAAGGAATTGAAAGGAAAAAATTAAAAAAAAATAAAACTTAAAAAAAAAAATTAATTTAAAGAAATATTATTTTATTTATTTTTTTTTTTTTTTAACTGGTGCCGCCCTAGGTTGACACCAGACAACATATTTGTAGAGGGTCGAGGAGGATGAGAAGACCGAGGAGGGACAGCACAAACCAGACCTCCACTGGAAAAGTGCAGAGAATGCTGAGACCTTGGGGAGGCTTATTGCCACCCAAATCTCAGAGAAGACCAATTGTCCTTACCCGCGAGAAATCAAGTGTAAGAGGCTGTTGCGATACCGCATCGTTATCGAAAAGAGATGAAGAATACTGGAAATCTGGGGAGACTTGTTGTCACTCAGACTCCAGGAAATACCACTGGTTATCGTCGGTGAGCAATCACTGACGATGATCTGTGTGAGAACTCCTAGTGAGTAAAATAATAATAATAATAATAATACTAATGATAATAATAATAATAATAACAACAACAACAACACAGGAAAATAGTAGTTTCTGTCGACAAAGCGATGAAACAAAATGTCGATAAAAGAAAAATGAGATTAAAAAAGACGAACACTTTGAATTTCAGAGATTAACGACGCAATTGTGGTTAGCCGTTACCATCCTAGATGGTCAAGACAGGTAATTTGGAAAGATATAGAAAAAGCGGAAGTTTTTAAGTTCCGGTGGAGGCAGCAGAGATAAGAGACAAAGTGAAGACAAAAAAGGAAGAAACCAGAAAAGGAAGTAGGAATGGTGACAGCAAAGTAATGAAACAGGGGTCAGTGTGACTGAGAAGAGACTGAGTTAGGTCGGACGTAGAAACACTAGCGACAATACCCTAACCACACACACACACGTGTCCAAAAAGCAGCAGGAGCAGCAACACGAACAACAACCCAGCAAAACAGTAAATGTAGACTCTATGGATAAAGAGATAGAACAGAAAGGCGAGAAAAGAAAAATAAGAGAACCAGCTACGTGGACGATTTATAAGATTGACCAAAGAAATAGCGCATCAAAACACATGGACATGTCTTCGCAGAGCACACTTGAACAGAGAAAATGAAACGCTACTAGTAGCCGCATAAAATAACAATAAGAATGACCTACATAAAAGCCAAATAGACAAGACACAGGAAAGCAGTAAATAAATAGATATAGACTCTATAGACAAAGAGAAAAACGGTAAACTACATACGGAAATGCAGCAAATAAGCCCAACAAAAATATAAAAAACAGACATTACTGCGTGGGAAAGACAGTACATTGGGAACTGTATAAACAATTGTGCTTGGAGCATGCAGACAAATACAAACCAGAGCCAGTAATGGAAAATAGAAATCATAACACCCTCTAGGACAACGGAATACAAACAAACGAACGAAAAAACAACAAAGAAACAACGTTAATCCAAACCAGGCGACCGGACATAATAATAATCAACAGGGAGGAAAAACTGCAAAATTGTTCATTTGGCCGTTCCAACGTATCACATGGTGAAAATCAAGGACACAGAAAAACTAAGCAAATATATGGAGCGTATAAAATAGATGAAAGGAATATGGAGCATGAAGAAAAATACTGTAATACCAATAATTGTAGGAGCACTCGGAACATTTCAGCAAAACCTGGAAACAAAAGAGGGGAAATTGGAATCAAAGGTAGGAGTGAACATTATATAAAACACGGCTTCGAGGAGAAATATTAAGTAAGAAAACTCATCGAGTGCGGAAGCCAACCAAAATATCCAGGTGACACTGACCAATCATAGATAGGTTGAAATAGAATAATGCAGCATAAATACAACTAGATATATACAAAGAACATTAAACGAAACCAAGAGAACTAAAACTGCCAGGGTAGTTATGTAAGAAAAATCTCATAATCTGACACCATTTAACCAGACCCCCTCCCCCCAAAAAAATCGATTGGACCAGCATCGTTTTATACTGCGTAAAATGGCCGTGAAGGGTCGAGGAGGATCGAAATACTGAGGAAATAGAGCACCACCCAGAACCCTACTGGAAGAGCACCGTTAATACGAGACTCCTAACGAGGTCTATTGTAACTCACATTCCAGAGAAAACCAACAGACTTTATTAGCTAGAACTCAATGGAACGCATGGTGATTTATAACAGCGACCGAAAAAGCAGATAGTGCTGGAAATCGTGTCACTCAGACTCCAGGGAACACCATCTGCTTTCGCCAGTGAGCTATCACGGGTAACGACTCGTGTAAGAACTCCTAGTGAGTAAGAAATACTATTAACCCAAGGAAACTGAGACTGCCTAGGTAGGTATATAAGAAAAATACTATAATCTGATCCCCTCCACCTAATCAAGAGGCACTTGGCGAACGCGTTATTATAAATACCTGGGTATTCTGGAAGCACACGTCTTCAATTCAAGATATATGATAAAAATAGAATACCCGAGAAGAACCTCAATTGAAAAGAGTCACATATCTGAATTCGAATTATACTTGCAAACAGTTTTTTAGATATTGTTCAACTAAAAAATGGGCCAGATTTGAGCTGTTTTTATGATGACATTCTGTGGAGAAAGGAGGGGATGTATTTTTGACTTTGGTGTTTTTGAGTGTGTTTGAGTGTGTGTGATGAAATATGATTTTGTCTGATCAATTGAAATCAACATGAAAACGAAACATCATTTTCTCGTCAGATACGCATCCACATAATATTTACATACACATACACAACTTATACGCTGAGAAAGGGTAGGGTTTCTGGTTTAATATACGAATTATGGTATTAGAATTTCTTACTGGCTTAGCTAGTTACATAGTAAAAAAAATCAATAATCAGATTAATACAATATATATATATATATAGTGTGTAGATTTCAATTTTGTGTTGAGAATCTGAATAACAGAGCTCAATGTAATTTAAACAGAGCAAAACAGAATTATAAAAAGAAAAAACTATACACACATTAAGGTTGTACACATTAAGTTATAATGTGTACAACCTTAATGTGTGTATAGTTTTTTCTTTTTATAATTCTATATATATATATATATATATATATATATATATATATATATAATAGTTCAGCTTGTACTATTCGTATTTTGAAATTTAATCTTTCTCGTTTGTGGCAAGACGAAGAACATGATTGCATTGTATGGCAACCACAGGTATATTCGAATAGTAGATCATTTACTGCCGCTGCTTCCCAGAAGGCATTCTTCAATCTTCGCAATTGATGGTTTTTACGGAAGGCGGTTGGGGTGATTGCTTTTGAATATTGGGTGCTAAATAGATTATTATTTGAATCATTCTTTGGCGGTTAATTAAGATAGAGAAAAAACAATGAGACTTAAGTGAATTAACTGCTTCTTCATATTCTGTCTTAATTTTTCTTGGTTTATCTATTCACCAGTATTCTAGATATTACATATCTATCTATCTATCTATCTATCTATCTATCTATCTCTTCCATATCAATCTATCTATCTATCTCTTCCATATAAATCTATCTATCTATCTCTTCCATATAAATCTATCTATCTATTCCATATCCATCTATATCTATCTTTTCTATATCTATCTATCTATCTATCTATCTTTTCTATATCTATCTATCTTTTCTATATCTATCTTTTCTATATCTATCTTTTCTATATCTATCTTTTCTATATCTATCTATTCTATATCTATCTATCTATCCTTTCTATATAAATCTATCTATCTATCTTTTCTATATAAATCTATCTATCTATCTTTTCTATATAAATCTATCTATCTATCTTTTCTATATCTATCCATCTATCTTTTCCATATCTATCTATCTATCTATTCCATATCTATCTATCTATTCCATATGTATGTATCTATCTATTCCATATCTATCTATCTATCTATTTCCATATCTATCTATCTACCTATATATATATATATATATATATATATATATATATATATATATATATACATATATGTCTTTTTCTGTATCTATCTATCTATCTATTTCCATATCTATCTACCTATATATATATATACATATATGTATTTTTCTATATCTATCTATCTATCTATTTCCATATCTATCTATCTACCTATATATATATATACATATATGTCTTTTTCTATATCTATCTATCTATCTATTTCCATATCTATCTATCTACCTATATATATATACATATATGTCTTTTTCTATATCTATCTATCTATCTATCTATTTCCATATCTATCTATCTACCTATATATATATATATATATATATATATATATATATATGTCTTTTTCTATATCTATCTATCTGTCTATCTATTAGGTCGCTACAAAAATAATGGCCGCCTGAAACGCTGAGTTTTAAAAAGTCATTTTAACACAGAATTTATAGTGTATTTCTGGTAAACTTAAACATATATAATAATTAATGTGTTATCAATAATAATTTGTAACTTTTTCAGATAGAAAGTATTTTTGAAGCATCCTCAATGATGAACATGCTAAAACATGACCTTTGCCTTCTTATGTTTCATGAGTTCAAACTTGGGCACAATGCCCCCGAAACCTCCGCTAATATCAATAGAGCATGAGGAGATGGATCCACAAGCGATCGGACAGTACTAAGGTAGTTCCAGAAATTCTGTAGTGGAAATGAGAGCCTTGAAGATGGAAAAGGTAGAGGACAGCAGTGTAAACTTGACAAAAAACATTTGTAAGCAAAATCCACGTCAAAGTGCCAAAGAAATGTCCCAGACACTTGCTGTCTGCACTGCAACACTTTCACGTCATTTACAGAGTATTGGAAAGGTGAACATTTTTTCATGAATAAATGTGTTTCTGAAATCGGCCATTATTTTTGTATCTATCTCTTTCCATATTTATCTATGTATTTAAAAAGTGTTTAGCCTATTTTATTGATCGAATCATTAACCAATGTGTTGAAACACTTAATATAACCCCATAATACGTATGTATTATTGGTCAATATTCAGCTCTGACTGTATTAGATGGTGGGAGGAAGGGCGAAGGAAACGAGAAGTGGTTAGAGAAAAAGAACAAGAAGCGGAAAATTAGTGGGAAAAGAGGAATAGAGAGATTAATAGCAATAGTAGTAGTAGTAGTAGTAGTAGTAGTAAGAACATTCTAAGAAAAGAGTAAGAAGGCGTAAGTCATAGGTAAAAACGTAAACGTCAGCCACCATGGCAACAAGTGTTTTTATTGAATGACATAATATAGTTTTATTCAGCAGCAGTAACCCCTAAAGTCCAACCCGCCTTCATCGTGGTATGGGGAGTGGCAACGTGGTAGTGTTAGAACTACCCAGTTAACAAGGCTCTGGTGAAAATCCAGGAGATGTCGGCATCAGCATCCGCCCTGCTTTGGTCGTCTCTGTATCTGAGTGTGACAAGTAAAGACGTGTCTGGTGTGGGACCGCAAATCAATGAAATGAAAGTGAAAACGTTGCTTCTGCGCCATTCCTTTGTTACTTTTGGGCAAAACTTTCACCGACTTCGCATGCAACCGCTGAGCATTGCTGTCTCCGGTGTCGAAGACATGCAGATCGGACAATCGTGAGGTACGACTCAATCATGATGATGATGATGATGATGATGATGATGATGATGCTGATCATCATCATCATCATCATCATCATCATCATCATCATCATCATCATCATCATCATCATCATCATCATCATCATCAGCAGCATCATCATCATCAGCAGCAAGAGAATCAGCTTTTGGAACGATAAAACAGTGTTTAATTTTTGTCGTAATCGACATTTCAGAAGCTTATTCGTTAAATCTCGCTAATTTGCGTTAAATTGAAATCAGATGGTAACTTTATTCTCTGGCTAGTTTACCATCTCAATCGGTTAAAGGCGGTAAAATACACTAAGATATAATGTACCAACGTTGACTCAACGGGTCACGGGTGGTCTAGTATATTTTAATACCTATTCTATATAGCTTCAAAATTGGGCAATTGCTTGATGGCTTGTAAAGCCTGAACACAGTTCTCCAGCTGTATTGTAAGGTATGACCTATTTTCAAGGATTACCACCCCGTTTTCTTCCAGTCTTTGCAGGGACAACCAAGATACTTTGAACCTTGATGGGTGCTGTGCGATTGCTAGTGGTCACATACGTGAAAAGTGAAAGATTATACTTCAAAATATTGGTTTGTTTGTTTGTGTTACGGCATATCAAACCTTTTTGGAGCTAATTAATGTCGGCACCGGACCATTTGACTTAATGGTTGAAGTGTTCGCTAATTGGCTCGGGATTCAACTCTCAGTCGAGTCATATCAAAGATTTAAAAAAAAAATAGTACTTGAGTCCTCTTTACTAAAACACTCAGCATTAGAAAGTAAGGATCACGGTAAGTGGAGTAATTCTAGGAATAGAGTGACGCTCTTCCTTACAACTCGGTGTAGTAACCAATAAAAAAGGAAGCCTTCGGGTCGCCCTCGACTATGGTTGACCACTACTTATCTAAAGCCGAAACAATATCTATTATAAACAGCTAGCAATAACATGTCCCCTCCGGTCGCATATTTTTGTTAGTATATAAATAACGAACGGACATGTACTACACTGCTCCCGCTTTAAGTTAGGTTATAACGTCTGGAGTATGGTATCACATATACTACACTATCCTCAAAGGAGTAGGTAGTTCCTGGTATTATGGTATCATGACAGCAGAACGGATACTACACTACCCTCCCCCCAAATGAGAAAGTAATCCATGGGAAGATGTTATTATGACAACAGAATAGATATTATCCTATACCCACCAAAGGAGGAGGTAATGCCTATAAGGACGGTATCATTATGATAAACCAGATAATACACTACTCCACCCACTGCATTGAGCATTAAAAGATAGTAATAGTATAGTTTGGGCTTTAGATGTAGAAGTTTCAGCTTCAGACAGACAGATACCAAATCTCCATTAGTAATAGATTCATTATATACGATTAATTGAGCATGCTTTGCTATTTTACCCATAGTTATTGGGGATACCTGGCTTAATACATTTCCCAACAATATTATGGATTAAATGACAACAATAAATCCAATAGATTTTGAACTCGTAATAGTCGATTCCATATGCAACGACTGCATCCATTAAGCTAATCACCTATTCCCAAAACTTGAATAGCGTAACGGATAAAGTGCTAAGTAAAATCAGTTCTAAGTGACACTCTTGTAGAGGTTGAACGTTCAAAACTTGAATAGCACAAGATTAAATACGTAATAATATCGAATGGAGTCTAATCTCTATCTACAAAGCTAGGACATTTATCGCGCTGACAGTGAAATTAAAACGACAAATTCATATTCAAAATAGAACAATAGTTGTTTCCAAGGACTTGTGGCGTAACGGATAAAGTGCTAAGTAAAATTCAGTTCTAAGTGACACTCTTCTAGAGGTTGAAGGTTCAATTCTCAGTGTCAGAGTTAGACACAAGGTCAGTTGTTAATGTGAGGAAAATCCCCTCCCCCCTAAAAACACATAGACATAAATCGCGGCCAAGAAAACAAGTCAGTGAGTATTCCTCTCCCAAATTAATTTCACTACGAAATTAAATTCCACCATAATGCATGTCGTTCATTCGTAAACAAATCAGCTATTTTATTCTTTTGTTAAATAGTAAATTAAAATTGAATTAAAAACAAACCCCCATCAATATAGTGCGGCCAAGCAAATAAGTCAGTGAGTATTGGAAGGTGACGGTGGTTAAGTGGTTAACAACACCGACTGACAACCTAGGTGTGCCAGGTTCGAATCTAGTTCGTTCCACAGAAAAAAAAACTTTCACTTAGGATGTTGGAAACGTTCATGTGGTTCTTCTGTTAAGTACCCGGTGACTTTCTAGAAAGTACTATAATTAGAAAGGTATCGGGGAAACTAATGCAACAATAGTATCACCTGATTCATATAAATGAATGAAGGAGTGAGTAAATTCTCAAATAACTTTTTATACTTAAAAGCTTAGCATTTTGAGTGAAAAGAGATTCCCGGTCCTTTCCGGTCAATTACTTTCTTGGGGTTTCAATTCTTGGTTTCCTCAATTTTCCCGTACAACGCCGGGACAGGGGTCCCGCTAGTTGCATATAAAATCAAGATTATACGCGTTTGTGTGTGTTTATTTCTTTGTATGTTCGCAAACAAATTCTGAAAAAAAAGTCTTGAACGCGGGCTGAGACTCTGATTGGAACTATGATGTCGTCGATGAACCCTATGTCAAAATCATGAACGTATAGGAGAAGGGGAAATTAGAAGACGGAGGTGTAATCGACAAAAAGAATCAAAATGAAAAGTAACGGCTAAGAAAACAGTCAAAGAAAATGAGGCAGAAAAGAAAAATAGAAACAAAAAGGAACAGTTTTTTTCTTCATCGCTGAATTTCGTCGGAAGACAGATCAGCGGCGGGCGGGGAGAAATCTAGTCCACAGAATATTCTTCGTATTCTTTTTCAAGAACACTTTCCGAAATATCAGATTGTAAAAAGGAGATTAAGGATAAGCCTCGACCCTGACCCTCGATTACAGATTTGATTGCTTTCAGATATTTAGGGGTCCGACCTATTAGCATTTATTAAAGGGTCGAACAGTGTATCCACATTATGAACACGTCATGGGATCTATGTCTATAAAGTTAGGTATGTCTCTATGTTTATATATTTCTATGTACAGGATCAACCCTTGAACTAATTAACCGATCATTATAATTTTTGGAACACAACTGCTAGGCGTAAGGGTGACTAATGCGGCTATATTTAGTTTAATTTAGTATTATGGAAGAAGGACAAAGAGAGGGTGGAAACCCTTTGTGAAAATTCAGATGACTCCGATTTTTGTTTAATTTTATCAATAGGTATTAGACATAAATTAATAAATATTCCTGAAATGTTAGTTTCTTTGGAGTATTTTAAACGATGTTAGGTTATAATATGAACATAAGTTCCCATTTGAAAATTAAAATATTTCAGATTTGCATTAAATTTGATCCATAGTCATGAGACGCCAATTAAGCAAGATTCCCTGAATTTCAATACCTTCTTAAAACTTAATCTTTGAATTTCAGACATTTTTTTAGAAACAAGATCATGTAATAGGTTTTGATCAAAACTGGAATCAAGATTCTAGAATAAGGTTTGATAGCATTATATCTTGATTTAATTCTTCGTAAAGGGACATAAAAGAGGTGTAAAACCGTTCCGCGAGGGGAATTAATTCTACCTGTATTGGGAGGTTTATTCTTCTAGTTTGACATATAAAGATTATCATTTTTATTTTTATGTTCTAGTTTATAATGATAGAACGGAAATGTAGATGACAAGTTTCAACTTGAAATTCAATAAAGTAATTTAATACTTCGATTTTATTTCGATTTAAGTTAATCCGACTCAACCCGAAAATGAGAGTGCAAAACAGTAAAATTCCCATTCCAATTTATCTTTTTGCGCCTTATATATATATATATATATATATATATATATATATATATATATATATATATATATATATAATAGAGAATGGTAGTTTGCTTGAAGCATTGCTGAGAATAGTAGTAGTATGTTTTTAAAAGGCTGTGGGCAATGCAAATTCCGGATAGGATGTAAGCTGGAAGGAACAAAAATAATAAATCGAATACAGAATGGGACTTACTATTTATTTATTTATTAAGGAGTTACATTTTGGTAGATTCTCTGCACATACGGAATTTTCCTCTGGTGTTTATTATTTTTGATAAAGGGAAGTTTCTTTTCCTGAAATATTAAATAAATGATTTTTAATAATCATCCGAACAACACATAAACAGCTAACACCACACTTGCTGTTATGTAAGATTTTAAGAAAAAATAAATAGTAAGTCCCATTCTGTATTCGATTTATTATTTTTGTTCCTTCCAGCTTACATCCTATCCGGAATTTGCATTGCCTACAGTCTTTTAAATACATACTATATATATATATATATATATATATATATATATATATATATATATATATATATATATATAGCTGTTTCCTCGTTTACGACCTATCAGTGTGGCTAGACGTAGCAAGTGTATCCTCGTCGAGATTCGAAACCCGTACAACCAGCCTAGTACCTACTAATTCATTGCGCCAACACTCATTCACAGACAGCCGATTGACCATTCCTCAACTCGACGACGTGACTAAACATAGCGAGCGCACGCACACACACACGTATATAAATGAATATTATACTTTTGAAATTATGTCATTTTGTTTATTTGTATTTCTTACGTCCGTTGCAAAAGTGGATTAATAGATTATTTTCCATTATACATTTCTCATGCAAATACATCAATTTGATGTCCAATAAAAAGCGTTTAGTAAGGTCTAATTTACAGGGATCCTCATTTTTGTTCTTAGAATCATAATCCCTGTAAAGTATCTACTGCTCTCGTTGGAAAAATATTACAAATTTATTTCAACAATATAAAGAAATAAAATATTTAGCTGCTCTATTTTAACAGTCTTAAAAACATTTACTTGTAGGGTTGCTTACGTTGAGGGGCACAAATGCAGCTAGTTCGTTAGAGCCAATTTCCCTGAAGTACTTGTAAAACAAACCCAATGATTAAACATTGAGGCGATGAGCAGGAGATGGAGCTTGGTAGACAGTGTGGCACCGATTAATAGAATTAGATTAGAATAAATAAATAATACTTTTGGAACTAAGGACTGATGACTCTAATTGGATTGATTACCGGAAATAAACAAACAGTTGGGAATTATACCCTAATTAGTAAACATCAATGGACGACGGATTCATCACTGCATATAAGAACTTTCCTTTGAATTTATGCTTTTTAAATGTGTTCCACAGTTTTTTTCTGACGAATCTTGGATAGGATAAATGTGTTGCATAGTCCCTCTCCTGCTTGGACCGCGGCAGTACGCGTTTCGTATATTCGTCGTGTAGAGGGTTGGTCGTGTCGTCCAGTGGATGAATTCTTTCTTCTAGAACCAAGCCGTCTGTTGTCTGCAATAAAAGCCATGTGGTGCACTCCGAAGACAAACTCTTCTTTTGAATCTAATTAATTTATTACAAGCGTTGTTATTTCAACTGGGGCTACGTCGAGAGAGAGAGAGAGAGAGAGAGAGAGAGAGAGAGAGAGAGAGAGAGAGAGAGAGAGAGAGCAATCACTACTTTATCGTAGTTAGTTATTAATGTTTTCTTAACTATTCATAGAGAGGGGGGAAAAGATTTCTCGCGCCTGCATTCCCCTAGGGGAAATATCCCTTATCTTTACATTGTGAATCGCACGCCCTCTCGGTTCGCTTTCCGAATCAGATTGACTAAAACTCGCTTCACACGAGAACGAGTGACGTCACAGAGCCTCTGTTTCCCACGCAAGGGCCTATACCGTCACAGCCTCTCCAGGTGCAGACTGACCCTTGATTTGGGGTCTCGTCACACTGTAATCTTGTCACGTTTGCCAGCTCTGACTGTGAGAACAAGCCCTGTTCTGCACTCGACTGCTCCGCGTTAATTCGCGCAAGTCAAATCAAGTCAAATCAACGATTCCCAACAGATACGTCCATTCCCATAGGGCCATTATCTAACAAATGTAAAATACACATTTTCTTTTGTTTCTATATTTTATCTTAAACAAAACGATTGTAAATAATAAAAGATGAAACATACGAAGGTTGTTGGACGTATACATATATTACTCTAGGGATCTCCATTCTCCATTATCTACAACTAAATATGTTGGAAAGTCATTGTAGCTAACTTGTATGAGAGATTACCTTGATAAAATTGATAAGTAAAATTGATTCTTTATTCAATCAATTTAAACACTATATTTACAAATATAAACAAATAATAAAACATTATTTCATTTTCGCTAGGAGCAAAGTGTAGTATCTGTTTTGGTACTACTCTTTATGGAAGAGACATATTTTTAGACTAAGAGAATTTTTATTTTTGAGTGCCGCTTTTTGAAATTTTGCATGAAGTTGTAACTTTGGTCAGGTTTTGAAAAAAAAATGTAGTTAGCCCCCAGGGGGTCAAAAGGCCCCGAAATGGCAAAAAATGACATTTTTTGCCCCATAACTTTTCATCCATCCATTCAATTTCTCTGAAACTTGGCCAAAATGTGGAGGCAATTGTTCCTAATAGAAAATAAGTATCGCTGACATTGGAAAAAATCTGGTTCGCGCCCCCAGGGGGTCAAAAAGGGGGGGGGTCAAAATGCCCCAAATTGCCCAAATTTATTGCATTTTACACTCGCCACATCGAGTCACATACAGAGAGGGACCATGCACGCGCGGCTTGTTCAATCCCAGAACTAAGGTATATTTTAGCATGCATTTTATGTTATTAAAATGCTAGAAGAATATCCGTTGCAGGACAGTTTTGCACCAATTTTATGTCCCCTTACGTAGATTAAAATCAAAATATAATGCTCCTAAACCTTATGTCTAGAACCCTTATCCCAATGTTGATCAAAATCCCATATATAATTTTGATTCTAGAAAATGTCTAAAATCTAAGCTTAAGCTAAAGGGGACTTAAGAAGAAATTGAAATTCACAGAATCTTGTGTAATCGGTATCTAATGAATATGGATCACATTTAATGTAAATCTGGAATATTTAAATTATCAAATATAAGGGGTTGTCCATAGTATGCGCCTGAAAACCCTGTAAAATACACCAAATAAACTGAAATTTGGGAATATTTATTAATTTATGTCTAATACCTATTGTAAAAATTTCACAAAAATCGGAGTTATCTGAATTTTTACGAAAGACTTCCAACCCTTCATTGCTCCCTGTTCCATAAAACTAAATTAATCTAAATATAGCCCACATCACCCACCCTTACATCGTGTGTAAAAAAATCATAATGTTCGGTTAATTAGTTTAAGAGTGAATCCTGTACATACAAATATGGAAATATATACACATACCTAACTTTATATAAATAAAGATATAGGAAAAAAGCCCCAAGGAAATAAGCGTTGATGACCACATATTTAGTATGATAATAAATATCCGTTTTTCGCAGCAAGAAGGTGAATATCGTTTTTTTTCAAAACGCACAAATCACAGAATGTTATCTAATCACATTATTTCATCGCATAAATCAGCTATTGTTATCTAATTGTTCACAGTGCATGTCTTTATTGTAACTCTTTAGTCGTAGAGTTCGAAAAATCATAAATCAGGTTTTGGTTAATCTTTCTCTTCGCGTTGATTTTTTTTTTACTCGGCTCAGTTATCCGGCCTTTTGGGTAGGATGAAAGTGTTGCATCTGTTCGATTTCAGAAGGCCCTTATAGTATGCACTATCTTTCTACACGCTCATACACACATGCATACACCAGATGGAGTGCTCAGACCTAATTATCTTTCTTTTCGACACGTTAGAGGGGTGTTAAAGTCGGAGACTATAAAAGTCGAAACACAAAAAGATTCTGTCGCTTTTTCTTTCTCACCTTGTCCGACATCACGCGCGCGCAAAAATCCCAGGAATGTGAGACACATTTCCTCGACTTTCACACACACGCCCCCCCCCCACACGCGTGCGCACACACACACCACCACCACCACCACCAGACTAGATGGACTCTTGTCTTGGAATCCGGTAAGACAAAGAGACCACAAGAAAGATATACGATAACATAGTTAACTGGTCAATTGGAAAATTAATGCTCTTAACTTCTTTACTAACCCAACGATTTGCAGGTAAAGGAGAACTTTAATAGAATATTCGAACGTTTATGTATCTCATATAGAGATCAAGTGTTAATCCTAGGAACGGGCCCCTTGCTTTCTGAGAACTTCGACTGAAGTAAAATGAAACAATGGAGAGAACACACACACAAACTTTTCAGACTTTCTTGAAATTATGTACGCGTTTTACGCACATAATCCAACTGGAAGCGAGCCTTTCTGCGTTCGCATTAAATAAATGGTATTTCGAACATAATGCGAAAAAAAATGTGTATAGGCGATAACAATGGTTATATCTTGTTTTGTTTTTTAAAAATATTATTTAATGAGGAACCATTTTGAGTAAAAATCTATTTATTATTACGCATCTAATTGAAGAAAAACACGTTTGAAATGTGTAAATATGCTACAAATATAGAGTCTTAACAGCTACAAAATGGAGTCGAACAGACAGGGAGTACTGCTTATGTAAAAAGGGAGCGTAGTTAAAGTGAAACGAAACCAGTACTTTCATTGTCCTAGAAAGCAATTAACTACAAGAGTTTTATTCTGTTTCACTACTCATGGTTTACAATCCAGGTTTTCGTAATCTTCTAATTAAAATTCAACAACAACTTTTAGGCAAGATTCTGCTTTATTCAGCAATCAACATCGCTTAACTTCGGTAATCTAACGAGAACGCGCGTTAACGTGATTATAAGGATGGAACCCATTTATGTCATTGAATATTTGCATAAAATGATCGGTTCCCTTAGATCTCTACATAAACGGACACATATAGCTGTCCATCATTCCGTGATGCGTTCCACGTTGGCGTTTATTCTTCATGTTTTAGGGCGAAATGGGTTTTTTATCGATCTCAACGTTGAGATCTGGACCCTAACCTGACGCATGTCTAGACAGGATTCATAAAAGTAGGCCATGAGTGTGTACGCGCACTGCTGGCGGGGTTATGTGTTTTGCAAAACCTTTTATCCATTAGTTATGGGGCTCTTGTACGAAAGATCCCTAAGAGTTAATGATTATTGGAGTACTTACGCGAAAAATCAGACGATTTTAAAATAAGATATTTCTTAAGGCGATTCCATAGTCAACGACAAAATACTTTGCTTAGTAAATGGTTGGATCATTCGACCGCTCCAGAAAATACCTCACCACGACGCAATCCTCTACCTGTATAAGAGCCAGATACGTCCTAAGATGGAGTACTGCTGTCATATTTGGGAAAGTTCCGTTCGGAGCACTCTTTCTTGTCTTGACATGGTACAAAATCGACTTCGCAATCTAGTGGGGAATGATCTCTTCGCGTCTCTACAGCCCCTTTCACGTTGCTTGCATTTACTGTATCGTTATGTTCATGGTAGGTGCTCGACTGAGATCCAATCCTTGACACCCCGTAAAACATTCACAGCAAGAACAATCGATATACAACCACAGCAAAGACTTTCCTTCCCCCTTTCTCTCTTTACCAAAAGAAAAACGAAACGAAACTTCCATGAACAAAGTTTCTTTCCTAGAACAACATATCTGTGGAACAAGATAGCACGAGACTGCTTCCCAACCGATTACAGCATGGCCGTCTTCAAGTCTAATGTAAACAAATACTTGATGAGCCGTCCTCTTGGATAATCAATTCTTCTTAAGTAATTTTCTGCCCATCTCACCCATTGTTTCCAATCCTGGCGTGGTGGCGTTTATCAGCCAACTGAAGATCTTTTTAATCCTTATCCTTGAGTGGGTTCTTGGTCTTAATAAGCGGTCACACACCAGAAAAAAATCTATGAACCACAAAATTGAAAGTGTTCTAAGAGAAAAAAAGGAAAACCACCAGTTGGAAGTGACTCCGTTAGTAATATAATATATATATATATATTTGGAGAGTTTACCAAGATATTTTTTCCTTTTCTTCCAGAGAGGATTCATCACAACGAAAATATATTTTATTTTAATATTTATTTATTTATTTATTTTGTAAAGCTATAGTACTCTACACGTGTTTCGCTACTTAGCAAGCACCTTGCTAGGCAGTTCATCAGGGGAGATACAAATCTAAGATATTGACCTCAACAATATATATTTAAATGTGGAGGGACAACCAAATTGGGGGGTATTCAGAGTTGTGCCCCATGGAAAAAGGCTCAATTCTTTCCTTTTAAAAAATTAATATCAGTTATTATTAAGATTAAGCATCTTCTTTGCTCATAAATGTAACTTTTCATACGTGTTTATTGAAGCGAGCCGGACGCACGCACGTTCACTTTTATCATATAGATGACTCAGCGTAGATAGTTTCTTCAGCTAGTGGAGAACGTAAGTAAAAAAAGATCTACATATATACGCCGTTCAGCGCACAAGTACCAAACGACAAGTTACTTAGTACAAATGATTTGTTGACAACTTGACAGAATTAATGTAATTGATCAGTAAACTTATTCAAGTTGTATTGTTTGAGCAGAGAAATCAGGTTCTGACAGGAATTACTTCCTTGTTTGCCGAGTGAGCCTCTCCACCGGCCCTCCAGTCAACTCTAACAGCATGTCGTAGCCCCCACATCTCACCAACACATTCACTTTTGTTCCTTAAAACATCCAGAGAAAGTTTTAACTCTGTGGGAACAAAATTGAAATTTTGTTATACTATGAAATGATTAGTTATAGTTAATTATTGGCTGAAGTTGGATTGTCACGTGGCCGAAATAAAAAAAATGTGCTTTGTTGATCATGTATATAAAATACAAAAGGTTTTGTTGTTTGTCACTCACACACACACACACACACACACACACACACACACACACACACACACACACACACACACACACACACACACACACACACACACACACCAAAAGCGCAACAGACTAATACATAATGTTTGTGTTTTTTCTTGCGAGTCTGCGTTGGTTTTAAAATTTTGTTGTTGTATAGTTTTAACCCAGTGCGTGTGCCTTCGGCGATCGTCAGTGCGATAGACGACACGGCCAGAACGAGAGATGAAGACTAACAAAAAAATACGGTTAGAACGTAAATGTCGGCGATCGTCTGGGACCGGCATATGGTCTTAAATATGTACAATCCAAATGTTTTGTTAATTGTTCATATACACCAGTTGCAAATGTTGTTCTTTTCGGTTATATATATATATATATATATATATATATATATATGAAGATAAAGATTATATATCTAAATAATATCTTATCTTGAATAGTCAAAGCTCGATATACGAAATAAAGCAATTGTATAAGTAGATACGTGATGAGAATAAAAATTGAATAAAATGCAATATATTTGTGAGTTCATATAAAAAATATATTTAAGTATCTATTTTTTATAATATTCTAAAACGTTTCAAATTGCAAGCTCAATGAGGCTGTATTACAAGTTTAACAGCATATATACTTTATAGCTGTATTCCAATGACCATAGGAAAAATGAATCCAAAACCATAATTTTAATTTGTTCTTTCAATCTCTTTATTTTCATAATTCGGTGGATACCTGTATTTCTTCTTCGTCTCACAAACAATATCTTATTTATTTATTTCCAAATTTGATACTTTTTCTATATCTTTTCCACGTTTCACAACAACGTCAAGAGAAATATATAAACTTTAGTTTAACATTGCTGATCACCAGAACAGTAGTTATTTTAATAGTAATAGAAAAACATTATTCCAAAAACTGGCGGAAGGAAGATGGGAAACATTTTAAGAAGTCTTGACAAAAATAACAGCAAGACAAAAGTCATGAAAAAAAACTCACATGAAAAATGGTGACAAAAATCCAAGACCCCGCTCACCAAAAACCTAGTTCCCGAAATTTGAAACGATTCTTTAAACCGTTACTTATAACTAAAACCAACTGAGCTAGCCTGAACAAACTTCAAGTGCTAATCAAAACCCCGATGGAATAGTTTCCCGCATAAAAAAACTGAAAAAAAAAAATGATAAATTATTATTAATCCTAAAGATAAATAATACCTGTTAAATTTTTTTGAAATCAATATTAAAGCTTAATACGAAGATACAATTAGTTTAGAATGCTATCTAATGTTAACAATAGGTTCACAGAAACGAAGAACAATCCTTAAATACGGTTTTATATGACCTAAAATTTCAGATAGATAAATTGTTCTATTATGGATATTATTAGTATTTTTAAATTTTTTAGCGAAAATAAAATTAAAAATTATAGTTAACCGAATTTAATTTCTAAGTATTTATTTTATATTTTTTCTAATTCAATCCACAAAAAATGACTAAAAAATTGACTCGTTTCATTAAACGTATTCCTACACTAAGAGACGAGGGAAACACATCCTTTTGAAAATTCACGACTAGTCTCCCCTAGATCATATTTAATTGAGAATTAAATATAGAAACAACCGTCACGTAAAGTGTATGTAGTTGAATCGACTTCAACCCCCAATAAAAGACCTCTTTATCCTAAAGATTCTTAGAAGTGAAATTTCCAACTAAAATTGTAAGTTATTCATATTAGAAAGACATGTATAATTCTATTCCTCTCGCATGTATTAGCGCACCGGTGTAACATTATGTATCATGTCCCCTCGAACTTAGCTTCATCATGTAATGTTTTAATAGATTTCCATTGATACTAATGATGCTATATCATTTAGTTAAAAGATTCCCTCCCATGTGAATAAATTTAAATTTAAAATGTCTCATTATTAATTTACTGGATAGTTACATACATGTAACGGATACTACTGAAATTACGTACGTGTAAAAATACGAAGAAAAACAGCTTACAAAAACTACGTATATATATATATATATATATATATATATATATATATATATATATATATATATATATATACTAGCTACGTGCTAAATCAATAGCCGATACCCAAAATGTAAAAACATTTTGACCCTCCCTTCACTTAAAAATTCAGGAAATCAACCAATTTTAATGAAATTTTCAATATTTATTAATCAACAATCACGGAATATAATGAAACTATTATTCTTGTTTAAATCTTAGTGAAAATGTATCATTTTTAAAAAAACAAAATACACCTTTACTAAAGTTATATTTTTATATATTAATAAAAAAATGAATTTTTTAATGTTTTTTTTATGAAAATATAGCATTGTAGATGTTAACAATTAATTTTTTTTTGAATATTTCGTATATATTACGAAAAATGCCCCTAAATACCGTGGTAATAAAATCACTATAACTCGAGGGAAAATGAATGTTTTGAATTAGCGATATTATTATTGAATAAAGCATTTTTTAATCAATATTTTCACCCCCAAAATAATATAATTGAAAAAAGTATTTCATGTGATTTTAATGATTAGAGTTTCTGAGAAAATAAAAAATAATTATATTTCACTTTCATACTTGAACTTGTCATCATCAGCGCAAGAAATCATTTTTATAATCTTGAAAATAAACCAACAATTTACAAATTTGAAACCCAGGAAAATAACGAAAAAAAGGATTTAAAAAATTGAATAATTTCTACCAACGATCAATTTGCAGCACTATGGAAGCCACGTTCTGTAATAAACATGCGCAGTTAGACATCCCACCACTCACTCACTCACACTACTCCCCATAAAATTTTATTTTCAGAGATTCAACAATTTCGATTATTTCACAATTCATCGTCATTTATTTGGAAAGATAAAACGTAAGTTTGTATTTGCTTTGCCATTTTTTCATAAATAAATATTATTTTAAAACAATTATTATAAATAGAATTCAAATATGACATTTTCTTTCAAAATTGAATTTTATTAATAAATATTTTTTAATGTTTTAACTTTTTTTCAATGAATATTGTCAGTGTAGTCATTGACTTTAATTTACTTTTTCATAGTTAAAATAAAAAATACACTTAGCTTTATTTTAAAAGAATTGATGTAATTTATTGTTACGACACATGTAAGAAATTCTTACATGCGCCGTAACAATAAATTTGTTATTTATACTTTAAGAAATAATGTAATTTAATATTACATTAATTCTTAAAGAATAAATCAAGTAATGTAATTGTTCAAGATTTAAATCAATCATAATGTAAAAAATAATTAATAAAATTGACACAGTTCGTAACGTAAAAATTAAGATAAAATAACTATTACGGAAGTTTGAGCCTTCCATACTTTGAGATTTATAGCCGTTGTCTCTGTTTACATATACAAGACGGGGTTCGGACATGTTTTAGCTAACTTTCACTTTTTCTTTTGATAATTAAGCAATTTTTAGTAAAAAAAAAGGTACATTCTTTTGTAATTCACTACCTTAAGACTTTAATTTAATAATTATCTTTTAAACAGTTCCAGAAAACTGATATTTACTTTTCCAGCGATTTTTAAACATGTGTTATTGAATCTTCAGTTTTAACTGATTTTTCGCTGTTTTGATAACATTTTTAATTCTAATTTTGTTTTCACACGTAAATATAGATTTGTTTCCTTTTAGATATTAACATTATGCTTTTATCTTTCAAACACAATAAAAAGTTAAACGAAAACTGCTTTAAAAAATTAAGAAAAGACACTTTTCAGAACGATAATCAGTACAAGCGACAGCCATTTTTACACGTACCTAATATATTTATATATATATATATATATATATATATATATATATATATATATATATATATATTACATGCGTTATATATGTTTCTATAGATGTTAATCCATTGAAACGCCAGTGTTTGTAAAAAGTGCCCAATAGAGCTGTTTTTAGTATAAATGTTTATTTATACAAACATTATTGTTTCCATATGTGCATACATGTTACAGCTGTCCTCTCCAACAGAGAGTCAACTTCCTCAGACCTGAAGAGAAATTAAAACATCCTTTTTTCAGTAACACCGGATTAAAAAAAAAACTTTTATTCCGGTTGAGTTGAATCGTAAACAGAACAGATACGCAGTTTTATAACTTTTAAATCACAGATTTTATTAAAGAAAAAAGATTGTTTACAAACAGTTTTATCTACACAATTTTTGCTTTAATTAAAAATGTGCGTACAACAAAACGTGATTGTAAATAAAACTATGTATTTCTTTTTAAATACGCACATTTGTAACTTTGTTTGGAGGCTTATAATACGCAAAACTTAAAAAAATATTAAAACTAAGAAAGAAGAAATTCTTCTTGATTGAGACAATTTTTGTTTTTTTCCCAATCCAAAGAGCCCCTTTCTGGGGAAGCTATTTTTAAAAAAGTGTTTTATTTACAAACAGTTTTATTTACACATTAAAAAAAAAAAAAAAAAAAAAAAAAATGTGCGTATAGCAAAACATTCTTGTAAATAAAATTATGTATTTTTTGTAACTTTGTATTATCCGTCTCCGAACAAGTTAGGGGACGGATAAGGTCAGATTTTAATGTAGCTTTCCCCAAAAGGGGCACTTGGGATTGGGACACAAATTTCTTCTTTCTTAGTTTTAATTAAAAAAAGGTTTTGCGTATTATCCGTGCATGTTACTAGGCGCAAGGAGTCCTAATATGGACTCTATTTAATTTAATTTATTTTTATTCAACAGGTAAAAAGGGGGGGGGGGTGAACTCTATTAATGTATAACAACAGTTAGAATAGGAAAAAAAAACCCAAAACAACAAATTTAAGTATGAATCCTGCAAATCTCATAACCTTGTTACGTCATTGGCTAAAAGAACTAATTTCTTGTAAGTAATCGTTTTACAATAAGTGTTCGTAATTCATGTATAATAAAACGAAAATTCGATGTTATCATCATCATAATCATCATATTCGGTTTAACGTCCGTTTTACATGCTGGTATGCGTTGAACAACTTTGAATACATCTTAATTGATGTAGGAGTTCCAATTTATGTTTTAAGACCATCGGCCTGTTTCTCTTTCGTGATGTAGGTATTAAATAACGTAGAAAACGTTTATGTAATTAGATTAAACTAGCATTATCGAGTTGAGGTGTCCGATGAGGTGATAGTATAGACACACAGCAATACTAATAACAATGGCTATTAAAAGCCGGATGAGCTGAATGGGGGAGTCAACGGTCCTCCATACTGATGTTAGTAGAAAATGGATCTTGGGTTTCTGCAGTCTCATAACTATCGCTTTCCCCTCCAGGGTTATTTCGTACGATAATCAGACCGACAGAGTCTAGGCAATTGTTAAGGATGGCTTGTTCTATCTCGGTGTGAGGTATGGTCCTATGCAATTCTAGTAGATTCACCTTCCCAGGCTTTACCTTCTCGCCATTTGAGAAAGGTTTAGTTTATTGTTAATCGTCCGTGGTGCTCCCACTGGGGAATGCCGACGAGGCTGCCCAGGCATTTCTTTCTGTAGGCCAGAGTGCGCTAATTTAGTGCGCTGGCCTTTCAAATCCCACTTTCTCTGACCTTGTGTCTAAGCTTCTCGCCGTGCGAGGGAGATAAATAAAAACTCTCGCTTTCCCCTATTTTCTCTTTTAGTTAGATTTCATGGGCTTTTGGCTAAGATCAAAGTAGTAAGATGGTCCCTAGAGTAAATGTGGTATTGTGGTGAGTGAGATGATTCTAGCCAAGAGTAAGATAGTCAATTTTGTTATTTTAGACCAAGGATGACCAATGACCAATGACCCTCATTTTCCCTACACTTTTGATGGCTTCGTGCCTAATCTTTTATATTGTCCTTCATATTTATTATATGGAGAATAAATAATTCAAAGTTTCGTATCTGTTCTGTTACTACACTTCATCTATTCTGTCTTCGGTCTGCGAAGGAGAAATCCTTCTCGACAGTGGAAATCTTAATTTTTATCTTAATCTAGAGTGCCCCTTTCTGGGGAGCTGGATTTTCCCTACATTAAAAACCGACTTTGTGTGTAACTCTGCCCATGTGGGGAGGTAAGTAAATAGGGTCAAAGGGGGGATTTTTATTTACTGGATCGACTGTTGTTTTTGGTTGGGTGTTATGTGGAGATTTCCAATCTTCTCATAGTATTCGTCATCATTCAACTGTCAATCTATCCATCTCATTAACCTTTATAATCGAGTGGTTTTGACCTGGCAACTCATTAGTAAAAGCAAATAAACAAAAAAATCAGATCGTTTGTATTAGGGATTGGGTTTCTGCATTGAGTAGTCTTAAAAGACTTGGTTTGCCGTTAAACACCAAACAAACACACACACGCATGCACGCACACATATACTGATGTACGGTATGAAAAGAAACTGGAATCTTAGGAAGATCTCCATAATTCCAATAACTGTAGGAG
>OY744524.1:64717881-64722881 GCA_963556195.1 Sepiola atlantica
GCCTTGTCTTTGGGCAATGGTGTTCTTATGACATAGGATCAGACAGGATTCTGTGAGACGTCGAAGTTTGGTGTCATGAATATTTTTGAT
The DNA here is from genome assembly GCA_963556195.1 of Sepiola atlantica. NCBI lineage: Eukaryota > Metazoa > Mollusca > Cephalopoda > Sepiida > Sepiolidae > Sepiola > Sepiola atlantica. Next base: position 64,717,972 of record OY744524.1, read on the forward strand.
AGGGATTGCCTTATGGGTATTGAAGTGGTGGCCGGAAGAAATCATATGAGTGCATAGTGCATTTGAGGTGTCGCCGTTTTTTATGGCACGATTATGTTCATATATTCGTTTCTTCAACGGACGTTGTGTCTCGCCGAAATATATTTTTCCACAGTCGGCGCAGGGAATAGTATAAATACCAGCTGTAGTGGGTGATGAAAGGACTTTACTTTTGTTTTTATGCATTTGTAAAATATTTTTGATGGTGAGTGAGGTAGCTTGGATAATTCTAAAACTATGTTGTGAAAGCGAAGAAAAGAGATGTGTGTTACGAGAGTTAGTGGGAAGGAAAACATTCCTTAATATGGATTGTGTTGTATTAGGAGATGTATTAGTATTTTTTATCTTTTTTAGATGTATTTGAGACGCTTTCTTTTTAGCAGAAAGAATGACGTGTTTGGGATATTTTAAAGTGGTTAGAGAGGATTCTATTTTATTATATTCCTGAGAGAGATGTTCAGGGCTGCAAATACGCAGAGCCCTGAGATAAAAACCGATTATCATGCTATTTTTTATATAGTTATTATGATGTGAATAATAATGTAAGTAATCATTTTTGTTGGTTGGCTTGCGATGGACTTGAAATGAAAGGCTGTTATTGTTTTTGAGGATGAGAATGTCAAGGAAAGCTAAAGAATTGTTTTGTTCACTTTCGAAAGTGAACTTAATGGAAGGTTCGACTTTGTTGAGAGCTTGTGCTAATGTTTCTATTTTATGACTATCAGGTAGAAAGATTAAAATATCGTCAATATATCTGAAATAGGTAGCATTTTTAGGGATACGGTAAGAAAAAGGACCGATTTCCAGGAATTCTAAAAACAGACACGCTAATACGGGACTAAGGGGGTTCCCCATAGGCAGTGGCGTAGCTAGACCTTTTGCCGCCCGGGGCGGTAGTAAAATTTGCCGCCCCCCCCCCGGCATTTGGGTGCCCGGAAAATTCGTCCATGGATAATTCGCCCATGGATAATTCGTACATGGAAAATTTTTTGCTAGGTAGGAAAACTGGTCCATTATTATTAAGTTAACATTATTCTTAATTTTCATACCTTGCGAAAATTAGTTCTACGGTATCTAATTTTCCTAAATTCAATTAAATTAAAATTAAAATATGAAAACTGATTTTTAATATTTTTTATTCATTTGAGATTTTATCTGTTTTCCTTTTGTTTTAAGTAGATGGTGGGGGTTGCCCGGGGTGATTTTGTCCGATCCCCCAGCTAGCAATTGTAAAGTTTACAAGGAGTTATAAAAAGTATGCTACAAAAACAAACGTTTGGACAGTAATAAAATTAATGAATTCAAACTTTCGCATCTAATGTTATTTCCTCTTTGATGTCGGTGTATATACACCCAAATATCCAACTTTCTTTTCGCACCTATTCGATAAAAATTTATATGAAAGTTCCCCTTTAAGTATGAAAAGAAGGAGAAAATGCAACCACAAGATCAGATGCATCTTTAATTCTCAACTCGGTACTATCATTTCCGTTTCTTTTATTTCTGAACCTTTGGAAAACTATTCTCCCAGAAATCAATGATGCCCAGAAATATCTTCAAAAAAAAGGGCTGGATCTGCAACAAACTTCTGTCAGGCTGACGGCGTTGAAAGATTTCCTTCTTCAGAATAGAGAAAAAATAGTGGACACTGCAATAGACGAGTCAAAAACACTCTGCTCTGAAATGGGGATAAGCATGGAGCGTCGTATTCGCAAAAAGAAACGAATGGATGGTGAAGGATTGACTGATGCAGCGCTGAGTTTTGATACTGAGTTGAGACGGGAAATGCTGTCTGTCATAGACAGATTGACTGAAGAAATATCTTGCAGATTTCAACAAGTTCACAATCTTGCAAATAAATACGCTTTTCTTATACCGTCAAATCTGCTTGATGATAATTATGATTGTCAGCTTGGTGGATTTGACGAAGATATAGAAAAAGAGAAATTCTTTGCTGAAAAGAAGAGGTTACAGTATGTTGTAAAAGCTTCAGAAAAAGACAAAATCGATGGACCTCTTGAACTTTTGAACTTTATACAAAGATACCAACTTGGGGATTCCGTCCCTAATATTGTGATCTTGCTGAGAATTTTCCTCACCAGAGCTATTAGTGTTGCTAGCTGTGAGCGCTCTTTCTCAAAACTGAAGCTCATAAAAAACTACCTTAGATCAGCAATGAGCCAGACAAGACTTACAGACTTGGCAATCCTCTCAATAGAGAGGGAACTTGTCGAGGAAGTGAATTTTGATAGAGTCATTGATAACTTTGCCGAAAAAAAGGCGCGAAAAATCTGTTTGTAAATTTTCAACCGACTTGATGCCTTGCGACAGTTCTCTCACAAAAAATAAATTTATAGCCTTATTTGCCATTCATAAATACATTTGTTTAAAATATATTAAAACTATTTTTAAAAGAGTTGAAACGTTATTAACAACAACAAATTTCTGAAAACCGAGCGATTACACACACGGATTTAAAAAAGCACCGATACAAGACGTTTTTTCTCTTCGGAGGGCTCGCCCTCTTAATAATAACATTATGAAGACAAAGAAAAGAAAACTACATCGGACTATTCTCTCCTTGATACATCCATGTTATTTGGCGAAAATTCGGACTTTAACAACAACGACAAAAAAGTAAATAAAAATGATTTTATCATTTCATAACATTTTCAGGTTTTCAAATGTTCTCATTTAAATTTATTATTATATAAAATTATAGTATAAAATTTCATATTTTTTGTTAACTTTTGTTTTTTTTTAATTTTTTTCTCTACTTTCTATTTTTACCCTCTCAAAATGCCGACCCCTCAGGTGTGCCGCCCGGGGCGGCCCGCCCCCCTCGCCCCCCCTAGCTACGCCAGTGCCCATAGGTAAGCCGAATTTCTGTCTATAATAGTCATTGTTGTATTTAAAGAAAGTAAGAGAAGTTATGTTCCTAATGATATCTATGATGCTTTTGATTGGGAGAGAACAAGAGAAATTTATTTTGTTTAAGTGTTTGGAAAGTAGGTTGATGCATTTTTTACGGGTATATTTGTGTATAAGGAAGTAATATCAAGGCTGTGCATAGTATGATTATGTAAAGTAATATCTTGTAATTTTTTGAGGAGATGACCTGAATTCGTTATGTGTGCGTTACTGATAGTGCCTAGTAGTGGTGATAGAATTTTTGCCAATGATTTAGCGATATTGTGGGAGACACTTCCAATACTGGAAATGATAGGACGTAGGGGCATATTATGTTTGTGGGTTTTAGGAAGACCGTAAAGTGGTGGTATGGTAGAGTGGAATGAAATAAGGGAAGTCTCTCCCAATCAAAAGCATCATAGATATCATTAGGAACATAACTTCTCTTACTTTCTTTAAATACAACAATGACTATTATAGACAGAAATTCGGCTTACCTATGGGGAACCCCCTTAGTCCCGTATTAGCGTGTCTGTTTTTAGAATTCCTCGAAATCGGTCCTTTTTCTTACCGTATCCCTAAAAATGCTACCTATTTCAGATATATTGACGATATTTTAATCTTTCTACCTGATAGTCATAAAATAGAAACATTAGCACAAGCTCTCAACAAAGTCGAACCTTCCATTAAGTTCACTTTCGAAAGTGAACAAAACAATTCTTTAGCTTTCCTTGACATTCTCATCCTCAAAAACAATAACAGCCTTTCATTTCAAGTCCATCGCAAGCCAACCAACAAAAATGATTACTTACATTATTATTCACATCATAATAACTATATAAAAAATAGCATGATAATCGGTTTTTATCTCAGGGCTCTGCGTATTTGCAGCCCTGAACATCTCTCTCAGGAATATAATAAAATAGAATCCTCTCTAACCACTTTAAAATATCCCAAACACGTCATTCTTTCCGCTAAAAAGAAAGCGTAACAAATACATCTAAAAAAGATAAAAAATACTAATACATCTCCTAATACAACACAATCCATATTAAGGAATGTTTTCCTTCCCACTAACTCTCGTAACACACATCTCTTTTCTTCGCTTTCACAACATAGTTTTAGAATTATCCAAGCTACCTCACTCACCATCAAAAATATTTTACAAATGCATAAAAACAAAAGTAAAGTCCTTTCATCACCCACTACAGCTGGTATTTATACTATTCCCTGCGCCGACTGTGGAAAAATATATTTCGGCGAGACACAACGTCCGTTGAAGAAACGAATATATGAACATAATCGTGCCATAAAAAACGGCGACACCTCAAATGCACTATGCACTCATATGATTTCTTCCGGCCACCAACCACTTCAATACCCATAAGGCAATCCCTATCAAAAATATTCATGACACCAAACTTCGACGTCTCACAGAATCCTGTCTGATCCTATGTCATAAGAACACCATTGCCCAAAGACAAGGCTTCTATAATATTTATTTTCCTACGGCTAGATCGATTTTATACGAGATGAATCTAAATGAATACGACTCTGGCTAACTTTTAACCCTTGTCTCCCTTCTTCCCCCTTCCCCTCCCCTACCTCCTCCTCTTCCCTTGTTTCGTCCCTCGACGATAACGACTCCAATTACTACTAATCCTGTAGACTTCTGACGTTCTCAGCCCGAATTCAATCAGCAGGCGATATCTAAGCACTGATTTTTTCTCTCTCTCTTTTTATTTTTAATTTTTATTTTTATTTTTTTAAATTTTTTATTCTTTAATATGTTTCGACAAAAACATGTCGATTTACCCTTCCTCGCGTTTTCTCTCGCTTTCACTTCTTCGTTTCGTCTTCTTCAACTGACGTTCCCAACATTCCGGTTGACTGGTATCTCTTTCTTCTTCTTCTTCTTCTTCTTTTTCTTTCTCTTTTTATAACATTCCTCGCATTCCTTT
>OY744524.1:64730329-64877829 GCA_963556195.1 Sepiola atlantica
TAATTACCAGAAAGCGCGACCTCAAAGATTTTAAGATAACACGCTCTTTTCATAGTAGCTGTTGTTTATCAGATCATGCGCTTATAGTCGGCAAGACCATCTTCTATTTAGACAGGAGGAGAGTGAAAAAGTCTTCTGTTCCAAAACGTCTAAATGTTCTGCCTCTAAAACAGGCAGATACACAAAATGAGCTGAAGGAAAAAGTTACGACCGCTATAGTTTCTGTAGAGGTAAATAGTGACGTTTCAAGTCTTGGGATTCATTGCGCAATGCTGTTTATGACTCGTCTGCTGAGGGTTTGGGCTTCTCTTTGCGGAAACATCAAGACTGGTTTGATGAAAACAACACTGAAGTGCAGAAGCTTATCGACCAAATGCATGTTTGCCACAAAACATGGCTCGAGGACAAAAAATCCACAGTGAAAAAGAAGGCATATAGAGCTCACAAAGTTCAGAAGGCACTTAGGGCATTGAAAGAGGCTTGGTGGTCATCCAAGGCTGCAGAACTTCAGGATGCAGCCGACAGGAAGGATTCTAAGTCATTTTACTCTGGCCTGAAAGAGGTGTTTGGTCCTCAAATGAATGGTTCTGCCCCAGTTTTTGCTGAGGATGGAGAAACACTGCTAACTGACAAATCTACTATCCTTAAGCGCTGGAAGCAGCACTTTGAAACTGTCCTTAACTCTGCATCGGTGACTGACGAAAACATCATTTCCTCTCTTCCGCAGCATCCCGAAATTCCGGAACTGTCTTTTCCACCTACAGTTCAGGAAGTATCTCAAGCTAAAAAACAGCTATCGTCAGGTGCACCGGGCAGAGATTACATCCCTATTGAGGTGTACAAACATGGCGGAAGAGCACTCGAGGAAAAACTGACCATCTTGTTTGTGGAGATATGGAAAGTTGGCGGAGTCCCACAGGACTTTAAGGATAGTAATGTCAAGCATCTTTATAAGAGCAAGGGAAGCAGAAATTCTTGCGATAATCATCGCGGGATATCTCTGCTTTCTGTTGCAGGTAAAATTCTTGCAAGGTTGATTCTGAATAGGATCATCAGACATCTTATTGATGAGATTTACCCAGAGTCCCAATGTGGTTTTCGCTCTGGTCGAGGTACAATCGACATGGCATTTGCCCTTCGTCAAGTTGGGTATATATATAACAGAAGATGAGAGCACACTCATAAAAAATGCAGCCATAAGGAAGGCGGAAAAAGACTACCTTCCTATCAAGGAAGAAGAAACTAGACGGAGACAAGAGTCTAGATGTGATAGGGAAGAAAAGTGGACATTGTTATGGGCTATGAAATATGCCCAGGCAAATAATACCAAACAAAAAAAGAGAACAGAGACCTGGAGGGAAATATTCTTCCATTTCTGTCCAGGCAAGAGAAATATTCCACCCCTAAAAAGTAACTTGCCAAAGATAGTACAGCATGAGCCTGTTCAATGAGGCTATGCTGGCCTATATGGCATCAGAAATAGCAGCCCTCATAAGAACCAAAACATGTCCACTTGAATGCCACATCAAAATTCCCACAATCTCCATCATTGTTCAAAATACCACACCACAGGTGCAGCTAGAACCACATTACAATTCACCCATGGATCAAGCCGTCAAACACTCTGGGTCCATGACAACCCACCTTACAGCCACTTCAACACCGGAATCCCCTTTGTCGAGTGGCTCCCCGACAAGTATCCACAACCATCGAGTGTCTATTTGCAGTCACAGGGTGGACCCGCATTGAACCTAGATTCTTCGTCGTCGCTATCACCGAGACCACTGTTAACACCTGAATTTTCACCATTACCTCAGAATTTATCGGAACCAGATGATGAACAATTAGCCTTGGAAGAAGACCTTGGTGATTCTATTAGAGAGGTCCAGAGGATGAGGCTGGAGGAGATACCTCAACTGCCAAAGGTCAAAGCCTCAAGAGCTACTAAGGACGTATTAAAAACTATAAACATCGCTCTCCAAAGACTTGTTCCATCCAACATATCTCTCACGGAGCTGAATCAGGTAAAATATTCTGCAGGGCTCTACATTGTCAGGAAAACACTCCCTCAATTCCAAAAGAAATGTGAGTCCAGAGCACAAGACACAACACAACCGTAGAAACTGAAGCTCCATAAAAAACTGAACCTTTGTAGAAAGAAAGTGTCTCAGATAAAACAATTCCTTGCTGCCCCTATAGTGCGGGGGCGGCTGATGAACACCATCTGCAGACTCAGTTTTAAATACAAGACAAATGTAGAAGAAATCGAAAACGTTGCGAGGGAACTTGAAGGCAGGATTCCAGCACTTGCCAAAAGAATTCAAGAAAAGGATAGCAAACACAGGGCGAAAGTTGAGAACGGACAGTTAAAAAAAACACAAGACTATTCTACCGAAATTTGGTGGGGGAGAAAATAACGGTCGGAAAGCCACCGGAAGAGAAGGAGCTAGAAGACTACTGGATGCCTATGTTTGAGAATGAGGGACCATGCAATCAAGAAGTCAAGTCGATCTTAGATATTGCTCGAAGTAATGAAAGCAAGCCAGAAACGCCAGAGTTGGAGATAACGTCTGGAATGATAAAACGAAAGTTAGATCAATTTCAGAATCACAAAAAAATTGGCATAGACAATATACCCAATTTCTGGTTATAGAAACTAACAGCACTTCATAGCCATTATAGTAGCTGCTTCACCAGACTGTTGAGGGGTGAGAAGGCCACATCAGCATGGCTAGTTAAAGGTGATACAACCCTCATACTCAACCAGAGTGAGACACAATACCCTACTAAATACAGACCGATCTTCTGCCTTACTACAACCTACAAACTCTTCACTAGCCTGGTTGCAGACAGCATCTATGAAAACCTTCTGGAATGTACCTGGAAAAAGAACAAGCAAGAGGAAGTGTCTAGGCGCCAAGGACCAGTTGTTGATCAATAAGACTGACAAGGCTGAGAAACCTAAGCATTGCGTGGATTGATTATCAAAAGGCATACGATAGTGTGCTCCACACATGGCCATCAAGAAAACCATGGCAGTACATATAAATATGTGGCAAACAACAATGGCATTAAGCCACAGTAATGGAACAATAAAAATCCCTGATGTCAAGATCTGAAGAGGAATCTTCCAAGGAGAGAGCTTATCTCATCTACTCTTTTGCCTGGCGATTGATCCGCTAACTAAATTACTAAACAAAAGCTAGAGTATCTACAATCTAAGCCAGGGCCGCTAACACGATCTAAACAAAAGAGTAAACCACCTGCTCTTCATGGATGATCTCAAGCTGTATGCTAGTTGAGATGCTGACTCAAGCCGATTCTTGCAGAAACGAACAACAAGCCTGCCACGGAAATAGCCCGGAAGAGCCGCCAGAAATACTCCAAGAACTTCTATTACAGAAAACTAAAAGAACGGACCAACCAATAACGTGCTAAGTATTTCCTAGATGAACTATCCCAGAAATATATAGATAAGGAAGGCTCTGTAGACTGGCTGAAAAAAGGATCGCTCCACTACGACTAGTAGAGAATGATAATGGCAGCCCAAGATTAAGGCTTGATGACCAATGCGTTTAAAAAGATGAGTGGTCTCAGCAACAATAACAAGTGCAGGTGAGACACCTGACATCCAGTTGTAAGGTTCTCCTGGTGGCGATTATACAATGCGACACAACGGAGTGTTCAAATATCATCACTGGACTATATGTAAAAAGTTACATATCCAGTGTAGCAGCAAGTCTTGGGAGCATATACCAGAAAGAACGGGTGGAAATAAGTTATACACTATCCGCTATGACTATGCAACCCCTACAGCTACATATCTAGAAAACGGGGCTGTTAAACTTGACAGTGATATGGGACAAAGGGAGAAAGTAGCAACCCTAGTTAAAGTCAGTGTCTCTAATGATGCTGGCTTAAACAGAGCTGAAAGGGAAAAGATTACAAAATACCAAGGTCTTATGTACGACATGAAAAGAAACTGTAATCTTAGGAAGATCTCCATCATACCAGTAATTATAGAAGCAACCGGACTAATGAAAAAGAAGTTCAAAAACTACCTGGCGAATATACCGGTGAGCCGAGTGCAAGAGAGATACAACTAATTGAACTTAAAAAGACGGTTAGAATCTTAAAAAGATCTCTCGGATGGAGTGTCTGAAATAGCGGATGAATGTCTGGCACCCGGAAGGATGCCTCATCCGTAGCAAACAAAAAATATTTTAAAAATTTAAAAAGAGAGAAAATATATATATATGCAAAGTTCCGCTCGAGCGTCGAACACTTTCGACAACAAGATGCTTGCACCCCACCTCTCGAGTAAGTTTACTTTAATTTCAATTACTGTCTGTGGCGATTTCTCGCGGCCGCGTGGGCACAGGCGTTAGGATCGTGATTTTAGGCCGGAGGTGTAAACACACTTTAATATTTAAAAATATTTTTAGTATATATATATATATATATATATATATATATATATATATATATATATCACGAGGTTTCCAATAGTCAAAAGTATAATATTAAACCTTAACATCACTTTTTGCATTCAAATGAGAATAGTCACCGAAGATACACTTCTGACGATGGGAGATCCTGTAAAACTTCAGTAAGATATTACATTAAGACACTTTTATTATCCTTATCTCTCTTTATATATACATATAACAGCAATATCTAAATGAATACATTTGGCTGATATATACAGGGTGTTTCAAAAGTCTTGGGAACATTACAAGTTATTAAAAATTAAAATTGTTCCCAAGACTTTTGAAACACCCTGTATATATATATATATATATATATATATATATATAGAATATGGGGTAAGGTACACGATAAGTCATGAAAATGAAATGCCGCGCTAGACAAAATGTTTGAAAAAAGAGACAAACGGAAAACAGGTTAGAATGCAGGAGAAAAACAAAAACAAGAGATTTGACCAGTTTCGTTCGTATTATCGAACGTCTTCAGAAGACATTCAATTATACGAACGGTCAAATCTCTCGTTTTTGTTTTTCTCCTGCATTCTAACCGGTTTTCCGTTTGTCTCTTTTTTTCAAACACATATATATATATATATATATATATATATATATATATATATATATAGAGAGAGAGAGAGAGAGATAGATATAAAGTAAATTTATTATTTATCTATATACTAATGCGCTATGGAAATTTCATGTTCGTACGTATGTTATCACCTATCACAGTCTTTTTAAAAGATAAGATCTTCCGTATGCTGAAGATTTATATATTAAAAGAATATTTAGCTGACAATTATTTTACAGTCGGAAGGAAGAATATATTTATTACTTTATTTATTATTTACATTTCAACTATACTTTTCAACAATAAATAAATTAAATAAACAGTTTAACACTTTCGTTTTATTTATTTACAAGTAAATATTTAGCTGAAAATTATTTCTTATGGTACTAGAATTAATGGGTCCTACAGATCCAAGTTCTCTGGCGCAAGTAAAGAATTACTGTGCTGGCAACCATTGCAAATTTAGCCGGATATTTTTCTTATGAGGTTTTTATTTCTCACATAATTTTTATTGACATTTCTTATTATATATTAAATATTACATTGTTTTTAACGCCAATAGTAGTTAAAGCAAAATAAACTGTTTGGGACTATTAGAATAATTTCAAACGCTTTCGATAATGTTTACTCATTCATTTTTTTTATGATCGCTTATGTTTGAATGCATGTTTTGAAACATGACGTAAATCATAAATCTATGACGTCACGTCAAAGCTATACTTATTTTGTTCGGGTAATGTTTTAAGCTCCATTTATCAGAAAGTCGAAATAGCTCAGTGGGTAGAACCTCAGACTGAAGATCTCAAATTTTCGGTTTCGATTTCCGGTCACGAAATCCTTTTTCTTTGTTGAGAATTCATTAATGTACTATTCGCCATTTCTAAAAGTAGTTAAATCTCTGATATTTCGAAATGAGACAAGTTCCGCGATGTATTTTATTTAAAATATTGTGGCTGACGGACAGACGGACAAAATATCTATTTATATAAAAAGAAAAAAAAATGCTTATTATTTTATAGAGATAGAAATTGTTACATATATTTCTTTAAATGAACGAGACACATTCGTTTTTATTTATTTATAGAATATTTAACTGTCAATGGCAATTACTTTACGTTAGAAAGAAAGAGACATTTTTTGCTTGATATTATTAAACCATACAATATATTATTTCAAACGAAATATCATAAACGGTGAATTTTACAGTTAGATGAAGAGAACAAGGTGGAATTTCCACAGAGTCCCACTAGTCTATATAATAATATAGTTTATTATTATTCGTTTAAAGCTCTATTTGAAAATATATTGAGCCCTTTATATGTACAAAGTCTACCATATTGATTCGGCTCGGAAGAACCGTTTTTACAACCTGATTTTTTTATGTTATACTAAATGACAGAAAAAAGCAAAATGTACTTCGCCAGTCTTTGCACCTGCTATTTATCGATATATATTACTAAAATATTCATATAAAATTATAGAATTACGTCAGTAATTTAATTCTCTTGTTCCGATTTGAAAAGTCAAATATTTCAGATTTGAATTAACTTTGATCAATAACCATTAGACACCAATTAAGCAATATTCCCTGAATTTCAATTTCTTCTTAAGACCCCTTAAGCTTAAGCGTTAAATTTAAGATATTTTATAGAATCAAACTCAAGTAATGGATTTTGATCAACATGTTTAGTAGTATTATATTTGATTTTGATATTTTTAAGGGGACATAACAGTGGTTCCAAACTGTTCTGTTCGAGGAATTAATTTTATCTGTCCTGGAATGAGTATTCTTGCAATTATATATATATATATATATATATATATATATATATATATATATATATATACTAGCAAAACTTATCCGTCCCCTGGGTAGCAATTAATTGGGATGGGAGGCCGTTAATTAAAAAAAAAATTACTTAAAGAATTCCAAAATTTGAACAACAAACTTTGGTGAATGTGTAGATAAACACACTCACCTAAATTACACAACCTAAAAATGAGATTATTCTTTTTACGGTCATTCTAAATTGTTAGGGCAGTTAACTAATATATTTTTTAACATTAATCCTAAGTTTGATTGGCAAGGTCATAAAACCACACGCAATCGCTCCTAAAACAATAACGTACAGAATTCATCTCCAATGGCAAAAAATGGTTAACTGCCATAAAACCCTAGAATGGCTCGAAAATGGAGGATCATTTTACGTTAAATTTATTTTTAAATTCTAAAATATTTCTCTTTCCGCCAGTTTTTTAGGGTACTTACACGTAATCGACTATAAAAGTAGAATCTCATTTTAATCAGGAAATGGGTGTTTATCTACAATAATATTCAAACTTATAATATATTTATTTATACTATAAAATAAGTTTTTTAATAAGTTCGATAATTTAAGTTTTTTTTATTCAATTTTCACGGTAAGAGTAAAATCACGTGCTTAAAATAAAAATAAAAAAGGTCGTAAAGTTAAAAAAATGTATAAGATTTCAAAAAATTAAATATGGGTAAGTTTGTAGATTAACACCCTCCGATATCCTCCCTCCCTCGAATATTGACATTCTGCTTTTTTTATAGGCGATTGCGTTTTAACACAGTGGAGATAAAGAAAAACAAATATTTTAGAATTTAGTGAGGGATCAGTTATATATATATATATATATATATATATATATATATATATATATATATATATATATATATATATATCAAATGTACTATGTTCCGAATCTTCGGGCCATTGTATTTTTAAAGAACTTATCAAAGGTTTTTACTACAAACTCTAAGTTCGCCTAAAAACGTAGCCCCCCCCCCCCAAAAAAAAACGCAGCGGGTTTAACTCCCATAGTAAAAAAATAATTTAGTTAACCGTCCTAAAACTGGCTCCCAAAATGGGGATCATTTTATATTAAATTTATAGACCCCCCCCCCCATAATAATACTTTTTTTATTTTCATCTTTTCGTGAAGTTCACACATGATCACCTAAGACAGGCAGAATACTTTTAAGGCGGATGAGGGGTAATTTTTTTAATTTGTCAATCAGAATAGTGTTAAGGTCGTTGTAAACATTAAACAATAAGCTTGTTGTTAAATTTTACAATAAAGGCGAACTTAACTAATAAAAAGAGTTATTTATTAATCTTTCAGAGAAAATGTAAAAACTGAAAAAAGAGGTCGATGGAAAGGGATCAGAGAGAAAGCGAGCGAGACAGCCACACTTTCTCTCTTTTCTTATAGTATGATATAACTCTGATCTGTCATATATATATATATATATATATATATATATATATATATATTGACGGATCAAAGTTATGCTGTGATTTATTATCACTTTCGATGCAAGGTAAAGCTAACACGTGCTTTTAGAAAAATCAAAAGCATGCGTGGAACAAATTCAAGTATTCAAATTCAAATTAGTTTCAAGTATGTTTTTGATTTTTCTGAAACTTAAAATAAATCATATAGCTCTACTACAAATCTTGAAGTAAGTATTTAAAGAGTTGAATCTTGAGTTTCATTTTGCTTTGGAATTTGATTCCCATATAAATCGATTTGACCTATATAAAATAACTGTGTTTCATATTATCACACACACATACACGCATATATATATATATATATATATATATATATATATATATATATATATATATATATATATTTATTATTTATAGTCAAACCTTCACGAATTAAGCTCAATAGATGTTTTTTAAACTCCAGAGTATGTATAAATAAACAATTGAAAATAAGATTCTAGTAACCAAGTTTTTATTCATTTATAAAAAAAGTTCTTAAGCGACCGTTTATTCCTCACTTAGCCAACCAAAATATAGAGGCATATATCGTGGATTTTCTATGAGAGCGACTCGTCAGAAGAAAAGGCCAAAATTGTGTCAAAAACATCAGAAAATAAAAAATCTAACAAAAACTCACATATATATGTAGGTTGATTGTAAACATAACTTTCTGTTTACTTTCATGGATGGACGCCATATTTTATATAAACAGAGCGAGCAGAAATACGTAAACTTTTCTTAAACATTGCAATTCTAAATTAGATCGTAAAACACCTAATAAAACTATGGAAGAAAAATAAAATTTAAAAAGATAGGAAAAACAGAAGAGAATTAAAAAAAATAATGCGAAAAAAGTCCGTATTATTAAATCTTTTAAAAAATGAATAAAGACATCGTTACTAGAATCTAATTATCTATTGTTTATATATATATATATATATATATATATATATATATATATATATATATATATATAGGGTGGGCCAAAACAAGGGTCCTATTTTTAAAAATTCATAACTTTTTTATTTATTGATTTTTTATTTTTATTTTTTTAGAATAAGTAAAGGACCCCTTCCGAAGCAGGCATGAGCCGTATTAGCCCTAAGGAACGTACCCTCATTTAGAAAACATTATTTTTGCTTAAAAAACTCAAAACAGTGTAAAAAACAATACTTTAGTTTTTGTAAGTTTTAAGAAGTGTTTTTCGGCTAAAATTTGTTTTGTTTATTTCAAAAAATCTCGGAAGGGTCAGTCTACACACACATAAAGTTTGGTGAGTTTAACTTTTATTTTGTGGAAGTTATTCAAATTCAAGTTATTCAAATTTAAAGATAGGACCCTTATTTTGGCCCACCCTATATATATGTGTGTGTGTGTGTGTGTGTCCAGCTGTGTTACGTAACTTAACAGCAAATAAAACTACACTTCCTAGTGTCAATATAACCAGTAGTGACCCAAGTATTGACCTCTTAATCAGCATAGATAAGTACTATGGGTCGTAGCTTATAATGATAATAAACTTGACCTACATAATAAAAACTAAAAATGATTTGCCAATATTGTTTGTCGGAATATTTTTGATGAGAATTGATAATTCGTATTATTTGAATTATTCAAACTACTGTTCTCATCTTCGATGTTATTATCACAACGTTTCAGTCGATGTAACGTCCGACCTTCTTCAGGTACATCTTTTCGAATTCGAGAATCTTTATGTGGAATATATATGGTTAAGGTGGGAATATCTACAAAACTATAGGAGGAGTTCATGAGCAAACAAAGAGACAGGAACTTATTTATTATCTGTATAATAATACGTTAAGGCATTTCAAGTTTTTACGTACGTTATCACCCTTCACACACATGAAAAAATGAAATCGTCCGATTAGCAAAGATGGTGATTGGTGATAAATCTGATATCGCAAAGGCAAACAATTCCGACTTTACCTATTTTAAAATCAATTGTTCTAAGATCAAATTATGTTGTCCCGTCGACTAAAACTACAATTTTAAATAAATATATTTTATAAAGTGATATTCGTTTTATTGATTTGAAGAATATTTAGCTGGCAATTATTTTTATGGCAAGAAAACAGAGAATATTTATTGTTTTAGGAAGGATGAAATTTCTACAATTTAAATAAAGAAATAAAGAAACAAATATTTAAAATATTTAGCTGACAATGACAATACATTTTTCTTAATAGTATTATGATGAACAATCCTACTGTATCTGCATTCAGTCTAATAATGGACTGCCCTGATTATAAATTATTTTTCATTTTACTAACTGCACTTCTTGTGCTAAATAAAACTCAATACGGTTTACATGCTTCGTGCCCTTTTTTATAACAATATTTATAATCAGGGTCAGTCCATTATTACACTGAGGGACGAGAGAATAAAATTGGTCAGCACAATATTTATAATCAGGGGCAGTCCATTTTTACTGAAGACAATGGGCGGTAGAATTGTTCGCCACAAGTATTGACCCTGATAGACATTTATTATTTCAATGGAATATTATTATTAAAAGTAAGTTATACATATTGATGTAGAAAGCACCGTGGAATTTCCACAGGGTTCCACTAGTACAGATTAAACAACTACTATGCATGTCGAACATTAAAGTCTTTTTTCTTATAGTATAAATGTCATAATATTAAAAATAAAGTACAGAATGGTCTAAAGAGATGTATCAATTTTATTATCGCTATCATTTCTCTTAAAATTAACCACGACAATGGACATGGATACTATGACTTATCAGCAGGAGAGATCAATACCGCACTGCTCTAATGCTTTACTCGAATACCCCCATCGCTACTTCCCTGAAGACAAACTCATCTCTCGTCGCACGGACTACTATTAACCTGCACATTCTCCAGTCCTATCTCCTTTGGATTATTTTGTGTGAGGATATCTAAAAGACAGGTTCAATGCTAACAATACTCAACCTATTGATGCGCCCAAGAATAACATCCGAACAGAGATTAAGAGAATTCCCGATGACATGTTGGACAGAGTCATCGCAAACTTCAATGTGCGAGTAGCCGCTGTAATTCAGAGCCAAGTAACTTGGATTTAGCACATTATAAACTATTGAGCTGTGATCGCAAAATAGTGATATACGGGGAACAACTTATGCCACACAAAACTTACATGTCTGTAAGACAGTTATATATAAAAAAATGTAATTCTCCTTTCAATAATAAATGCTATATAGTTGAAAGAGAGAGTTTATCAGTAGTGAGAAGAATTGATGAAATGTCCATTCTGTAAGCCTTGTTTAGTAAGAAGATAATGAGGTTACCACTGTGTTGCAATTGGTAGGAGTTACCGTTAGCTCAAATATAAGGACAAACTCTTCCATCATATTTTAAATGAGGTTTATTTATACATCGCTTCACTAACAACCAGCAAGGAACCATGAATGTAACAATAAATATTGGTGTGCACGTGTGCATATGTTCGATCAATTGGTTCTCGCATCTACTTGTCGCACGCTCGTCAAGCCTTCTGCCCGATTGAGACGAGGATATGGCAAGTCTATCTGACTGGACGTCAAAACATGCGCCTGGTGAAAAAAGGGGGGGGGGGTAAAAGTGTATAGACACTTAAGCGGAAGTGCCCCCCCCCCCCACACGAGAAGTTTTCTGATTGGATTATTTATTGATCACTCCACGTTGAAGAATAAACCCGCTCAAAAGAAAATAGTCCGTGAACGTATCACAAATAGTTACATCTTTTGAACCACTCTGTATTTCCAGTTAAGTTTCATAAGTTTCTGTCCCAAAGTAATGGCATTACAAACATTTTCTGGCATTTTTGTTCGTAATTTCTAACATCTCTGAGGCCCTAAACGTAGATATTTTTTTAACAGGGTGTTAAGAGTTAAGCGTTGTGTTTGCTTTTCGTAAAAGAGAAACAGCCTACTTGATGACGGCTTCCCGTTTTGAAATCGGAAAAAGACAAACAGTATTTATTTAAAAAAAAAACTGTTAACCATTATATTTTAGGTCGAATAGTTTTATTTTTTGGGAAAAATAAATAATTTGTTTGCACATTTTTTTACATCATTAACACACAAGAAAATCAAACTGGTTTTTATAATTAGAAATTTTTAGTATTTTTTATGACAAATAATCAAATAACACTTTTATAATTGGAATGTTTTTTTATTAGAAATAATCAAATAAAACGTTTTCAATTGGAATGTATTTTTTTTATTTGAATATTTTTTTGAATAGTTTATTTTGAAAATATTTTAAAGTAACTTATTTACTATTTTTTTTTTATAATTTGAATGTTTAAAAATTCCGCCCAAATCTAATCAGTCTAAAATGACGAGGGACTGTTTTTTGATAAACACCGTTTGTCAATTTCCCATTTCAAAACCGGAAGTCGTCATCAAATAGACTGTTTCACTTTTACTTCGTTGTTCTATTATATTTATGCATATCAACCTCTGATGTTATTTAATGCCGAAACACAATGGCACACATTGGAAATGATTCAGCGGCTCGTTTGGTTTGCATGTTTTACGGCATGTAAACCCGTTTTGCTTATGATGGCAAGGTATAATATAGCAATACGCTTGTAGCTTCCTTTTGTGTCAAGCTATCTTATTACTAGTAGTTTATAGCTTGACGTCAGTAGGCAGGCACGTGACAACGATGTTAATACATAGCTAAATCAAAAGATGATTTAGGTAGGAACTTCTGTTTAAATACTGCCCCATCCCCTGAAAGCGCTTTTATTGTAATCCGTCAACTGTACACGTTTGCAGTTTAAACAGAGTAAACAGTTGCCAGAACGGCTTTTTACAGGTCAAATTTGTACTAATTTTGCTTAAAAATAGTTTGGACTTAAAAAAAAATTATTTAGCCTGTCTTGAAATTTGATCTGTTTTAAAAACTATTTTACATAAATATCTACTTGGTAATAACTATTAAAGAAAACGTTATCATTAAGTATTTATTTTTACTTAAAATTAAAATAATTATTTAAATTAATTCAAATAATCATTTTACGTTTTTAATACGCTCGAGTTTTCTTTTTAAACTCTTAAATTTATAAAAGATTAATAAATTAAAAAAATCGTTTTAGTTTTCTGTTCTTTCTGTTTAATTTCAATAAATATTCGATAAATAGTAAATGAAAAAAGGAATTCAATGTGTATTTATGAAGGTTATGTCTGATGCAGTGATGTTTACTGTGTCCGTGTGAAATTCGAATGTCGAGTGGAAAGATTCCGATTTGGCTTTTTTAATTAATATTTGCTTTTTTTTTCTCTTTAAGTTTGTCTTCAAGCATTAATTATAGTCTGGCAACCCTGTCAAAGCTAAAATAACTGAAAGTACGAAATCAAAATCGTTTTCTTTAATAAAGTAAGGGATCCTGAAAATAAAAGCAATTCAATCTCCTGAAATGCAATAACATTAATAATAAGAACACCCTTTTACCTTTCATGCAGCCCTGTGTATAGAAGATCCTTTCGCTGGTTTCGCTACATTTTAATCAAGTAATCCATGATTCTACATTGTGTGTAACCCGATAGCTTTTGTAACAGATAAGTAGACCTGAAAAGAAAAAAAAGTATAAAAAACGATTTATTTATTGTCAACACGTGTAATCTATATCAATTTACGAAATGTTTCTTTGCGTTTAAACTATAAGTAAATGTGTTAGGTCTCACCCTAAAATAATACGCAAAGTAGAGTTATCTCCCTTGCACCTAATAAAAAGACCCTTGAGAGTGCATTGACGATACGTCGGCCATGACAGTTCGGATGTAAAGAAACTTGCCTCGGCAATGAAGGATATGTAATTTCAAGTTAGTTCCTAGGTTGCCAGAATGATGTCAAGGGCGAACCTTGACTAGTATGTCAACTGACCGGGACCACGTTTTTTTTTTACTTATTTGCTTTCTACATGTGTCATGTCCGGAAAGTGGGGAAAACCAGCTCCCTTGAGGAGACACTCTAGTTAGGTACAAAAATAGTCAAGAACGGAGTCGTCGGCATTCCCCAATAGGAGCCCCTCGGGCGATCCACAATAAACGGAAAGAGGGAGTAATGCATGAGAAAGTGCACCTCTTAGGACCGAGTCGGACGATACATTATCCCGACAAAGAAGGCTCTAGCGGTTCAAAAGTTGCTAGAATGATGCCAAGAATAGACCTTGTCTTTTATGTTAACTGGTCGGACTCACTCGTTTAGCATAGCAATATATTTTCCATTGCTTTAGAGTATGTTGCCCGTGATAAATTTCACGGTTTTATAATACTGAGAGACATTTGTAAACTTAAAAAAAAAGTTAAGATCATAATCGGAGTTCTTAAAATATTCGAAATTTACTCCAATTTTGAGAGTCAATATAATTGTGGGTGTTTTAAACAATGTTTCTATATGACATACTTCTGGAGGTTGAAGGCCATCCTAAGTACGAGCCATACTAAGAATACAATTATGGACGTACGAATAAAGTGTTGTAATAATCAGTTCTAAGTGACAGTCTTCTGGAGGTTGAAAGTTCAATCCGTACCATAGGCAATTATAAGAATATCATAAAACTTACTTAAGACTTTTACTTGGCAATGGCTGGCGGAACGAGAACAAGCTACCCCTATTGATTAAATAAAGGGTTCCGTTCGAAATTCCGTAAAGATTCACGAGTTCAACAAGATGCACCTGAAGAAGGTCGGAGGTTACATCGGCCGAAACGTTGTGAGAATAACATCCAAAATGATAACCGTATTCCGAATTATAATACAGGTGTACATATAATTAAAATCCAGTGTAGCGGGATCATGATCCTCCGGGGATCAGTTCAATAAAATTTCCAAGTGAGTTTCATTATTGTGAACCCGTTCTAGGTTGGGTATTTCTGCTAGTATTATACGTATAAAGCAGCACTCGTTTGATCTTTGTTAATCTACTTAAACATTCTTTAATTATATAGCGTATAGAATGGAATACGATAGATTAACCGAATTAATAAACATATTTTGAATATCTTCATTAATCCACTTGTAGAGATTATCTCCTCTTCAAAATCTCTTAGATACATCAGTAGCTAGCATACCCGTCCCAGGATGGGCTCATAATACGGAGGCTCTCAGACAGAATCTTCTAATGACTGGTAGAAGTCGAACCACAAAATACTTAAAAGTAATGAAAAATATACTACAATGTCAAACACCGGGTGAAAAGTAGATGATACACGACTGAAATTATGGGACTAGAAAAAGGTCATTTTTTACAAAGAAATTAGGAGTTTTTTAATGATGGAGATGTGTTCACATTTTGAAAATGACCATAATTCTGTGTCAGTTAACAACTAAAGGTTAATTCCAAGAGGTAGCACTGTGACACTATAAGTTCTTTTTAATAGAAATGGCTCTACAGAGCACGAAGTTACTTGATTTAAGAAGTTAACAAGAACGAAAGATTATTATCGCAAAGGCAGGAAGTGCCTATTGGCCGTAGTCTTAAAGAGACCAAGGCTATAGTTAAGAGGAAACAGTCAGCAGGAAGAGAGTTCCACACTCCTACAGTTTTTGGGGAGAAGCTACTGGAATAGGAAGCTGTATTACAATGAGGTATCAAAACAGCGAACTTATGGAGACAACTAGACCAACGACTCAAACGAGCTGGAACAAAAGAAGCAAGGAATAGATCACACAATTCTGAAAAAACACATGCCATAATAGTATTTATAGAAAAGACTGAGACTAGCAACATCATGTCTGAGAGAGAGAAAGAGAGAGAGAGGGAGAGAGAGAGAAAGAGAGAGAGAGAGAGAGAGAGAGAGAGAGAGAGGGGGGACATAGAAGAAGAAAGGGTGGAGCCAATCAAATTTCAGATACGTTTCCGCACCTTATCAAGAACCCTCAAATGGGACAGAGATTCACCAGCCCAAATATGACAACAGTACTCCATACATGGTCTGATAGTAGATTTGTAGAGATAGAGAATAGCCTCAGGTGTGAGAAAGTATTTGGAGTGATAGAGAGAACCGACATTACGAGTAGCAAAAAAGAGCAATTGATCTAATATATGAAAGAAAGAAAGATTTTATGAAAAAGAAAGATCAAGAAGTTTTAAAGTCGATTTATCCTCAAGAGCATAGCCATCATATGAGAATCGCAGGAAGAAAAGGGACACACCTACGATTGAAAGATTGTTAGCTGGACTCATTTTGAAATGTCTAGAAAAAGTTAGCAAGTGCGCAAGGTCAAAGGGTCACACTTTCATTCAGCAAATTGACAGTTGTCGGTGGTTTGCTATGAAAACTTGCAAAGGTTAAGCAGGAGACTTGCTTATAGGTTGCGAGTTAGAATGGTGACGGTGGAGTGACAGTTTTGTTTGAGTCGGAGAGAGGGAGTCGCAAGCAAAACGCACTACGAACGGACGGTAGTTCGCAACCTCATATAATGTACTCAGATAGCTATTTATAGAGCAACTAGTCGGAACGCTTGCAATCCTCGTGGCACCAGACTATATTTAGTGACCAGTATGCCCGTACCAGCGAGGATCACGATTAGTGCAGAGACCAGGATTTCAACGCGAGATATCACGGCACAGTAATATCATATTTAGTGCCGAGTCACTCGGAATACCACACTGAATGTACTCCACTATACGATCGTATCACAGCACTGCAAACACGTAAAATAAATAGAGAACATACGACTAAGGTATAAAAAGGTGGCGAAAATACAACTTACATTGCTGAAGTTATGGGCCTAAAATGAAAATGTAATAAGTTTGTGGAGTTAATACCCCTCCTCACAAGAGAAAGACTTAAAAGGAGCGAAATGTGCTAAAATTTATATAAAAAGGTGAACAAAAATCCAACTCTAAAGTTCTACTTTTCCAGTTTAGCTAAATGGTATATTTATAGTTCTCTTGGCGACCTTCTTTGTGTGAAATAATAAGATAGACGAGACTTTCAAGCCTGGATAGTACTAATAATTCTAAATTAAGTTCATATATATATGATTATTTTTTATGAATAAATATTTTGAATATCCATAGACATATAGATGTTTCGTGTTACCCTACACTCGTCAGTATGGATTACATAACCGTACCACCGGTCGGACGATTTGAACCCTGGATCCAAGTATTATGGCGTGGTATAGTAATTACAGGTGTGAGCTGTCAACCTTGCGTGCCAAATTCATGTTCTGTCATGGTTACTGCATCACTGTCACTAATATCCCTAGAAAAGGTATGAACCCATATATCCTCCCTCCAGAAATGGATTAAATAGTATACTAGACTATACTTTAATCCTTGTTTGTGCATATAGTTTAGAAGAAGAAACACTTATTTCTAATCCTGGACTTCTTCTTGCCACTGGACTCAAACGTTGTCGGTTAAGTAGCGGTGCGCTTAGGGGTGCGCGACCCTTGTTTCGCTATAGAATCCACAAACAGATAATAATATAAAACGAAGTTTATGTAGTTGAATTCGTATCTGAAGATATCGTTTATGATCAACTATAAAATAAGTTTCAAATTGTCGGGTAGAAACCCAATATTTACTTATGTTTATTGATGTGTTTACAGTATCTCTTGACTAACTGAAAATCAAGCATTGATTCTGAAAATGAATTACTGACTCATCCATGTTTGCTATAAAAGGCATCTTGAAACATGTGTAAATTCAAGGCGTTGGATATTTTTCATTTTGAAATTTAATTTAAATTATATATATATATATATATATATATATATATATATATATATATTGTGTGTATTTAGTCAGTATTTTTTCATTAATGCATGTGTTGTTGAAAACGACAGAACTCTTCTGTTTAGTGATTCCTACATTAATTCATTCCATTTCAACGTCAAAAAGATCATTCGACGAATGGAAAAAAATAAAAAAAGGAATCACTAAACAGAAGAGTTCTGTCGTTTTCAACAACACATGCATTAATATATATATATATATATATATATATATATATATATATATATATATATATATATATATATATATATATATATATATAACTTCTTTGTAATATAGCAGGAAAAATCCCTGCAGCGTGCTCGATTAATCAAGAATTAAAGTTAGAAATTAAAAATTAAAAATTAAGAGCGTAATATTTATTCATTTTGGCACAGAAAAATTAGTACAACATTCGTACCGTCGGTTTCAAGCACGGAAGGACTTAGCCATCTAAGCAAATAACGCGTTCAAACGAGAGTGACACGTGACTTCACATTTCCGAAACAAATGACAACAGAAGCTGAAGAAAGCCGGATGGCTAAGTCCTTCCGTACTTGAAACCGATGGTACGAATGTTGTACTAATTTTTCTATGCCAATATATATATATATATATATATATATATATATATATATATATATATATATATATATATATATATGATAGAAAGAATGAGAGAGGAAGAGGGATATAAGACAAAGAACATAGAAAAGAGATTTGATTTCTTGTTTTGTTTTACGGCATATCAATCTTTTCCAGATTATTCAATGCCGAATCAAGTTGGATTTATATATCTTTAGATATTTGTATTTTTGTATATAAATAAATACTGTTAAAAAGTACATTATATTCTCCACTTGATTTTTTAAACAGTTTCTTTCATTGTAACAGCCCTGTAAACATTTTTACGGCATATCAAACATCTATGGGTTATTTCATACTGAACAAAGTTGTAAAATATAATTCTATAGGTAGGATAATTATTTATATTCCTAGAATACATTGCTCCCGGAATATATTCTCTCAGAACATATTGCCCTTAGAATACATGGATCCTTAAAAACATTGCTCCTTGAAAACATTGCTGTTTGAGAATACACACACCCAAGTCAGGGGAAGACCCGACAATCCCCCAAACAATAAACCAACGACATTTGTTTGATGTGGTTAGGTTTGTTTTACCGCATATCAACCATCTATGAGTGATTTAATGTTCGAATATAATTTTCAAGTATAATTATATAGGTAGGATAATTATTTATATTTCTAGAATACATTGCATTTTGATAACAAGAATACATTGCATTTTGATAACAAGAATACACTGCATTTTGATAACAAGAATACACTGCTCTCAGATAAGCATGCATTGCTCTTAGATAACCAGCTTACACTGATCTTAGATAACCAGAATACATTGCTCTTAGAAGGAAATTTCAAAGTGAAAGTGAGAACATTATTCCCAGAAGGGAATTCTACTGAGAGGGAAGCATTACTCTAAAAAAACACCACTCCAAGAAAAACATTACATCCAGAAAATTTTACTTCTTTGAAACATTACTCTTCGAAAACATTACTCTTTGAAAACAGTACTGTTTGAAAACATTACTCTTTGGAATTAGTAATCTTCTTTGTTCCAAACGTAATTGACTCCCGGCCACCACCTTCTAGTATTTATTTGAGAATAAAAATAAAGAAAGGGGAAATAAGGTTTTTAGTTTTAGAAGAATCAGATCGAATAATACCTTTGGGGATAGAACTTATAGATACTAGGACATGACGTGGTCAGCCGATTCATCGGATCGGGCTTCTCCAACTTCCTGTCTAGCCGAAGTAGAAGAATAGCTAGCCACCAGGATCCCATCCTAGGGCATCACGGGTCGCCACCTACGGTCAACAGGTGGTCCCGTTTTCGGATGGGGGAATGGGGTTGCAGTCGGTGAATTCGTGGCCCCGCCAGCAAGACGTAAGGCGTTTGACAGAAGAAATATTTTATTGTGTTAATCCTATTTAACACCATTTTCTCTTTTATAAACAATATTCTGAGTTTTTCCTAAAAACACACACAAAAGTTACATTATAATAAGAATTTAGATTCTAATATAAATAATTCTATACATTTGTAACTCTTTATTTCTTACTTTTTAAGGATATCCATTTGTTAACTGAAAGTACAATCACTAGCAGGGTTGTTTGTTGCTTCATAACCCTTAGGACTTTTCCATCGTCATCCTATTTCCAAAGGAGCTGCAGAATGAATCCTTGTGCGCCAACTTGCTGACTAGCCATGTAGCCAGCCGATTAACTGATTATTTTTAAATCCTTTTTCGCTAACTTATCACGTGATCGGCTTGGCCAATCATTGTTGGCTATGGCCCCCGATCGCACACGCGCTTTACTCTATAACACTTGTCGACATAGGAAATGTAGGAACATGTCAGCCGAACGACAAGAGAGAAGGCTATTTATAATATGTAGTTGTTGATTGCTACCTGTTAAACAAAGATGGTTCTTTGCCAACAGGTGAGGACTTTTCTAATCACTGGATAAACCAGTTCCGGCTATCGATCTTTAGAATGATATCATAAATCATAACTGATTTAGCACTAATGAGACAAGTACGATTGCCTTATTAATTTCAAACCACACACACACACACACACACACACACACACACACACACACACACACACACACACACACACACACACATATGTATATATATATATATATATATAATTTTTGTATAAAACAAAAAATCAGCGTATATATATATATATATATATATATATATATAATTTTTGTATAAAACAAAAAATCTGCGTATATATATATATATATATATATATATATATATATATATATATATATATATATAAATAATATTAAAAAAATATATATTTATTACTACTAGCAGCAAGACCCGACGTTACTCGGGATTGAATGCGGATCACTCCTATGTACTTTTTCAAAATGCTCATGGCACCGTATTACTTTCTTTCTTTTTACTGTCCCTCTCCTCCCATTTCGCCCCCTAATATATATATATATATATATATATATATATATATATATATATATATATATATATATATATATATATATATAAAATACCCGTCTCAAGACAAATAAAATTAATTTCCCGAACAGAACAATTTTGCACCAATTTATGTCTTTTTATGAAGATTAAAATCAAGATATAATGATACTAAAACCTATGTCTAGAATTCTGATCAAAATCCATCACATGATTTTTATTCTAGAAAATATCTAACATTTAGGCTTAAGCTTAAGTGATCTTAAGAAGAAATCAAAATTCATCAAATCTTTCTTAATTGGTGTCTAACTACTATGGGTGTAATTCAATGCAAATCTGAAATATTTGAATTTTTAAAGTTATTTGTGCCTATATTATGCCTCTCAAATCCTCTGAAATACTTCAAAGAAACTGAAATTTAAGGAATATTTATTAAGTGATGCCTAATACCTATTGTTATAATTTCACAAAAATCGGAGGTATCTAAATTCTCACGAAGTGCTTACACCCCATTTTATCGCCTTTGCATAAAATTAAATGAAACTAAACATTGTCCACATTACGACCCCTCGC
This sequence comes from Sepiola atlantica, assembly GCA_963556195.1. Lineage (NCBI taxonomy): Eukaryota > Metazoa > Mollusca > Cephalopoda > Sepiida > Sepiolidae > Sepiola > Sepiola atlantica. Next base: position 64,752,043 of record OY744524.1, read on the forward strand.
GCCTAGTTGCTGTTTTCAAAAATAGATAATTATCGGCTAATTAGTGTCGGGGGTAATTCTGTACATATAAACGCATGCATACACATACATATATGAATTAAAAGGGATATAGAGTATGAAGAAAATCAATATAATATTAATAGGAAAATCCCGAAAAACCTGGGAAAAAGACCGTGAAAAATTGGAAGAAGAAATTTCTCCGATTGTGTAGAAAATCTGACAAATGTCTTCTGGTTTAATTATTTTTGACAAAGGGAAGTTTCTTTTCCCGAAATATTAAATTAATGATTTTATAATCATCCGTACATCACACAAACAGCTAACAACACTCTTGCTGTTATGTAAGATTTTAAGAAAAAATAAATAGTAAGTCATATTTCGTATTCGATTTATTGCTTTTGTTTCTTCCAACTTACATCTTACCCGGAATTTGCATTGCCCACAGCCTTTTAAAAACATACTACTACTATACCCAGCAATGCTTCAAGCAAACTACCATTCTCTCTTTCTATATACATATATATATATATATATGAGGGCGTTTTATGTGTGTGTGTGTGTGTGTGTGTGGTATTCAAGGTAGTAGACTTTTATGTATTTCTTTATCTTACATTCATTTTAATTTCACGTTTCAAATTGTGTTTTTGTTTTCTTTGAGTAATTTGAACTAACTTTACCTATAGCAATAATTAGATACGGGTGTATAAAAATAAGGGTATAATCAGAAATTTCCACGTAAGGTTAAAATCAAGAAAGTGGAAAAATCAATTAGAAGTTTTAAGTTTGGGAATTAAAACTACGCGACAGGATATTACGTCATGGAAGGAAGTACGTGGCAGATAGATCGATTCTGCTTTTTGGGGGTGTACGACGTCGAAACGTCTTTTTCGATGGCCCACCACCCCTAGATAGGGATGGGTAAGTCAAGAAGATAACAGTTAATCTCGATGTATATTGCTGTAAAAAGCCTAGAAAATGTAAATAATGGAGTTGTTTGTTGTTCTTTTAAATTCACGATCCGATGAGCCAAACTACTACATGTCAACAAGAGAGACGAGCAGCTGTTTCTGTCGACAATAAGACACGGACAATCAATGGGGAGTGAAGAAACATACCTACAAACAGATAGTAAATTACTTAAAAACTGCAATTTATTTACTTACATTCTAATAACAAAGTCTGAAGATTTCATTGTTGGAAAAGGGTTATCGATTAAAATTGATCATCTTTTAATTAAATAATTACTTGTTTTTATTTATTCGTACAAACTTTAAAAATGTTTAATTGCAAATAACGATATTCTACTGTGTATAATACCCGCACAAGGACAATTTAAAAAATATGAGAATAACTTGAAACTTTTAATAAGTGCAAGCTATCACGTCCCAAAATACAGTGGAACCTCGGTTTCCGAACATAATTCGCCTTGAAAAGCTGTTCTAAAACCGAATTGTTCTAAAACTGAATTGTTCTAAAAACCGGATCATATTTTCCCATTAAAAATAATGTAAAAGAGATTCATTCGTTAATTCTTATATATAGACATTTCTTTTTAGATATTTAATGCAGGTATTTAAAAATATAAACCCAGATTGATTAAAAAAACAGATCGGGGTTTAAAACAGGAGTGGCAACCCTGCAAAGAACTGCTAACGTTTCATCAAACGGTATACTTCGGTTGCCGTCGGCGTGATTCAGGAATCGAAATTTTGTTAGAAAACCGAGGCATTTCCGGTTTGGATTTTTTGTTCGAAATCCGAATTGTTCCAGTTTCGAGACGTTCATGAACCTAGGGCTGACTGTACTCAAAAGAAATTATAAGCATATTGTTATTGCAATAATTGTGTGAATATAGAGATATTATAATTTACTAACAAGTAACGATTAATTAAGGCTAAAAGCTACTCAAGGATAAGGGTTATATATATATATATATTTATATATATATATATATATATATATATATATATATATATATATATATATATATATATATATATAGAGAGAGAGAGAGAGAGAGAGAGAGAGGAGTATTAGAAGGCTATCACAATGCAAGAAATGGAAACATGTCAGCATTGAGAAGTAAGACAAAAACAAGTGATTTTAATTATATATTTTTTCAAAAACTTTTTTAATAATCTTTTTTTCTCCTATATAGCAAATCTTACTTGATTAGGCAAAACTTCAACACTGATCTAATCTGTGTGACCGTGTTCCATAATATATTTCGAGGAAGACCTCTTTGTCAAATGGTAGGTGTTTCAAATCTCAAATATATATATATATAGAGAGAGAGATAGGTAGGTAGGTAGGTAGGTAGATAGATAAATAGATAGAGTTATAATTGAATGATGAAGAAAATATTAAAAGATAGTTGAAAATGATGACGGGTGTAACTGTAGAAAAATGCACCCTCCAAAACACTAGTTGTCTAACCATTAACTTGCAACATGACCTTCTCCCCTGCCCCTATCTGTTAAGTATGTGTTGTTAGCCGGAAAGAACATGTCCAAAATGTTTCGTTTCTTTATCAACAAATAAATCTTTTTATGATACTAACGTGTTTCATTTATGAGGATTGAATACCAATAAAATCTGCCAAGTTTGTACACGTGTGAATACTACAAGTTTAGTTCAATGAAGGAGGATCATTTTCCAAACGCTTTTTGTTTTGTGACTTGTCAATTTAGGCGGATGATAGGCGCATTAAATCTCTCGAGCATTTCTATGACAATAGCCACATCTCAACTAATTTCCATTCGCTTGGCTGTAAGTGTTGTTATGTGTTATTTAATACGAGTGCATGCCACCCGTAAAAAAAGACGGAAATAATTACGCTTCGCCAGTGTTCGAACTAATCTCTATTCATATAAAGTTAAGTATGTGTATATGTGTATATATTTCTATGTATAGGATTCACTCAAACTAATTAACCGATCATTATGAATTTTGAAACAAAGTGATTAGGCGTAATAGTGGGGGGTGTAGGCTATATTTAGGTTGATATAACGCTACTAAAACTTATGTTTAGAATCCTTATTCTAATTTTGATAAAAATCTTTAACATGATTTTGATTCTAGAAAATGTCTAAAATTTAAGGGTTTTAAGAATAAATTGAAATTATGGGAATCTTGCTTAATTGGTGTCTAATGACTATGGCTGAAATTTGATACAAAACTGAAACATTTGAATTTTCAAATGGGCGGTTGGGCCCCTAAAATCCTTTTAAGATACTGCAAAGTAACAACAATTAGGGGAATATTTATTAATTTATGTCTAATAGCTATTGGTAAAATTTAACAAGAATCGGACGTATCTTAATTCCCACGAATGATTTCCGCCCCGTCTTTGTCCCTTTTGCATAAAACTAAATGAACCCTTAAATGATTTTTGTTTGAAATATGGCACATTCCAACAAAATGCCTATTTAATATAATATTCAACGAAAATGTGTCAAACTGCAACTTATTTCACATCTGCAACGAGCCTGTTGACAAGTGTGAGTAGGTATTTGTATGATGTTGCATCAGCACACCTGTTAAATAGGTAATCAGTATCTTCGATGTCACGGGCGAGTGTCATCGGTGTGTCATCTGCCTAATTTAAAAGCCTAAACTTGTAAATCTAGTCATTATAATGGTAAGTAAAAATTATTTTATGATTCTCTAGTGTATAATGATTATTTAAATGCATATATTGTAGTGTTTTGTAATACATATAACATTTTATGCCATTTGTTGCACATTTGAAACATACTTTGTTTTTGTCCAATAAATGTATATTTTTCCAAATATCATTTATACTACTTTATATTACCCACATTATCCACCCTTACTCATAGCAGCTCATAATGATCAGTTAATTAGTTATGGAGTGAATTCTGTACATAGAAATATATAAACATATACACATACCTAACGTTATATAAATAGAGATATACAAATAATTGCACATTGGTCTTTATTATAAAGCTGCGGATAATAACACTGGATGACTTATGAAGCTGCATTGTGTCCTCCGGGTGAACCTAGGAAATGCTTTAAACAATTGCGTAGGTGTGATTGGCGTATGTGTTTTCAGCAAAAATCCAGCAAACAGAAAAAAGCAAAGTACCAGAAAAAAACAAAAAAACAACAACATTTTTTTAGATAAGGATCGATAATTTGTTTTGTTTGGATTATTCAGACTACTGTTATCTTGTTATTATCACAACGTTTCGGCCAATGTAACTTCCTACCATCTTCAGGTGTTTCCTGTCGGACTCGGGAATTTGTACGTAATTTCGAACTGAACCATTTATCAGATCAGGCTGCCCTGTGGCTCTCTGAGACGAAATTCACCTACATTGACGTTTTTTTTTTGTTTTGTTTTTTTTTGTTTGTAAAACTTAATTATGTTCTACAAAACCAAAAACAAAAACAACAGCCCCTCTTCCTTTCTCCCTCCCCTTTTTTATTTTTATTTTTTCTACCCTACTCCTGGTCCTGGATATGACCTTAAACTACATCCGATGGTGAGATCCGGCTTACGGACTTTGGGGAATGTGAAGCCTCCTCTTAATTACCATTGCTCCCAGGTCCACCCTGACCCGGAGTGGTAGTACCTGTTAGGGTCCCAACTATGGGTAAATAGAAACAGATATTAAAAGGGGAAAGAAACAAAAAAGAGAAGAAAACAAGACCAGATTCGGCATTAAATAACCCAAAAAGGGTTGATATGCCGTAAAGCAAAACTACCAAACCAAACCATTTATCTAATCCAGGGGGTTAGATTGCCTTCGTTCTACATATACCTGTTCGGATAAAGTACTAAGTAATAATCAGTTCTAAGTGACAGTCTTCTGGAGGTTGAAGGTTCAATCCTTACTACAGAAAAGTTTAGGAATATAATAAAACTTACTTAAGACTTCTACCTGGTCATGGTTGGCGAAAAGAGAATAAGCTACCCCCGTGGATTAAATAAAGGGTTCAGTTCGAAATTCCGTACTAATTCATGAGTTCGACAAGACGCATCTGAAAAAAAGTCAGAGTTCATCCCAGATGAGAAGAGTAGTCCGAATAACCCAAATAATACACACAAAACCTAACCAAAAATAGTGAGATAAATCGTACAGAGACAAGCGAAGTAACACACACTGCCCCGCAATTAATGACAGGTGTGCCTCCCAATCCCCTTGTCATATCTACCTGAACATCAGCTGATGAGACAGTCATCAGCAGAATACACATTCACTCGGGTGCACACTTATTCAGTTACACACTCATCTAGACACATACTAGCTCTCTCCCACACACACATTTATGGCATGTTCAGTAGATGGAATAGTGGAAAAACATGAAAAACAGAATAGTATAAATAATAAAACAGACACAGCCAACACGGTGAAGAACCCCTATCTACACGAAAGATTAAGGTCGTTTGAATCGACTGAAGTAGCGATTGATATTAGAGATCTGTCTGTGTTATTATATCATTTTAATTTTTCTTTTCTTTGAAGGTGGGGTAGGGTGCGGTTTTGGAGGAACACCCTTAAATTGTAAATTTTACAAAAAAATGTGCCCACGTTACTCACTGTGTTGCCTTACTCACTCGCACCTTGGCCTTTTGGCTAAGATCAAAGTGTAGTATCTGTTCTGATGGATACTGCACCCCATAGACTGGTATTGTCTTGGCCTTCGGGGCTTGATGTACGCCGGTCTATGGGTCTGTCCTGTGCAGTTCTAGGAGGTCCACTCTCCCAGGCTTCGCCTTCCCTCCTTGGGGAGGAGTAAGTTTTTTGCTTACTGCCTGAGGCGCCCCTACCGGGGAATGCCGACGGGGCTTCACAGGCAATTTTTAATGGCCAGAGTGCTCATATCTCGGGCGCTGGCTTTTCAAACCCCACTTTCCCGACCTTGGGTCACATCTTACTTGTGGGAGTAAGATAAAAACTGGCCTTGTGCCTAACTCCTGGAGAGGAGTAAATCAATACTCACTGTGTTGCATAGATTACGTATCTCAGAATTCATAAAGATGAGTTCATTAGTTTAAGAGTTTACTCCGCAAATACATATTGATTCTTACATACGCGCGCACCGGTCCCGTTAAAATTTTATTGCATTTTATTACATAACATAACACAAAATTTAATGTAGAGCAATTCTTTTCTTTATAACTTTTTTTGTATCTCGTTTATTTAAAAAGTTTTTTTTGGGGGGGGTGGGGGTGGAAGGCACCCCTCTAAATGGTAAAGCTTACAAAAAAAATACACCCACGTTACTTACCGAGTTTCCTAGAATATATATTTCATGATTCATAATGATCAGTTCATTAGTTAAGGAGTGAATGCTATTGACGACAGCTGCCTATAACAGGATTAAACTCTCGCTGCTTTATTATAGTGGCCGAGTTGGTTAAGGCGTCGGAATTTAGGTTATAACATGACTCGTGTTCCGGGGTTTCGAACCCTACGACGGGTATGAATAATTATCTCTACTGACGATTCTCTACTGACGATTCCCGAAAGGATGAAACGTATATGTATGTAGATAAAACACAACTATTTATATATATATATATATATATATATATATATATATATATATATATATATATATATATATATATATATATATATGTGTGTGTGTGTGGTACAGAAGACCAGAACAACATCGGTACAGTCTTTACCGGACTCTCTTCAGTCTCTGTTTATTTCAATCCCGATGTTGTTCTGATCTTCTGTCATGCGTACATATATAACACATATGCATATATAAATAAATATTACGTTATTATTTTTGAATTTTCTTAATAATCGAGCACTCTGTTGGAGTTCACTCCCACTAACCTTATATATATATATATATATATATATATATATATATGGTAAAATTAATAGGGTTCATTTGTCTGCTCTTTTTTTATAGCTGTCACAACTGCCGCGCGTATAAAGGTGTTGGATGGGAGTCAATTGTGACTCGATTCCAGGGTTCGAATCGTTAGATATAGCCACACTAATGATTGTTAGTGAACACGAAACATATATCCGTAGATATTAAAAATATTTTACACAGGGTAATATATAATTATTGAAGCTCTAATGTATTTAAGTATCAACATTATGAAGACTACCACGATTTGCCATGGGTACGCTAGTATATACACATGGATCTATAGAATTGTTTTTATCACATCTTAACTGAGATAAGATATTGAGTGAAATAGATATGCATACTTATGATCTCGGCCATTTCATATAGGTAATGGGTAACGTCGTACCCTTAATGAATGGTGCCTGGTAGAACCACAGGTGTTTTGTTTTTGAAGAACCTGATCAGTTAAGAAGGCCAACTCCATGTAACATCCTGTCTATAATGCAATTGTATGCGGTGGAGGCCGAGTGGATGACAGGTGATGTTAATTAATTCCTAGGCAACTGTAAAGATGGAAGTTCAAAATATGGCGGCTGTTGATAAGAAATATGTTGCAAGATGAAATAGAAGAGAAAGAAGAAATAGATAGATATAGATATAGACAGATGGATATATATATATATATATATATATATATATGAAACAGAGAGATACTGAAAGAGAGAGAAAGAGAGAGAGAGAGAGAGAAAGAGGGAGAGAGAGAGAGAAGGATGAGTGCGAGGGGGAGGGGGGATAGAAAAAGACAAGTTTTCAGAAAATGTTAATGGAAGAGAGAGAGAGAGAGAGAGAGAGAGAGAGAGAGAGAGAGAGAGAGGGGGGAGATGAGTGGGAGGGGGAGGGGAGGGGGAAATAGAGAAATACAAAATAATAAGGAAAGAGAAAGATCGATACTTTTTTCTATAATTTTCAGAAAATGTTAATGGAAGAGAAAGAGAATATATATATATATATATATATATATATATATATATATATATATATATATATATATATATATAGAGAGAGAGAGAGAGAGAGAGAGAGAGAGAGAGAGAGAGAGAAAAAGAGAGAGCGCGAGAGAGAGAGAGCGGGATGAGTGGGAGGGGGAGGGGGAGATAGAAAAAGACAAAGTGATGAGGAAAGAGAAAGATCGATAATTATTTCTAAAATTTTCAGAAAATGTTAATGGAAGAGAAAGAGAATATATATATATATATATATATATATATATATATATATATATATATATATATATATAGAGAGAGAGAGAGAGAGAGAGAGAGAGAGAGAGAAAGAGGGGGGGAGTGGCGGAGGGAGAAAGACGATGTGTGACATAGAAAAACAGTTAGAGGTAAAGTGAGATATAGAGTCAAAGCGAGAGAGAAGGAGAGCGTGAGAGAGAAATGGAGGTTAAGAGTGAATCAGAGAAAAAATGAGAACGACAATGTTATAGAGGGTGAAAGAGAGAAAGTAAAAGAGGAGGACAGAGAGAAAGCTAAACAGAAAATGAGAGAAAGGAAGGGAGAAAGAGTAAGAGAGATAAATAGACAATGAAAGTATGTGTGAGAGAGAGGGCGAGAGAGAAATAGACACTAAAATGTGTGTGTGTGTGTGTGTGTGAGAGAGAGAGAGAGAGAGAGAGATTTTGTTTTCATTCTTACTGTTTAGATTTGTAACCTTGATTGCGAATCAGCTAATTAATTTTATTCTTGAACACATATAACAACAGTTAGTTAACTTCTGTTTGTCTAACGGTGTTGAGTGGCTCCATTCGGATGTTCTCGGTTGCCATCTTGTCTTCTTCTTCGCTGTGGTTGGACCGCATGTGTTGGGATGAATGGGCGAATACGAACGACGTAAAATTCGTTTTTGTTTGTTTTCTTTTTACCTCTGTACCATGTATTTATATTTGGCTCATAGCCTTATTTTTTCTACGTCGAGCGTAACCGAAAACAGAAACTCCACGCAATTCTAGTATAAATATTACATTTTATCAAGTAAAGTAAATTCGCATGAATCAGCATGGTACGACTTTTTTGACCGGCTTTAATCTGTTGTTGGCATTGGTTTGTACGTATGTTATCACCTTTCACACCCATTAAAAACAATTAAATCATCCGATTGCCAAACATAAAACGCACAAAGCGATTGCAGACTATCTGCTGTAACTGGTTGTCAAAAATTCAGACTCTACTTATTCTAGAAATAAATTGTTTCAAAATCGAATAAGACGTCATGAATAGAAATCTATCGACTCAAAAGTGGCATTCGTTTTTATTTATTTGAAGGATATTTAGCTGACAATTATTTGTACGGTAAGAAAGATACTATTTATTGTAAAAATAGGTGCTCGACTGAGATCAATTTCAGGTTTTTCCTTGTAGAAAATTCATAGCAAGAATTCGTATTATTACCACAACTGTAAATAATTTTCCTTCTTTTGTTCGTGTGTCAAACATCAAACGGAATTTCCATGAACAGAGTTTTTTCCAAGACGTTACTACGGTATTACCTCCTCGCGGCTACAACAGGGTCATCTTGAAATTCAATATCAACATATTATTGTGATCAACCGTCCCCATAAATAATAATTTGTTTATTCCATTCATCATTTTCAATCCTCACATAATATTATTCATCATTCAACTGACAATCTATTCATCTTATTAACTGTTACACCGGCCGTTCTTACACAGGAGAAACTTCACCGGTTGTCACTATAAATAGTGCGAGTCACCAGAGACACAGGGAAGACAAAGCACAGTCTTGTAACTGTCTAGCCAAGTGCTAGTCAATTTCTTACTTTGTTAATACACTTGTTAAACCAACCCTCGACTTGACTTCCTTTATTTATTATTTACTGTTGGACAACTTCACAACAGTAACCCTTCTCCTCGAATGGCTTTCAGCATTTATGTCATGTTGCTTAGATGAACGGCCATCGAGGACAACCTGGATCTTTTTTTGTGAGGAAGGATTTAATTATATTAAATATTTGTCCAGTAATACCATATGAGTTCAGTTTTAGGAGAAGCCCTTCATGGTAGACATTGTCAAAGGCCTTGGATATATCAAGTGCTTCCGCCCTACATTGTCCAGTGTATGATATATGCGTTCAGAGATGACCGTTAGGATATCTGCGGTAGATCCGTATTGAAGTTTAGCATTAACTAGGTGCCGGACTATCGCTAGATTCATTAATGATGCAAAGATTTTAGCAAAGATCAGGAGTAGACTGATTGGGCGATAGTTTAGAGGATCAGTTCTATCTCCAGAATTCTTGAAGACTGGTACCACAGAGGAAATTTCCAACTATCAAGGAAACAAGATTCAGTAAGGCATTTGTTGTATAGTTTGGAGAATACAGGGGTCAGCTCAGCAGAGCATTTCTTTATTACTATTACTGGTATAAGGCCAGGCCCACAGGCTTTGGAGATGTCAAGGTTTTTATGATGTGTCTGATTTGAGATGGAGTGATGACCAGGTTCTCAAGTGTGGCTTCAGTCCGCAATGAGAATTTAGGGAGGGGTGGTTTGCTGAGTCCAAAGTGGAGTTTAAGGCGAAACGCTGGGCAAGTAGTTCAGCCTTATTAGTTTCCGTGCAAACAACATCATTGTGATTTGATAGGGGGAATTGTCCATTGTCCATTGTTCATCACACTATTGTAGATTTTCCGGAAATCATAAGTACCTAGTTTCTGTGACTGAATGTGTTTTCTGGTTATCTCTGTATACCTTCTCTTTGCTTCATCTATCACTACTTTACAATTATTTCTTTCCTCTATAAATTTCTGTCTATTCGCAGTTGACTTATGGCGGCCGAATTTTGGGAATGCCTTCTGCCTCTCAGCAATAGCAGCTGCACATTCTGAGGTGAACCATTGGGGAGAGTGGGGTTTGCTGAAGAATTTTCGCGTGGGGACATAAGCATTAATGTCTGCTTTAACCCATTCGGTTAGCTCATTTGCACACTGATCAGCAGGGAGTGAGAAGGTTTCACCCCATGGTGCGTCGCTGATGTGATCCCCGAGGGATTCAAAATCAGCCTGCTCATAGTTTCTCGTCGTTTTGAGCAACGGCTCTTAAGCTTTTGGATGGGGGTTTAAGGTGATAAGTATTAGTACCACAACGTGATCAGAGTTTCCGAGCGGGCTATGGCCATTTGTCACACTAGCCTCGTGTAGTGAGGTCAAGAACAGGTCGAGAAGTGAGGCTTGCTGGTCAGCACGATCAGGAAGGCGGGTCGGAAAAGTGACAGTCTGTGAGAGGTTGTGAGCTGAGGAGAAATTAAACGTAGAGTCTCCAGCTGCATCAGTAACGCTGGAGAATCCAAACCAGTCACGGTGGTGTGCATTAACATCCCCAAATACATGTGCTCTATCTAAGCTTTCAGAGACAGAGTCAAGCAGGGTACAGTTATGGGTCGAAGGAGAACGGTATAAGAAATATGAGTAACTAATTCTGTGATGTAAGGTCAATCTAAAGCACATGTAGGCTTGGTCATCTGATTCTAACTTATGTTCTCTAGTCAAGAGGAGGGTGTTCCTAACTTTACTTTATATATTAGATGTCGTGCCAACGTCTTTTTTATTCGTTTTTTTTTCACTATTGTTTTCTTCGTTCCTTCTTCTGCTGACTTTTCAAGAAGCACTGATTTTTTTTTGTTATTCTATCCGATGCATTTATTGACGCCTGTATTAGCGTAATTTATTTAAATTTAAATTTAATATTCTACGCTTATACCCTCATTGTAATTGTTGGTTTATTATTATTAGATTTGTGCTCAGAAGAGACGGAGAAAAAGTTACAGTTTATTTTTTTTAATCCGTAACGATAAAAGCCTAATTTTCAGAAACTTCAGGAATTATTATTAGATTGGCCTCGTGTTTAGGAGGAGTGGAGAAAAGGATATTTTATTTGGGTCAAGTATAAGCGTCTTCTTCTTCTTCTTCTTCTTCTTCTTCTTCTTCTTCTTCTTCTTCTTCTTCTTCTTCTTCTTCTTCTTCTTCTTCTTCTTCTTCTTCTTCTTCTTCTTGTCGTCGTTAGCATTATTATTATTATTATTATTATTATTATTATTATTATTATTATTATTAGTAGTAGTAGTAGTAGTAGTAGTAGTAGTAGTAGTAGTAGACGACTGGGCTAGTGTTAAGGAGAAGTGGAGAAAATGATAGATTATTTGGGTCATCCGTAAGTATAAACGTCTCATTTTCATGTATAAATGCCTGTAGAGAAGGATCACGTGCGAGTGCAGAGCACAGGTGTGTATTTAATGTGTCCGTTCAAAAGTGGGTCTGACAGGTAGGGCAGTGTCAAGTGGTTTTGTAAGATCAATCAATCGCAGTCTTGCGTTCCTCTATGACATATCAATCTATTCCGTTGATTGATTAGGCTCATCTCATTTAGGTAATGCAATTATAATTTTTGATCAATAGAGATCACGGCGTTAATAGCAAGGATCAATAAAATTCATTAAAACAAATATCCTAAGGTCAGACGAAGAGGTTGGTTTCATTTGTGGAGTTAATTTAGTTTGGTTTGGTCTATTTTACAGCGTATTAGGTTTTTGGGAGCATTTAATGACGAAACGCAGTGCCTATGCTCAACTCTATAATAGAGTAATGCCTATTTAGTTGTAAACTAGCAGCGTAACTCGGCGTTGCCCGGGGGAGTAGTAAGTCATTTTTTTAAATCAAAAACAATTGATTTCCTACTATTGTCACACGCGAGGTAAATCTTACTGTAAAAACTGAAAAAAATAATTGAGGTAAAACTTACCCCCTAAAATCACAAATAAGCGAATTAAATCTCACTTAAAGTACGGGAGTAAATTTTTACAAGATATATATATATATATATATATATATATATATATATATATATATATATGTATTGATTTAGATTTTTCACTTATAAAATAGATTATTCAATGAAGACCGGGGTGATGCCAAAAAAACAAGCTCGATGATACTCGATTGCAGAGTACAGAGCATTTATATGCGATTTTATGAAGGCTTACCAAAGCATTCCGTTCACGAGACCAATGATCACCATGAAAGACTTTATATATATATATATATATATATATATATATATATATATATATATATATATATATATATTATTTGTTATTGTTTTGTTTTTGTTTAGTGACCGGTGTTCTTTTACGGTGTTTTTTTTAAGAATGTGCAAATGAGCGTATTTTCCTTTTTTTATTCTTTTTATTTTTTTAAATTCGCCCTTAATCGTACGAGTCATCAATTGTATATATATATATATGTATATATATATATATATATATATATATATATATATATATATATATATATATATATATATATATTAAATTAATTTATAAACCAATTTGTTGTATACAGATTTTTAATTTACAAAAAAAAAAAAAATCAATTTGTAAATTAATTATAAAAAATCTGTATATTTGTTTATTTTTACTGGTTTTACAGTGGTTTCGTATTCTAAGGATACAACTGATCTCTTTTAAAGCTCGTCTTTTTGCTGATAATTCTTCTCTTGATGATTCTGGTCCTGTTTTTCCTGATTTTCATTCGAAAACTTATCACTCTCTTGACTTTGTTATCATCACCCTGAAGATGGTTGATATGGTTCTTTCTGAGCTTAATTAGTCTCAGGCCCCCGGCCCTGATTCAATTCGTGTTGTCATTCTAAAATATTGTGCTCCTGAACTTCTATCTTCTCAAAATCATTCAATCCCTGTTTGCTTCAGTCCTGCTTTCTTTCTTTTTGGAAAGTGTCCTGTGTTGTTCCTATTTATACAACCGCTGGTGATCGGTCTGACTTAACTAAATATCGTCCTGTTAGTCTCCTTTCTGTTATTAGCAAAGTTTTAAAAAGTTTTGTCAACGGCAAGCTTCTTCTTTTTTGGGAAACTTTGGGCCTCTTTACTGATGTTCAATATGGCTTTCGTGGTTTTTATTCAACTGCTGATCTTGTAACTTTTGTAGCTGAGCAGATCTGTCGCTTTATCGATAATTCAGGAGATAGTAGGGCGATTCTGCTTGACATTTTAAAGGCGTTCGACAGATTATGGCATTCTGGTCTTCTACGCACACTTCAGGGTTATGGTATTAGTCGTAAGGTCCTTGACATGATAATGTCTTTTCTTTCTGATCAGAGCTTGCGAAAAACTCTGGATAGTGTCTCTTCATCCTCTTTCTCTATCACTACTAATGTTCATCAGGCTCTATTCTAGGCCCAATATTATTTCTTCTCCCAAAGAATATTATTCAGAAGATTAACATCTATGCTGATGATACTACTTTCTATTCTGGTGTTGTTTCTCGCCCATCTCTCTGGGATCAGTTTGAATATGCAGCTAGTCTAGAAATTAACTTGGGTTCGGTCGTGGATTAGGGTACGAAATGGCTTATTTCGTTTAATCCTGTTAAGACTCAGCACGTGTCTTTAAATCGTAGGCGTGTTTCTTTTCTTCCTCAGATTCTGATTGGTGACTCTGTTTTTGAGGTCATATCGACTCTGAAATTTCTTGGTCTTTCTTTCTCATAAAATCTTTTTGGAGTGTATACATTAGAGCTATTGCTTTTCGTAAAGTCGGTTCTCTCTATCGCTCCAAACACTTTCCTACACTTGAGGTTATTTCGTATCTCTACAAATCTACGATCAGACCTTGTATGGAGTACTGTTGTCTTATTTGGGCTGGGGAATTTGTGTCCTATTTAAGGGTTATTGATAAGGTTTAGAAGCGTATCTGTAATTCGATTGGCCCCCACCCTTTCTTCTTCTCTACACCCTCCATGTCACATACGTTATATTGCTAGTCTCAGTCTTTTCTATAAGTACTATTATAGAATGTATTTTTCAGAATTGTCTGATATATTCCCGGCTTCCTTTGTTCCAGCTAGTTTGACTCGTTGGTCTAGTGGTCTTCACAAATTCGCTGTTTTGATACCTCATTATAATACAGCTTCCTATTCCAGTAGCTTCTTTCTGAATTGCCGGCTACTGGAACTCTTTTTCTGCTGACTGTTTCCCTCCTACCTATAGACTAAAGAAGAAAGTTAATAGACATCTTCTGTCTTTGCGATAATCATCTTTCGTTCTTTTTAGCTACTTACATCAGGTGGCTTCATGCCTTGTCTCGAGTGATTTCCATAAAAAAAAACAACGCAAATGGCAAGTCTAACAACCCCGACGCCTGAAATGATTTCAGAAAGAAATCCTTGACTCTAAATAAAAAAAAGTCAACCGTTGGTGCACGTTTGGTTTAGGTCATCAGAAATACTAATAGTAATTTATATATGAAAAATTAAATTACTGACGTAATTATGTGATTTTATATTGATATTAATGTAAACACTAGCGAGACATAATTTATTTTCCGTCACTAGTTATAAATAAAACTGAATAAAAAAATACGATTTATCAAACCTCTTATGTTAAAACTGTAATCTTTTCCCTTTTCCTTTTTATCTTTTGAGCAGGACAACAATGTGGCCGCCATTTTGATTTTTAATGTGAGAAGTGTTGAGTTATAAGAGGAGCATTAAAATGACTCATCAATTTTATGATCGTTGCTTTATGTCCGTACAGCAGCAAAAACAAAATGGATCCCCTGAGAAGATGTCTAATCTAAACAAGCGATTCACAGCATGTCTAGTCTCTCTTCTTGGTTTATTTATCTCTCTACCCACTTGCACCCTCTCAAAGCCTATGCCTTTCCCACCCCAAAGTGAGAAGCTCCTTATATCAGTCCTTGAACTTTTCCCTTTCCTTGCGTTGTTACTTGCAAGATACTATAAGTAAACTGATCGTATTGTTTTTTTTTGAATTGACTACCTACGCTTCTTCAGGATCATCTAATCTAGAGTAATATGACAGACGTGTGTCTGTCTGCTCATCTGTCCGTCATTCCGCAAACTAGAAATTACCCCCCCCCCTCCAAAAAAGTTTTTTTTTATTATCAAGAGGATGAGATCTGTTCATGTCAGATAGTATGTTTCATAAAAAGGTCGTTTCCCTTATATTTTTGTATTCACAAAAACTCACACAGATAGCTGTACATCATTCTACGATGCGTTCCACAGTGGCGCTTATTCTGCATTTTGTATGGCGATAAATGCGAGTTTATTCGATCTCAACGTGAGGACCTGGTTCCTAACCACAGACCTAACCCTAACTTTAACACTAACCCGACGCAATTCTAGACAGAACTCACAAAAGAAGGTCAAGGGCGTGTGTGCGCATTGCGCATGACTTATTGGCGTTTTTTTTAAAATATAAAATTCATTTTTTCTATTATGGGTGGGTTTCTTCCACTAAATTTTCTTTATAAGGATCTTATACTTAGTATGACATAAGGTCTTGCGGACATTCAGTGAGATGTACTTATGCCAGACTTGATCACAGACATACGCACGTATATTTTTACGTACGGATTAAAGAAAAGAAAAAAGAAAGACAAAATAAATAAATTAAGAAGAAAAAAAAGACTAGAAGAAGGAAAAATGAGAGAGAAATAAATAAAGAAAAAGGAAGTATAAATAAATTATAAATATATATATATATATATATATATATATATATATATATATATATATAGAGAGAGAGAGAGAGAGAGAGAGAGAGAGAGAGAGAGAGAAAAGAAGGAAAACTTAAGAATTAGAGGACTTGTCAGGAAAAGGAGAAGGAGTAGCAGCAGAAGAGGAAAAATAGAAAGAAATGATGAAATAGAAGTTAAAGAAAGAAGAAGACGAAGAAGAGAAAAAGGAAAAGTAGAAGAAAAAGAAGAAGTAGCAAAAGTAGTAGTAGAAAAATAGGAAGAAAAAGAAAAATAGAAAAAGAAGAAGAAAAAGAAGAAGAAATCAAGAAAAAGAATAGGAAAAAAAGTAACAAAAGAAGGAGTAGAAGAAGAAAAAGAAGATTAAAAGGAGAAAAAAGAAGATAAAGAAGAAGAGGAAAAAGTAAAATAAAATAAAAACAAAATAAAGAAGTAACAGTAGATAAATAAGAAGGAGAAAAAGGGGAAGAAGAAGAAAAAGAAGAAAAAAGCACATAGAATAAAAGCGTTGTAAAGGTTTAAATGAAAATCGTAATAAATGGTTGAAAAATTTGAAAATGGAAATATTGTAATTGTTTCATGTCTCGACAAGAAGAGAAAGAAAATCATAAACAAAAAATGTGTAAGGAATCCAAGTCGATTGTCTTTTTCGTTCTTTTGTTTTCAGAGGAAAGAAAAGACGATACGATTTTCTTTAGGCGCTCAAAAAAAAAAAGAAGAAAGATTAAATGCTGCGATGGATTTCGTGTATGTACAGGTCAATTTATAGACCAGCTATAAATGGTTTCTTTATGCACAGTCTTGTGACCAGACATATGTAATGTTTGAATAATAATAATAATAATAATGATAATAATAATAATAATAATAATAATAACAATAATAATAATAATAATAATAATAATAATAATAATAACAATAATAATAATAATAATAATAATAATAATAATAATAATAATAATAATAATAATAATAATAATAACAAAAATTAATATAATAAAGTAAAGCTGGTCTCTTTTTCAAATCTTTGTGATTTATAGAATTTTTCCTACAAAATCAGTGTTTGGTTTTGGTTCGTCAGTTTCTTTTGTGGAATGTTGGTACATGTTCTTAACAAGAAAACATGTATTTCGATTTAGATTTTTCAAAAAATAATTCATTTACATCGGTAGATTATTAGATAGTAGTAGTAGAATCAGCAGCAACAACAACGAGTACAAATAAAACTGCTTAGCCTGACCAGATATACAGGCAACTTAAATTGCTCGGTTTGGAGAGCATCAGACCGACGATCTAAAGGTCCCATTTTCAAGGGTGGGTCTCGGCATCCATTTTTTTATTGTTGGAAATCTATTATTTACTATTAATACATTTTTCATGTAAATAAAGAAATGCAATAGTGTAAAGTACTGAAACCAATGCATTTACATTTCTTCATAAACAAATCAGCGATTTTAATATTTTGTTATTAGTTGATAAAAAAGACTGAATTTGTTTGAATTTAATGACTAAACGATAATTGAATTCAAAATTCAAAATTTTACCTGTGCAATGAGACTTGCAATAATTTAGCGTTTTTAATGTTATTTTTTTAAACAATGTACTCAGGAAGTTCAATGCCGGATACAAATTTAGGAAAAAGGAAAAATAAACCACCTCATTTATGTGTATGATCTTAAACAATTTGCACAAACAAAAAGGAGCTAGAAACACTAGTAAGCACACCCAAAATATTCAGCTAGGATATAAAAATGTAATTTGGAATGTCTACCAAGTTTCAGTCATGAATGCCCAACAGTCTTTGTTTTATCGCCGTTCATTTACATGCTCTAAATGTGCATCCCTGTATTGCAAGCACACCTAGATATGACGTGCACAATCATCAATAACTCTCCTGGCACTGCACTAATTTAGTCTGCGATAGCCCTCTTTAGTTCAGGAACAGCCTGGGGATTGTTTTGATAGACATTATCTTTGAAATAACACCACAGATAAAAATATGGGTGATTAACGTCCAGTCAGTGTGAACCCCATTCAGTATCACACCTCTTACTGATGAGACGATCACCAAAGTGTCCCGCAGCTATTCCAACAAGTCATCCCTCGCATCACTTCTTCATTTGCCTAAGGCTGTCTTAAACCTCTTTACAACAACTAGTTTGTGCTCATTATTGCGCAATGCAGGCGTGCAGATTTGGAACATATCATTTAATGACTTTGAAACAGAGTCTGTTGGACATTCATGACTTAAGCTTGATGGACAAGTCAGGCGTAGATTGAAGTTTATTTGTACAAAATATGGTTGAATTGCAAAAAGGATTGTGAATTTTATAAACGATTGCATGGATGGGTGGAATGTTTTTTTTTGATGGGTGGGGGGTGTCACCTTGTATAATGACCGGTGGAGCTCGTCAGCCTTGGAAGGCTGTCCATCTAGGGTAAGGTAAAACCCTGATTTCAAACCTCCGCTGACTTGTGGAATACCCACCCATGGGGAAAGGCTTCAGGAGAAAACCTCGAGGAAAAATCCGGAGTGGAGCCCCGTAAGGCAGCTCGGCGTTGCTTATAACTCAGTTCTACCAGCTCCCGCGACGGCGTTGGTCCCAAACTGTAGCAGACTTGCTTTTCCTTTTGATCCATCAACAACGTAGAGAGAGGGGGGACATGTTACGTGGGCAACAGCCTACCCTCCTTATCACCTCACCCAGGCTAGCATTCAACAACACTCAATCAACAAACCTACAGAGTACACTTCAGCTTCTCTTAGAATGACCTTTGCGACAGAGACTGCCACTCCCACATTGGTCACTTTAGCCACAAGCGACGCTGCTCCAGCCGAACAGACGGGACAAATAGGCTAAGGATGCATCACCCATCGTCGGCTCTGACAGACGGAGGCCTCCTCCTCCTCCCACTACTACTACTACTACTACTACTACTACTACTGCTGCTGCTACTACTACTACTACTACTACTACTACTACTACTACTACTACTACTACTACTACTACTACTACTACTGCTGCTGCTACTACTACTACTACTACTACTACTACTACTACTACTACTTAACATCACCCCCCCTTTTAAATGATATTCCTAGTTTTGGTTAAAGTAGTACAGGCATGCATATCTCAGCTATTAAAAATATAAACACGACGTTGTTGCCGTTGTCGTCGTCGTCTTTTGATCATAATATTTACCAGACATTGTAATCTGCTCTTCCCATTCACTCCTCTGATTTTACTGGCGTGATCGTTGCGTTTCGTCAAATCATTACGTAGTTGGTTCATGGAAGAAAACATACTTCAATAAAACTGCTGGATCAACTGACAGAAAAGTAAACATTAGTTTATCCCCATAGGCTTGTGTTTCGGTAGATGGTAAGCGAGTAAATACAGCCAGCACGGCGAAACATTCCTTAACCTCTGCTAGAAACAAATAAAAACTAAAGCTGATAAGATGCGTCTGTATCAACACGCTTGCTGTAGGATGAAAAAATGTTCCTTGATCCAGAACTCACTATATGTCGCAGTTCATTTGGCCAATGGGACATTTAGTCATTCAAACAAGGGAGTTTACAACCGTATTAGTCAAACAAAGGATTTCGCGATATTTCTTAATAAAGGATATTTTGGCGTCTTATATAATGACAACTTAGAGCGTTTGTAAATTAACTATCAGTGTAACTATCATTTTATCAGTAGAATATCATTTTATCTAATTAGGATACATTTAAGTAAAAAAATAATTTTCGTTAATTTTGTCTAATTCAGATCCGATATTTAATATATATCACAGTCTATTAAAAAAAATAAGCTTATACCCGTATTCGCCAAATAAAGAATTTCATTGGAAAAATACATCGATTTTTTTAGACAATAAGCGTCTGATAAGGAGTGCTTAAATTTGTTCGTTTTTTGATAGCCGGTACGCTTTGCGCATGCGCGCGTGCAAAACGTAACCCGGATTCAAATGGCGTTTAAGTGACCTATTTTTCGTCAGTTCTGATATGCTGTCCACTTGGCGCAGCGGGTATCGAAAAAGGACCAATACCTAGATGTCCACCATTCGTGCCTGGCAGGGAAAGTGTGTTTTCCTCTCTGCTTTAGTTTTAACGGATTACGTCACAAAACAGGGGTAACCAAGATAATAAACAAGATAACAAGTACACAAGATCCACAGAGTTTTAGTAGTATACTAGTAAGGGCTCTCTTTCCCTATCTCTCTGATTTGATAAATGACATCATCATCTTGTGACGCCATCCACTGTGCATTGTTATCCCTCATCTGTGTTCTATTATACTAGTTATTATATTTCGGCATCAAATAATTTTGAAAAGGTTGATATGCCATATTTAACTGGCACAGCTTGAGTAGGTGTTATTCATACAAGTCGAGGATACGTCTTCGACAATTAGTCCGACGGTGGCCTTTTTTTCGGTCGGGCTAAGATATGGTTCTGTTCAGTCATAGGAAATCCACTCTCTCAGGCTTTATTTTCTCTCTTTCGGAAAAAGTTAGTTTATTGCTAATCGCCTGAGGCATCCCTATAGAGGAATGCCGATGGGGCTGCTCAGGTATTTTTGAAGGTTAGAGTGCACTTCTCCTAGTGCGCTGTTTTTTCACAACCCCAGCTGACCTTGTGTCTAACCTACCGCAGATGAGGTAAATAAACATACATAGAGTATGGGCCTTGTAGGGAGAGTGAGTCTTCTTCCCTGCTTAGTTTTAATGGATGACGTCACACAACGACGATGAGGTCATCCACTTTGTACAGGGACACACAACGAATAAGATAAGCAACAGAGTTTAAGTAGTATACCAGTAGAAAACCAGTGACCCATAGATAAATGACCTCTTCCCCGATCTCTTTGATTTGATGGAAGACGTCATCATTTTGTGACGTCATATATTGTGCACTGTTATCTCCCAATCAAGATAACAAACAAGCTAACTAGTCAAACATATTTTTAGTAGTATACAACACCCCCAGAGGTCTAGACGTTCGCTTAGTAGACGGCCCTTCACTAAAGGATGGCGTCATCTACAGAAACAGAGATGGGAGATATAAAAAGTAAATTCGTATGAATCAGAATGGTACAACTTTTTTGACCGGTTTGATTCGAAATGGTTGCCAACATCTCGAAGTGAAAGTGGTATTATGGAATCGACTGGATTCGAAATTGGCACACCCAGGCCGTCAGTCCGTGTCGTTATCCACTTAACCACCGTCAGCTACCTGATGGGAGATAATAACCGAACACAGTGGATGACGTCACAAAATGATAACGTAATCCATTAAATAAGAGAACATCCAAACATCCAAACAAACAGATTTTCTCTTTTATTTATATAGACTTAGAAAAAGGTAAACTCTGAATTAGTAACCCAGCATTACTTATTGTCTTGTATTCCTCTATCACTGAACTTAAACATTGTCGAGTCAGAGGAAGTGTGGTTGCTACTTGCGAAACCCTTGCTTTACTATAAACTCCTCATACTACACCCCATGGACTGGTATTGTCTTGGCCTTTGGGGCTTGATTTATGCCGGTCTATGGGTCTGTCCTGTGCAGTTCTAGGAGGTCCACCCTCCCAGGCTTCGCCTCCCCTCTTTGGGGAGGAGTAAGTTTATTGCTTACTGTCTGAGGCGCCCCTACCGGGGAATGCCGACGGGGCTGCCCAGGCAATTTTTGATGGTCAGAGTGCTCACCTCTCGGGCGCTGGCTTTTCAACCCCCACTTTCCGACCCGACCTTGGGTCACATCTTACTTGTGGGAGTAGGATAACACTGGCCTTGTGCCTAACTCCTGGAGAGGAGTAAATAATACTCCTCATCGCACAGGCACATTTTCATCGAGTAACCATCGTCTTTCAAACATGACCACGTGGTGTTTTATGTAATATTAATTCCACGAGTATGCCTGCCAGGTAATGCCAGGTCAGTCTTCTATAGCTGAGTCTACAGTCAAGAGACGCGCAATCTTTTTTTCAGTTAATCAATTGGCAACAGGTAGTTCTTATTAGATGTCGCCGGCACCTTGTTGTAACCTTAGTCACCTTTTAAAGCAGACATCGAATTGAAACAATAAGCCTTTACAACATATCAAAGTGTCGTGTCGTAGCATGTTAGGACCGACAATGACGTCAGCAGCGCCGACTGTTCTCGGCCTATCAGAGACGCCCCGAACGAAGTCTTGCAGGGAAGTTAGTAATATAGACGTCGGATCCCCTCTGATGTATCCGCGGAAATAAATAATACGTTTCAAGTAGGTACTTCACATGATGCCAGACGTTTAATTCGTAGTACAAAGAAAACATATAATTTAAGTTTTACAATTTCTTTGACGAGTAAAATCTAATGAATTGGGTTTGATTCGACACGAAAGAAAAAAAAAGAAACGTATTTAAAAAAAAAATTGTAATCATGTTTATTTTTTGATATATCTCAATTATCCTGCAAGTTATGGTATTCCGTAAATGGCTAAAATAGATTATTATTAGTGTAGGGACGATTATTCGGAATCTGGAATCGAAAAAATCGGAATTTTGGGGGGTATCGGAATCGGAAAGATTTTAGTCTAATTTCTGATTCCCATAACGATTCCTTTATTTTATTTTTGCTTTTGTATTTTTGTTTAAAAGTTAATTTTCTATTGCTGGTACTAATGATAAAATGATGAATAATTATTGATCTTAAACTACAAGTAAAACTTAAATTACACGAGTGGATAAATAAGAAAAAATAGCACGAGTCAAAAATCTAGATGAAAATCTCACAATGAGTTTATCAACATCTTGGATACAATGCATAAAAGGGAAAACATTAAGAAGTTTGTCAAATTAAAAAGAAAATTATATTTAAATGTAGCTGAAGGCTCTTCGTTACCCCCCTCCCGTCCCCGAAAAAAATAAAATAAATGAAATTCTAAGTTCTTAGGCGATTAGGCGATTTTAGAATCGGAATTGGTAATTGTATCGGAATCGGGAAAAATATCGGAATCGTCCAATTACAAATTATTATTGAAAAAATAATCAACTCTGGCATTTTCAGAATTCAAAGGTTTCAATAAGGAACACACTTTACCTGACATTTAAAAAAATAATTAAAGTGTGTGATCCCTCCTCGTGTGCCTGCGTGTCTCACCTCTACGTGACTTACGCATTATATTTTTTTATTTTATATTAATCGAACAATTATTGGAATAATAGCGTTAAGTAAAAATAATTTTAAAAATTTATTTAAAAAAATAATTTAATTAGGAAATTAAATTCAGCAGAATGCGTTTCATTTCTTGTTGAAAAAAAAAGAATGAATTACTTTGTTGCTCTTCGGAATTTGAAAGGAGTTTGGAAGCATTTAAAGTGCTAAATAGAAAGTCATTTCTGGCTTTAGCAAATTCTCATGCATTAAACGTCTTCGGTACGACGTCACAAATAAAAAGTGAAGGGGCAGGAGATTAGGGAATTGAATGTAATGAATTTGGTACAAACAAATTACATGCGCGATTAAAAAAAATCACCGATAGAAATGGATACCCGTTTTTTAATATTTCCCCGAAAAAATGAAACTTTTAACATTTACGCATGAATGAATTTTATTTTATTTTAAATAGTTTTGATTGCAAATTTACTGACACTTTACCTTGTTAGTATTATTTGGATTATTCAGACTACCGTTCTTATCTTAGATGTGATTCTCACAACGTTTCGGCCGATGTAACCCCCGATCTTTTTTCGGTGCGTCTTGTCGAACGCGAGAAACTTTATGTCGAGCTCGGGGATCTATACAGAATTTGGAATTGAAACCTTTATTTAATCCACAAGGTAGATTGTTCTCGTTCCGTCAGCCATGATTTAGTAGAATTCTTAAGTATTTTTTTTATTTGTTTCTTAGTTAGTATCGCCTGTAGTGAAGATTGAACCTTCAACCTCGAAAAGACTGTCACTTAGATATTACTGATATATCTGATTATTACTTACCAACTTTATCTCTTGTGCCACGTGCCCCCAAACAATTCCGAAAATTTTCTTTGTTAGTAATAATAACCTTTATATAAATAGTGAACACGTATAAATCTTGATATAGAACCATATCGAGTTTATAAATATAAATTCAATATCACAACGAAACAATGAACATTTGTCCCAAAACTTTGTTAAATAAATTCAGTAAGATTTAAAAAAAAAATACATATGGTGGAACGTTAGCGCTTGCATCATATAATAAAGAATCATGTTTTTTATTCGATTCATCAGAAAGATACACCTGAAGAAGGTAGGAAGTTAAGTCGGTCGAAACGTTGTGAGAATAATATCCAAGATTAGAACAGTAGTTTGAATAATCCCCGAAAATACTGTTTGATAGCGAAATCAGTGTATGAACGGAAGGGTTTGAGTGGCACCTTAAAGATCAGAGGTGACACAAAAGCGGAAGTCGATGAAACCACGTGACTTCTATCTATCTATCTATTTATCTATCTATCTATCTATCTCACGCGTACACAAGTGGACTGTCGCTCTGATGTTTTGTTATTGTCTCTCTTTTTAAATAAACCGTTCTTATAAACTAACATCAGCGTCCGAGTGTTTTATGTACAGACGATCAAAAACCTGGGCTCAGAACGAGGACACGGGTGTATAAAGAATTTATACACCCATAGGTAAGTGTGTATTACAAATAGTGTCTCCATATGATTATTACACTTCAACCGTGCATATCTAAAAACATGTCGGCAAAGAACCAATTATTATACGATGGCTTGAGCGCCTTTAATTGATATAGACACCACGTACAGATTTGATATTGACACTGTATACAGAGCCAATGAGCTGATCGCGCGCCGATGTGTATAGAGATATGTGAAGAGGCAACAACGGCGCACCTTTTCGATAGAGTCAGATGAACCTTTTATCAATTCACCCTGATTGCGTGTCTAAGATTAATTTCAAATTGTTATTGTCGATAAAGATCATAATTATTAAAGAAAGAGCTAAAGCCGAAACTGTTGATTATACTCAATTACGACTAAATAGATGAGATAATTAGACGAAGATATTTGACTCACTCTACGTTATAAACAACTACTCGTACCTACCTGGTGTTGCCCGGGATGCGGTAAAGTCATTTTTGTTTTTAATTGTTATTTGTTTGTACATTTAAAAAACTTATACAGAAAAAGAAATACAATTTTAGTTGTAAGATAGATAACTCCTATTATATTCTTTAATTAAAATATGAGTTATTCCCCGTGCTGATTTTGATTTTTCGGTCATAATTAAAAAAAATGTTTCCGGGCAGGACTACATAAATAAATAGCTGATGACATTAAGCGAATATTTTCAAAGCTGGTATTTTTTTTAACGCACTTTATATTATAATCAGGACATGGGCTTCATTAAGCGGTGTTTGACATATCGTTTTTAATGATGAACTTTTTTTTACTACTAGGGATCATCACTTATCAAGGCGAAGAGCTACTCAAGGATAAGAGTTAATGAGACGGGAATGATTGCCAGCCGAAAGATGAGGGACACTATGGGAGTACTAACATTAATCAGATATATGAACTGCGTTTGGTTGCTTATGGGGCGGTCCATGGAAAGAATTTGTTGACATTGGATTTGAAGATGACCAAGTTGTAATTAGCGGGAAGGCAGTCCTGTGGTAATGTGTTCCACGTGTGGAAAGCCCTTGCAAATACGCTCTGCCCATAGAGATTCCGCCTGGCGTTAGGCTCGAGGAGAGAGAAAAGAAATACGATTATCGTTGTGGTAAGAAACGAGTTTTTGCTGTGAATGTCTTACAAGGAGGTACCAAAGATTGGACCTCAGTCGAACAGAACAAGAATATATATGGTGACCCCCCCCACTAAATATCCCCACCCATGTAATATATTCACCAACCTTTCTGCAATCCAACCATATTTGGTACAGATAAACTTAAGTTTGTGCCTGACTTGTTCACCAAGTTTCAGTCAGGAATGGCCAACAGACTTTATTTAATTGCCGTTAAGTGTATCCGGGGACGCTTTGGTGATCTGATCCTGAATGGGATTCACACTCACCGAACTTTACCCCCCGATTTTTATCTGTGGATAATGTATATCAAACTAATCCCAGACTATTCCTCGACTGAGAAGGGCCACCATAAATCATTCGTATCCAGGTGTACTTGCAACGTAGAGGTGCATAATTGGAGCATATTATTGAATGGCGATACAACAAAGACTGTTGGACATTCGTGACTGACACATGGTGGGCAAGTCAGGCATAGACTGAAGTTTATATGTACCTAATATGGTTGGATTACATGAAAGGTTGTGATTTTATTAAAATTCTATTATTGGCAATTTTGGGTGGTGGTGTTGTCACCATGTAGTATTTTTGTATTTGTGTATTTGTCCAAAGTTCCCTCACATATCATTGAACGATTAAAATAGACTGTTGGACATTCATGACAGAATTTTATTGGACAAGTCAGGAATAGAGTGAAGTTTATTTGTACCAAATATGGTTGGATTGCAGAAAGGATTGTGAATTTTATTAACGATTTAATGAGTAAGTAGTATTTAATTTGGGTCAATCTTTATAAGAACATTCTTCCTTTGTTTTGCGAAGGCAAATAGCCAACAAAAAAATTTACGGTTAATAAACAAGTTTATATTAGAACATAAGTTGCGTTTGTTTGTATCAGCCAAAACAAAAAAAAAACGAAAGTATTATAATAAGCTGCTAACATTTTAAGACGAACAGAAATCCGTTCCTTATTTAAGTAAGTTTATTGTTATGAGCAAATCTTTCCTGTGAAACAAAACATTGATCGTAACTAGAATGGAATTTGCGTTTTATAATCACGCTGGGACTGTCGTGTTTTTATTACGATAAAAGGCTGATACCATTAAGCGAATAATTTGAAATCTTTGATTATTTAATCCAGTTTATTGACGCAAACAACCTTTTTAACAAATAAGGAAGAACTATTTATCTCTTTGTATATAATTCTGTAAATGTCCGTGCGTGTGTATGCATTCAATGCATTTCCATATTATCCAACTCAAACGGTTTCGGCCATTTTCTTTTCGCATGCAAAAAATTTATCGGAGCAAACGATGACGTATTGTGCAAAACTTATATGTTCGGTGAATTAATTTTACCCATCCTGGAACGGGTGTTAAAAATAATTTAATATTTTTTATTTAAAATTAATATATATATATATATATATATATATATATATATATATATATATATAATTGTTTTGAGTGACTACACAGTTAGTTTCAAACATATTTTTTCATGCAACTCAGCAGTTTGAAATCAAAGTATTTTTTTCAATCACGTAGTCATTCAAAACAATTATTTATATTATAAACTGCATTGAGTACTCTTTGCCGAATAAACTATTCAGTAAATGCCGGATAAATACATTCTAATATACTCTCTCTCTCTCTCTCTCTCTCTCTCTCTCTCTCTCTCTCTCTCTCTATATATATATATATATATATATATATATATATATATATATATATATGGGGTAAGGTGCACGATAAGTCATAAAAAAGAAATGCCGTGGTAAACAAAATGTGTGTGCCTTCAAAGCAAAATTGTTTCCAAATCTTCACTTTTTCTGAAGACGTTCGTTAATACGAACGAAACCGGTCAAATCTCTTTTAACCTGTTTTCCGTTTGTCTTTTCACACACACACACGCACACACACACACACACACACACACACACACACACATATATATATAAGTGTGGGAGAAAATCTGTATAGGTATCAATGAAAGAAGAATATAGATCTTTCTGGAGAGGAATGTGTGTGTGTGTTTATTCACAGAAAGAATGTTCCAATTTTCCATAGGGCAGGAAAAATGGATGAATATAGATACGAGAGAGAACAAAGATATAAAGAGCGACCGCGAGAGAGAGATAGAGAGAGAGAGAGAGAGAGAGAGAGAGAGAGAAAGAGAGAGAGATAGAGAGGGTGACAGCGAGAGAATTAGCAAAAGGGAACAAGAGCGCAAGAGAGATAGATAGATAGATAGATAGATAGATAGATAGAGAGCGAGAGAGCGGGAAAGCGAGAGACGTTGAGAAAGAGAGAAAGAGAGCGAGAGAGAGCGATGGATATATAGTTAGAGATAAACAAAGTGAAGGCGAGCGAACGAGCGAAGGAGAGAGAGAGAGAGAGAGAGAGAGCGAGAAAGATTGAGAAAGAGAGAGAGAGACAGAGAGAGAGCGATAGATATATATTTAGAGATATAGAGATAGAGCTATATCTAGAAACAGAGAGAGACAGAGAGAGAGTTGAAAGTATATATATATATATATATATATATATATATATATATATATATATATATATATATATATATATATATATATATATACCTTTCTCTCGCTTTTCCTGGTGGTATTTTATTTCACATTAAGGCATCCATTAACCAACACTCAGTTCATATTTCTTTCCACGCAAACCAGATTTCCGCACCTGCCATAGTTGTTTTCCTGTGCAGATCGGAACGATGGTAATATGTATAATGGCGGCCTTAGAAATGAAGATTGCAATTATATAAGCATGGAAACTAAAGCAAAAAACAAAAACACGTATAAAAAACACATATAAACAGATATACTATACAATGGTTATGGTTCCTTATGAAGGGCACCGAAATTTTGATGAATCAGCGAAGATATAAATACCTTCTATATTGACTTATATATATATAAGTCGAATCACAAAAAGAAAGTGTCATATCTTTTCACGACGATATTCTGACAAAGGTGAACATTATACAGCCAACAGGATTTGACTTTTGCTTACTGAGTACACACCGATAACTATTGCGCCATTGTGATTCGACTGAAGGAGCTAATAATTTTGCTACTTCTAGTATCGGACCAATAATCATTGTATAGTATATCTAGGAATACATATAGCTATTGCACACGTAACTAAGTCCTATGGGTGCATTTCTCCAAAACGAAATACATACAGTCGACAGTACTTATTGTTTTTTTACGGAAAAGTATATATATATATATATATATATATATATATATATATATATATATATATATATATATATATATATATATATATATATATATATACGATGAACTTAAAAGAGACCAGCTCCGTTGTTAGCTTCGTATCCAAATGACCTAAATAGACATCTGAAAGCTAATTAATGTAACTTAAGAAAGTAAAAAATTACCCTCAGGTGAATTCGAATTTTTATAAATAAATTATAGAACTTATTAATTATTTAAAGAAATATTACTGAATTAAAATGTATAAATGTCCACATAACTTTTAGGATGTACTAGCTCTTAACTGAAAAATTCAAAATGGCGTATTAGTGGGTTCCTCCACGTGTGAGTTTGTTCTTTTATTTGTTTTTTGTTTGATTTCACCCAAAAATGAACCACTGTATAGTGTAGGTTTTTTCAAGACACTTTAATCCAAGAACTTATTACTCTTTGTGAATTTTTCTGATGATTTTGTAATGTTGCAAAGAGGATATTGACATAAAAATGTTGTTTGGCTCAAGACAAATGAAACGGACCGTAAAAATATATATCTCACAGAAATGTTATGTGTTTTGGAAATGTGAAAAATAAAAATAAAAATAATAAAATAAAAACATGGTTATTGGAATATAAAATGAACCTGACTTATATTTGCTCTGTTGTTACTAATTGACAATCATCGAGATGAATTTTTTAAGGAGACCTCAAAGTACAAGGGCACTGATAGTATTTGCTAATACATATATTGTCATTAAAAATTATATATATATATATATATATATATATATATATATATATATATATATATATATATATATATATATATATATATATATAATCCATGTGACGTGTTTGTTTTAGTTTTGTCTGTTGTCACGGTAATCAGGCGTTTATTATATTCATATACTCTCTAGGTATCAGACACGTCATCATCGATGATTGCTCACTGATAGTAACCGGTGGTGTTCCCTGAAGACTGAGTGACAACAAGTCTCCCCAGATTCCAGTACTCCCCACCTTTTTCGATAACTATTGCAAATGATTTTGCATTATCGCAACAGCAGCTTATCATTGAATTATTGCTAGCAATGACCATTGGTCTGGGATTTGAGTGGTAATAAGCCTCCCCAATGTCCAAGCAGTCCAGTAGATGTCTAGTTAGTACTCTCCCTCCTCGGTCTTTTCATCTTCCTTGACCCTTTCGTGACTATTTTGTGTGGTATCAGCCGAGGCTGGTTCCATCACATTGTGTGTGTTTAGGGGTGGGGAGGGAACAGTTCATTATTATTTAAGGTAATAAATTCGAAGGTCTTTTAAATTTATCCTAACTTTATTAACATCAAAACGGATCACTGTTATTTAAATCAATAATACAACATAGAATTTTGAAATACTGTATATATAGTAGAAACGAAAGATCCAAACATAACTCATTGCATGACTAATTTGCCCAACATATATAAAAAGAAGTTTATAATAAATTAATGTTCGTGTTATTCATTTGTAATTTTATTGTCTTATTTTACCTCTATATATTCGCAATAGTTTTTCGCTATTAACTAAATTTGTACCAAAATTACGAAAATGTTAACGTTTATGAATTCATATGAATAAATGCGATATTTTGTCTGGTGTGTACAACAAACTTATGAATGAAATGTGTATTATTTAAAATTTTTGTTGCAAGTATCTTAAGTAGCAAATTTGCGAAGGGATAACAAGCCAACTTATTATTATTATTATTATTATTATTATTATTTAATAATAATAATTATTATTATTATTATTATTATTATTATTATTATTATTATTATTATTATTATTATTATTACTATTATAGTTAAAAGAACTGTTTGTTTTAGGGGTAATATATTAGATGTGGTGCTAGTGCAATAATCTATTTTGGTGAGTGTTTACCTATTGCTTTATTTTTGGTTTGGATTGTTTTTCTTTTACGGCGATTTTTTTTAATCGTTTTCTTTTTTTCATTATGACATTTTTTTGCTTTTGTATTAAGAAGTCATTAATTTACGTTGATGTTTTTTTGTTTCGTCTTTTATCTGTAATTACTAACACTCTATGGATCCTGTTTGTTATCTTGTATGTTTGTCTCCGTGCACAAAGGAATGACGCCACAAACGGATAGCGTCATCCACTAATACAGATGGAAGACACCGAGAAGATTCCTTATAACGCCCTACATGGATGATATCATCGTTTTGCGAAGAGTGGAAGACATCGAGAGGAGATCCTTTATGAATCAACAAAAGGACGACGTCATCTATTATAACAGATAACATAGATAGTCATACTACATGAATAGTCATACTTCTATGCTGATGAGTCTCGATTGAAAAGAGACGAAACGTATACGTCCATAGATAAATAAACAATAACAAATATTTATATATATATATATTCGTTTAATCTACTTAAATTCCGACGTCTTAACCTCATGAACAACTACATACACGCTTACAGTTTTAAACCTATTGTAGGCGACCGACGTGGACAGTGTTCAACTTATGAAGGAACATGCATTAAGGCTATGATTTTGACGGGTATATTAATACTACTTATTACAGTGTCCAGCCTAGATTGGGGGTGACAAATATATATATATATATACTAGATGAACCGTCTTGTAGATAGATAAATAAGAAAAGTAAAAGGTTGAATAAGTACAACATTACTAATGTTTTAAGCAACTGTAACAATCAATAGACAAAACATTCGCTTTTCGACACGTTCAACATCAGAGTGTAGTATCTGTTCTGATACTATACTTTATTTGTTCGGTCCTCGATCAGTGAAAGAGAGATCCTTATAGACTGAGGCATTTTTTATTTTTACGTTAATCCAGGGTTTCCCTTTTTGTGAAGCTGGATTTTCTCCGCATTAAAAAGCGACCCTGTGCCCTCGTTGGGTGACAAGTGAATAGGGACACGTTCAAATGTCAAAAATCAAAGAATTTTAGAATAAAGTTTAATGCAATAATAGACACCCCTATCTCTCTCCTTTTCTCATACCTCTCTCTCTTCTTTTTGTGAAAAGTGGAAGACATCGAGAGGAGATCCTTTATGGTTTAATAACTGATGAATTAACAAAAGGATGACGTCCTCTATTATAACAGAGAACATAGATCGGTCACTTTCTTTTTTTATGTTTTCTTTCTTTCTTTCTTTCTTTCTTTCTTTCTTTCTTTCTTTCTTTTTTTCTTTCTCTTTCCCCTCTCGCTTCTTTCACTATCTATCTATACTCTCTTTGGTTCCTTTCTCGCATCCTCTTCCTCCTCTGTATATTTTCCACCTTTCATCTTTCCCTCTCCCCTCTCTCTCTACTCTTTTTTCTATATCTCTCCATCTGCTCTTTCTTCAATCTTTTCTTTCTCTATTGCCTTCTCCCTCTTTCCTCTTTCGCTTATTTCGTTTTGTAGCTCTTCTTTCCCTGGTCCCTCTTTTCTCTCTCTCTTCTCTCTTCATACCACTTATCATCTTTCTCTCATCTCTTTCGACCCCTTTGTTTTATTTTTCCTTTTTTTTAAATTTCTTTCTCACCTCCCTTTTCTTCTTTCTCTTCTTTCCCTTACATCGCCATCTCTCTCTCCTCTCTTTCTTTCATATCTTTACTTTCTCTATCGCCTTCTCTCTCATCTTTCAAGTCCCCTTTTGTTTTTTCTATCTTCTTTCTCCTGTCTCGCTTTCTTTCTCGCCCCTTATCACTGTCTCTCTTTTTTCGATTTCTTTTCACTCTCTTCGATCTCTCATCTTTTTCTCTTCTCTTTCTCTCATCTTTTTCTTTCTTCTTTTATCTATCTTTCCCTTTCTTTTTTTGCTTCTTTCGCTTTTTATCTTTCTTTCGAACATTTATGTTGCCTTTCCTTATGATGAATTAGATGTAGAATTCCCATACTATCATTGGGTTGGAATGGTAACTTGTGAGCGGTAACTTGAATGTTTTAGTTTTTTGTTTGGGGGGGGGGGGGTCATAATTGTGCCGCCCGACGGGAAAGTGTATTATCGCACATTGTTCCGGTTTTTTTTTAATGCATTTGGGACCGATTATTTGCTTGTTGGCTTGGTGGCAGAAATAATGCACGAGCTACTTTTCTAAGACATTTTCTAGGCCTTTCTTTTTTTTTATCTTTGTTCTTTCTTGTTTTAATTTTAACTTTTATTTTTATTTTTATTTTATTTTTATTTTTCCTTTTCTCTTCTTAAGTGACCTCAACTATTGCAACGCCACATTGTGAATTGTCGGCAGTTGAAACCCTTATTCCAGACATTTAATTTCCCTGATGATCTGCCAAGCAAGTACCTGCTTGGTAGTGAAACACGTGTAGGAAAAACATTTAATTTGAATAAATAATATTTGTAAGAAAAAATCTTTAATGGTGATCATTGGTGTCCTGAAAGGAATACTGTGGTAAGCCTTCATAAAATCGCATATAAATGCTCTGTACTCGGTAATCGAGTATCATCGAGCTTGTTTTTATTGGCACAACCCCGGTCTTCACTGAATGATCTATTTTATAAGTGAAATCTCTCTCTCTCTCTCTGTATATATATATATATATATATATATATATACTTATATATATATATATATACTTATATATATATACTTATATATATATATATATATATATATATATATATATATATATATATATATATACTTATATATCTAGATATAGATAATAACTGGTGCATAATGAGGTGCACTTGGAAACTTTAATAAGTACAAGAGATCACCCCTCAAAATACTCCAAGACAATAAAGACAAACACATTGCAGTTAAGCTATAGAAATAAACGCAATTCACTCAATTTTCCGTTATTTATATTGACATACCCTTCTCTCTTTACCGCTCTATTTACCTATTAGCAGTTGTTTATACTGACAGATCCACCCATATCTCTTTCCATCTCCACCCTTCTGTCTCCCACTTTCTCGCTCTTTCTCTCTACCTACCTATTAACATAGTTGTTTACACTGGCAGATTCTCCCCATTTCATCTCTCTCTATCCTCCTCTCTCTACATTTCCCTATCTATCTATTTTCATACATTTCAAGTTAATTACGTGCATGATATGATTCTTCTGTGCAGAAAACATGTGGGTCTTTATTCGTGCATGAGCGCGTCTTTAAACAATTACTAAAACGTTGGTTATGACCACGGAGCTCATATAACACGCGCTTCTTTCTGGCACGACTCATGAACACACATTAGACTATTACTAGGCGGTTGCTCAAGCTTTCACAGCGGGGAGGGGGGAATATTTCCGAACTATTAAGACATCTACTCCATCCTATTTGAAAGATTTAGCACCGAAAACTTTCTTATTTCTTAAAATCTCTATTTATATAAAGTTAGGTATGTGTATATATTTATATATTTGCATGTACAAGATTCACTCCTAAACTAATTAACCGATCATTATAAATTTTGAAACACAGCTGCTTGGCGTAATGTTGACAATATTTAGTCTAAATTACTTTTTATGCAAAGTGGGTAAAAAGAAGGTGGAAGTCCTTCGTGAAAATTCACATACCTCCAATTTTTGTGAATTAATAAATATTCTAAAAATTTCAGTCTTTCTTAGCATTTTAAAGGTTTTTTGGGGGCATAAATTGGGCACAACCCCTCATTTGAAAATTCCAATATTTCAGATTTGCATCGACTTTGATCCATAGTCATTAGACACCAATTAAACAAGATTACCTGAATTTCAATTTTTTCTTAAGACCTCTTAAGCATAAGTCATACATTTTAGATATGTTTTAGATCAATAGATTTGGATCAATATTGGAATAAGGATTCTAGATATAAAGCTTATCATTATTATTATATCGTAATAGTGGTGCAAACTTGTTCTGTTTTGGGAATTCATTTTACCCGTCATGATACGAAAATTCTTTTAGTTCTCTATAATCCACCATTCGTTTGTGCATAAAGTATCGTTGCCACATCTGGGCTGGTGCACCAACCACTAGCCTCTTCCTCCTAGACAGGGTGCAAAAAATTATTTCTAACCTAAATTCCACTCTATCTGCCAAGCTCCAGCCCCTGGGTCTACACCGAGCGTCGGTTATGTATAACAGCTTACGAATATAGACGGAAACTATTTTCGTATCTTGTATAATCTCACATTTTAATGAATTCGCCGCTACAAATTCACTTGTTGCCGGTTCAACCCATCGCAAGTGAATGCCGTCACAGATGACAGATCAAATACTATCGCCGTACCTAGTTAAAATCTCATCAGAGCTATTGAAATAATTTACACACTAATACAGTTCCAAATGTCACAATTTACTCACAGCCGTCTGCAAAATAGCAACTTATGTTCAACTAATTTCATACGATGCTCCTTCCATGCTCCTACATACTAAGTTGTGACTGCCAAACCTTAGAACTCTGAAAATGCCGTGCGACACGCCAGACGCCATGGAGTAACTCTGTCAGGACCATGTCAATTGTCTTCCCCAGGAGTTTATATATATATATGATATACATTTCATCAAAATAGGATGTATTTTAAGTTTTAAAGGAGGTTCAACCTCCATAGCCTCTTTAAGTTAGGAGAGGAATTATTGATTCGGGACCACTTCCATTGTCTCACCAGAAAATTTATTGCTCTCGTTTAG
This sequence comes from Sepiola atlantica, assembly GCA_963556195.1. Lineage (NCBI taxonomy): Eukaryota > Metazoa > Mollusca > Cephalopoda > Sepiida > Sepiolidae > Sepiola > Sepiola atlantica. Next base: position 64,788,183 of record OY744524.1, read on the forward strand.
GGCGCTACTGAAACAACCCAAATAAAATTAAGGATTCCTCCGGAGCACTACTAAAGCCACCCTTTCCGAATTTCTTGATTCCCCTCTCCCTAGTCACAAGGAAAGCTTAAGAAAACATGAAATAATTTTGAAAGAAAATACCGAGTCATTTCCGGAAGGAATACATTGAATTACAGTGTTTTCTTTCCAAATTATGACTGAATAAATCGTCTCCTCCCGATGAAATTTGCTCCATAGTCCCCTTAGTGTGCACCTAGAGATTCAGGAATACTTCCATTATATTCTCCGGTTAATTGTACATTGGACCACACTTTTATATTTTATGTAGATTTTCTAACATTTCTTTCTATAAGGGCACACACAAACACATACACATACACACAGACATTGAGTTTATTTATATATATATATATATATATATATATATATATATATATATATATATATATATATATATATATATATATATATATATATATACATATATATATATATATATATATATATATATATATATATATATATATATATATAAGAAAGTGTATTTAGACATATTTTTTAAACCATTTTCTAACATTTCTTTCTATAAGGGCACACACAAACACATACACATACACACAGACATTGAGTTTATATATATATATATATATATATATATATATATATATATATATATATATATAAGAAAGTGTATTTAGACATATTTTTTAAACCATTGTTTCGTAATAGTATTATTTTTTTTTGGAAAAAACCATAACAATGGTGGTGTAAAATAAATAAAATTTATTTTAATCTTAGCTTTCGAGAATATACTTCTCATTTTCAAAGAGTGTTTTTCTTTTATATCAAACATTATTAAATAACAGGCGGTGTTAGTCTTGGTGTCTTTACAACTATGATTTTAACGTCTAGTAATATACAACTTTATACGTCTGCTGATGATTTGACGAATCAGATCGAAAGTACTCGCGCAAAAGGAAAGAAAAATGGAACAAAAAACCCACGGAACTTACATACACTAATTTGACCTAAATACTAAATGGACTATTCGGAAAATTGAAATAATAAAAAAAAGTCTTATAAAGCAAAAACACTCAGTGTTATTTAATAATGTTTGCACAAATGAAAATATGCTACACAAATACACACACACGCGCGCGCGCACACACACACACACACATATATATACATTTCTTTTCGTTAACACAAAGTTTTATGTTGAAGCTAAATAGTGCATGACTAGAGCTATAAATTTAACATCAAGTAACACCTTAGTTATTCAGGGAATAACATTACATATATTCTGCAAAAACACTTTTATTTGCAAACAATTGTTTCTGTCCATTTGAAGAGCATACATTCTCATGATATACAAAGTAGCATCATTTTCATGAGGAGGCTATCCTAGTGTAAAAAGCTGTGCACAAAAAACTGCATAAAATACCTGACTGGTTAGTTTTTAAGCACTGAGGAAGCGTCCACATGAAAAAGATGACTTTGTATATTATGAAAATGTATGTTCTTAAAGATGGGCAAGAAACAATTATTTGCAAATAAAAGAATATATGGAATGTTGTTCCCTGAATAACTATGGTTTTACATGATGTTATATATATATATATATATATATATATATATATATATATATGTATATATATATATATATATATTGTTCAAACTGATTGCGTCACAGATAAATGTAAATATACATTGGAGATATTGTAGATATGCACACAGGAAGAACTTTGTCTTAACAACCGAGATATTGCTTCGAAATTTATAGGTGGGTCAATTTCTAGATCGAATTAACTGTTAGTTTCTGTTTCTTTCTTTCGCGCGCTCTCTCTCTCCACACATATATATATATATATATATATATATATATATATATATATATATATATATATATATATATATATATATATATATATATCACAGTGTTTATATCTCTCACCTACTAATATATATATATATATATATATATATATATATATATATATATATATATATATAGTGTATGAAAATATATATTTGTGTATATATTTTTTAATTAATTGTCCCAAACTATACAATTTAAAAGATCGATGAATGTTAACATTTAATAACATAGCATATATAAATAAACAATACTACGCTAAATTCCGGTGAGCAAGTATTTATTCATTTTTTTCCAAAATCCTCAAAGCCGGTGCACTTAACGGTTCGTTTCGCGCATATATAAAAGCGTGAATGTAGCGCTGGCCGAAAGATTACGATACCAGGGATCATAGTACTTAGATCCGGGGTTCGAATTGTCCAACCGGCGATACGGTTACATAAGTCCATACTGACAAGCGTAAAATAAAAACGCAAAACATATATATATGTCTATAGATATAAAACATATTTATTTATTAATAATAATTATTAAGCTCTTATACAGTTGAGCCTTTTCGAAAGATAATAAATTGATGATTCATAAATTAGCCACGTTGCAAGGTTCTCTCCCTTGGGAGATCGGAATTCTCTTTAGAATCACAGTAATTGTGTTTACATTGAAAGAATACAAGGCGTATTTTTCTCGCATTTTGAAGCATGATCGTCGTGCTGGCCGAATGGTTACGAGAGCCGGGTACATAATGATTGGATCTGCGGTTCGAATTGTCTGACCGGCAATACGGTTACATTATTCTCTACTGACGAACGTAAACTAAAAACGCGAAACATTTGGATATAAAAAAATTATTTATTTATATATATTGGCAGTGAGAAAATAAAGATAAAATTACATCTTTAAATTATATCGTATCTTGAATAGTCAATGCTCGATATACGAGATAGAGCAATAGTATAAGTAGATAAGTTATGAGAATAAAAATTGGATAAAATACATCAATTGTTCAAACAAAGGTTACATAACAAACTTTTTTCTTTCCTTAACCCATGAAATTTCAAAGATATGCTCTTGTGAGGAAATTCGATAGATAGGTCAATAAGATTTACTGCAATGCAAAATATGTGAAAACATAAAATATAAAAGATATACAAATATGAACAATTTAAGATAAGTTTAAAATATGAAAAGAAAATTATCACCATTGAAGAAGCATAGTTAGTTATATTAATAAAATCCGAGAATTGAAAGTATGAAGCAAGTGTAAGGTAATGGGTTGAAAGTAATCCAAACATCCGAAGTTGTGAAAGGTTCAATTCTGGGAGATTGAGGTATTCAAATCTAGGTGAAAGTTTGTTGGCAGTTAAATGAATCACCAAAAGATATAGAAGTATAAGTTTTGAAGGAATTGGTGAAAAATTGATAAAAAATCAAATAGCAGACGTGTCAAAAGCAATGATTTTACTTCCTGTGCTGAGTGGAAAAATTGGTAGCGTTTGTTCAAACCGGGAGCGAATAAAATGTACTACTCCAGAGAATGCGCCTTATTTCCGTGACTGCTCGGCCGCAGCGATCGGGCAGGTCGCGGAAGCGCCCGAGAGCTGCCGAGTCGAAAACGAGGCTGGAAACAAAACTGGAAAAAAAAACTGACCAATCAGGTTGCTGCAAAGCAGTTTATAGCAAGCAGCCGATAATAATTGGCAGGCATCGCTAAGCAAAACGCAAAATGAATTTCCAGCAGTTGTGTCAGACCTTTGAATCTCCGGAGCAGGTGATGCAGTTCTGCCAGCAGAAATGTCTTCTGCCGACCAGAATGAGGTGTAACAGATGTACACGACCTTGCCGCTTGATGTCAAGGAGAATATATCGGACAAGTATTCATGGAGATGCCCCACCCAAGAATGCAAGGCTTGGGTGTCTGTATGAGCAGGAACATTCTTTTCGTGATCCAGGATGGAAATATCAACCATACTGAAACTAATCTACATGTGGTCCCAGGATATGGCAACAGGGAAGAACCTACGCAAGGAATGCGGCGTACTGTCTCCAACCACACATGTGGACTGGAAGAATTTTCTGCGGGAGGTCTGCATGGAACATCTGTCGCGCAACCCTCGGCGACTCGGAGGCCCAGGGCATACGGTGGAAATAGACGAGTCTCTATTTAACCGCCGTAAAAACAATGTTGGACGTGTTCTCCAGCCGCTTGTCTGGCTCTTCGGGGGATACGACCCCGCAGAGAAGGAAGGTTTCCTGGTGACAGTGCCTAACAGGAATACCGAAACCCTCCTTCCAATAATCAAACACAATCGTACCTGGGACAACGGTAGTATCCGATTGCTGGAGGGCCTATTACAGGAGAGGAGGGGTATCAGCACCTTACGGTGAACCACAGCGAGAACTTCGTGGACCCGACAACGGGTGCTTGCACCAACCACGTCGAGAGGATGTGGAAGGAAGCGGCGAAACAGAGAAACAAGAAGGAGTGCGGTACGAGCAGGGCACTCATAGACGGCTATCTGCGCGAATTCATGTGGCGTCAGAGATTTCGAAACGGCCCCTTCGACGCCATATTAACGCAGATAGCAGAAATCTATCCCGTCGACCATCCTCTCCCTCCTTCCACAGCCTCGACGACCACCGCCTCTTCGGCCTGTCTTTCGCTCAGCCCCCCAAAAACAAGCGCCAGCAACAGTAGCAGTACACCCTGAACCTCTACGGGAAAAGGGACATAATTCCCCCCACCCCCCAAAAAATATATAACAAAAAACTTGCCTAATTGTAAAAAAAACTAAAAAATGGTTCATTTTGCCCAGTAAAACAATAAAAAAAAAAGTTTATTTATAGTTCTTCAGCTATGGTTTGTTCATTTCTTTCAGTTTTTATGAAAATATATGCATTTTTTTTTCCGTATTTATCGTCTTATATTGTCGTCTGCCAACCTTCCATTTTCACGATTTTCGGTTTTGTTTATATAGCCTCGTTTTCGTCTCGACAGCCTCGTTTTCGACTCGGCAGCTCTCGGGCGCTTCTGCAACCTGCCCGATCGCTGCGGCCGAGCAGTCACGGAAATAAGGCACATTCTCTGGAGTAGTACCGAATAAAAATGTGGTAATTCAACTCTTCTGTTTGGAGTTACAAGATTGTTGTCATTAGCGAATATGAAAAGTCCCGCTCGAGCGTCGAACACTTTCGACAACAAGACGCTTTCCCCGCCTCTCGGGTAAGTGTACTTTAATTTCAATTACTGTCTGTGGCCATGCCTCGCGTCCGCGTCGATATAGGCTCGTGATTCTAGGCTGAATCTTCGAACTGCGTTTGATCCCATGCGACCGTCTGTAGCCACCACTCCTGCACTGATGAGGGTAAAAAACCGAAACGATATTGTCTGTAGGTATAAAAACTCTTTAATAAGAAAGAAAGTGGGTTCAAAGGATGCATAAATGATACTGGTTCTTATTAGCTATGTCATCGTGACATTGCAGTAAGAATGAGTAGTAATTAAACAGGATCGGAGTGTGTTATGCAGTGGAAAGTTATATTGCATTATTTAAGCGCAAATTTCTGGTAGATATTTGGTTAAAGAGTAAGTGCCGAGCCTAAAATTTACGTTAGATTGTGATGAGAGAAGGATTAAAGTACTTTCAATGCACTTGCGGCGTAGTGGAGAGGATTCAGTGTTGAGGAAAATGCAGTTTGTAAGGTGAACATTTTGGGTAAACGTATGTACGTGTAAAACTAGTGTTTCAAGTCCTGTTTATGTTTGTAAATAGGAATTACATTCTTACCTATGTTTTACCGTTTCAATCGATTTTAAATCTTCACTTTTTCTGACGACGTTCGTTGATCCGAACAAAAACCGGTCAATCCTTCGGTTGATTTTTTTCTTTCTTTGTTGAATAGTTTTTCCTTTCTGTTTTAAAAAAAATTATTCTGTTTCCACGGCATTTCATTTCATGATACATTGTGTATTATATCTTAATATATATATATTTATATATTCATATATATTTTTCTATTAATTTTTATCATTTTACTATCATTTTTAAAATCATTTTTGAGAATGAGCGAAGGACCGCTCGAAATATAAAAATTATACTACTACCCATAATTATGCATACTTTTCTATTTTCTATTTTATATACATAGTAATACACATACACATATATACATGTATATGTATACATACACACACACACACACATATATATATATATATACATATATATACAAATATGTATGCATAAATATATATATATATATACATATATATACATATATACATATACATATATATATACATAATATATATATATATATATATATATATATGTAAATACACATATATTTATATATAAATCTATATACAAATATACATACATATATATACATATATATATACATATGTATACATATATTTTTTACATGAAGTTGACTCAGACAAGGGATAAAGCCACTTGATATTAGTTAAAAATGTACTACTTCAAGGTCAAAACCCAATTAACAATAAGTGCTAGATAGATAGATTCTGACACAATATATATATATATATATATATATATATATATATATATATATATATATATATGTATATATATACATATATATACATATATATACATATCTATCTATCTATATATATGTATTTATACACTTATGAATACATATATATATATACATGTATATACATATATACATATATATATACATATATATACACATATATACACATAAACTCATACAGATATATACATATATATACATATGTATATATATCTACATATATACATATCTATATATACATATATACATATATACACATATATATACATATGTGTATACATAACTATATACATACATATATACATATCTATGCATACATATATGCATATATGATTACATATACAAATATATAAATATATATACATATATATGCACATATATATATATACATATACATACATATATGCCTATATATGTATTTATGCATTTATAATTACATATACATATATATACATATATATATATATATATATACATATATATATACGTATATATTTACATATACATATACATACATATATAAATATATTCTTATGTTTATATACATATATATGTATATATACACATATGTACATATATATATATATATATATATATATATATATATATATATATATATACATTTTGTGTATTAGGCAGCATTTTCTTATTTATGCAAACATTGTTAAAATTAACTAAATTCTTCTGTTTAATTTCATTTAAAATTTTTTTTTCCGTTTTTATGTTTTGTATTGTATTAAAATCAAAGAAATTAATAAAAGTTTCCATAGGTTTCACAGACGTTTTTATTCTTTGTCGAATCATCTTCAAGTGTCAAAATGAAATGAACAAAAAGCTGGTGAGAGAAGATAATTTTTAAAAAGACGGTGGAGAAACGCGCAGAGAACGTTTTTTGCTTTATTCCAGGAAAGTCGTTGACGATTTAAATTCAGCGATGCTGGATTGTATCACAGAACAAACTCGCATTACGTTAAGCATTTGAAAATGTTACCACTGGTTTTATATGTAATTTTATTAATTTTAGCTTGTTGTACATCTATGTAGATAGTGTCCTTCCTCTGATTTTAGATACATTTTAGTTAATAACACTAAAATAATACATTCCGAAACCAATTAAAAAAATTAAAAACACTGGAAGCTATCTACATTAAAACACACAGAACAACGTGTCTTCTGTGAAAAAGAGGCTGTAGGGAAGAGAAGAGGACATCTCCCACTAGATTTGGAAGTCGGCTTTGTATTTTGTCAAAGCAGGAAAGGATGCTCTAAGCGGCATCTCACTAGATGTGGAAACATTACATCTTAGGACGTATTTGGCTTTTATACAGGTAGAGGATTACGCCAGGAGTTAGACCCCTTCTGGAGCGGTAGAATGATCCAATCATTTTTCCAGCGACTCGAGAGACGGATTTGATATAACTCTTCTATTTGAAGACTGAAATGGAAGTCCGTCCTAGAAGTTTATCAAAGCAGGGGTCTTCCTCAAAGAGAGAACCATTCATTTCAATTGAGACAAAGTGAGGATCCGAGTGTTGGTGGTAGAAGGAGAGAAGCTTACTTTTAGACATATTAAAAGTAACTAGCCACCCCTTTCCTCATTGCACCACGTGCCCCAGGTCGAAAGAGAGAGATTCAGAAAGATCTGCACAAATGTCAACAAATGATCTTAGAATATGATTTGGTACATCATTGATAAAGATCATAAAAAGTGTTGGGCCCAGAATGGAACTTTGAGGCACAGCCGTGTTGATACTATGTACTTCAGACTTCTGCCCATCAACGAATATTTTTATAAACCTACTTGAGAGAAAGAATTTGATAGTTGAGAGGATATTTCCAGATATTCCATATCTAGCAAGCTTGTAAAGTAGACTTTTATGCAAACCCTATCAAAAGCCTTTGATATGTCAAGAGCTATTGCTCTAGTAATGAAGCCTCCGTCAAAAGATCTACTGATCCTGTGTGATATTACAGCCAGCACATCAGCTGTTGATCTTGCAGAACGAAATCCATATTGCTTGTCACTGAATAGACTGTTTTTTGCTGAGGTGATTGACAACTTTTTGATTATCACAGATTCAAGCAACTTATTCATGACGCACAGGAGATAGATTGGTCTGTATTGAGATGCAGAATACCGATATTGGGCAGACTGATGAGATTTTCCAATGTGATGGGAAACAATTCTCCTTGAAACAACGATTGAACAGTTTTGTAAGAATAGGAGCTAGTTCCAGTTGCAGTTTTTTAGCACTATAATTGGAATGTTATCAGGACCAGTTGATTTGCTGGAATAAAAGTTCTTGGTAAGTTTGGCAACATCCCGGACAGATATATCGATGTTGCTAAGAGTGTTTACAGTCATAGGGTGAAATTCAGGAGGTAGGCGGTCCTGATCGAAAACGGTGGAATTTGTTGCAAAGTTCTTTGCAAAATGTTTGGCTTCATTAGATGCCAAGAAAAGCACCTCTGGTCCATCGATGATGGTTGGAATACAGGTCACGCATTTGTTCAGGACCCTGTTTATTATTCGCCAAAATTCGTGGGAACCTAGCCTCTACTCAGCCACTCTAGCTTTAACGGACTGGACATATGACTCTCTTGCGTTTTCTATAACCCTTTTGAAGGCGGATTTGGTTTCAGAACATCTATTACGTTGGCAGCAATTGAAATAGTGATTTCTGTGAACAATGGCGACGGGACAGTCTGGGGTGTACCACGGCTGGCAGTTTGGCTTCTGTCGGAATTTTTTTTTTAGATATAAAGCCCTTGATTCCAGCGATTAACCAATCAGTTAAATCAGATGCGATACAAGACACATTCTTTTCAAACATGGAATTTATTTTCCAAAATTCATAATGATCAGTTCATAAAAAATAATTTTTTTATTCATATATATGCACTCCCTGAATTTTAACATTTACCAAAAAAAAAAAATAAAATGAAGGGGGTATAATATGGGCGCACCCTACTATTTGAAAATTAAAATATTTCAGATTTGCATTGAATTTGATCCATAGTCATTAAACACCGATTAAGCAAGATTCCCTGAATTTCGATTATTTTTGTAAGACCCTTTAAGCTTAAGCCTTCAAATTTAGACATTTTATAGAATCAAAATCATGTAATGAATTTTGATAAAAAATGGAATAAGGATTCTAGAATAAGGTTTAGTTGGATTATGCCTTGATTTGAATCTTCGTGCACGGTTATGCCTATCACTCTGTGTCAGGAGATGACGTCATCCTTTAGTGACGTCATGCACTATGCCCGATTGTCCCTACCTGTTTTAACGGATAACGTCACAAAACGATAAAAGTGTCATCCAATGTGCACGGTTATTACCTATGGCTGTTTTAATGGATGACATGACAAAACCATGACGTCATCCAGTGTGAATCGGAACAAACACACAAACAAGATTCACAGAGTTTTAGTAGTATATTAAACTTCTTGATAGACGACCCGTGACCTTTGTTTTTATACTAAACTATCCACTGTGTCAAGGCCATTACCATTATTTATTTATCTTTGATTTTATTCTAAAATTAATAAACTGTGATACATCTATTAAGACATTGTTCTTGCATAACTGACACTCTATTCTCGACATGTGGAAAAAATGAACGCACTCATATCCAAGGCAATGGATGAATCCTTAGAAAATTACCTCCAGTTTGTAGGGCATTGGGCCAAAATGGATGGTTATATTTAATGCTACTAAGACAAAGCTCTCTCTCTATCGTTTAACAATTATAATAAACCTTTCCAACCACCGATTGCCACGACTAATATCACCTTACCCGAGAGTCCAATATTTAAACTCTCCGGCCTTACATTCATAGGTAACATGAATTGGAACAAATATATAGAAGATACTGCCAAGTCTGCTGCAAAAAAGATGGGCTCCCTCTGCCGAGCTAAACAAACTTCTCACACCTGCCAGTATCCTATATCTCTACAAAGCGACCATTTGCCCTTGCATAGAGTATTGGTGTTCCGTATGGGCTGGTTCAACAACCACTCGTCTCTCCCTCTTAGACAGGGTCCAAAAAAAGAACCTCTAATCTAACAGGTCTCACATTGTCTACCAAGCTCCACCCCCGTAACATCTCCGCAATGTTGCCTACCTGTGCTTGTTTTACAAAAGTTTCAACGGAATGTACTCCGACGAACTTGCTGTACTTGTGCCCCCTCAACGTAAACACTCCCGACGAACTCGATCATCAGTAAAATCCCACCCCTTCATTGTAGAGGCCCCCGGATGTCAGGAAGCGTTCTACTCTAAAGGTTTATTTTTTTACAAACTGCTTGCCTTTTGAATTCTGTCCCTGCTTCCCGTTCTCCCGACTGTGATAACATGTAGAAATTTAAATGTAATGTGAAAAACATCTCGCTATACAACTCCCCACTGAGGATGCCTCTATAAATATGGCCCCTAATTCACAATAATCACGTAGTCTCAGTAGCATACTTTGTTTGAGATAAATATAATTAAAAAACAAAGAAATTCTTATTCCATAGCTAACTTTACCGCTATATGATTCATAAAGATAATACAGAAGTAAAAAGTAATATTATTTTGCCATCTAATTTACATACGTACTTACGGTGTGTACGAACAAATAAGTGTAAATTAGCTAAAAGGAGAGAGTCACTCTTTCTCTAAATGCTCACAGAGACATTAAACACTATTATAGAATGTTTGAATCAACACGTAGTGAGTGAGGGAGTGAGAGAAATGCGTAGATACTTAAATGAAATTCATGACAAATTACGGCTAATCAGAAGGATAAAAATAGACTTTTTCAAAAATAACTCAATCTGAGAACTCAGAAATATTTTAGCATGCATTGTATGTCATTAAAGTATATAGGAAAAAAAGCCTTAACGGAACAAATGCTGATTAAGTCAACTTTATACTACTACTACTACTACTACTACTACTACTACTACTACTACTACTGCTGCTGCTGCTGCTGCTACTACTACTACTACTACTACTACTACTACTACTACTACTACTACTACTACTACTAATAATAATAATAAATAGAAAAAAACGTATAGAAAGAACAACACACGAGCCCAAGGGAAGTGAAAACTGCTAGAAATCCATTAAAATACCCCCCCCCCAATAAATGAAAAATTCAGTCATACACACATGCATATGATGACGTCAGTCTCGTCAGCTGTCATGAAGGGTCAAGGAAGATGAAAAGACCGAGAAGGGAGAGCATCAACCAAACCTCCACTGGAAGGGTGCGGAGAGTACTAGAACCTTGGGGAGACTTAGTGCCACTAAAATTCCAGAGAAGACCAACAGTCGTTACTAGCGAGAAATAAATGGTAAACGGCTGTTACGATAATGCAAAAAGATTTGTATTGGCTATCGAAATGACGTGAATAATGCTGGAAATCCGAAGAGAGTTATTATCACTTAGACCCCACTGGTTATTGTGAGTGAGCAATCGCTGATAATGTCTTGGGTGAAAACCCCGAGTGAGTGCAATACTATTTCGTATTTAATAATGTTGGAGAAACCTTCCATTTTAATTATCCTAATTAACCGTAATTTGCACATAATACATCAGGTGACCTACCTCTTACTAAATTTCTATCACTTTCACCCTCATTTAATGTATGTTGGGTGACCCCCTCGCTCTTATACTATACGTTGTCTATTACTCTCGCTTCCATCACTCCTAACCCCTATCTGCTTATTAACACTCGCAGGTAATAAAAAAAGCAAATAATATAAAGATTCGAATAGTCAACTATAATCAAAAGGGAATATGACCACAAGCAGTAATACTATTTAACCCGAAGTTGAAGAAGGCGAGAGTGGGCGCGCAATATATATATATATATATATATATATATATATATATATATATATATATAAAATATGAAACTAAAAGTATACTTTTAGAGGATAGAACCTATAGTGAAATGGTTTACGCTCAATATACGAAATAGAGCAATTATAAAGATAAACGAAAGAAGAGAAATAAAGATGCACGAATGACAAATCTATTTCAACTTCGATTGTTCAATGCAAGGTGTACTCGATAAAAACATGTTTATTTTTCTTTCCTTGAGCCAAGGCTTTTCAAAGATTAAAATCTTATCATCAGAGGAATTGCATAGATGGATAAGTTGGCAGGGAAAAGCCAAAATTCAAAATTTGAAAAAATATAAAGTAATGTAGTGTAAAAGTAGCGTGTAAAAAAATATGCAGTCTGTCCAGTTGGTGAATGTCCGTTGATAAGGTGTCCGGTGAAAGGAGATTTAAAGATGGAAAAAAGGGGTTTCGTGAAGGCAGCGTTTACAATGTTCAATGTTGTCTCCAACCAGAGCTGTCGCTTTTCTTAGACTCGATCGAAGTCACTACTTAAATTACCGACTGCCTGTGTTTAATATATACATTGCTAACTCACTTCTGAAAAACTACTTTCATTCTCGGTCCACGGAAGTATTTTAAAATGGCCCTAATTCTCAAAATTACATCCGAATAAGTGCGCTCCATCTACGATTGAACTAAACATCTTTCTATTGGATTTACTTAATTTTGAACATTGTCTTTTCATGTCGTACATAAGACCTTGATATGTCGTAATCTTTTCCCTTTCATCTCTGTTTAATCCTGCATCAATAAGGGCACTGTCTTCAACTAGGGTTGCTACTTCCTCCCTTTTGTCCCATATTACGATGTCAGGTTTAACAGCTCTGTTTCTAGATATGTAACTGTAGGGATTGCATAGTCATAGTAGATGGTGTGTAAATTATTTCCAACTGTTCTTTCTGATATATACTCCCAGGACTTGCTGCTACACTGGATATTCAACTTTTTACAAATAGTCCATGAAGATATTTACACACTCCGTTGTGTCACATTGTATAATAGCCATCTCCCAGGAGAACCTTACAACTGGATGTCAGGTGGCTCACATCTCTACTTCTGTGGGGCAGAACTTGCACTTGTTATTGTTACTGAGACCACTCATCTTTTTAAAGGCATTGGTCATCAAGCCTTGATCTTGAGCAGCCATTATCATTCTCGCTTGATCATAGTGGAGAGATCCTCTTTTCAGACAGTCTACAGAGCCTTCCGTATCTATATATTCCTGGGATAATTCACCGAGGAAATACTTAACACGTCGTTGGTTGGCCCATTCTTCCAGTTTTCTGGAATGGAAGGTCTTGGTGTATTTCTGGCGGCTTTTGCGGGCTATTTCTGTGGGACTCACGTGTATGACGTTAAACGAATATAATGATGTGATCAGGTAGCGTTCGAATTAGGCAGTTAAGAATTTAAAATTTAAGGTTTAAGAAACTGGTAGAACGTGCCTTGCAAGTGATGTTTAAGAATACAAATTTCAGTTAAATGCACAGCGTTTCATTTCGCTAATTCGCTGGATATGATGTAAGGGACATAACTCTATACATTTTATAAAAATATTCATTGGGAAAATTTTTTTTTCCAAATATTTTATTAAATTAAAAAACAAATAATCTGATATTAACTGTTAAACAATAAATGAATAAATAAATAAATAAATAAGTAAATAAAAAATTAAAATTAAAAATAGAAAATAGAAGAAAAATTAAAAGTTAAAAAGATATATAAAGAAAAAATATTTAGAGAAAAAAATATATATTACTATTCAAGATTATGTATCTGTCTGTCCGTCTGTCTGTCTGTCTGAAGCCGAAACTCCATCAGAGTAATATTACTATTTACTTAGTCTGCCAGCTTCTATATATAATACTACAAAAACCGCCGTAAACATAAATAAAGTGGAAAGAAATTTCAAGACGAGACTGCAATTCGAACAGAAAACATGTTAAGAATCTTACTTAAACTAATACTGTTTCAACTTCCTTATATACTGTTACAAAAAAACACGCTCAGACACCAGACGGATTTTATAGTTTATATAATTCATTTCTTTTAAACTTCTAATAAGTTCATATTTACAAATATACACTTATAACTGCTACTATCAAATTTACATATGTATTTACAATATTTTCCTATAAGGTGATATTAATAAAAATTATTCATACAATTAATTAAACACATTTCATTAAGAAACCGGCGTGTTTTTTAAACCATACTTTGAATAACAAGTATTGTTAAAATTGCCAAGTCATCCTTTCGGAAGTGACGTCATTTTTAGAGGATTTTTTCACATTATAATTCTTCATTTTCATTACGTTGTTAAGACAAGGTTTTTTGTTGTAAATTAAAGTTAAGCAAGGCATATCCCAGCCATTAGTAAACGGGTGACAATTTTGGAAAAATAAATTGCTGACTCATCCTTCCGGTCCTTCCGGTCCTTCCGGAAGTGACGTCATTGTGAGAGGATTTTTTCACATTATCATTCTTTATTTTCATTACGTTGTTAAGACAAGGTGTTTTGTTGTAAATTGAAGTTAAGCAAGGCATATCCCAGCCATTAGTAAATGGGTGACCATTTTGTAAAAATAAATTGCTGACTCATCATTACGGTCCTTCCGGAAGTGACGTCATTGTGAGAGGATTTTTTCACATTATCATTCTTCATTTTCATTACGCTGTTAAGACAAGGTGTTTTGTTGTAAATTGAAGTTAAGCAAGGCATATCCCAGCCATTAGTAAATGGGTGACCATTTTGGAAAAATAAATTGCTGACTCATCTTTCCGGTACTTCCGGAAGTGACGTCATTGTGAGAGGATTTTTTCACATTATCATTCTTCATTTTCATTACGGTGTTAAGACAAGGTGTTTTGTTGTAAATTAAAGTTAAGCAATACATATCCCGGCCATTACTAAATGGGTGACCATTTTGGGAGAATTAATTGCTGACTAATCCTTCCGGAAGTGACGTCATTGTTAGAGGATTTTTTCACTTTATCATACTTTATTTTCATTACGTTGTTAAGACAAGGTGTTTTGTTGTAAATTGAAGTTAAGCAACAAATATTTCCTCCATTACTAAATAGGTAACCATTTTGGAAGAATAACAAAACTGGTTCTTTGATATGACGTAGGCGCCTTCAATAGCATATTTAAACATGAGTTCTTTGATATGACCGAGGCGTCTCCTAATTTTTATTTTCGTTTCTTAATTATGTATGGGGGAGGGAAAAATAATTTTTAGAGGGGGAGGGTCAAATTTTTTTTCTTTTAACTAAAAATATTCTTATGTATGGGGGAGGGTAAAAAATGTTTTTTTGGGGGGGGCTAATAATTTTGTTTTTCTTTTTTTAACTGAAAATATTCTTATATATGGGGGAGGGTAAAAAAAAAATTTTTTTTGAGGGGGGGGGGTATTTTTTTTTCTTTCCTTAGCGGAAAATATTACTATGTATGGGGGAGGGTAAAGAAATTTGGAGGGAGGCTAACATTTTTTCTTTTTAATTAAAAATATTTATATTATGGGGGAGGATAAAAAAAATTTTTTTTTGGAGGGGTCAAAAAATTTTTTTTTTTCTTTTCTTATCTAAAAATATTTCTATGTATGAGGGACGGTAAAAAACAAATTGGGGGGTGTAAAAAATTTTTTTTTTTAATTAAACCTTTCTATTGATGGGGGTAGGTAAAAAAATGAGGTGGGGTCGAAATTTTTTTTTCTTTATTTTTAACTAAAAATATTCTTGGTCGGAAAGAAAGAAAATCAATGTCTAACCACCCAAGAAATATGACTGGGGCTCCATCGGTTTACAGGTGAACGTTCATTTCTGACGCGGCAGCCTAGCAAAAATATGCGACCGAAGGGAGCATATATTTGCTAGTTAATATAATAAATAATTGGGGAAAATGGAATCTAAGAGGGATAACTCAGTAAAAAAACTTTTGATTATATTCTAAAATCCCAAATGCAAGGGGAATATATTAATATGGCATCAATTAGAGAATGATTGAATAGTTCATTATGTTACACGATCCGCCGAATTTATAAGGAGTGCCCATTTTCTGTGAATACACTCCTTTAGCAATTCACCACGTACGTTTAAACAGGACGTATATGGGTCAATAATGGCTCTGAGGATGAAATACTTCTCTGAATCACATAATGGATATCTGTTTAATGCAGGGGAGAAAGATGGTCTTCTCTCAATAATTCTCCATTTGATGTTGAAAGGTATCCCTTTGTCTTTAAGTTGCCAAATACGTTTTGCAAGTGCCGTATTGGCCTTTCTTTATATTTAAACGTATACCCGTGTGCGTATAGTCTTGTCTTAAAATCGCCTTGCGTCATATCAATATATTTCTCGGCCCTATCGTTAGGCTGGCTGGTGACAGTCACCTCATAGACTATGGAGGCAACCTTGCAATTCCCCTCACGGTGACAATTGTTTCTTTTTGGCATGAGCACCTTGTATTTATTGTTGTTATAGGCTCTCTGGAAATAATTTTCCTCGTAGATTTTCTCATCGATTCCGCTATATATCTCATATATCGCCAACCGTAACCAGCTACAGAACAGCCGGAACAAGAGGAGGTCAGTGATCTGGTTCTCCCCGCATTTTTCCACCAACACCAAGACGAGAGTAGGCCACTTCTTCCTTAAATTACTAGACAAACATTCTCCCCCTACACATAATTTATATAAACTTTTCAACAAAAACACCATTAAGACCGGTTACTCCACCATGCCGTCTAAAAGGAGAGGGGGATCGAACAGGTCACATATTTCTTGCACATATATATAATATCAATTAAAATGAATTTCTCGAACAAAACAGTTTTAAACCACTTCTCTGTCCCCTTACAAAAATTAAACTCAAGATATAATTATCCTAATCATTATGCCTAGAATCCTTATTCCAATTTTGATCAAAATTCATTACATAATTTGGAATCTAGAAAATGTCTAAAATTTAAGGCTTACTGTTAATAGGTCTTAAGAAGAAAATGAAATTCAGAGAATCTTGATTAATTCGTGTCTAATGGTAAGAATCAAATTTAATGCAAATCTGAAATATTTTGAATTTTTAAATAGGAGGTAGTGCCCATATAATGCCCCCTAAAACCGTTAAAATACTCCAAACCAACTAAAATTTAGGGAATATTTATTAATATTGTTAAAATTTTATAAAAATCGCAGGTATCTGAATTTTCTACCCCCTCTTTTCTCCCTTTGTATGAAGCTAAATTAAACTAAATATATCCCAGATTACCAACCTTTACGTTTATCAGCTGTGTCTCGAAATTCATAACAATCGGTTAATTAGTTTAGGAATGAATCTTGTACATGCAAAAACGTATACACATAGGCCACTCTGTCTCTCTCTGTCTCTGTCTGTCTGTTTGTCTGTCTGTCTCTCTTTCTCTTTCTCTCTCTCTCTCTCTCTCTCTCTCTCTCTCTCTCTCTCTCTCTCTCTCTCTCCTGTACACCATATAAAGTTGTCGGATTTTCAAAGTCAGACCGAACTAGTATTTAAGCCGACAAATTAAACTTTGCGTTTGGCTAGCCAATTTCGTTTGTTATTATTGTAACATATTATTAGCAATATAATACTGTACTTCGCAACAATTTAGACGATGGTGATATGAAATATTTTCAAATAATCAGACCCCCCTCCCCCAAAAAGAGAAAAAAATCAGCAACAATCTTCTTTATGTATCTTTTAAGCAAAATACTTTCAATTAAAGAATGTAATAAGAGTTGTCTACCATATAATTAAAATTATATTTCATTTACCGTATAAGTTCAAAAAGGTGTATATATATATATGTATTATAATGTGTATGAAAAAAAAAGAGTGTTCAATTACATTAATAAAGCATAATATACTTTTATATATTTACTAGCTGGATTTGCCAGCTCGCTATCGCTTCGCAAAGTTCTCTTCTTTATGTATCTTTTACATGAGATTGTAAAATTTTTTTTATTTATAAACAATAATAAAAAACTGTGGCATCAGGAGGTGTATATATATATATATATATATATATATATAAAGAGAGAGAGAGAGAGAGAGAGAGAGAGAGAGAGAGAGAGAGGGGGGGGGGCACCAAGCAACCAGTACCTTTTTTCCTATTGGTTTAATTTAAGTAAATCATCAAATATTTTAAAAAAGGGTTTTGTAATTTATCCTATTTTACTTAAATTATCTTAAATAATTACCGTTAATACCGACACAACAATTGCATATATATGTGAAAAAAATCGGACAATAAAATTACGAATGAATAACACTAAACATTAATTTATTGGAACTTAAAAAAAAAAGAGTTATGCAAATTAAGCATTCAAATAAATGCTTTTGAGCCTTCCGTTTCTACTATATATACAGTATTTCAAATTACTATGTTGTATTATTGATTTAAATAAAAGTAACTCGTGTTGATTGTAATATACGTGTGATAAATAAATAAAAACACTATCGCATTTATTCATTTATTTATTTAGGTAATATCATACAATTATGTGCTGATTAGTCATCCGTACTGGCGGTTTCCGAGTTCGAATACTTTTGGGGCACTCATGTCAGTCAGGAAGGAGTAGTGCACAGATAGCAAAATGTTCATAGATTAACACTTTGCTACGGATCTTAGATGTGTCCCCGACTGGCATCAATCTGCTGTCTTCATTCTTCTTCTTCTTCTTCTTCTTCTTCTTCTTCTTCTTCTTCTTCTTCTTCTTCTTCTTCTTCTTCTTCTTATTATTATTATTATTATTATTATTATTATTATTATTATTATTATTATTATTATTTCATAGCAGTCTCAGCCTTTGGATGTTTTTAGTTGGAGTCTTTTTGGAACATCAAGTCAATTCCCTTGACCTTAGATATTCAAGCTGTACCTTAACGCTTTTGCCAAGCCTTTTGCAGAATTGGAAAAGAAATTGTCACGTCAAGCTGTTTAAGCCATTTATGGTGGCTTTTATGGTGGCTTTTCGTTATGGTTCTAAGCGTTCCAATTACAACGGGAATCTCATTTACTTCTTTACATTTCCATAGTCTAATTCCCATTTTAGATATTGATATTTATTTATTTTTTCGTTTTCTTTCTCCTGCACTTATTATTATTATTATTATTAGTATTATTATTATTATTTATTTTTTGATTTCAATTTTTTTTATTTAAATTTTTTGACTGACTAGGGCTTTTCTCACAAGTCATTATCAGAGATTGGAAATAACAAGTGGGATCCTTTGGAGTCTGATTGACAACAAGTTACCCCAGATATGCAGCAGTCTTCACTTCTTTCGATAACCGTTAGAAATTACTTTGCGTTATCGCAACAGCCGCTTGACACTGATTTCTCGCTGATAACGACTGTTGACTCTCTCACGAATTTGTGCGGAAATACACCTGCTCGGGATTCCAGTATTAATGTTATTTACTCACAAGGAATTTTTACATGAGTCATTATCAGTGATTCCTCAGTGCCAATAAAAAGTGGGAGTCTGAGTGACAAGATGTCTTCCCAGATTTCAAGCACTCTCAACCTCTTTCAATAACTGTTGCATATCATTAAGCACACATATACACATATATATATATATATTTCTATCTTTCTCCTCATCTACTTCCTTTTTCCATTATATTCAAATTATATATATTATTATTATGATTTAATAATTTAACAAACTTGTAAACTATGCAGTTTTATTTATTACATCATTTCAATATTTACTATATATATATATATATATATATATATATATATATATATATATATATATATATATATATATATATATATATATATATATATATATATATATATATATATATGGAAATTTAAAAAGGAAAACCAAATAATATTCTTTATGTATTCATAAACGTTTCGTCTTTATTATAAGAGTTCCTCAGGAGGATTGTCTGAAGAAAACATCATACAAGTACAAAATGTTTTGAATGGGTGGTGTGGTGGCAGCCGGCTCAGAACCTTCGGCCGCTTGAGTAAAAAAAACACAAAAAATACAAAAAATGAGATACAAATAGATGGTGTCAGTGGCAAACGGCAGTTGGAGTATAACATAATTAGGAAGTGAGAGAGGTATTATAATAACTGTTGAGGGAGTGGGAGGAGAACGTTGGTCGCGGCTAGAATCAATTTAAATTATGAAGGGGGAGGGGATACGAGAGGTGTCTGTTGATTAAAAAAAAAATCTAGCCTTGAGATAAGAGAGACGGGAGGCAAATATGTTGATGGAGACGAGGGCGCGAGGAGAAGGCGAAAAAACTTAAAGTCAGGTGTTGAGAGGGTGTCCACATTTGACACCTATATATATGTATGAGCATACAAACATATACTCACTTTATGTATATTTGCACATACACATACATAATTTACCACGTAAAGTCGTGCCCAATGTGATGAAAACTAACAAGCCAAAAAAGGGGGAAATAAAATATTATTTCTGTTCTGACGTGCTCGGGTAAATGTTTTGAAACAAAAGGTTTTGGGAATATAAAAGTGTGGTTTTGTTCATTATTTTGAAATGAATCTTGATTGTTGGTTGATACAATGAGTAAAGAGTTTACGAAAAAAAGACGGATATATATATATATATTTATTAATATTTATATATATATATATATATGTATATATATATATATTTATATTTATTTATTTATGTGTTGATGTATTTATTTATTTATTATTTATTTATGTATTCATTATTTATTATTTATTTATTTATTTAGTATTAACACATACTCACATGTACACGCAATACACACACACATACATATATATATATATATATATATATATATATATATATATATATATATATATATATATACAGATACATGCATACATACATGTAAATAACATAATTACTTAAAATAACTGTTGGAGAAATGAAAAACGTGAAGTGTTAAGAGAGAACGAAGAAAAGGATGTATTTATTTATATTATCAAAGTATTTCAGTGATAGTGTATTTATTATTATTTACTTATAATGATAATATAAATAAGTAAATTATTTTATTCGTTCTCTTTTATTTCTCTAATATATATATATATATATATATATATATATATATATATATATATATATATATATATATATATATATACATGTTTTTATATGGATTTTAGTGCGAACACTGGCGAAACAATTTTTCCCGTCATTTTTGCACGGTCGGTGTACACTTGCTTGTCATAAATTGCGTTTAAAAGCTGCCCCCCCACACACACATATAAATAAACAAAAAACAAAAAAACAAAAACAACTATCTTACCTGGTTTTGCGAGAATCCACACTCCGTGTAATTCATTTGTCGACAGTTATTTGGTAAAGTTTTTTTTTTGTGTGTTTGTTTGTGGTTTGGTTATACTAATAATGATAATAGTAATAATAATACTAGTAATAATAATAATAGTTATGTTATAATCCAATGTAGTGTTGTTGATAGTTCTTTATAGCCAGTAGTAGGAACCACACGGGACGTAAGTGTCCGTTTCATTGGTATGATTATTGTTATGTAAGGCAGGCGATATTAAAACAAAACAAAACAAAAAACAAAAACATAAAAACAAACAAACGCTATAAATAAATAAAAATAAACAAATACAAATAATAATCACTCCCGTATGTGCGTTTGTTTCTTTTTAAATAAGTTTTCTGTTTAATAAACATTTTGATTTAATTTTATCAGCTAGGAGTTATACAGACGTAACAAGGTAAGTTAACGCGTAAAAAATGGATTCACCTGTAGCTTGTAGATATATTGATGATTCTTCTTTCTTTTTTTTTGTTTTTTTTTCTTCTATCGTATACATAAACCGACTTTTAACGACATAGGTATCTAGTATATGCTTTCCTTTTAGTTTCCCCATATAAAATTGCCCAGCTTTTATCTCTATCTATCGACGGTTTTAATACAAATTATCCCCGTTCGGGTTGCACCTTACACCGATTCGCGATTGCTATCATATACATATATATATATATTTATATATATATACATGTATATATATATATATTTATATATATGTGTGTGTGTGTCTTTCTTTTGTTATGTGTTTTATTACTTATATCTTACAATAGTAACGCGTTGTGTGTTTAAACGTCCAAAAAATGAGAATCGATTCCTTTTGATCCAGTAATGTGTACATTTTTAAGGTCTTATAACAAGAAAAAAAGTAGAATCACGCACGCACAAATATAGACGCACACACTTACGAACATTTTATATGTGTATATATGAACGCATATGCGTTTTCTTCGTCGGTTTTGTTTTGGGGTTTACTTTTCGACTCATACACGGAAAGTGCACGCGTGTTTTTTCTTTTTTTTTTCTTTCTCTCTCCTCTGTGTTTATACAGTAGATCCCTGTTATCGCGCAATCATAATAAATTGACGGATTTCATTTTTTTTTTTTACACTGCGAAGATGTGGAATACAAGGAGAGCGAGAGAAAGAGACAGAGAGGGGGGCAGCCAAACACAGAGATCTTAAAACGGTGTGAAGCTCGGGACACTTCAAAGTTGTATTAAGGTGTAACACGGTTTGCCGTTTCCGTCGGGTAGGTCGACCCAACTACTTTAAGATCTCGTTCACTTTCGCCTCCACTCTCTCGCTCGCCCTCTATCTCGCTCTTTCTGTATTAACTTCATTCGTAACTGCATATATTATTAGAACGAGATCTTTCTCCATCTTAACTTTCTCATTTTTTGTCTTGTCTTTCTTCAAATGAAGTTACTAACATACACAAATATTCTTTCACTTACATTTCGTTCTTTATTATTTCTTACTTTCTTTTTTCTGGTTTCATTTTTTCTTTTTCTTTCTTATATTCTTCGATTTTTTCTTCGATTCTTTCTTTCTTTTTCCTTTCTTACTGTCTTTCTTTCTTTCTTTCTTTCCTCTTTATTTCTTTCTTTTGCTCTTCTTTCTTTAGAGAAAAGATAGAAAGAAAAAAGAAAGAAAGAAGGAAGAATCCTTCTTTCTTTCTTTTTTCTTTCTATCTTTTCTCTTTCTTTCTTCTTTCTTTTTTTCTTTCTTTCTTCTTTTTTCTTTCTTCCTTCTTTCTTTCTTTTTCTTTCTTTCTTTTTTCCTTTCTTCCTTCTTTCTTTCTTTTTTCTTTCTTTCTTTCCTTCTTCCTTCTTTTTTCTTTCTTTCTTTCTTTTTTCCTTTCTTCCTTCTTTCTTTCTTTTTGTCGTTCCTTCTTTCTACATTTTTTTCCCTTTTATAATTTTTTTCTTCTTCCATTCTTTCTTTCTTTCCTTCTTTCTTTCTTTCTTTCTTTCTTTCTCTCTTCGATCTTTCTTTCCCTTTTCTATCTTTTCTTCTTTCTTTCTTTCTTTCTTTCTTCTTTCTTCCCCTCTTTCTTTCTCTTTTCGTCTCTTTCTATTCTCCTTCTTATTCCTGTTTTCTTTCTTTCTTTTTTTATTTCTAAAACGGATTCTTTGTCTTAATTTCGTTCCTTTTTTTCTTTCCTTTGTATTTTCTCATCTACACTTTCTCTGATTCCTTCTATTTTCTTATTTTTGAATTTTTAAACGCATACATACTTTTTTTTTCATTAAACGTATATATGTCTTTACCATAAAAATATTCGCTATTTCCTCTTTCTTCTTTTTTTTTCTCTTTCTTTCTTCTTTTTTCTTTCTTCTTTCTTTCTTTCTTTCATTCTTTTATTTTACTTTCTTTTATTCTTTTCGCTTTATACCAGTCACACTTTACTTTCGAAGTATTTTAAAAAATCTATACACGCATCTTTCTTAATTCATTCTTTCATTCATTCTTTCGTTCGTTCTTTCATTCTATCATTCTATCTTTCTTTCTTTTCTTTTTTATATTCTTTCTTTTTTACTTTCATTCGTTCATTCTTTATTTA
Source organism: Sepiola atlantica (assembly GCA_963556195.1). Lineage (NCBI taxonomy): Eukaryota > Metazoa > Mollusca > Cephalopoda > Sepiida > Sepiolidae > Sepiola > Sepiola atlantica. The sequence continues at coordinate 64,812,417 of OY744524.1, forward strand.
CTTTTTTCTTTCATTCTTTGTTTCACATTTTCTTTTATTTTTCATTAATTTTTTCTTTCTTTCATTCTTTCTTTCATTCTTTCTTTCATTCATTATTTCGTTCTTTCTTTTATTCTATCATTCTATCATTCTATCTTCCTTTCCTTTTCTTTTCTGTCATCCTTTCTTTCTTTCATTCTTTCTTTATTTTATTCTTTCACTTTTTTCATTCATTATTTTGTTTTTTCTTTCATTCTATCATTCTATCTTTCTTTTTCTTTTTATATTCTTTCTTTCTTACTTTTAGACGTTCATTCTTTATTTAGTTTTTTCTTTCATTCATTGTTTCACTTTTTCTTTTATTTTTCATTAATTCTTTCTTTCGTTCATTCATTCCTATTTTGTACTTTCTAAAACGTAACCAGATATTTTCATATATATATATTTTCGTATACATTTTGTTTCTATTTTCATGCTTTTTAATTCTTTTTTTCCTTTCTTTCTTGCTTTCATCATTTCATTCATTCATTTTTATTACTTTCTAAAACGCATACACACATCATTATTTAACCCTTCTGTCTTTCTTTTTTTCTTCCTTCATTCTTTTATATTATTCTTTCCTCATTCTCTTCTTTCTTTCCGTTCTTTCTTTCTTTCCTCTTCTTTTCATTCGCAAACACACATACAGAGCTTTATCTAATCTCCCATTCTTTCTCTCTGTCTTATATATATATATATATATATATATATATATATATATATATATATATATATATATATATATATATATATATTAAGTATTTTCTTTCATTAATCTCACCTGAGCTGCCAGACGCACACACATATCTATTGACATTTACATAATTAGCCCCCCCCCTTTTCTCTCGTACGCACGGACAGGTAACTGATGCCAGCACATTTCTTACATTAGCAAAGTACCCGTATATACATGATTTCATTAACTAGAAAATAGGAAATAAATATATTTTCAGCAAAAATAATATGATGTAACAATAATATGTCACAACAGAAATTATGTATCTATTGAACACTTTCCGGTTAATGTTCATAGTGGACTTTGCACTCTTCATGAAGTTGTCTACTTTGTCTACAATGTATATACCTATAATATTCATATTACTATTGTGCAGATTGCATGCCAGAACTTCTATAACATCATCATCATCATCATTAGGGGTTTTGATCACTCCTAGAGGTTGAATCCTTCCCTGGTTTCTTTCCACTTTGTTTTGTCTCTAGCTAAGCGTGGTCATGTAAGACTAAGTTGGCTTGTGAGGTCCCTCCCCCGGGGTTTCTCGTCTTCCTCTTGGTCTTTTTCATTGCCTCAGAGTCCATTCTGCGTTCTAGATGTCCATCTATTGTCTGTAGATCTCGAAAGGTAACGGCGAATTGCGCTTTGATGAACAGCCTTTTCTAAAGTAGGCAACCTCATGAAGAGTAGAAAGTCCACTATAAACATTACACGGAAAGTGTTCAATGAATACACCATGCCTGTTAGGACACATGGTAACGAAACATGGGAACTTATTGATGCACCAATAGAAAAGCTAAGAGTGGAACAACGCAACATGGAACGCATTATGCTCGGCCTCAGTCTGCGTGAAAGAAAAATAAACACCTGGATCAGACAGTAAATTGGAGTAAAAGACATCATCTCTACCACAAGAATAGATAAACATATATCGTCAGGTCACCTTTCGAGATCTAAAGACAACAGGTGGACATCTAGAGCGACAGAGTAGACCCCGAGGCAATTGAAAAGACATAGAGGAATGCCAGAATACCCGGTGGAGAGACGACGTCGACAGCCAACTCGGTCTCTACGTGGCCACGTCTAGCCACGGACAGAACAAAGTGGAAGGAAACCAGGGAGAGGTTCCGCATCCTGGGGGAATAAAAAAACAATGATGATGATGATGATGATGAGGATGATGATGATGATGAATATTCACATTAAAAACAACAAGGTTCCATATAGTAGTTGCTAAGGAGGTAATGCCTCGTTTTTTTCCGGAATCTATTATGAACGTAGAGTCTCTGCTTGAAGGTTTCCTGTGTCATCTCGATATAGATTTCTAATTTCTTGATGTTTGTTCCTGAGGTAACTTTTGCTTCATAAACAACGAATTTAATTGTGCATCCTCCTCCCAAAGAGCAATTTTCACCTATTCTGCATGAGCAGTTGGGTTTAGGTGACGGGCTGCTCGGGCATTTTTTGTAGGCTACAATGCTCAACCTCTTGAATTGTGAGGCTATCAGAGAACCTACGGATCGGTAACAAGAGTAAGTATTTTTAACCGTGTTTCTGTTAAAAAGTTTATGGAACTTATTGGAAGATTCACCGAGAAAACGCCTAGCAATGGATAATATTACTAACAAATACCAATTAATAAAAGACAGCACATATAACAATATTAATATTGAAATAAAAAGTTAGCGCCTAAACTATACATACGCACACACGCACGCACACACACACACACACACACACACATATATATATATATATACAGATAGCGAGGGAGAGGGATAGGGAGAGGGAGAGGGAGAAGGTAGTATGAAAATATACTTATAGCAAGTAAGCTACACACAAATGTTTCATTCCCGGAGGAAATTATCAGGCTATTTTTTTTACTAATATTCACGCCAAACAAGGGACATTGCCATTGAGACGTACGAGGCTACTATAAATTAAGGACCATGCCTACAGGGACACTCTAAGCAGGGAGTTGAACAGCGAGATGTCTGTTCACATTATATTAAAATTTCTGCATGTTATTACAGTCGGAGAAGCAGGAACAGGGAGGGAATTCCAAATTCTAGCAGTTCGAGGGAATAAACTATCAGAGTAGAAGGCTCTCCGGCATTTGGGGACCTCTACAGTGAAGGCGTGGGATTTTTCTGCCTGTCGGGTTAGTCGGGGCTATTTACGTCAGGGGGCACCAGTTCTACGGGTTCGTAATTGCAATGCTTATTAACAAGAGACATTCGATTTCGATTTCATTCAATTTCTATTTTATTAAGCCTGGCATTTTATCCAAACACCGTCATAACATCACAGGAATTTTCAATCAAAAGAGACTAAAAAATGTTACTAAAATGAAAATAAAAAAAAGGTATATAATGTCTTGCAACTTCTAATGAAGGCGTTATATCGTTGAAAATTAAAAAAAAAAAATATTAAAAGAAAGTATCGCATTGTGGTTAATTCGTCGTTTTCCAGTCAAAATGGCGGAAAATGAATCGTCTGCTATTATTTTGATTTTTTTTCCGACCTCACAAATGAGTAAGTAAACTCAAATAAATTGTTTTGGACTAATTTCCAAACTTATTTCCTTTAAAATAAATTAAGGTAAATTCGAAATTAATCTAAACAATTTATTTGGGTTTACTTACTCATTTGTGAGGTAGGAAAAATGACAGACGATTCATTATCCGCCATTTTGGCTGGGAAACGACTAATTAACCCGCATTGTTTGTCTTTCTAACCGCCATTTTAATAATTCAAAATTCAGCAATTCTTATTAACAAGCGACATTCTATTTATGAGAAAACAACGTTTTTATGAGTAAGCATAAGATTAAATCAGGGATATTTTTTCAATCATTTAAAAAAATTAATGAAAAAATATCCCTGATTTAATCTATTTTTTATATCATCTTTTAATGAGGGTGATTAGTGTAGTATTGGTTCTGTTGTCATAAAACAGCTCTCCAAGGAATTACCTCCTTTTTAAGGGGGTTCGGGTAATCCTCCCAAGTATTACATCCTCCTTTGCATACTCTTAGTATAGCATTAGTTTTTAATTTGAATGCTTTTTTTTCTGTTTTTGGATGGTATGCTACGGCTTTAGTCCCCCCAAATAGTATAGTTAAAAAAATGTGCCCACGTTAATACCCTATTGCCTAGAATACATATTCCATAATTTATAATGATAAGTTCAATAGTTTAGGATTTTACATATATATAATCACTCAAAAGATTATCTAATCATGTTCCAAATGTTAAGCATCAACTAAAATTTATGTGTACATATATTTCAGAAATCTTTTCATAAAAATTACTTCTTTAGCACAAAATACCGAAAGAAAAAATTCTTATCATTTTGTTACAATTACAGGCAAACAATAGATTTGCTAAATGACTACAAACACATAAGGCACAATTACCCATCAATACTTTTTCATTTTTTCATGGCCTATTATAAAAATTTAATTTCAGAGTCAAATGCGAATATTAAAAGAATATAAAACGGTGGATTAGCTACTTAAAGTACGTATATAGCTCAAATTGTCATAAGTTATATCAAATATTGTTTTAATAAATAATGTATAATGATTTGTGAAAAAATTAGTCATCTAAACAGCAAGAAATTATCAACTTTAAAATACAAAAAAATGGTGTAGAAATTATAAAGAAAACATCCCTTCATGTTTCAGGAGAATCTCCAATCAAACGATGATTTCCGAAAAAATGATCACCTCTGACTATAGAAACTGCCAAGAAACTGACTATATTCATATATTATAATATAGTGTATACCTCGTGCCAGTAGAACAAATAAACCAGTGCTCACAATGTAATGTAGTGCTTATATTTGTAATAGAAGAGCTGTATACTGTACAATAAGAACTCCGTCAAAAGGTACCAGAGTTTCGCGTAGCCAACTTCTTCTTCGTCCAAAATCTTAGAAAAGCGATGGATCAGAACGTTCGTCAACAATCAATGAAAAACAAGGATCTGGAAACTCCTAAAAAGGAAACGGAGCTGTCTTAAACATGGATATGGTAGTCATCGTCACCACCTCCTCTGGCAGGTTATTCCACGGAGCCGAAATACGGACAGAGAACACGGTCTTTCTTCTTTTGAGCTGAAAGCGACAGTCGTAATTTGTTGCGAGTGCCCCTGGAGACCACGACTGGGGCTGGAGTGAAAAAAAAACCCTCGAAATGTAGATTAACAATTTCGTTGATGATAACACCAGAATAAAGTTCCGTCACATCCTTCGCTGCTCAAATGAGGATATATTTAGTCTTTGGGGCCGCCCTTTGTTGGTAAGCGTTGAGAGTCCTGTAACCATTTTGGTTGCCAATCGTTGAACACGCTCCAGGTGTACGGTATCATTTTGTAGATAAGAATTTATTGTTTGGAGAGCGCATCCTCAAAAATAGGCCGAACCAACGGAAAGTATCTGCTGTCGCTTTGCAGGTATTTTAATGAAAAAGTCTGAAAGTGATAATCTTACTAATTATTTCCAACTCGCCGTTACACATGAAATATCCTAATCAAGGTATGCGAAGGTAAATTGATAAATTCGTTTCACGTGGCAGATATTTTAACCAAAAACTCGAAGATTGACAATTTCAGGAACGTCTTCAGATTTATTTATAGATACTACCGAAATAACAGTCACATGAACAATGTGTTGTTAATTTAAAGAGAGAGAGAGAGAGAGAGAGTGAGAGAGAGAGAGAGAGAGAGAGAGAGAGAGAGAGAGAGAGAGAGAGAGAGAGAGAGAGAGAGAGCAAGAGCGAGAGCGGGGGCGTTTAAATTTCAGATAGCAATAGCATTAGCTTTGTCTTTTTTCTTATCGATTAGTTTGGTCTTCTTATCGATTAGTTTTATCTTCTTCTTATCGATATGTTTTGTGTTCATATCGATTAGTTTAGACTTCTTTTTCTTATCAATAAGTTTTTTCTTTTTATCGATTAATTTTGTCTTCTTAGTTTGGTCTTTTTATCGATTAGCTTTGTCTTTTTTTCTTATCAATTAGTTTGTGCTCAATTTCTATTGATTAGTTTTGCCTTTTTATTGATCTATTTTGTCCTCTTTTTCTTATCGATTGGTTTTGGTTTCTTTTTATTATCGATTAGTTTTGTCTTTTTATCGATTAGTTTTGTCTTCTTTTCTTATCGATGAGTTTTGTCTACATTTTTATCGATTAGTTTTGTCTTCTTATCAATTAGTTTTGTAATCTTTTTCTCATCAATTAATTTTATCTTCTTATCTATTATTTTGGCTTCTTTTTCTCATCGATTAGTTTTGTCTTCTTATCGATTAGTTTTGGCTCCCTATTCTTATCGATTAATTGGTCCTTCTTTTCCTTCTCGATTAGTTTTGTCTTGTTTTTCTTGTCGATTAGTATTGTACGTTTTATTATTGATGAGTTTTGTTTTCCTTTTCTTTATCGATTTATTTTGTCTCTCTATCGCTTATTTTGTCCTTTCTTATCAATTAGTTGTGTCTTCTTATCGATTAGTTTTGTCTTCTTTTTCTTATTAATTAGTTTTGTCGTCTATTTCTTATCAATTAGTTTTTTCTTTTTTTTTGCTTCTGAATTAGTTTTCCTTTCTCTTTTTTATTGATTGTTTTTTCTTCTGTTTATTTTATGATTACTTTTATCTTTATATCGATTGGGTCTGTCTACTTTTTCTGATCGATTAGTTTTGTCTTCTTTATATTATCGATTAGTTTCGTTTCAGTGATTTCAAGTAGTCAATAAGAATTAAATTACGTGGCGATAGCGAGTGGGCAAAGCCAGATTGTATCTAATTATGTTTAAATCAATCTTACATTTAATTGCTTATTCTTATTAATTCAAATAATTTAGTAATGTTTAATAATAATAAAAAAGGTATAATTAAACATATGTTTACTTTTGCTTGCATAATTTAGGAAATTTTAATAATTTTTACTTCGAATTCTAAACGCTTATTCGAAGTAACAAGGAATAAGACTGCAATTTCGAGTATCTTATGTATTTACAAAGCCCCCATTCGCCTTTACATGGAGTATTGTTACTACGCCTGAGCTGGTGCACGGATCACTGGTCTCTCCTTCTTGAACACAGTCCAAAAAAGAGTTTCTAATCTAATAGGCCCCACACTGTCTATCTAACTTCAGCCTCTGTCACATCGCCGCAATGTTGCATCCCTATACTTGTTTTACAAATCCTCCAACGGAATGTGCTCCGACGAACTTGCTACACTTGTGCCTCCTCAACATAAATGCCCCCGACAAACCCAACAAGTATATGTGTGTGTGTGTTTGGCATCCGTCAGTCGCAATGACTATGAAGCAGCGACATATATATATATATATATATATATATATATATATATATATATATATATATATATATATATATATATATATATATATATATATATATGTCTGGACCGGTGGGACAGTTATAAAAGTGTGTGTGGAGGGGGGGGGGCTATCATAAAAAGTGGGGGGCCCGGTTAAACACATATATATATATATATATATATATATATATATATATATATATATATATAACTTCATTATTGATGACCGTAAAGTGGGGGGGAAAGTAAAAAAGTGGGTGGGGGGCTTAAGACCCCCCCCCCGGTGCCGCCGTCCATGTATATATATATATATATATATATATATATATATATATATATATATATATATAGAGAGAGAGAGAGAGAGAGAGAGAGAGAGAGAAAGAGAGCGAGTAAGAGAATACTTTAAAGATATAAATAATATCTTTAACTAGTAGACTATTAGGATAAAAAACAAAGCTCAATATAGTGTATAGAACTATAATATTAATTGAATGACATAATAAAATGAGAAATTAATAAGATTTTATTAAAGTTAAAAAACAAGGAGTGATATTGCGTCCTTAAACCATGAGTTTTCAAAGAAGATCTTCTCTCTAGAGGACCATTACCGCAATGACATTACTGCAGTAATAAAACTTAACTTTGAAAAAATATAAAAATATATAAAAAATACATAAAGTATATAAAACATCAAATATATTGGCATATATATATATATATATATATATATATATATATATATATATATATATATATGAGGAGTTGAAATGCCAAACGCGATAAACGCCATTTTCAAAATTACGAAGCTATCGCTTCCAATAGTGTTACATTTAAACACCCGACCACACACCAAAATGTCTAACATAATGTGATACCGGCGTAACTTTTTCTTGCTTTCAATTAAAATAATATTTTAGTCGAATTCTAGATTTAATATATTCGTCATGTTAAAGGTCACACTTATAACAAATTGGATTTATCACGTTTTGCACCCAAAGTCATATATATATATATATATATATATATATATATATATATATATATATATATATATAGTAATCCAGGTAGGGTAAAAATCCACAGGGTAGAAATCCAAAGGGAATCAAACCGGGTTTATAAAAGAGTGCTCAATAAAAATATAGAGCTGTATTGTGAATGCTTTTATTCAAACATGTACAAGGTCTGCTACACTGGCATGTCGATGTTATCGATCTACAGCTCTCAAGAGCTGAGGTCTCATCAGGCAGAAAATTGTTTTTTTGATTCAACTGGTTGCTGAAATTCAGCAACCAGTTGAATCAAAAAAAAAAAACAAAAAAAAAAAAAAAAAAAAAAAAAAACAATTTTCTGCCTGATGAGACCTCAGCTCTTGAGAGCTGTAGATCGATAACATCGACATGCCAGTGTAGCAGACCTTGTACATGTTTGAATAAAAGCATTCACTATATATATATATATATATATATATATATATATATATATATATATATATATATATATATATATATATCCGTTTGTAAGCTAGTCGATACAAAACTTGGAACAAAGAATAGTTAAGAAGAAAAGAAGAAAAGTCTTTTGGTGAGGTATACAAAAATAATTTATTGAACACAATTAAAATATTTATACAAATATTTGTTGCACAACATAACTTTTCTATTTTAAATAAATTATTTTCAAAAAACTCACAAAAAGACGTTACTTCTTTTTGTCATAACTATTCCCCGTTCCACGTTTTATATCCACAAGCTTACAGAAAGATTACAGACGTCCATCTTCCATTTATGTTAACATGTCGGCTAATTTACCCATTGAATTATTTATTTTATTTTCTTATTTCATACGTAATACTTAGTATTACGTATAGAATAGAAACATTTAAAAAATAATTTAATTGATTTTAACGCCAATACGTCCAGCATGTCATGATCTTTAAAAAATAAAATTTTTAAGCTACTGCATATCGTCTTTCGAGTAAAATTACATGGGTGGTTGGGAAACTACAGTTTTACCATATATATATATATATACTACCACGCAGTCTCAGGATGGCCGAGAAAAAGAAAAAAGGAGCGAGCGTTTCGTACTTCAGTAAACCGGCGCTGTCGTCATAGTTACCCGACGCTACCGTAATTCTTCCCGTTGTGTATTTGTTCTTCTCTCTTTCCGAACTCCAAATTTTCTTTCGTACATATGTTTTCCCATTGTTTGAAATGTTTTCGAGGTGAAGAATGTGACCTGTACATTTGATGTACATTAATAGCTGTTGTTATTGTTGGATCTAATTAATTCGGTACAACTGGGTTAAAGAGGATTATTTTCAAAATGCTTCTGAAAAGAAGACGTAATAAATACAAAGTAAAGAACGCTACTTTTAAAGTTGAAAGTTAAATCACACACACACACACACACACACACACACACACACACACACACACACACACACACACACACACAAACGTTATTAATATATGAAATTAGATACTTGTATGAATGGACATCCAGAGAATTTCGGTACTTACGGAGTCAGTCCAGAGTATTGATGGGGGTTCAAGAGTCAGTCTCGAGTATTTTCGAGTCTGAAGACAGACGATACAAATAAAAAGATGCGATTAAATGTTTGCCCGATTTCGACAGATGATATTTAGACGATACGAAATTTGAAAGCTACGAAAAGAAAAGTAAAAAGGCAAATTACACTAAAGCATACGAATGCAACACCAGGTTAGGGTTAGGGTTAGGGTTAGGGTTAGGGTTAGGGTTAGGGTTAGGGTAAACATGTTTATAGTCCCCCCTAAAAAATAAATAAAGTTGAAAAAGCTTCCCCCAAAATATATAAATTTATGGTGGATTCTCTTGCTGATTTGAAGAAAATTCTTAAGCCCATTCTTAACACAGAGTTTATGTGTGTATGCATGTGCGTATGTGTGTGAGGGGTGTTAATTGACCCTAACCTTAATTAAATACTTAAACACCGGGTAAAAGAAAAAGATAAGTTTTCGTTAAATAAATTCTTTGCAATAAAAAAACACACACAAAGCAAAAACGAAAAAAACGTTTTTCTTTGTTCGTTGAGCTTTCATGCCAAGACTCAAGACTAGCTCGGTATTCTCCGTCAATAGTGGGGACTGACTCCGTAAGTACTGAAATATTCTGTGTAACCATTCATTACAAGTACCTAAACCTGATATAAATCAGTCTTTTTTAAATCCCAAGCCTTACATGTAGATGACGCCAATCATAAAACATCCATATCATTTTTATAAAGTACTAACCTTCAAATGGCACGTGTCAAAATTTTAGCGCTATCGGATTATTAGTTTACAAATTACAGTTATTAAAATGAGCCTATTGTTGCAAATTTTAAAACAATGAAAAAATTTGAATTTCGTTTGTTGTAAAGCATTGCTTTATGATGGTAAAAAATACTATTCAAACAAAGCAATGGCTGGATAAGTATTATTCGTACTCTGATCCGTGAAAAACAACGCGTAAGAGGTGGTATACTGACTTTAAACGCATTTATACAGACACAAATAATGCTGAATACCCAGGTCACCCAAATTTGACAGTTGTTCTGGAAAACGTTTTAAAAATCCATAAACTCGTTTTAACCGGTCGTAAATTGAAGTTGCATGAGATAGCAGAAGAGTTGAAGATATTCACCATTTTGCATGAACTTTTGTCAAGTAGATAGCTGTGTTCAAGGTGGGTGCTGTGTTTGTTCACAGTAGATTAAAAAACACAACGCGTATGTTGAGGCCAAAGTCATATTGTTCTACAAAAAAGGCATTTAATTGTCAGATAAGCGGTGGAATCAGTGTATCACCCTAGAAGGATACTATGTAGATGAGTAAAGTCGAATTTTGCCCAAAGGTTGCTGTTTTATTAGTTAGGGTTAGATATTTGTTTTTGTCACCTGAAGATGATTCGACGAAGAATCGAAAGTGCTAGCGATACATATAGAACATTCATAGTGTTTTTTTTATTTTGACACATTATTAGAAAAATTGAAAACATATAAAAAGGTATAACTAATGAATACTGCCTAAATACACACACATTATATATATATATATATATATATATATATATATATATATATATATATATATATATATATATATATATATAATCTTTAATTTAATTTGGTAGAAAGATCAATTCAACATGATATAATCGGTTTCAAGCCTGATTTGAAACCGATGGTATCATGTTGAATTGATTTGATATCTGTAACACAATATATATATATATATATATATATATATATATATATATATATATATATATATATATATATATATATATATATATATTTTCTTTGTCGCAAAACTTTAAAATAGCATTGAAGAGACAATATTTATTATTCATAATGAATTTAAGAAATTAAAAAGATGAAAGGGCAGCTGACCGGTTTCGTACCTCGCTCAACAGAGCCAAATATCGAGGTAATGTATAAAAAATATAAAAAGATGCTATGAGAATTATAGCGAGGGAAAGGGGTAAAAAAAAAAAAAAAATTAAAAAATCAAAAAAAAAAAAAGAAGTTCAGTCAAATAGAAACAACATTAAGCCCGAGGAGATTTTCTCTTTGTTTGCAAAGAGAAGGTCTCACGGACTTAATATAAATTGTTTCTAAGATCTTGAGATGATAAGGGGAGTGCGACTTTCCCTCGCTATAATTCTCATAGCATCTTTTTATATTTTTTATACATTACCTCGATATTTGGCTCTGTTGAGCGAGGTACGAAACCGGTCAGCTGCCCTTTCATCTTTTTAATTTCTTAAATTCATTATGAATAATAAATATTGTCTCTTCAATGCTATATATATATATATATATATATATATATATATATATATATATATATATATATATATATATATAATTAATTATCGCCCCAAATCTACGCTAGGCACTGTAGTGAGTAATATTAGCACAGCAGTCATCGTGGCTTCAATGCATATTCCTTTCAGTAGTCGAACACTTTGACGACGGCTACCTTTAAATAGGTTTAATCTTACCAGGTTGTCGAAAACGGTGGTGTGGGCTAAAACGTCGGAATTTGACTCGTGCTCCGGGGTTCGAGTTCGACAACCGGTACAAATAATCATCTCTACACTAACGATTCCCGAAAACGATGAAACGTATACGTATGTAAATGAAAACAAATATATATATATATATATATATATATATATATATATATATATATATATATATCAAGGTTTTAAATAGAATGGACGGAGTCATAGCGAGTCGAGGACAATATCACAAGAAAAACAAAGAGAGGAAATTTATAATAATACATTTAATCGTCGGAAGACATTCGATTAAAAACTTTTGAAAAATCCCAAGGTACTTTTTAACCGACACATTTTCAAGGGAAAAGTCGGCGAATATCGCGTAAAAACGGGGAAAAGAGTAACGTGGGGAGAAAAACCAAAAAACAAAAACAAAAAAAACAGGGAGATTGAATACAGCTATTATAAACTGAAAAGGAATATATGGACATAATAGGCAAATTATTTTTTCCCCTTTTAGAAGTCTCTAAATAAGTCGATCTTTTTTATTCTTTTTAAAAGTTTTTAATCGAATGTCTTCCGACGATTATATATATATATATATATATATATATATATATATATATATATATATATATATATATATATATATATAATATATATATATATATATATATATATATTAAATGAAGGTATAAAAAGTTAAATAATACGGTATTTGTTTTAATAAATTTTTTAATTATTTAGAAGTTTAACATCTTTCGGCGATATAACGGCTTCTTCAGAAAGTAAAAGACATTACATATCTAAAAAAAAATTAAGTAACATTTTTTTGATAGTCTCTTTTGGTTGAAAATCGTGTTATGTTATAACGGTGTTAGGATAAAATGTATGGAGTAATGTTGTCATATTTGGGCTTGTGAATCTCTCTCCTATCTGAGGGTTCTTGATAAGGTGCAGAAACGTATCTGTAATTTGATTGGACCCACTTTTTCTTCTTCTCTGCATCTTTCTCACATATATGATGTTGCTAGTCTCAGTCTTTTCTAAATATACTATTATGGCGTTTGTTCTTCAGAATTGTGTGATCTATTCCCTGCTCTCTTTGTTCCAGCTTTTTTTGACTCGTTGGTCTCGTGGTCTCCATCAATTCACTGTTTTGATACCTCATTGTAATACAGGTTCCTATTCAAGTAGATTCTTTTCAAGAACTGCAGGCTTGTGGAACTCTTTTCCTGCTGAGTGTTTTCCTCCTACTTATAAGGCCAATGGGACTCTCCTGTCATTGCGATAATCATCTTTTGTTCTTGTTAGCTTTTTACACCAAGTGGCTTCATGCCTTGTCTGAGGCGACTTTCATAAAAAAATGCCCGACCAAGAGAAAACGATCGACTACATGTAATGAATAAAAATTGAACGTCTCTTGTTAATAAGCCTTGCTGAATTTTGAATTATGAGCTTTGAAAGCCAAACAAGGCGACATTTTTAAAATAAGACTTTGAAAGTAAAAGGCATTTCATACTTTTTTAAAAATAACATTTTTTATAGTCACTTTTGGTTGGAAATCCGTGTCATGTTATGACAGTGTTCGGATACAATGTCCGGATATATAGCAATGGTAGATCCGACTTGGATGTATAGTCCTTGTCAGCATACCTTCTTGTAGAGAGCTAAATGTAGGCACAGAGCACTAATAAAGTTAGAAGTGAAATAACGCAAAACATTGTGTCAGTTGGATCTAATAATTTATTTCAACTACACGGTAGGATCGTCAGACCTGGCCCACACAACACTGTCCTCCTAATGTCATAAAATATTATTCATCTGACTTTACTTTTTCTAGTTCGAGCTTAAATGAATAAGACAAAAAATCGATTTCTACTTGCTCCTTAAGCAGAATTTATTACTGTCTCCTTCATTGAAAAGAGGGCGGGCGCCTACTTATCCTACATAAATGCTAGCCGGTTTCTTTGACAGTACCTATTTCAGTCGACCCTTTAATTGAAATAAATAGCTATGGATATACACAACAATAGAATTAACATTCCCTTCCGTTTTAGTTTTACTGCATGTTTGTTGTTGTTATTATTACTAAAGAAAATGGACATTAAAATTTATACAAACTTTCATACGAAGAGTGATTATGCATTGTTATTAAGTGCTTGTATTTTTTTTTACTAAAAAGAAGTCAGCACTTATTATTGTCAGTCAGTCTGGCCTCATGTAAATATGCACACATCTGTAAAAATATCTACGACGGAACCAGCGGGTAGGTGCACTAGTGTTAAGCACATTATCAACCTAGAAACCTGCAACCTATGCCGCATTATTGCAGTCGCTTTTTCGTTCACTCCTTATAAAAGAAGAAATTATTTCAAACTATCATATGACTGGTAAGATTTATCAAACAAATAGCTGTATCTACCCGGCTGTGCCTGAGAAACCTTTTACTTCTATTTTTTTAATACTAAAAAGGGGTCACCACTTATCAAGGCCAGATGCCACTCGCGGATAAGGGTTAATGCTATAGAATCATTGTCAGAATCAAGTCTCAATATTTGTGGGGCCGGTTCTAGATAGGTATCTGTTAACATTGGCGTTGAAGACAGCCAAGCTGTAATCTGTGGAGAAGAAGTCCCGCGGAAATGTGTTCCACAGACGGGAATCCCTTGTGAAGAAGCTGTTCGTGGAAATGTTTATTTAAGCTGCGAATACTGAGGTAGAAAAGAAATATTTTATTCGTTGTGGTAGTAGGACGAGTTCTTGCTGTGAATATCTTGCAAAGAGGAGCTAGAGATTTGAGCTTAGTTGAGTACCTCCCATGGAAATAACGATAGAGTAGAGAGAGACTAGCAATGTCTCTTTTGTGAGAAAAGGGCTGCAAGGAACGGAAGATGTCACCCCACTAGATTTAGAAGTCGATTCTGAATTATGTCCAAGTAACGAAGATTCCTCTGAGTGGCACCTCCCACGATGTGGACTTTATTACTGAAATATAATTCTTACAAGAAATGAATATGATAGGAAAATGTATAGCATAGAGTTTTATTTCGAATCCAATATGGGTAGCAGTATTCGCTACCAGCTTCTCAAACAGTCTAAAAAATTAGAATTTGAATTTAAAATATAGAAATACACGACAATAAACTTAAAATAAAGTCCCGGAAGATTTTAAATAAATAATATAATCACCGCATAGTAAATAAATATAGCCTATTAGTCTACTTAATTTAGAGTTAATAAGTGTAGTTTCGCCGATGGGTGCTTTATGGTGGGCACAGAGAGGGACAGGTATATGTAGATGTGAGTCAGGCCTCTTAATGAACCACTGGCCATAACATTCCACTGGATCTAAAAGACTAAAATCCCTATCACTTCCACCAAATGTAACTCTCCTCCGGGTGTGTACATCTTCATTTCTTCTGATTCTTGTTTCTAAAACGATCAGTTTAACATATGATGATCATACATTGTATGTGAAATAAATAAATCGCGACTTAAACAAAAGCAACCAATTTAAACTGGCAGCAGGCGCAAAAAATCAGAAATGTGTTTTCTCAATATCTTTCTAGTTTTTCTAGAAAGACATCAAGTACTTACGGGAGAGACAACGTGAAGGTTGCCAACATCCTAAGTAAAAGTGTGTCTGTTGAATGAACTGGATTCGAACTTGGCACACCCAGGTTGTCAGTCCGTGTCGTTAACCACTTATACACTGTCACCTCCCACATGCATATTAAAGGCACGTTTCTCTTGACCTTCTGTCTTAACAGCATCAAAGTATCAAGTCCAGCAAAATAATAATCCCGCTTTTTATTGAACTTAAAAAACCCGACTCATTCAAATAACTCAATTTTGTACCAAGAATCTTTTCATATCACTTATCTTGCAAGACGAATCATTAGCCTGACACGACACGTGTCGTCTTTGCTGTCTTGGATGTTTAAAATAGAGATTACGAGTCGTCATCGCCTCAACCAGCGTTGATATCCGTTATCACTCGGGTAGTGTTCGAATAATCTCGTTTTCTCCGTTGAATGGTGCAAAATACTTGAGGAAGTTAGTGATAAACTAACTTCTTCCCAAAGAGGGAAGGCAAAGCCTGGGAGGGTGGGCCACTTAGGACTACCTAGGACTAATACCACAGCCCGACAGATAAAAGACCACCGTGTTAGCCCAGTCTTTGTCGAAAACGGATTCTTGATTGATATATACCGATCTGAAGTCGTTCGATACCCAAAATCAAACAAAAAGATTTTACTAGCTTTTGTGCCATATCGGATTACTGTCATGGCCTCCTTTCTTGACACGTTTTCTTAGTTTTCTAACTTTGGCTTCTAATGGAAAATTCCTCATTACTTAATCTACTTTCATGTGGAAAATTCCGTTTCTAACACAGCCACGCCCAAATATTGCTACTATAATAAAGTACGCAGATCTATCATTACAATACAGCACAAACCGAGTGTGTCACATAGCGCTATGAAATAGTGATACATATGCCTATCCGGCATATCAAAGACTCTTTATGGCAGATTCAGTGTAATTCTGCCGAGTAATTTTGGAGCCTATGAGCGATCAAATGCAGAAACAAATGCTCAATTATAATATAGATATTGGAGTATTCTGACAGGGACAATGTGTACTATCTGAACTGGTGCCTGTGCGATTAAGTGCTCAAAGTGCAGCAAATGTTACCTACTCTCTAACCACACTTCTCCTACTCAAACTTTTGTTACATTACCCCCCCCCTCAGTCTCATAAGTGATAATAAATCAAAATAAATGAAAGTCCATAACATACCTTGCTGGCTGTTCGTTCCGACACGTGTCGCTTCTGCCCGACTGAGGAAACATAACCTGCAAACAAGTTCGTTCATACCCCGAAAAAGGATCAAGAAGAAACAACGGTCGAAGACAAGAAGAGGTTTATTCGTTTGAGATCGTCTGTTCTCAATCACTGACCAGTGGGGCGGAGTAGGACACACACACACATAGAGAGAGAGAGAGAGAGAGAGAGAGAGAGAGAGAGAGAGAGAGAGAGAGAGAGAGAAGGGGTCTGTAATTACATTTTAATCACATTTTAACAAGACAGTTCTCAATGTCAGTGCTCGCACCACAAAGCTTCAGATTGAACTTCTCGTTCTCCCCGCCCCTCCCTCTTCGGGTCATGTGACGTCAATTCCCGCAGTTGGTCCAGCTCACCTATGAGCACACTAAGCTGACACCGACTAAACCCATCTACTGTCATTCCCAACTAACAAAATTATACTCGCCCGATATTTACCAGATTCACGCAAGTCTAGTGACAGGTAGAAACCAAATACGAGCGGAAGCGAGGCGGGGTTGAGCAGAGATACGTAAATTCGAACGCTAAGCACTTAACCATCAAAGTGAGCGCTCTAGTAATCAGCCACTTATAGATACTTATGAGAGTATACATTACATAATATAATAGATACTTATGAGAGTATACATTACATAATATAATCGCATTCTTGGCGATGCTTTGTAACATAATTTCCTCACTATGCTAACTACGTTGACTCGCTTATTATTTCTACTATCAACAGGTGATACCTAACAAATTAATATATTTATAACATTGGTGAAGTACTTACCTGCATACCTATCTACGTCATGCTATAGAATGGTACAAATTAAAATGGTTAATCGATAAGTGCTTCAGTTTTATTTGACTAGGTTTCATCTCCCTTGAATACTAACACATATATCATGTTCAATTACACATTAACCGTGTGGGGAAAGGCATAAACCCTACATTTCACCCAGCTACGTGTAAAATAACAACATGTGTTGAATTAACCATGTATTATATAAAGTGCAGTTGTTTGCTTATGTGTGTGTGTCCACCTAAAAGTCAGAAACCACACAGAACACACCCACAATGCTGATAAATTCTTTTTCAGGATTGCATCGGACAGAATATGGACGAATTTTTGTACTAATTATTATTTTGGGATCAATGGGAACAACATTAGTCAGGGGGAGTCGGTATTTAGAGCGGTTTTTTCTATCGACCTTTGGTGTGAAATTGTAACTTGTGATATAGAGAGATAGGGAGTGAGAGAAAGGTGGACGGGGAACGAAAGGGGTGATAGAGAAGGAGGGAATGGAGCAAGGAGAGGGAAGAGAGAGAGAGAGAGAGAGATAGGGAGGCGGGAGAGGGAGGAGGGTGGTGAAGGAAGAGAGGCAGGAAGAGAGGTAGATAGAAAGGAGGATAAAGAGAAGTAGAAAGAGAGAGAGAGAGAGATTAAGAAAATACTTTACATACTTTAACTTCTATTTTGTTGTCCACATCTACAGAACTGATATATTCCTTTTCAGCATTGCCTCGGGCAGAATATGAACACATTTTTGTACTATTCATTCTTTTGGGGGTATTGACATTGACAAAATTAGTCAGAGGGGGGCGATTTTTAGAGCGATTTTGTCAATCGACCTTTAGTGTGAAATGGCATTTTTTGTCTTGACATTTGAAAATGTAAAATATTTTTAACGTTATATATATATATATATATATATATATATATATATATATATATATATATAGAGAGAGAGAGAGAGAGAGAGAGAGAGAGAGGGGAGGGGGATAGAGATGGATAGATAGAGCGTTAAAAAGTGCATGTAACATCTTTCTTTCAAAACTTCCCTCTCTACATCTCTCAACCACTCTCTATCTATCTCTATCCCCCTTAATAATAATCAAAAAATATTTGTATAAAATATATTTGATTTTTTGTTCTTTTAGTATTTAAAAATCTTAATTTTAATTTTTTGACTGCTTGAGAAGCTGGTGGTGAATGCTACTACCCATATTGAATTCTAGATAAAACTCCATGCTATACATTTTCTTATCATATTCATTTCCTGTAAGAATTATATTCTATTAATATATGCCACATCTGGGGAGGTGCCGCTCATAGTACTCTTTGTTGTCTTGACAGAATCTGGAATTGACTTCGAAATCTAATGGAGAATGATCTCTTCCGTTCCTTGCAACCTCATTTCTCACAGAAGAGACGTTGTTATCGTTATTTCAATGAAAGGTGCTCGACTGAGCTCAAATCTTTGGTTCTTCCTTGTAAGATATTCACAGCAAGAACTCATCCTTTTACCACAACGAAGAAAAACTTTCTTTCTACTTCAGTGTTCCCAGCGTAAAGCGAAATCTCCACGGACAGATATTCTTCACAAGTGTCCCGTCTGTGGAACATATTACCGTGAGACTGACGGAACGAGAACAATCTACCCCCGTAGAAATAAATAAAAAGTTCAGTTCTAAATTCCCTTTTCGAGTCCGACTTAAAGTTTCCCAAGTTCGAACAAGATGCACCTGAAGAAGCGAAACGTAATTTTGAACTGAAACCCTTATTTCATCCACCGGGGCGGATTGTTCTCGTTCTGTCAACCACGACCGGGTAGTTAATTCATTATGATGTTATTCTTAGTTATTATCGCCTGTAGTAAGGATTGAACCATCAAGCTCAAGAAAACTGTCCTCTGGAGTTTGAAGTTCGAAAAGGTGCACTCAAAGAAGGTCGAAGATTACATCGGCCGAAACGTTGCGAAAATAACAACCAAAATGAGAATAGTAGTCCGAATAATTCAAATGATACAGATAAAATAATTATAGAAAAAAAATCATACATTCTAAGTTTAATAAGGATAATATAGGTATGGGGGAGTGATTTTAGGAAGACTGCACCGCTGTTAATAAGAGTTTCACTACCATAAACATATTTCCACTGATGCAGCAAATCTATATATTAATGTTATGTTTTCACTTACTGATGGGTGTATACACCATTATACACTTGTATCGTCGTCGTGAACCCATGTTCTTGCTTGTCTATAGATATACTCACTGGGATGTTTAGTTTTTAATAAAGGTTTATTAATAAGACGATTCATTTTGGTTGGTAGACTTATAGATAGAGAACATTTCTTAAAAAAAAAAAGGTAATTTTTATTAGGGCCCGATACCGCTTTTATAAAACCGGTTTTCACATGATCATCACTAAAACCGAAACTGATTTTAATGTACGCGTGAGAGAGAGAGAGAGAGAGAGAGAGAGAGAGAGAGAGAGAGAGAGAGAGAGAGATAGATAGATAGTTCGTTCCGCTACACCTACTTACATTTAGCGCACCTGCCCCCAACTGGGGACGTCACTCCGGACACGTTCTGTCTGCTTGAAGTCTCGCCAGCTAAGAGACAGAAAAATCTCCGCCCCTGAAGTCACATGGTTTCGCGGCTTCCGTCTGGAGTCACCTCTGACCTTTAAGATGTCATTGAAACCTCTTCATTCAAACACGGCCCTCGTTATGCATAATTAATACCGTTGTCATGAGCTACCCACGTCACTACGTACCTATCGTACTTGAACTACGTAGTTTTTCCACCAACGCAGCTACTCTATATTAGGGCTCCGAACCGCTTTTATAACACCGTTTTTCATAAAACCAAAACCGATTTGCTAAAACCGATTTTAATGTTTGTAGTTTCCGCTTTCAGTGAAATGTGCGTGGATGCGAATGTGTGCAATCCGGATCAAAGTTTAACGTTTTACACCGTTGCAAACTCCGTGTTAAAAATGGTGCACGAATGAAATACATTTTTTAAACTCCTAAAGTTATAAATGTTAGAACCGGTTTAATTTGGGGATCGTTTTAGTGGTACTAGTCCTGATTAGGACCCAAGCCAAAATCGACTTGACGTCGGTGGTTTCCGGATGTTTACGTAGACGACTGGAATAAACCGAATGAAAAGTCTGTTGCCTGTGTCCAAAAATAACTAATATTTAAAGCAAGAATACAATTAGTCGAAAAAAAGATTGGTTTTAATCAAATAATACAATTAGTCAAATTGTATAAAAGAAATATTTATTTTTTTAACGAAGAAACATATATTTTTGTGTGAAGCAAAATAAAACTAAACAAATGATAAAATGCTTTTTTACACGTAAAACTTTTTTTGAAGAAACATATCACTGACGGTGTTAGGGTTACTGAACAAGTGTTACAACGGCGTCAGGGGTTAGGGTTATAAAAGTTTTTTTTTCTGCATGAAATAGATTGTTTGCTTAAGATAAATATCACTAAAAACGTGGAGAAATGTTTTTTGTTTTGCATGAAAATGTATAAGCGCTTCGGGATTTTCCGGCCGTCTACGTAAACATCCGGAAACTACCAACGCAAAGTAGATTTTAGCTTGGGTCCTTATTTGGACGAGTACCGTTTTAGTATATGGTTGAATGACTCAAGAATTACCCCCCACCCCGCCGGAAGCTTTGAAAATAATATATATTTTTCGATTTTTTTCAGGATAATCTGAAAATTTGGCGTCTAATCGATATCAATGCTTTGAAAAAAAAAGTGAAGTCCGCAAAAACCGGGTTTTGACCGGTTTCGAGAATGACTAACACTTCAAATCGGTTTTAAGCATTATCGTTGTTTTACAAGCCCGTAACCACTCTATGTATGTCCTTTGTTGTACGCCCCTCACGCTTCAAAGTAAAGTGGGAAATCATTTGTGTGTTCTGAGGTGATTGATGAGTTCAATCAAGACCATAATGGGTTAGTATTTTGCGACAGTGGATACAAGTGAGGCATTGCGCACAGCACATTTTAATTGAGCCTCGATGATACGCTTAGTCCTTACTGAACGGGCTCATTTGGTGTTATTGTTACGTTAAGCTGGAGAGTCCAAGCCAAGCGTCTCCCACGTGTTGGTGTGGTCTTCGTATCGCCTCTTCTGTCCCCGATTTAGCACTTTCTGGCTGAGACTTAGAGGATTTCCGTGTAAGGCACTATGTCTGACACATGATGTGTTAGATTCTGCGAAGAATGTTTAGGTGATAGAGGTTGAAATGTTTGGCGTGTCTACTGCAGACCGTTAAAGTATCGTTAGCTTTAAAGGATGGTATTAATGCCCATTGCACACTGCACAGTACACCTTCAGCTTGATGGTAAGTTCCCTGTTCGTTTTGCAGACGTCTTCACGGAGTCTTTCAAAGGCGACGCTGGCTTTGGCATGCATGCTGTTGACCTTAGCGTCTATATGTACTGTGCATTGCACGGTTAGGTGAAGTTGTTGACTTGCTAGAAAGTTCCAACCCACCGTCGTGATGTCGGGCTTCTGGCATGCTTTTTCTAGGGCAGGCTTATAGATAACTGGAGGCATTCAATATATTTGCAGGTCTTAGTCCTTATCGCCTTTGGACAGAATGCGAGGCTTGAACTTGGACACAATGAGTCAGTGGTTTGTCCTACAGGCTAAATGATTATCCTAATGGCAGAATAGGTGCGACAGGAGACATCCAATAGCGATTAAGGGTGCCTAACAACGAGTAGGGAATCTCGCGAGCACACCACAAGTACTGTCGTGATCACACATCACTCAATATTTGTCTACCAATTAGTCTATTTATTAATACCGATGCCAAGGCGTAAATACCTGCATAATACCCACATACGCTATTATTTATGTAATGCGGTTGGCTTGGCTAATAAAGTAATTAGCATATACCAGGCTTTATAACCTATAAGTAACCGATATACAATAACCCAGTCTCTTTCTCTTCGTGCTGCTACGTGACCAACGCACTTTTAACACGATAACAATTTATATTAATAAAATTATTACTACCTACCAACGTTATTATTTAACACCACCTCCACCTTCATGGTTTGTTATTCACTGTCTACACATCTTACTAGCTACCTTATCTGAGCTCGATGGAATTTCCATGTATACAATGTTTATAGGAAAGCATGATCATATAATTACTTAAATGTGCGTGTGTATGCTTCTGACCTATTGATACCATTCCCGTCATCCCACGCATATTTGCTAACTTCCTGTTTACAAGCCGAATCCGCTTAAGTGGCAAATTCTACAGTCTCATTGTTTTCATATCTTTCAAAAAGAAGATAATTAATAATGTTGTCTTAAGAAGAACCAGGTCTACGCATGCATGGGTGCCACACCTTCTGTCGTGAATTGGGATTGGTCGCTTTTGGCATTACTTCGGCGGGGCAATTTGCCCATTCCGTGTAACGCCCAACATCCGGCCCGAACCTTCCAGCCCTCTTTGAAACACCCATCGAAAACGTTTTGAACACACGGATGAAAAGTTTCAAATAATTGAGGGGGTGGGGGCGCATTTTAGGTGGGTAGCAGGATGTGTGACATGTTGGTCGAATATTATAATTCTGTTGAGTTCTATCTATCTATCTATCTATCTATCTATCTATCTATCTATCTATCTATCTATCTATCTGTCTTTTTCTTTTTTTTTTTTATCTATTTATCTTTTTATCTTTCTATCTATCTATCTTTTTATCTATCGATCTATCTATCTTTTATCTACCTATCTTTCTTTTTATGTATCGATAGTCTTTTTATCTACACATGTTGCTACCAGATCAGGCTGCCTGAAGATACAAGCTTCCTGACTTAAAATGCGCCTAACATTGATGTTATTGTTTTTTGTTTCCCTTTGCAAAACTCAATCATGTTCTGCAAAACCAACAAAAAAGACCATTTTATTTTCCTCTACGAATCAACCAAACGAAACACCATGAATTAATATTTCAAGATATAAAGAACTTGAAGTATAAACACTTTTATCACCTGATTCGGCGTTAAATAACCCGAAAAGGGTTGATATGCCGTAAAACAAAACAACCAATCAACCAACTAACCAATATCTATCTATCTATCTATCTATCTATCTATCTATCTATCTATCTATCTATCTATCTATCTATCTATCTATTTAAGCCCGTTTCTATCTATCTATCTATCTATCTATCTATCTATCTATCTATCTATCTATCTATCTATCTATCTACCATATTATCTATCTATCTATCTATCTATCTATCTATCTATCTATCTATCTATCTATCTATCTATCTATCGATTTAAGCCCGTTTCTATCTATATGTCTATCTACCATATTATCTATCTATCTATCTATCTATCTATCTATCTATCTATCTATCTATCTATCTATCTATCTATCTATCTATCTAGCTGTTAGCCTATCTATCTATCTATCTATCTATCTATCTATCTATCTATCTATCTATCTATCTATCTATCTATCTATCGATTTAAGCCCGTTTCGATCTATATGTCTATCTACCATATTATCTATCTATCTATCTATCTATCTATCTATCTATCTATCTATCTATCTATGTAAGCCTGTTTCTATCTATATGTCTATCTATCTATCTATCTATCTATCTATCTATCTATCTATCTATCTATCTATCTATCTATCTATCTATCTATCTATGTAAGACTGTTTCTATCTATATGTCTATCTACCATATTATCTATCTATCTATCTATCTATCTATCTATCTATCTATCTATCTATCTATCTATCTATCTATCTCAGTTTGTAACTGTGTTCTGCCTGCCTAATTAGACATTCATCCATTTGTCTATTTGCACGCGGTTGGACGCACCATATTAACCTTGTTTCCCATTGCACTTTCATGAAGAACTAAATGCCGTAGAGGAAGATCGAAAAGTTAAAAAAACACAAGCCTCTTGTATAGGATGAACTGGTTTAGTTCTATAATATTGATGTTTAGCCATCCGCTCACGAAAGCAATGTGTCACACGAAGAATTTAGGGCGAATAGTTCTTTTGAGGTGTAGAGTCGTTTGCCAAAATCATCCATGCGTGATACTTTCATGGTCCGGGAAGTCACTCAGTGTCATATTCGGGTCTACTCGATACTGAATATAGTCCGATGCCACGAATATCGCATTCATTTCGACTAACTGCTACATGAACCGTTCCGCCCCCACGTTGTGTTGAAGATCTGCGAAACTTGTGTTTTTTTTTTTACTGAAGCTTTGACCGACTGGGAGATAAGCCGGTCACATTAGACACTAATCATTCGTTCTCTGCGGAAAATTAATTGTTTTAACCTCATGGACGATGAATTATTGAATTCTGGAGCTGAAAAATTGAATGACTTGATAAAAATTGAACAAGACATTTTCTTTTCTTTTTTTAAAATAAAAGATAGAGTTTTTTCTATTCGTTTCATCTTATTGTGTGTGTATCAGTCATCGCTCGATGTAGCAGCCGACCAGGGAACAACTGCAGTATTTGCCGCTTTGTGCAGAACTGAAAAAATAATTTTTCACACAGAAAGGAAGCGGATAAATAATTTAATTAGAGAAAGGAAGAGGAGAAAGAATGAAACCTCAGAAATGAATAAAGAAAGAATCCAAACACACTGTGTTAATCATGGCACCCCACCCCACTCTTCGCACACGCCGCGGTTTTAACATTTGGGGTGCCGACGTCAGTGACAGGATATTTCCCCGCTAGCCTGTTGCACTTCATGATCCTCAGTTGTTTAAAAACAAGGTCAATTGTCACTTCAATCCGGGGAAACAGGGAGCCGTGGCGCAGCTCCTCAGTTATGCATGTCTTTGTAGCACGTCGTCCCGATATTAGTGGCAGAGGAAATTATATTTTCGTTGTTTCTTTGTAGTCCTATTTGGCGCATGGCCGCACAAAAAGAAGTACACCTACTTGCATTGTGCCACATTCGATCGTGTATAAATCACACACAGAAAATATCGCCTTGCGAGACGCCGATATATGTTTATACAAATGATGCACTATGATGAGTTGTGTTATATTATGAAGAACTAGCCCTTTATCTTGTGTCCTAATGAAATAACCTTTTTTAGTATTAACTTTCTTTTCATGTTTTCCCATATCGAACGGATGAAATTGAGAACAAGTGGTTTCCTCGCTTAATGTTTAATTTTACTTCAGTCGAAGTTCTCAGAAATAAAGGGGCCCCTTCCTGGGGCTAACACTTGATCTCTATATGAGATACATAGATACCCGAGTATTCTATTAAAATTCTCTTTTATTTCTCAAACATTGAGTTAGTAAAAAAGTTAAGAATAATTTCTTCTCTCCCCAACTGATCAGTCAATATGTCATAGTATATCTTTCTTGTGGTCTGTTGGTCTTACCGGATTCCAGGACAAGAATTCATCTAGTCTGGTGGAGTATCCAGCACGTGGTGTTACTTGAGGTAACATCACAAGGAGAAGATGCACTATTCCTCGTACGAGGGGATCTTATTTGTGCTGCGGATACTATGTAATTTGAATATTTGGTCAGGCTTTACTTGTAGGGGTAAGTATCCTCATGTCAGGTTGTCCTGACAAACCCTTGTACAGAGAGACCAAAGACACTCGAGGATAGTGTCTAGTAGCTGGTAACGTCAGTTTTCTCTTACGCTCTATAATCGTCTCTTCCGCCCTTGGAAGCTGCACCCACTTGGTTTAATAATATTATTCTCTTCGGAACTAGGATGGGGGGGGGGACAAAAACAACTGATACGCGTCTAGCGATAGATCCAAGAATGATAGTAGAGATGATGAAAAGAAAAGGAATCCGAACATGTGGCATCCGGGGGTCATGGATTTTACACTATAATCATGTCTGGTCTCTTTCCATGAACTCTATCCAGATCGACGAGTTCTAAAATCGAGTGCGGGCTGATTGCCTCCAAGACTCATCAGATAATACTATAACAATGGAATCATTATCGACAGTGCTCAGGTGCACTACGACTCATCAAGAGTACATGTATAATACATAAGATAAGACACAATCTTCAAGAAAATGAACAGTGCATGAGTCATGATATGCATGTGTACATGTGTATGGAGGGGCATAAGATGTAGTTTTGACGAATTTCAAGGCAGTTTGTTTTATGCTTCAGCAATTATGAGCGTGAAAATCACTTTCCGAAACTCATAGGAGCTCTGCTATTTTCTGTCATTGTAGGCATGCCCAAGCGTGTTAGACACATATAGATCAAAATGGTACTTTCGGTTGTTAATAATTTTGTAGGTGTTTATTAAGTCGGAGCTTCGATTAATCCAAGCCCAGAGAGGCAAGGCGTTCAGAGTATAACAGATGTCGGACGGAGAGTATTTGTTCGATTCTTTAAATGGTTTTCCAGGCGATCAATGTTCTGAGCAAGATAGGGGTTTCAGACCGATTATGCGAATTGCAAGTATAATCGTACCATGGGTGTATACAGATTTAAATAAATTGTTGGAAAACAGTCAACATGCCAAAACA
Organism: Sepiola atlantica; assembly: GCA_963556195.1. Lineage (NCBI taxonomy): Eukaryota > Metazoa > Mollusca > Cephalopoda > Sepiida > Sepiolidae > Sepiola > Sepiola atlantica. Next base: position 64,839,707 of record OY744524.1, read on the forward strand.
TTGTCGACGTTCTTGAAAATCTTAGAGATGTACTTTGTCCAACATAAATCGCGTCTGACAGTAACATTTAAGGTACGTTCACAAGAAGACTTTTTGATATTAGTATTGTGGATGGAATATGTAGACGCTAGATATTTCCTCCCAAAATGCCTGGTAGTAAATTTGTTCACAGCTTCATTTTCCAGAAATTTTTGCATTGTGTCTAAACTTTATTGCAGGAAATATTTTAGGGTGCATGATATGTCTTTTTTTACCTCAAGGCACAGCTGGGTATGATCTGCATATTTCAGTACTGTTGAAATCTTAAAGTTTGCATTTATGTCGTTAATATATCTAAGAAACAGAAGGGTATCAAGAACAGATCTCCGTAGTATAGCATTGGCATCTCATACGATGGAGAATGCTGTCCTAGGACTGTGGCTACCTTTTCCGACTGAGAATAACGGATTTCAACAAGTTAAAAAGATAATCTTTCACACCCATGGTAAAGAGTGTTGACATAAGCATTTTGTGTGGTACAGAATTAAAAGCTTTAGCGAAATTAAGGTAAACGATATCCACCTATGAGTCGCTATCAATGATCTGAGTGATGTCCTAAAAACATTCGATAAGATCATCACAACTGGAATTAGGGATAATACGAATTGCAAGGGCCGTATGAGAGTGTGAGAGCTCCAGAAGCCCTAGAATGTTTCTTGTGCCGGATTCCATCAGTTTGGCAATACAGTGTTATTAATCGCTAAAAATCGGTATTTAATCGATTAAAGAAGTTTATCTACAACATGTCTACGTCAACAATATCATTTCTCGAAAATTTAAGATTTTAAAATAAAACTGAGACGGAAACATTTTAGCAATATCAGGCAAATTAAAAAAATTAGCGACATTGTCTCATCCAGATTGTCTCTTTTTTTGGATCTGAATATTCCCCACATCAAGAATCGACGTATAAAAAATTGTCCTCGTGGGAAGGCAAGTATATAAGGACATCAGACATGCACTATATAAATAATCAGGCGGGTCAATATTCCAAATAGTTCTAGAGTTATATATATATATATATATATATATATATATATATATCTTAGTCATCCACATACAGACTGTTTCGCTGTATCACAGCTGTATAGTGCGGCTAGACCAGCTAGTGCCTCAAGGCTATCATGCAATACTAGCTGAATGCAAGTAGAGTCTCAATGTAAACATTGTCAAATGCCGGTAGCTCGAATTGGTTTTACCCAATGAGCTGTGCCTTTTCAGCTAGTGGCAAATGGCGATTCTCTTACGATAAGCTCCACCCAAGAAAGGGAGGTTCAATGGTCATCCGCATACAGATTGTTTCGCTGTATCACAGCTCTTCAGAAAAAATATGACTCGTGTGGTCACCAATTGAGCTCGAATTTGATTGTTTTGTCAGAGAAAAATTGTAAGGCTGCAAAGCCAGTTAACTAAAAAAAGACGAAATAAAAAATTAGTCTCTTTCTATTAGCTATTCCCTACTCTCTTTCTCTTTATCTCTCTTTTTTCTCTCCAGCTATGGGGTAGATAGTATTAATACTGGTGTGATATTTCCTATTACAATCTCATGTTCATAGTTAGTTTTAATAATGTTGACTATTAATACGCACACACACGCATATATATATATATATATATATATATATATATATATATATATATATATATATATAGAGAGAGAGAGAGAGAGAGAGAGAGAGAGAGGGAGGGAAACAAGATTGATAGACACTATGAAATAGGAGAGATGAGCTAAACAACATAGAGGAAGATAGATAGAGAGAGAGAGAGAGAGAAACAGAGAGAGAGAGAGAGAGAGAGAGAGAGAATGAGCGAGTGAGTAAAAGAAATGATATTAGCAAGAAATGGGTGACTTAGAGAATAAATTTCAAATTACGGTTAATTAGAACAATTGAATAGATTTCTTTTCAAACATAACTTAACTGGAATAGAAAATAATATTATAACGTGTAGTTCTGTGATTAAAATATATAGGTAAATAATCTGTCAAATTATAACACACACACACACGCACACATACACGCATATATATATATATATATATATATATATATATATATATATATATATATATATATATATATATAAGAAAGTGTGTTGTAGTTTTCTTTAAGCTTTGTGCTTATATAAAACAACATTTGTTTTAGAGGCTGCCACAATGCGTTAATTCGGTATCATATTATTATATGATGTAAATTGTGTTTTTTTTTTATTCTTGCATCTTTTAATAATTAATATTGCGTATATATCTCTTCTTCAAAAGAAAAATTAAGAATTGCAATAGGCGCTTGCTTTTGTTTGCGTATATGTTGTTATTGGATACGTTAGTTCAAATCACGCTATTTTTAAAAAATGGAAACGCTATGTTATTGTCATTTAGTCATAGGTGTGAAACTGATAATGTAATCTATTTGAATTTGAGCATTAATGTTGTATGTGTGTGTATGTCAGTTATATACGAGTGTGCTACATTAAGAATTTAGTGTTCAGTTCTAATCTGTTATCAATTTGTGGGTTGCGTTTAGCTATAAGTATCGCCTACTTAAGTTGCCAGCATTTCTTTCAGTAACCTCGATACTTACAGTTATGTCTTTATTTGCATTTTTACATTTTAGGAAGTGTTTTCTAAAACAGATGTTTGTGGGTTGAGGTGTTCTTCAATGCAGATGTATAGTGGTATTAATCTAACGTCGATTCGGGTGGCTTGACCACGCCAGGCGAATGGACATTCTATTTGGCGAGCTCGTCACCGGCTACTGACCAACAGGAAGACTTATTCTACGCGACAAGGATATCTGCAAGCGAGACACGAGGGAAGGTGGCATCGACCCAGCAGACTTGAAGCCCGTGGATGAAGACGGCAACCACTAAAGAAGTGCTGTAAAGGCATGCTCTAAGAGGAGTGTACAGAAGAGAGACCAGCAGTGGAGGAGGAGGAGAGAGCACAGACAACAGAGGGCTGAATCAGAGATCTCGGAATCAGATGCCACATACATCTGTAGCAACTGCAATGGAGCCTGCAGATCCAGTGCACAGTCACTACAGACGCTGCAATTCGGTAACGGAGTGATTCGAGGCGTAGAACTCCATTGTCTACCGAGACAGAGGGATGTCAACAACAACAATAGTGGTCTGACAGTGCTACGTATGTATAAGTTTTTAAAATGGTTGCATCGTATGCGATATATTGCATACTACGCTGGTATATACCTGTGGTTGTATTGAACAGTTTACCACTGTGTTGATGTTGTTGCCTGTGTGTTGTCTTCGCTTTATGTAGCACTGTCAGACAACTAAAAAAACAGGAAAAACGGTGTTAGTAAAGCATTGATAAAGAATATCATGATGCGGCGAAGAATGTTAATAGACTAGAGAGTAAATACGAAGCCGTGATACGTCGAGCATATCACGTGTCAGATAAGAGCGTAGAAAGTAGCTCCCTATTTCGAAGTGTTCGTAATTTATTACTAAAATATAAATCTTGCAAGAAATGAATATGATAAGAACGCGTATAGCATTAGGTTTTATGTAGAATTGAAAATGGAAACCAGCATTTGCCACCAGCTTCTCAAGCCTCATGAGAACCGCATCAACTGATTTCACAGTTAACTATTTTTTTTACTAATGTATCACCACTTATCAAGGCAAACACTACTCGAGGATAATAATTAATGAGATGGATAAATTGAAAACTAAAACAACAATTCCTTCCCCTTTGTCAGAAAAATTCTCATGGAATGTGGGGAGTGGATAGTATGAAGAGATTTTCAATCTTTTCATAGTACAAACACAGTAAAAAACAAAGTTACTAGTAGAATCGGTTGATGTGGTTCACAGGCGGCTTGAGAAGCTGGTGGCGAATGCTGGCATCCATATTGAATTCTAAGTACACCCAGATATTATACATTTTCTTATCATATTCATTTCTAGTAATAATTAGATTTCAGTAGTAAATTACGAGCTGTTAATAAGAGGGAGTTACAATCCACACCCCCTGTAATCCAATAATGTATCTGAAATAAACAAACAACACAAATATTTTTGGCTACAAACATCTTCAAGTTAATTATTAATGACACACGTTCTGTGTGAAGAATTTCCATCAGTACCCAGCCTAGCAGAACGAATAACGGCCAAGTTCGCTATTTTTTCTACTAATGTGTTACCGCTTATCAAGGCCGAAAGGCCACTCGAGGATGAGTGTTAATAAGATCGTCGGTAGGCGATTAACAGCACCTTGAGAGGATTGGAAACGATGGGTGAAATGGTCAGAATTTGATTATTTAGGCGGACGGCTCGACAATAATTTGGTAACATTGGACTTGAAGACGACCATGTTGTAGTCAGCTGGGAAGCAGCCTCGTCGTATTGTGTCAATGGTCAGTTCTAGGAAATAAATCTTTGTTCACGGAAGTTCCGTTTGGCTTCAAAGTCTGAATCGCTTCGTCTCATGCGACCAACTATCATCATCATCATCATCATCATCATCATCATCATCATCATCATCATCATCATCATCATCATCATCATCATCATCACCACCACCACCACCACCACCACCACCACCACCACCACCACCACGAAGAATCTATGTAGCTTAATAAAATTAGAAAAAGATATACGCCCAGAGTACGCATGCATTTGCTCGTAATAATGATAATAGTTATTCGTTCAAGGTGGAGATGCCATGGTAAGAATGGCCCGTTTGCCTCTGGTGGAATCTACTGATGATTCTCGTCCTTGGGTTCAGTTTTACGGCACGATAAGCAACAGATGTACCACCAACACACGAATCTGTGCCAGGTGCGAGCATGTGTTATTCGGAGGAAGGAGGAGTCGGGGAGAGAAGAGGGAAAATCTGGTATGTGTGCGTGGCAGTGGCTTAGCTAGTAACACATGCAAGAAGATGACAATCTTCGAGTGGCACAAGGTTAGAAAAAAACAGTGTCCAGAGATGCAAGTAAATGGTTTTAGATGGACTTGCTTAACCTGTGGTTTTGGATATCGGATTTTAGATTGATGATAGAGGAACTTGTCATTCGCAGCAGGTACTACTACTACTACTACTACTACTACTACTACTACTACTACTACTACTACTAATAATAATAATAATGATAATACTACTACTACTACTACTACTACTCGAATACGGAAACCAACTCACATAACCAACGAAAGTCAACCAACCACAGGTACATTGAAATAGAATTAGAACAAAACATATTGAAAGAACATTACACAAGCCCAAGAGAATTGAAACTGCCGGAAACTCCATAACTTGACATATCCCCCCCCCTCACACAGACACAGACTCGCACACAGACATACAAACACCCATACATACACACCACACGGGGTGCTCGTGACGGGATAAAGAGGATGCAAAGACCGAAGAAGGAGAGCACCAACCAGACATCAGCTGGAAGAGTGCGAAAAGAACTGGAACCTAGAGAAGGCTTATGATCACTCAAACTCCAGCGAGGGTCAACAGTAAATCAATGATAAATGTCTTTTACGGTGACGCAAAATGATTTGCAACGGTTGTTGAAAGAAACGAAGAGAGCTGGAAATCTGGGGAGACTTGATGTTCCTCAGACTCCATGAAAAACAATTTCTTATTGTCCGTGAGCAATTACCAATAGTGACTTGTATAAAAACCCTAGTGATAATAATAATAATAATAATAATAATAATAATAATAATAATAATAATAATAATAATAATAATAATAATAGATCCAACTCCAGGAAGCAGCTCATTCGAGGAAGGGTACTATTTAAAACATTGAATGGCTTTATGTCAGACGAGGCTAGTTCAAATGTCAGAGTTTTTAGATGAGACTTAACATGAGTCCTATGTGCATTAATGAACGAACAGTTGATTTTCTAGTGAGTAATTATCACGCCATATAAGAGGATTGCGTAGATACGATAAAAGCAGTGATGCGACAAGAGAGGAGTCGAAAGGATAGGAGGCAGAAGGATAAATGACAGAAGAATAAAAGAAACGACGGTTATGGATGGATGGGAACATGGGTTCGTTCTCTGTCTCCCCTTTCTATGAATAATGTATCTGTATATAAAATAAAAATAAAAACTATACTTATTTAAAATGAAATAACCGTCACTTATTTTTATCAACCAGCGTAAACGACAAGGTTCCGGGAGATATAAGTAACAACACATACGGAACCTCGACGCATAACCTCTGAATTCCCCGATACAGAAATATTACCCACTTCTTACTGCAGCAAGGCCAGACATGAAGTTGTAGCAGTTACACAATTACGATCTATTTTCTTTTGAAGTTGCATGTTCTCATTCACGGTGTGATTAGTGCGTTGTTTGGCCCAAACACTTTTGTGCGGAAGCGCACTTCCGCTGAAACCTTTTCGCGCCTTTTACGAACAGTCAGACTTTGAACGTCGTGTTAAAAAGACGTCATATCTTTTTCCTCGTCTCTCGCCATGACTTGGGCGAGAGGCGAGATAAAAAGACCTGAATTCAATTCCATTTTTCTACTACATATACGTCGGCGGACTCAACTTATTTTGTATTCCTGTTTTCGTAACACTTTCTTGGACATGTTTTGTGTTAATTAAACTGTTTTAATGAAACTGATTTAAATTGTAGAGAAGAAATGTATCCTTTTAGCCCAAACTGGGAAAGCTTTTTCTTCATATAAAACAAGGCCAGTAGGAAGGATACCGATGCAGCAACCCTACTACAAAATGGCGATCCGACAATCTCCACCTAAACTCTACAAAGTCATTTAAACGGGGATTTTTGGAAATGTATTTTTCTTTTTATTAATTAGTCTCTGTCCGAGTAACAGTTTTATTTGGTGAGTAATCGAAACTTTAAATACACTTCCGGTCCACATAAAATATATTGTAGTCCGTCATTTAACGGCTCAAATCGCATGCGTCGTTCACAGAAAAACAGAGTTCTTTTCTTAATTCAGAACTTTTCTTTACACTTCAGAAACGAGATATTACATTGTATCGGTTGCTGGTTGGCAGTTGAAGACCTGGGCGGCGACAATCAAAGACGATCTGGCAGCACTATCAGACACAATAGTTGGTCTTTGACTATAGAATCGGGATTGGCTAGCCATATCGTGTGACCGAGTTCAGGATCGGTGGCAGTGAGATGCGATGGTCAGAGATGCTATACTTTCTCAGGAGGAATCTGACTCAACCCGACCAGGGTAATAGACGTTAGAAATACGGAGTACATTTGGTTCTTTGCAAGCACACTCGCAGTCGGAATAAAATATACTCTAATTTCATTATTTAACGACCAACACTGCAGTTATTAAAAATACACTGGATAAACATGCGTCGTTCACAGAATAACGCTGTGTTTTTTTTTATTCAAAACATTTCTTTATACTTAAAAATAGTATATTACATTTTATCGGTTTTAAAAGAAAAGAAATATGACTACATCTGTGATAGGTGTGGCCAAAATTTCACATTTTTCTAACACCTATTTATTAAAATGTTCGAAAACCCCATAAATTCAAATGAAACTTAATGTCATTTTAAATGTACTATCGCGAGACGTCATGCCCCTTCGCCGTCAACCAGGAAGATTCACCTACAAAGCAATTGTCCCAGCTCCCCTAAAGGGTTAGAAAAAGCGATGTGGTGGACAAAGAAAACCCTGGCTGATGATGGTTAAAGCTGACCTAGAACCCAACCTGAGAGCCTGTCTAGAGAGCTCACCGTTGGAACAGCGAGTGGCTCGAGATCACCACATCGTTAACTTCAAAACAGCGTGGTTTTCTTTATTCAGAAGGTTTCTTTACGCTTAAAGACGATCGATCACTTTATCGATGTTTATCGATGTCAAAAGCGGAAATAAAACACGACTGCAACACATTTGATCGATTTCGAAATTGATTTGTCGCAAGTGCAGATAAACCTTTGCGTTTAAAATGTTCGTTATTTTTCCTTCGTTGTTTTGCATTCATGAATGTAGCTAAATCATTTATGTGCATTGTATAATTAATATTCTGTTTTTTTAAAAAAACAGATTTGTGTTTCAACCGATCGCCATTTAGACGAGTGGAGCGATAGGCCCCGCTAGGTTGCTACTTCCTCAACAGCCTTGGTATGTTAATGACGCGCCACACCGGAGACTATCGAGAATTGACTTGACTTTACGAGCGCCTTTCCATCGCCACTATTCGTAGAAACACATTGGGCCTGCTCTCGGCCTGCCAAGCCAGCAGGAAATCCGATGAAACTTCCTGATACTTGCATTTTGGTTTCGATAAAGGACATTTTATTAATTAATATTATTTGCCTAAAAAGATCCTCTAATCTAATAGGTCCATCAAGCCTCAGCCCCTGTCCCATCGTCGCAATGTTGTATCCTTGTGATTGTTTTACAAGTAATTCAATGGAATATGCCCCGACAAACTTTCTGCACTTGTGCCCCGTCGGTGTAAATGCCCCTGATCAACACGATAATCAGCAAAATCCAATCCCATCATTTTAGCGGTCCCGAGATGCCGGGAAGCTTTTTACTCTAATTGCTTCTTTTCTCAAACTACTTGCCTTTGGAATTCTTTCCCTGCTCCCTGTTTCCATGACTGTACCAACATGCAGAAATTCAAATATAATGTGAACAAACATCTCACTGCAAAACTCCCCACTTTGGATGATCCTATAAATCTGGCCCCTAATTCACAATAGCCCCTTACATCGCAGTGACAATATGCTTTGTTTTGGGTGTATATAAGTAAAAAAAAAAAAAAAAAAAAAAAAGTGTAAATCAGCCGTGCGCCCATACGACAGACACGCACTCACACGAGTTGTACCCTCTCATCTCAGAGGCGAAGTCCTTGACTCCCTGTCCTACATCGTGCAGATAGACATTAAAAGCGTTCCGTGAGTCATTTATGTGTTTTTTTTTCATCAAAGATTATTATTTCAATTGGTTGTGTGAGAAGCTGTCGACGCTTATCAATACGACAACGAGAAAACATACTTTTAACAACTTTAATATCTATTTATCCTTCATGACGTCATACAGTATTCCTTTATGGATCATATTTCGTAACGTTCTCGTGTGTGATGTCACCCAGAAATTATGACGTCATCCCATGTGCGCGGAGAAAACCAGACAAATTTAACTTTCCATATTTGATGGATGGCGTCATAATTATATGACGTCATGAACGATTTATGACGTCACCAAGTATGTACAAGGAAAAATAAAAAAAAAAACAAACAAGCAAGCAAGCAAAAAATGACCGGATGTGTCAAGATTATTAATGAAATCAAATTAAAAAAACAAACTTTATATATATATATATATATATATATATATATATATATATATATATATATATATATATATTTTTAAACTGGAATCAAATAATAGTATAACATAATTCTGATCAATAATTTTTTTTATTTATAGCACTATTGCAATTAAAAAATAAAATAATTCTAAATGCATTTAGCCTGAGATTTTCTTTTGGAAATGAAATATGAACGTGTCGGTGTAGATGTGTAGCATCCCGCCATGCAAAATTTAGCGAGTAAAACACGTGCCTTTTTCTAGCCTGCGGACGACACCATTTTGAAGTGGCAAGGGGTCGCGAGAAACCAAATTGCAGGTCAGGCAACGATCTAAAACTCATCTCGCCGTCTGAAATAAATTCGAAAAGAAATCTTCCACTCTATAATAAACATTCAATGGTGGTCGATTTTTTCCTCGTGTCATCAGAAATGATAATAATTTATATATGAAACATTAAATTACTGACGTAATTCTATGATTTTATATGAATATTTTAGTAATGTATCCAGATAAATAGCGAGTACGAACACTGGCGAATCATTTTTTCCCCGTCATATTTGACGAAGTAGGTATACTTGTGTAATTTCCTGTATGTGGAATACAGTACTACAGGGCTGCTTCCCAGCTGAATACAACATCGTCGTTTCTAAGTCTAATGTTAACAAATTTTTGTCAAGTCGTCTACTTAAAAAAAATTCTTACCATTAAACCCATCATTTCCAATCGTCTCAAGATGTTGTTCATCGCCTACTGACAATCTCATTAACCTTTATCATTGAGTGGCCTTTGGACCTTAATTAACGGTGACACACACACGCACACACACACGCACACAAACAGCAACCCCCCCATATATATATATATATATATATATATATATATATATATATATATATATATATATATATATATATATATATATATATATATATATGTATGTTTCGGCAGCAAGTCATTGTTTATGCAGGCTTAATCAAAGACCACGGAGCTCTCTCTTTTCACAATCTTTCGTGTCAATCTCTCGACGCGGCGAGAAATTCTGCGGTTCTCAGGTATTTACCGGTGTTAAATGGTGGAGTATGGCACCTAGCGTTGTGTCGTGGGTCATTCCTCGAGCGCTTTCGATATATATATATATATATATATATATATATATATATATATTTATCGTTTATTTACGAGTTTTTAATTTTTTTAAAACTAAATAACGGCTCTTAAAAACGATAAGACACAACCTCCTAAAGACAGTCGAGAGATCGAAAGCGCTGGAGGAATGCCCCACGACACAACGCTAAGTGCCATACTCCACCGGTTAACACCTGAGAACCGCAGAATTGCTCGCCGCATCGAGAGATTGACACGAAAGATTGTGAAAAAAGAGAGCTCTGTGGTCTTCAATGAAGCTTTCATATATATATATATATATATATATATATATATATATATATATATATATATATATATATATATATATATATATCATAGAAGAAGAAGAAAAAGAAAGAAAAAGAGAACAAATTAACGGTTAACTTATAGAGGCAGATTTGAAACAATGAGAAAAGAAAAAGTCGACAGTTGTGAACGCAGATTAGAAAAACTAAAGTGAACAAGGAAGATTAATATTTATTTGAGGTTGACAACAACGGGGAGATGGACAACAAAAGTAGGACGAGGGAGAAAAGGAGGAACTAAAGGTATATATATGTATGTGTGTATGTATATATATATATATATATATATATATATATATATATATATATATATATATGTATATACATATTTATTTATTTATCTTTTATTTTTTGATGTGTTGATGTTTTTTATATTTATAATATAAAACTAAAAATAATACATTAATCACTTAAATAATAGTGTCATGGATTCGTCCAAACACTTTAAAATGCAGCAACATTTTTGTAAGTAACGGATACATTTTATTAGACAGACGAACAGCACAGGTAAAGACAATTTTTTTTTTTTGTGTATAATATAAGTTAGCAAAACATTTATATGGAACAAAACGTAGATTTAGTATAAGGAACGTTTATGTTTTTGTCTTTTAAGGGAAGTGGGGTCTGATCAACTCTGCTGGGAAGCCATGAAATTAAATACTGTCTTGTTTTTAAATTCCCGAAACAGTTTTTCATGGTAAACAACTGATGATCCCTTAAAATAGTGTTAGAAATAAACTAATATAATAACTGTAAAAATAAATTGACTTACATGAGTGATTTTCCACTGGAATACTTGGGACTATAAGTTTTTTTTTGTTGTTTTTTTTGTTTTTTTTAAATATAGTTTTAATGGTTGAGAAACTTCCGAGACTATATATATATATATATATATATATATATATATATATATATATATATATATATATATATATATATATATATATATATATATACCCTTGCCTGGACTAGTATAAGCAATAGATATAGCATTGGTTTTAAATTGTAATGCTTTTCTTTCTTTGCAGGGTATGGTACGGTTTTGGTACCCCCCCACTGGTAAAATTGACAATATATATATATATATATATATATATATATATATATATATATATATATATATATATATATATATATATAATTAATCAAGTTCAGATATGTTGAATGATCTTAAACCAAATTTTTTTCAAAAATCTCAATACAAAGTAGAGCTTTATATAAATATTATAAACATTAAATCAGCCTACATTGATTAATTTGTGTTCTTGCACTAAATGCACTTCATCGATAAGCGAGCCATGAACAACGTATGTTTAGCATAGAAACACTAATTAATTAGTATAGGTTGATTTAATGTTCATAAAATGTATATATATATATATATATATATATATATATATATATATAATTTAAATTTAAAACATTCTAACTGACTGCATTAGTTTTGTAGCAACAATAAATAACTTCTCTAAAGAAAAAATATTAAAGACTTTTTTCAAAAAACAAAAACAAAAAAAAACCTCCACATCATACTTAAAAAATTGGCCTCTACCCCCTCCCCAAAAACCCCCAAACAAACAAGCAAAAAAAAACAAGCATATTACTTATATATCAACTAAAGCAAAAAGGGAAAACCCTCTAAACACATACGTATTCACAGCATAAAATGACCCAAAGTGTTGACATGCCGTAAAACCAACAACAATAATAATAATAATAATAATGATTTAACGTTTAAAAAAATTATATATATATATATATATATATATATATATATATATATATATATACAGTAAGATATTTTGTTTTCATACTTTATTAATTCCTCTGTGACAATCTAAGTGAGAGTTGTCTTCACTTTGATAATTCTCGCTATCGGAAGCAAACGCGTTCGTCATAAATGTGGGGAAGCGGCTGCATTTCATTTCAGAGTCTCCCCCTTTAAATTAATGTCGTTTTTCTTTCTTCATACAGTCTCGACTTCACCAAAAATAAAACAACAACAACAACACCAACAAAAACAAACTACGGACATGTTTTAACAGGTAGCTCTGCAAAATAAATAAATAAATAAATAAATAAATAAATAAAATAAAATAAAAAATGGAAAAGAAGAAAATGGTTGATTGCTTGCACAGACACATCGTCGTACAGGTTTAATCGTGTTAACAAATTTCGCTTTAGTTCTGCCTAAAAAATAAAAAGGAAGGAAACACGAAAGAAGAAAAGATGACGTCAGTGTCAAATTAACACATTAAGTCACGTGACTCCGGCACATACATTTTAACGGATTGCGACGTTTACGTACCATTGTCTCAAAACAAACTCGGAAAACGACGAGATCACAGTTCATGCTTACCCCCCCCCCCACCTCGCTTTCTAAAGTCCAACCTTTCCTCACGGTTGTATGGAGCGGTGACAGTGGCGGTAGTGCAGAGGTAACCGGCTAACGGGACTCTGGTGAAAATCAAAGAAGAGTCGGCATCAGAATCTGTCGTCCTCTGGTCGTTTCTACCTCTGCGTGTGGCAAGCAAAGACTTGTCAAGGCCGGACCGCAAATTAATGGAGTAAAAGTAGCAACCTTGCTTCTTCGCCATTCCTTTGTGTGTTCAGGGCCAAACCTTCCCCGACTTTGCATACAACCGCTGAGCCTTGCTGCTCTCGAGGTCGTAGATAAAACCTGCAATCCTGTAGCTGCGACCAACGACGAGGACTTCACGCAGACCAGAAAATTCCGAGGCGCGATATTCGTGAGCTCTGTGCAGGAGTACAAGTCACGTCTCCTCCTCCTCTTCCTCCTCCTCCTTAGCAAAAACAACAACAACAACAACAACAACAACAACAACAACAACAACAACAACAACAACAACAACAACAACAACAACAACAACAACAACAACTCGTAGCAATTCCACCAGCGCCATTTCCAGCAATCATTATGAAGGAAATCGATAACGCAAGGAAATACTATTCAAATTAAAACAAGTATTGCGAAAAACACAAACACAGCAGAGAAAAAAAAGAACATTGATCATAATAAATCATTTTTATTGATCGGGAATAACGAAGGGAGATAAATCTTTGTAGCCTGGAATGACTTATCCCCCTTGCATTATTTTAGTTATTACTGTACAATTTCACCCATTTCTTCTTCTCTTCTCTTTAATTGAAAAATGTGCAACAAATTGATCCCAGGGAACGCCGGATATATACAGTTAGTGTTAAATAAACAGAAATCAATAATCAAAATATAAGCACCAAGAGAGGAGAAGATGACGATACTCACCGATCTCGGCTGGCAGACATCTTGTTGACATTTCGGTGGGGATTCACTGTCGCTCATCACCCACCAATCCTTGGTGCGCACAACATAATTCCCCTATTGAATGATGTAAATCAAATGATGGGATTATGAATAAGGAATACACTCACAGTGTTCAGGATACCATTACTGATCGTCAGTGCTCTGAAGAAATTTAAAGCAAGCCAAGAATTTAGTGGGCCAAAGGTGAAACATGAGCATGATATAGAATTTCTCGTGTTTGCGTGACATCAAGCGCCGATATTTTTTAACGTGTAATGTCATCAGCGGACAAAATAAACGCGCTTCAATAAAAATGCTTTGGAATATGTTATCACGACAACAAAACAGATACTACACTACCCCTACAAAGGAGGAGGTAATGCTTGAGAGGATGTTTTCACGACTATAGAACAGATACTACACTACTCTTCCCCCAAACAAAAGGGGGAGGTAATGTCTGGGAGTGTGGCCCCATGACCATAGAGCAGATACTACACTACCCCTCCCCCCAAAGGAGGAGGTAATTCCTTGTAGGATGGTCTAATGACAACAAACAGATACTACGCTACACCCTCATTAAAAAAGGAGAATGTAGTGCTTAGGAGTATGGTATTATGACAAATGAACATATATTATATCACACTTCCAAAGGGGGAGGTAATGCCTGGGAGGATGGTATCAGTACGAACACACATATACTACACTAGCTCCCTCAAAATGAGAAGGTAATGCCTGGCCAGATAGTCTCATGACGACAGAAGAGATACTACTATTATAGAAACTGCTAAGCTGAACGTACCTTTTTTTAATAATCTGTCACGTGACAAAAGCTCCTGGTAGCGTAAGCGGTAGCAGTGCCGCCTTACCCTACCGAAAATGTGTTATCATTACTGGTTGGCTACTAATCAGGATAGGGTATCACTCGTTGTATCTTAAATACAAACAAGCATTTTGCACACGAATGCGCGCTTAAACTTACGACACATTCGTAAAAGAAAGTCACTTTTGAGGTCATGTTTTATGGCGCGCTAAATATGAAAGAAACAGTGACATGTTATTGTAAACATGGGTAATGCTGCATTGTTTGTGGGTTGCATAGTTGCAATGCACGTGGATAACAGGCTTGCTGTGAGTTAAAAACGTAATGGTTCTACAGATACGAGGTTCCCTGCTGTATAAACAGAAAATTGGCTAAAAGTAATGACCGTCTAGATACGAGCCCCCTGGTTATTTGAGGTTTGTGTACCTTTCCAAGCAAGATGCGCCTTGGGCTATAAGCTAAGGGATTACCTTAATTTGTAAGTCTGTTTTTCAGTAGAAGAACACGAATATCATTGTAACATCTCTCAAAATAAAAATTTGTTGCTTGTTTTAAACTGGAGTTGTAATTTTATTTGGACGAAGAATCTTTCTGTTGCATCACTGATTGAGACCACGCAATTGACACTGCGACCAATGTCGGAATCGATTGAGGACTTTTGACCAGCACAACGAGTTTACGGTCATGGCCTGTGTAGTGAATGCACACAGACCACGTTCAAATGTTACCGTTACATTGAATTTTTGATTAGATATTCTTTTCTTTTTTTACTTTGATTCACCCCAGGGAAGGCATACTATTGTGACAATATTATCGTACGGAAAAGAGTGGATTCGAAACCGGACCCGTAGGTTTCCTAGGAAGGCTTTCAGTTTATTTTGCATCAAAAGAAAGAAGACGAAAATCCATATAAAAAGAAAGGAAAGAGAAAAGGGGGAATGCTGTTTTCCTTTCTCGGTATTTTATGGGATAAGAAATTCCCAAATAAAAGAATAACATTCGTCACCAGTCATCTGGGTTTCGTATGTCGCAAAACAATAGGTTTTGTTGCCGAGATAATGTTGAATTGTCACAACCTTGTCGGATTGAAAGACTCAAACTGAAAATGTTTATATTATGAACACGAGGTTTGAGATATGAAAAGACGACGGACAGAAATAGGTGACACGTCAGTTGGTCCCTTCATCACAACCCAGGGCACAGCTGCTTTGCAACCATCGGCGTTGAGTAGACATTGGCATATTGAGATAGCCCGCGCCCAGGCATTCAAAATCATTTGCAACGGACAAGAATTAAATTGTTTTTGCTGAGTGGTGCGATAGAGGAGCTGGGGTGTCTGCTGAATGACATTCTCCCGTATTTTATGAATTAATACATTTTTTTCTTCTGTAAATACGTTTTGAGGGAGGAGGAATTCCCCCTGCCCACTGAGGTAACAGTGGGAGATAGAAACATATGAAGAAGAAGAAGAAGAAGAAGAAGAAGAAGAAGAAGAAGAAGAAGAAGAAGAAGAAGAAAAGAAAGGCAGGATAAAAACACGATTAGACATTCCTGAATTAGAAAAAACGGACTTGAAATACCAAATATGGCGGGAAAATAATAATGTGAATATACTTTTTGTATCCCGATCTAAAAAATTAAGAAATATAATATATCTTTTTAATTACGGAATTAATTCTATTGGGAAATGGGTGGAGTCACGCCGAGTCTCAAACCGTCTGGATCTCAATATAAACGAGCGCAAGTTGATATTCGAGAACTCCATTTTACTCGCCACCAGAATCCACGTCGTTAACAGCCGCCCCCGGACTTATGGTTGATATCGCCAAACTAAGATCGCCTAGAACGTGTTAAGAGTTTGCCGTCCGAAACACAGAGTTAGAAGTGTGAAATTATCCCGCCTTGTAACGAAACAAGTTTTTTTCATTACTAAATAATTATTCTTCTAAAGAAAATTGTCGAGTCATTTTATTTTTTTTCATTGTTCTGCATAAAATGACCCTTCGCTTCGCAGTAGTACCAAGTTGCTGACCAGCACCAGAATGTTGTCCTCTAATCTATAAATCACAACGTGGGAGAGCGGTGATTGCCGGACAGGACCCTTCGACATATTCGACCTTCATCAGTGCAGCAACTTCTCTCGAGCAGTACCAAGTGACCAACCTAACTCAAGATGACGTCACTGAATGAGGAGTAGTGGGGGTACACTATCATTGAAACGTAAGGGGCTACTGTGATTAATGATCCAGATTTAAAGGGGGCATCATAAGTGGGGAGTTGTGCAGCAAGAAGCTTGTTCACATTACATTAAATTTCTTCATGTTGGGGAAACTACTAGAGTAGAAAAAATTCCGGCATCCGGGGGCCACGACAGTAAATGGGGTGGGATTTTGCTGCTGGTCGGGTTAGTCAGTGATATTTACGATTAGGGGGTACAGGTGCAGTAGGTTTATCAGAGCACATTCCGTGGGAGTACTTGTAAAACAAGCACATGGATGCAACATTGCGACGATGGGACAGGGACTAAAACTTGATAGACAGTGCGAAACCTATTAGGTTAAAGAATTTTTCTTGTACCCTGTCCAAGAGAGAAAGACTAGTGTCGGGTTAGACTAGCACATTTCAGGGTTTATTTGTTGTTGCCTGTTAAGTATTCTGGCATGTTAACCTTTTTTATGCTGTAACCGTACGTATTTTTTTGGTATACGAATGCTGTTTCCTTTTTTTGGAGATTAATGGAATTAATAGATTCTATTTAACCATAGATGGGACTGACAGGTACTTCAACTTCAGATCAGATTGGACCTGTGAGGAATAACAATGAAAGGATGACTCCACACTCTCCAAAACTCCCAATTCGGGCCTCGCCACCAAATGTCATTTACATAATACACAGGACGAATTCTACTTAACTGAAAGATGTGACCCTAGCAGGTACTACAACTCCTTAGTCAGAGTGGAGCTATGAGTAATGACAACCAAGGGATGCCTCCACATACCCAAATTTGGGGCTGCCGACCGGGTTTCGTATCATACATAGGAAACACATTTCGGGGCGAGGCTCTTTCAAAAGACAGCTTTATAATTGCTATTGTCTCCCCCCGCCACCTCCACAGGGGATCTTAGCGCCCCTAATTCTCCGAACCCTACATCATGCATTTAGCTAGAGAACATTCTGGCAACAACAGTTCTTAATTTCAAATATTTTCTATGTCACATGATTAAGCTGACCAATCAATTATTTTCTTTTGATATGGCCGTCAACGAAAATGTTCTCTTGATACTTTTCTCATTAGGCTGTTATTCTCTTAAAGAAAGAAAAGACGATGATTTCGACACTAATAAAGCTGGTTTTTTAAATACTAATGAGTCATCACTTACCAAGGCTTAAAGGTCACCCGAAGATAAGGGTTAATGAGATTGTCGATTCGATGGTGAACAATACCATGAGAGGATTGAAAACGATGATTGGAAAAGAAATGATTTGATTACTTAAGAGGACGGTTTATGACAAGTATTTGTTCACATTAGACTTGAATACGACTATGTTGTAGTCAATATGGAAGCAGCCTCGTACTATCGTGTTTTACAGATGGGAAGTTCTTGGAAAGAAGCTCTGTTTATGGAAGTTCGTTTGGTTTTAGGTACACAAAGAAATAAAGCTTTTTGCAGTGGTGGTCGTTAGACGAGAGGAGTTATTTTGTCACAGGAGAATCCCCACCATGGGACTAAGCATCCTTATTTCACCGGACCTTACATTACGTGTCTAGCAAGCTTAACATTCTGGCAACAACTGATTTTAATTTTAAATACTACTAATATCACATAATCTAACCAATTAACTAATCTTCCTAATATTATATGTCAGTTCCGTCCAAAGTCATCCCTGTCAACCATGCGTATTACCCATTAAAACTTGTAATAATATCTCTTCACATCGAAGGCGCACTGCCACCAAATAATATGCAACATAAAATGTACTAGTATACACACGTCCTCAATAGTAAAGGTTTAAAAATAAAACGGTTAAGCAGCTTGGATATTTCTCTATTTATATGAAGTTAGGTATATGCATATGTTTATATATTTGTATGTACAAGATTCACCCCTAAATAAATTTAACGATCATTATTAATTTTGGGACATCTCTGCATGATATAAGGGGTCCTAATGTCGGCTATATTTAGTTTAATTAAGTTTCATACAAAAGGGAGTAAAAAGGGTGTGGAAGCCTTTCGGTAAAACTTAGATACCTCCGATTTTTGTGAAATGTTAACATTAGGTATTATACATCAATATTTCCCAAATTTCATTTTTTTTCGGACTTTAAAGGGTTTTATGGGGCATAATATGGGCACAACCTCCTATTTGAAAATTCAAATATTTCAGATTTGCATTGAATTAGATTCATAGTAATTAAGCAAGATTTTCAAGATTTCACTTTCATCTGAAGACCCTTTAAGCCTTATATTTGAGACATTTCCTAGAATCAAAACCATATAATGTATTTTGATCTAAATAAGAACAAGGATTTCAGGTTTTGTATCATTATATCTGGATTTTGATTTTCATAAGGGGACATACCACTGGTACAAAACTGTTCTGTTCGGGGTATAAATTTTACCCATCCTGGGACGAGTATTCTTGTTATATATAAAACGGTTTGATTTTTTCTACTGAGAATCAAAATAATATAAGTATTTTCTTTTTTTTAAAAAGTATTATTTTAATATTGTTATTAAGTATCAATTATGTAAGCCTTTTACTATACCGCGTAATTCGAACTTGACAATGTGATACACGGACAAATCTACGCGATTAACGCGCTTATATGGGGGTTTAGTGCTTACCGGCGTGTACTATAGGCTTGAGATTCCGTGTTCACATTTTGTCCGAAGAATGAACAGGCAGTCTGAATATTGGAAGACTTTAAAATAAGTTGTCGGAGTCTGATATTTTGAAATTCTAGGAGTCAGAGTCGGACCTTATACCTTTCGACTCCGCAACCCTGGTTAGAATGTCGAATGTTCAATGGGGCGTAAAAATTGATCTATGTAAGTTGAGGAACTAAGAACAGATTTTTGGATGTGTAATTATTATTACACCAGATAGGATGGTGCGACGGGTTTGTAAAAAGCTAAGGACGCCACAAGAGATTAGCAAGAAGGAAAGGTTACAGGATAACAGAGACGATTGCAAGTCGACGATTCGACCATCAAGAGGGATGAGGGGGAAACAATGCTGTCGTGGCCAAACATTACGACCAGAAAAGCACTATGACCTCGCCCTCTACAAAGTGCCTTCTTAAGTATCTTCATTATCTGTTAGTTATCAGATACACAAAGGCTAAAAGAGACCCAGTACCAGCGTTCAATCTTATCGACCCCAAACAGGCTAACAAAAAGGTAAGCCCTTCAAGAGCCCAAGATGGAAGGAAGGGGTTACAAAGCTGGCCGACAAAGTAGTCTACCGCTATAAGGTTGCTGGACAAATATTAGTTCATCTACTGCTCCAGAAACAAACTAATATGAACACGAACGCCTTTGGTTCACACACAACGCTAGCTTATGTGTTTTATGCATATTTGCTCCAAAACACTAATGTAAAAAGCCGCACGGTGCACCCTTTCTTGCCTTGACAGAGTAAAAAAACAACTTCGCTATCTTCTCTTCAATACAGTCTCTTTTACACAGAAAAATGTTGTTAGCTTCTCTTTACTGTATCATTACGCCCATGGTAGGTGCTCGACTGAGCTCCATCCCACCCTCACTGTAAAACATTCACAGCAAGAAGTCGCCTAGCTACAGCCATAACAAAGAACATTTGTTTTTTCCCTCTCTATATCAAAAAACAAGACTTCCATGAACAAAGTTTCTTTCCTAGAACATCCCATCTGTAGAACAAAATACCACGATGTTACTTTCCAATCAGCTACACCATGGTCGCCTTCAAGTCTAATGCAAACAAATACTTGTGGAGCCGTCCTCTTGGATAATCAATTCCTCTTAATTAATTTTCTGCCCACCCCACACATTGTTTCAAATCCTCTCGTAGTGGCGATCATCGTTCAACTAATAATCTCTGTAGCCCTTAACCTCGAGTGGACCCCGGGCCTAGATAAGCGGTGACCCATTAGTAAAAAAAATAGATCGGCAATGTTAGTAATTTTTAAATAATCCTTAACAAAGGTTGTGCATATTCTGGTTATACAGTAAGTGTCGGCTTATAGCAGACCTATGTCGTTAGTGTGTTTCGTATTTAACAGCCGTATTTCCTACTCATTTCTGGCATATGTTATCTATTTCTACTATCTAATCTATAATTGGAAGACGTATATCCAGTCTGTTGCTAAGGTTGCCAGAAAAATGGTTGGTTTATTCTACCGCTCCAGGAAGTACCCGATTCTAGATGTAATCCTGTATCTGATTATTTATCTTTCTCCCACGGCGGGAAGATGTAACTCTCAGAGCGGAAAGTGGAATTTGAAGCAAGCGCCCCTAGAGGAAAACGTTTTGGTCGAACAAAAATTGCCTGGGCAACCCCGTCGACATTCCTTGGTAGGAGCGCCACCAGCGATTAGCAATGAACTAACCCCTTTCTCAACGGGCAAAAAGGAAGATGGACCTCCTATAACTGCACAGAATCATACCTCAGACAAACAGAAATTGTTCGAATTTGAAGAAAAACAAAATTATTTGAATTTTAAGTCACTTTTTTTTTTAAATAAAATTTTTGGTTCTGTTGAAAAAAATGGAAAATTTGGAATCGAAATTAAAAAAAATATTTTATTGAAAAATAAAAAAATTGAAATTTTTTAATTCGTTTTTTTGTTTTTTCATTTTTTTTTTAATTCTCAAGACTCTACCAGTCTGATTTTGATATGAACTCACCACCCTGAAGGGTAGCTAATTAACTACGTTCTTAAATGGAGTACAGCTGCCCCATCTGGTGAGGTGACGCTCAGAGCACCCCTTCTTGCCTTGACAGAGTACAAATTCGACTTTGAAATCTAGCGCGGGTGGTCTCTTCTCTTCCCTTTCTCACAGAAGAGGCGTTGCTAGTCTCTCTCTACTCTATCGTTATTTCTATGGAAAGTTCTCAATTGAGTTTAAATCTTTGGTTCGTCTTTGTTAGACATTCACAGAAAGAATTTGCCTTTCTACCGAAACGGAAACAAGACTTTCCATTTCTTCCTAGCGTCATGTAGAATTTCCGTGGATAACACTTCTTTTCAAGGACTCTATTACCGCAGGATTGCTTCTCTGCAGATTACAACATGTTTGTCTTCAAATCTAAAGACTTGTTATAAACCGTCCTTGAGTAATGAACCTTTTTTCTTAACTTTCGGCTGTCAATTATTCCCTCTTATAAACTTATCCTCGAGTGGCTCTTGGCATAGATAAGTGGTGACTTAACAGTAAAAAAGTGCCACCTATATAATGAGAATAACACTGGCGCATACATCAATATAGAAATAAACTTTCAGTGATAAGTGAGCAATACTTATGAATTGGTGGTAGAATGTCTTTGGTACTAAATACTAAAAATGGATTAGTAGCAAAAAACATCTTGTGGCAGCCTTTCTGATTTGATTACTGAACCGCAAGGTGTTTAATGCAAATAGCCTAAAAACACTGAAGTGAAAAGAAGATTAGGCAATGTTAATAATGTTAAAACAATAATTGCTAAAGGTCTGTGCACACTCTGTGTTGTCCAGTAAGGGTCGACCTATAGTAAACTTATGTTGTTGGTCTGTTTCAAGTTAAGCAGTTTTCTTCTCTCTCA
Source organism: Sepiola atlantica (assembly GCA_963556195.1). Taxonomy (NCBI): domain Eukaryota; kingdom Metazoa; phylum Mollusca; class Cephalopoda; order Sepiida; family Sepiolidae; genus Sepiola; species Sepiola atlantica. The sequence continues at coordinate 64,862,423 of OY744524.1, forward strand.
TCAGTACTTGGTGAATACTTACGAAGATATGTTGTTTAATTCTTCTATCCAACCATTGAGCAGTACTATCTATATACCTGAAATCACACAGACACATAAATTCATTTATTAATACACTTTGGTTGATAGACAAGCAATTATTATGAATAGATGCTAGAATGTCTTTGGTATTAAATACTATACGTAGACTAGTAGCAGAAAAAAATAATATAGTAATGCAAAGACACGTGTTTTGTCGTTTCTAAGATCATCATTGTGGCGATAATAGATTAAAAAACCAAACCCCTAGTGGTTATAGCTATGCGCTTTGCCGACTAAGTGTTCTAGTGGCGAAATGATATCTTATTTAAATGAGATATTCATTTATTTACATTTTTATGAAACTGATAACCGAAAGTACTCAATTCTTTTTACGGGATATTAGTGCTTTAATGCTAAGTGGAAACCAACATTTCATCCATAAGAGTGTTCCATCCATATGATAGCGTATATATATATATATATATATATATATATATATATATATATATATATATATATATATATATATATATAGAGAGAGAGAGAGAGAGAGAGAGATGTTTCCTCGTCTCTGCGTTTCATCAGTGTGAATAAGAAGCGTAGGCGGACTAGTACTGCAAGGTTCCGGTCCTCAAGCTCGTGATTCCCCTTAGGGCAATCTGAGCGAAAAAGTTGGGAATCATACCTATCAAATTTTACGCTTTTAGGTCTAAAACTCTAAAGGTATGTAGCTGGTACATAAACAGTCATACACAATGTATGAACAGAAATACGCACATACACGATTGCTCTATCTATATCTCACACACACAAACACACACACTCTCTCTATTTTTCTTTTCTTCTAGCGCACATGCGCTCTCTTTTTAATGCACAAATATGTACGCACACCTTTCACGCACATCCTCTCTCTCTGTCTCTAACACACGCACAGTTTCTATATCTTTAACACACACTTCTTTATCTCTCTCTCTCTCACACACACACACACACACACACACACACACACATATATATATATATATATATATAATTAATCTTAATATATATAAATGTTTTTATATATTTTTTATTTTATTTTTTAAAAATATGTATAGGAATGTATAGGAATACAAAATAAATGTCTTTTCAAAACCATCTTTTAACTAACAGATATTTTGGCCGTTTCCAGCAACCTTCTTCAGTGTAATATCCTTCTTTTTCTCTCTCCCTCACTGTCTGTCTCTGTCTGTCTGTCTGTTTGTCTGTCTGTCTGTCTGTCTGTCTCTCTCTCTCTCTCTCTCTCTATATATATATATATATATATATACTGATTACAGTAACAGAACACATTATTATTCTTTGGCAGAAAACTCTGTGAAGAACACAGTTGTGGGAGTCTGCTAAAAATGAATCTGCAACCTGAGAAAAGCCGCCCCTTCACTTTCTCTAATCGCATGTCTCAAAGCCCCCCCCCCCCAAAAAAAAACAAACAAAAACAAAACACGAACAACAGAAAAACAGATGGCATGCAGTATGTTCGGTGTGCTACTGGGTCTAACTATTATAAAAGGGACGTATTAGTGTTTGTCATGAAACAGTGTTAATGCATCACTATACCAGCTGCGTGAATTGCAGGTAACTCTCTCATTTGCGACTTTCATGAGTTTTATAACGACTGTGTTTTACGACACTCTGATTTTACGACACTCACGTTTAGCGGAACTGAGATGTTTACAAGATTCAGGTTAGTATTTGATCTCCCTCCCACCGCAGGAATATATAACACAAGAAGGTGGCGATTTAAAACCAAGTGCACTTGAGGCGCGTGCACTCATGCTCACAAAAATGCCTGAGCTGCCCCGTCGGCATTTTTCGGCCGAATAGCAATAAGCGAAGCCACCTAGCTTCAAGATTTCCTAGATTCTATCGAACTGATTGCCTAGGACGTATCATCGACTGGTATGGGCAGCTTAGCTGTTGGGAAAAAGCTTGGCGAAGTTATTTTAAAGACTTATCTTTATTTACAGGCCGGAAGGCTGAGATCAACGTGTGTATATGTTCTGTTTTGAGTCAGAGGAGGAGAAATCCTTCTCGACTGGGACAATGTTTTATTTTTTACCCATCCACAGTTCCCCTTTTTGGAGAGCTGGATATTTTCAACATTAAAAACCGACTTTGTATCTAACTTTGTCCTCGTGGGGAGTCAAGCAAATAGGGATTTTATTTCGGCTTTATGTATGTACATTAATTTACCGTGTATGTGTAATTGCGTTAACCTACGCACGGTGAGTGAAATAATGTCTTCTAGTTCTTTTAATAGGCTAATTCTTTTAACGTTATCAAATCACTGACTCATCTTCCTGAAGCAAATAAACTTCATGTCTTCGTCTATTTATATTTCCATTTTTCTGAACTTCCTTGAATTGTTGAGTCTAGTTTCTATCTTAATACGTGGAGTCCCAGATCACGTGACGACGGGGCGCCCAACCATTCGTTGATGTAACCACACGATCACAAATATAAAAAGCGGGAACGGCAGCACGGGTGAATGCCCCATTCAGCCACTGTATCATTACCCTCGCTAACATTCAATAAAAATATATAGAATAAAAGAGACGTGTGATGAACGTGACAACTACAAATCAGAAGACAAAGAAAGTCACGTGTGCAACCAAATATAAAGGGGATATCTATTTCAAAGAAATAAATATACATCTGTGAGGAAAGAGATTATTATTCAGTGATCTACATGAAAGGATGGTTCGTTTGCGTAGAATGATGATGATGACTGTACTAGTCGAAATGTCTTTTAGTCTATCACTGGCGATTGTTACTTTTTTCATGTAGCTGCTACTGTTGCTGTTATCTCTGTCGGCGCTGTGTCGATTACAGTTGTCAGGAAACAAACTGTAGCGGAAGACCGATTTTTATTTTATTTTTCCCTGTCTGAACATCTGAACGCTGAGGGGAAACATCGTCAGTCAGTCACTGCCTCCGCTCAGGCCAGTTTTTTTTAATGCGGTCAGTCTTTCCTCTATCTCCCCCCCCCTCCCAGAGAGGCAACTATCAATGGGCGAAAGCAGACCCCAGGGACGATTTTGCATGGAATGTCCTCAGTCTGGGAGAACATTTGTGGTTGATGTTGAAGACAATTGTATGATTAAATTGTACTGTTTATGACTAGTTGATTTTCATTATGATAAAACGGACATGTATTTGATAGTGATAGGCACATTCAGAGTCTGGATCTCCCCTTGGAGAGGAAGTAATGCAACACTTATGGGATCAGTTCTGTCTATTAGCGATCTAGATTTATCTCGTGATCTGTTATTTCACAATCAATGTTTGCATCTTCGAAACTGTTTTTTCTTCTATAGAGTCCGCGTCGCTTATTTTATATTGGTTTGTAAAAGTCTCAGCTAGAACTGTCCCTGATTCGTTTCTCATCTGTACTTCTATTCCTGCTTGGATGTTAATTTAACACAATAAGTATAATCGAAAAGTACTATCCAAGAAGTATTCAAAAATGCATGTATTAAACGAAAAATGTAAGGCTTCTTGAATTTAGCAACGCATTCTTAAAGTACGCCCTTTGACACTCAGCATCTAAGTAACATGCCACGAAAACAAAGCTTTTTTGTCGAAATCGCTCCAGACAAGGCATGAAGCCACTTGATGTAAGGAGCTGAAAATACTACTACAAGTTTAAAAACTAGCCTATGATAAGTGTTAGATCGATAGATTCCGACCCAGAAAACAGCTATTCTTCCCCCTTTGTCAGAAAGATCGCTCATGGAATGTGAGGTCCAATAGACAAAATAAAGGAAGCGAGAATTACTAGGATGCCGAAAGTAAACCCAAGGTCCACTTTCTACTCGCCTAGCTACAGCGTTGTACAGCTCTGTTTTTTTTTACTGCGACTTTGAAGTTTTTACATCCCCCCATTGCTCGTAGTGAAACACTCGAGCTTTTAACTTGTCAACAAACTAGAAATACCCCCGGTGTACGGTCGGGGTAACGAGGCGGCGAACTTCTTTTGCATCATCTCCTGGTCAAATTATTTTTTCCGAATGATGCTGAAAAAAAAATGAACAAAACTGCTTGATTTGAAACTTCTATACTTCAAACGAATTGGCAGACAAATAGTACTCGCCAGCGTTGGAACATGAAAGACATGAAATATTCTGAGACATGGAAATACAAAGGGACACACTCATTAAAGCAAGAAAACCAAACGTAATAATAGTCAATAAGAAGGGAAAACATGCCAATTAGTATATTTCGTCGTCTCTGCAGTTCACATGATGTAGATCAGAGAGGCAGAAAAATGAATAAAATACATGGAACTTGCTAGAGAGCTGAAAGGAATATAGAACATGAAGAAAATCACTGTAATGGCAATAAATCTAGGAGCACTACGAACAGTTTCTGTCATGAAAATTTAATTTATCATTCTTTAAGGATTAAGAGTATTTAGTGTGTATGTGCGTGTGTGTGATGTTTGTGTGTTCATTATAGAAAGAAAGGTTAGATAATCTACATAAAATCTAAAGTGTATTCTTATGTAAAATTTACCGGGGAAGATAATGGAAGTGTTCTCAAATCTTTAGTATACCCCTATGATGGCGTAACTGCGTTAAAACCTCAAATATTTCATATTTTAATGAAATCTAAATCATATTATAAATTTTCTGGTGAAGACAATGGAAGTGGTCCACAATATCTCTAAGTGCGCTCCTAATTTAAGGGTGTTATGGAGTCTGAAACTCTTTAAAACTTTAAACATATCCTATTTCGAAGAAATTTATATCATATGTATAAAATTCTCCGGGGAAGACAATGGAAGTGGTCCCGAATCTGTACGTTACCCTATATATGCCGAATATCTACGTGCCCAATACTCTAAGTGACCCATGGGAACAAACCCACTTAAAACTTCAAATACTTATATCCAATTTTAATAACATTCATACCATATGTATAAGACACTAATTCAGAGAGTTTTCCGACATTTCAACTTCTTTCGACTATATTAAGGGTCGAAACGAGAAGAGGGAGACAGTAAAAGCAAAGAAAGTAATATGGTGTTATAATGTTATGAGCATGGTGAAAAAGTACATAGTAGTGATCCTCATTCAATCCCGAGCAACGTCGGGTCTTCCTGCTAGTATATTCTTTTTTTGTCTTGTACGACATTTTTCTTTAATTGTGTATGGTATGCTTAATTTGGCACTACTTTGATTCCCTATTAATGCATACACTGTCTAATTTGCCAGCACGTAGTATAGTTATATAACGAATTTATAGTATTGATAGATAGTCGAGGGCGACCTGAAGGCTCCTTTTTCATTGACTATTACACCGAGATGTAGAGGATGGTGGTAAGTAACTATCAATCTTATCTATTTTTACAGTCTATACTATCTGCAATTCGTTTTAATTATGGTTGGTTTGGTGAATTTTTATATTGAATACAAATAATTTACCGCTATCTACCTGTATAAGAGTTAAATTCGAACCAAGATGGAGTAGTATGGCCACATCTGAGGAGATGCCACTCAGAGCACTCTTTATTGCCTTGCCAGGGTACAAAATCGATTTCGCAACCTAGTAGGAGATAATCGATTTCCTTCCCTGCGGCCCCCTTTTCACAGAAGAGACGCTGCTAGTCTTTCCCCGTTCTACCGATAGTTCCATAGTAGGGATTCGACTGAGCTTCAAGCTATGCCCCCCCCGAAAAATCTTCTCGGCAAAAAATCGTTTTCTCTACCAAACACTGCAACGAACTCTCCTATCTCTCTCTGTGTATTTAAAATTAAACGGAACTTCCATGAACAAAGTTTCTTTCCAAGAATTTCTCACCTGTGCAACACGTTGCCGCTGGATTGTTTCCCCGCAGACTACAACAGGTCGTTTTCAAGTCCAATGTCAACAAATATCTGTTATATCGTCTAGTGAATAAATCATAGTTCTCAATCCTTTTATAGTACTGTTCAATCATCCTTTTGGAAATCTCATTAATCCTTATCCTTGAGTGGCTTTTAACCTTGATGAATGGTGAACCCTTAGTATATAAAGAAAAACCAAGAGCACCGATTTTCGCCCCAAAGTTCTTGGGTTCTATAGGACACTACTATTTTTTTCATCATCCAGTATGAGAGACGCGTGTCTATCTGTTTGTCAGCTCACTGCTTTTAGTTGTTAAACCTGGTAGCGTGAAACGAAAACAAAACAATTTAAAACAAATATTATTTTTATATATTTATCTTTAAAGACTTAAATATTTTAATTGTTTTAAATAAAATATTTTTATCTGTATTATTTGGATTATTCGGATTACTGTTGTCATCTTGGGTGTTATTCTCACAACGTTTCGGCCGATCTAACCTCATACCCTCTTCATGTGCATCTTGTCTAACGTGAGAATATTTATGTCGAATTTGGGAATCTGTACGGAATTTCGAACGGGGTAGCTTTCTCTCGTTCCGTCAGCCATGGCCGGGTAGAAGTAATTCGTAAGTGTATTCTTAGTATTACCCAGACTGAGGATTGACCCTTAAACCTCATGAAGACTGTCATTTAAAACTGAGTACTTCTTTGAACTTTTATCCGTTACTCGACAGGTCCAAAGTTCGACATAACGATTTCCGAGTTCGACAAGATGCACCTAAAAGAGGTCGGAAGTTACATTGTGAGAATGACACATAAGATGAGACCAGTAGTCCGAATAATCTAAATAATACAATCCTCATCTAAAAAATTCCGGAATATTTTTATATAACATACTAAAAAAGTTTACTTCTTTCGCTTCATCTTATTTTTCTCCATTCCAACTTTTGAATGACTGCATATCGTCTTTCAGATACAATTACACGGGTTGGGAAACGACGTGGTTACCCTCAAATTTAGTGAGCGCATCTTAAAAATAGCTTATAAACAATTTTCTGAGTTCAATGATTGAAACAATAATTGCATTATACAAGCCTAGATGTACCTACTCATCGTTGTCCGGGATGCATTAATTCATTACTGTATTAATGCATTAATAGTTTAAATTTTAAAAGTAATAACGTGTAAGTCACTTAGAAATGAACAAACTCATCAAAATCTAAGGGAGATAACACATATTCAAGTAAAAATAGGAATTATCATTCCTTTGGTTTGATTATTTAAAATTATCTCCATTGTAATAATTTTCCCTGCCAGAATAATTATTTTCGGAAAGAAACTGCAGATGGTCTCTGTTGATGGAAACAAAGTGCTCGCCACTGGAACTTTGTTACATGGTATACTTTTCTCAGATGACATCGTAATCAATGCAACAACGTGTTTGCAATTAGATGTTTATCACATAGTAAACTTTTCTTCAACAACAACGTTTTCAATACTGCTCTTAGGAACAATGTGCTCGCCAGTGAAACTTCGTTGCACGGTATACTTTTCTCCAACAACACTGTTTTCAATACTGATCTTACCCCTTCGAGTGCTAAAACGTATTCTGACAACTTTTATTAAACTCGTCTTTTATGCATGGCAAAGCACACGGTCAAACGTGGTCGATACGCATAAATACTCTCGCTCCGGCGTGCATTTGTTCTTTCTCACATCCAGGTCTTACACGTCAGGCAGAGACGGAACCTTTTATAACAGCGATAAAGTAAGTTAAGACTATTTCAACCACTCGATCTAAGTTTATAAAAAAATACGAAGCCCATTTCTAATATTTATAACAATGTTATTAGGCCATCTTCATTAATATGTGATAATAATAGAGGAGCCTGGACTAAGAAAAAGGTTTGAGAGTCCATGATATGAAGGATAAATGCCCTGTTTGTAGAGAACGGAGAAGAGTTCATATTTGAAGAATGTTCTTAAGAGAAAGTCCTTACGTATGTATGTTTAGTTAATGTACATGTGTGGTTCGTAAGTGTGTGTTGCTGATAGCGGGAATCAATCCACGTGCGCATGTCAGCCATATTGAATATTGAATTCTTCTTGTCTACACCAGAGTCCGTGGCTCGGCGGGTTTTGGTTTGCGTCCCAACAGAGAAGTTTAATGGTTAAACGGAGCGACGTGGATGAAACCGACAGCTGTGTCTACTAGCGGTTAAAGAAAAAGGACAGTGGCGAGCACCCCCTTTTATAACCCTCGGGGCCAGTGCTCTGCTCGCAATGAGAGATTATTTCTGATTGGGCAAGTAAGAATCAATGTTAGGTGTGCGCTCTAACCATCGCTAAGCTTAAAAAGTCAAGCAGATATTTCGAACACCATTATGGCGACTGTTGTTGCTGCTGTTGCCGTTTGTAGTGCTACTGCTACAGGTTCTGGCTGATCACGTCGGCCATAATTCTACGGATTCTTAAAATTAGAGTAAACTGAGATTAATTGAAGAAAATCTATTCAAATTTTTCTAAGGTTTTATTTGGTTTATTTATTTTACTCAATTTTCGGGTTATTTTATGAGAAAACACAATAATCAAATGGAGATAATTCATTGCACACAAGTTTCTATTTTACCAATAGGCGGGAACTTCCAATGGCGCCACAATGTAAGTAAATGCGAGAGATGCGAGTTTTTATATACTAATGAGTCACGACTTTGCAAGGCCAAAGGTCACTTGAGGATAAAGGTCAATAAGATTATCAGTTGGATGATAACCAATATTATGAGCAGATCGGTAACAATGAGAGGAAAAGGCAGAATTTGGTTACCCAATAGGACGGCTTGACAAGTATTTGTTAACATTAGGCTTGAAAACGACCATGTGGTAGTCAGCTGGGAAGCAGCCATGTGGTATTGTGTCCCACAGATGGAAAGTTCTTCGAAAGGAATTCTGCTCTGTTCATGGAAGTTCCGTTTGATTATAGGTGCACAGGAAAAGAACGGGAAGTTCTTTGTAGTGGTGGTAGCTAGATGAGTTTTTTTTACTGTGAATGTTTTTCAGGAGAGGGTGGGGGCTCAGTTGAGCATCTACCAGAGAAAGAACGATAGAGTAGGAAAAGATTAGAAACGTCTCTTCTGTCATTAAGTGGCTGTAAAGAAGAGAAGAGGTAATCGTCCACTGGATTGCGAATTCGATTTTGTACTCTTTCAAATAAAAAAAGAGTGCTCTAAGAGGCATCTCTACAGATATGTCAACAGTATTCCGTCTTAGGGCGTATAATATTCTTATACAGGTTAAGGATGGTATAAAAGCCTAATCCTAACCCTAATCCTATCCCTAACCCTAACCCTAACCTTAACTCTAACTCTAACCCTAACCCTAACCCTAATCTTAACCCTAACCCTAACCCTAATCCTATCCCTAACGCTAGTCATAACTTCTTACCAGGATTTACCGTCTTCACTAGTTTTGAAGCAGCTACCACTCCCGCATATTCACCTAAAATTTGAGGTGGCTCCTCTCCACGAGCTTATTAAAAAAAGGAGCCGCCGCCGCCGCTTCTAAAAAAAGAGATCACCCCAACGATATACCCATGCATGGAGTATTCTTGTCACATTTGAGCTGGTGCACCCTCTATTAGTCTATCCCGCTTAGACACGGGCCAAAAAAGAGTCGCTAATCTAGTAGGTCCCTCACTATCCACAAAGCTCCAGCCCCTGTCCCATCGTCGCAATGTTGTATCCTTGTGCTTGTTTTATAAATACTTTAATGGGATGTGCTCTGATGAACTGGCTGCTCTGGTGCCCCCTCGATGTAAATACACCCGACAAACTCGACAATCAGTTAAATCCCATCCATTCTCTGTGGAGGTCCCCAGATGCCGGAGAGCTTTCTACACTAATAGCTTCTTTCCTCGAGCTGCCAGCCGTTGGAACTCTTTCGCTGCTACCTGTTTCCCTGACTCTACCGACATGCGGAAATTTAAGTGTAATGTGAACAAATATCTCGCTGCACAACTGCTCACTTATGAAGCCCCCTATAATTTCTGGACCCTAATCCACAGTAGCTCCTTAATCTCAGTGACAATGTGCCTTGTCTGGGGTGATTTCAAGTTTAAAAAAAAGATTGTAAAGTTGATTTCATTTGAATTCAGCTATACCGATTCTATAGTTGGAGTCGGTATCCATTACAATGCAACTATTTAAGAGTCAACAGCTGTGTCAGTATTAGAGACCCTCTGTAGGATGAGTATTCAAACGAACGACATATAATTCCAAAGAATAAAAAAAGTAATTGGCGAAAAAAAATATCAGAAAAACAAGAAAAAAACCCCCAGAAAATTCCGAAGAAAAACGAGAACTCGCAGACAAACCGGACCCATATGAAAGATGGCTTTATGCGCCGTTTAATGAGGCTTAACTCGAGTGAAAATACCTGTTAGGTTATTGAGCAGAAAAAACACCCATGCACACTTCTCAATATACACTTGAATTTGTGCCTTCTGTGCCAATGTAGACATACGCATAGACTAGTCGAATTGCATATATCTTTTTACTTCTCTAATTCTACCTTGTATACATAGATCGAAAACCGACACCTACACACACCTACTTAAAACCGGATGTTTACTGATATCCACCTACATGTCAGCATTCTTTTTTCATTGCAAACATTCATAAAAAACCCAAAGTACTTAATTCTGTGCTAACCAAAATATTTGTTACAATATAGTAGTAGTACTATTAGTAGAAGTAATAGTAGTAGTGGTAGTAGTGGTTATAGTAGTCCGTCGAAATCTGACGATGGCGTCGCTCATTGCAGCGTCTGGGATCAGTTTTCCCTTCGTTGATAGACCCTTCGATGGCTGAAGAGGACTATTATCGATCTGTACCGCATTGCAAACATTCCCCCCCAAAAACCCAAAATACTTAAGCCCACGCTAACAAAAATATTTGTCATCTATAATAGTAGTAGCAATAATCGTAGTAATAGTAGTAATAGTCAAAGTAGTAGTAGTGCTAGTAGTACGTCGAAATCTGATGATGGCATCACTCCTCACTTATCAGTTACAGTGATAGATTTTCTGATGACCAAGAAGGACTATTCTCGATTTGCAGCGCTATCTACAAACATCCCACATGACATGTTAGTGGCGTCTCCCAATACTAGTAGAAACCCTACGCATTCTTCTCCCACCCGCAACAGTACTTTATGTGCGTAACTTAGCTAGTATAAATTTTAGTAGAAATATATTTGTGCGAGTGGATTTAGCTTTATGCGTAAACAGGATATGTTATAGACGGAAAGGTCATTAGAGTTCAAACGGGTGACACTCTTGTATAAGCTGTATCTCAAGAATCGAAAGCGACTTGTTTAGCTGGATATTACGTCAGAGATGATTACAAAGACAGTAAAGATTTATATCTCTTATGGCGTCTTGCGTGGAAGTCCGAAGAGGCAAGATGTGTTTTAAGATGTTCTGACAAGTACTGAAAAGAATTAAGGCATGGGCTTATAAATTAGAATCTAGTATGTCTCTCTGTCTCTCTGTCTATCTGTCTGTCTATCTCTCTCAGTTCCCCTTTTGACTTGCAGCACTAGACGATCAACAGACTGTCATAAATGAATCAACATATTCCCAAAATACATGGTGTTGAATTAATTAATTATAATCACGGGACTGCTTCCCTGCATGGTACAATATGGTCGTCTTCAAATCCAATTTCCACAAATACTTGTCATAAACCGTCTTCATGAATAATCAAATGTTGTTCATTTCATTCATCATTTTCAATCCTCTCATAATATTCTTCATCGTTAAACTAACAATCTATTCATCTCATTAATCATTATCCTCGAGTGTCCCTTGGCCTTGGTTAGTGGTGACTCATTAGTAAAATAAATTAATATTTAAAACTGATTCTGCATTGGCATTATCGCATTTTACTAACTTATCTCCCTTGTTCTCCATTTTGCGCTCGTACCAATGGAATATCAATGGAGACACGGAAATTCACGATAAAACTGATTTATATTTTTAATTAAAATTCTGCTCGATAATTTACCCTAGTTTTTGGTTTAGATACCTAATTTTGCCTGATATGTAAGCATATCGAAGTGTTATCCTGTTAATTTATTTTGAGCTGCCATATTTCACCTGTGTATTCCTATACATAAGCACCCACGTTTAATTTTATTTTTATAAGAGCAGTGATTTGAACACCAGATGCCTTCGTAAAATCCGGAACTCTAAATGCTCGACCACTTACAGTTTATGCGAAAATTAGAAATGTAGAATTACGAAAATAAACTGATTCTTTTAAATGATTCTTTGAGCTATATCTTGGTTCGTCTGATTTTATGCTAAGAAGAAAGGTTGAATGAAGAAGATTAAGACGATCAAAGGAGAAGATAAGCACTTGCTCAGAATGGTGATCTTGGGGGAAAAAGAGATCGATTCTAATTGTGCTATCAATTATTTCTCTATGCATGCGCTCCTACTCATTAACTTGATCTTCGTTTTTTGTTAGTACACTCTGTGATTCCACGGTCGCAGCTTGGGCATGAGTCAATCTCACGTTTTTCTTTACTTGCGCCAGGTTTACACAAAGTTTCTGGCTCTCGTCGCTCTCCAGATGAATACACCTAAAACATAAATAAAATAAATAAAATGTAAATTAAATGCGAAAATAAAACAATTTTGCTTATTTTTTTCGTTTCTTTCAAAGATCAATTTTTCTAGCCAGCTGGTATACATTCGGAAAGACAAAAGAAAAAAAACATAACCCCATTGTGAATTGACTTGGCTCTACGATAGCCTCTCCGTCGCCATTATTCTGGGGGAACGCCTTGATCCTGCTCTCCGCCTGCCAAGCCAGCAGGATATCTGATGAAACTTCTTGATGTTTCGAATATAGGCTTTTTAAAATTTGGTGGTTGAATAAGATTTACAATTTAAATCTAATATTCATATTTTGTCAATTGTTGGATTTTGGATTTATTGAATACATTTTATCAGTTTCTATATTTAGTCACAACTTCCACAATGTTTTTTTAACGAGCACTCTCTGCCAGTTAGCATAAACAAACAATACTCACTATTTGCCAGCGCCAATTCCGAATAAAATAAAATTAGTCCGAACTATTTTTTGCGCTACTAATGTTTCAGAAAATCTTTGTAAAAAGTGAACAAACAGTTTTTTTTTTCAGACTTAAGGGAGGATATTAAAAAAAAGACGGGCTTAAATATTTTGGAAAATATCTTTTTGGGGTCCATATTCGGATTCCATATAATCTTTACGACTGTGAAAGTTGTGACTATATCCGTTTTACGTTCTTTTTATAGCTGGAAAAATACGTGTTTTAGTTCCGGAATACGTGCATTAGTTCCGGAATTAAAAAAATATTATTATAATTTTTTTGAGAAATCACTCCAGACAAGGAATGAAGCCACTTGATGTGAGGAACTAAACAAGAACGAAATATGATTATCGCAAAGACAGGAGACGCCTATTGGTCTTAGTCTTGAAAAGACCAAGACTATAGATAAGACGAAAACAATCATAGGGAAGTCACAAATCTGCAGTTCTTAGAAAGAAGCTACTGGAATAGGAAGCTGTATTACAATGAGTTATAAAAACAGTGCATTGATGGAGACCACTATATCAACGAGTCAAACGAGCTGGCACAAAGGAAGCAGGAAATTGATCAGACAATTCCTTAAGTATAAAGAAATACATATTTAATAAGACTGTACAATTAAAACAATAAATATTCTACTTTAAAGGTGAGTATTTCTCAGACGTCACATTTATGCAAATAATACCGCAAGAAATATTTAACATACTTGAATAAAACTAGGATATGGAACACAGAAAACATAATGGCAACGAAAAAGTAAAAAGATAAAGAATGCAGCGACTGTTTATACTGTTGTTGTTAGGCGAGTCGAACTTCTGCATAGAGTTCACGAAGATCGGGCTTCAGATTTGTATGGTCTGCATGAAGTCCCCATATTTAATCGCAGTTATTCGTTAATCTGCAAGATTGTAGGATTTTACCATCGGCACCGAGAACAGCAAGGCCCAGCGGTTGCTTGTGAAGTCGGGGAAGTTTTAGCTCAGAACACAAAGAAATGGAACAGAAGCAACGTTTTCACTTTAACTCCATTGATTCGCGGTTCCGCGCCTGGCATGTCTCTGCTTGCTACATGCAGAGGCAGAAACGACTAGAAGACGACGGATCCTGATATTGACTCTTCTAGGGTTTTCAACAGAGCCCTGTTCGCTGAGTAACTCTGACACTACCACGTTGCCATGGTGAAAGAGGGTTGGACATTAGGGGGTGTTTATGTTGACGAGCAGAGGTTTCTAGGGCCAACGGGTAGAGATTGCCTGAATGCTGACGGCCATTAGAGAATCAGCAGCAGCTGTCGAGCCGACAGGCATTCAACCGGCGGTAACAGTAAAACCCACATTCCACTAATCAGCCATTTTTTCAAAGAAAAAAAAGCTCACACACAATGCCAAGTTGATTGCAACAGGTCGATGAGCAGACCCATCTGTCGTCATTGACCGATTTAAAAAAAGCACCGACGTGCCCGTAAGGTAAAAGTGATTGGCGGCGAGAACTGTTTGATCTTCCCATCAAAGGTGAAAGCAAGATTAAAAGAATAAAGAAAGAGAAATAGATATAAAATGGTTGGTCAGTCGGGCACGTCGGCAACAATTAGCTGTTAATTCGGCGACCGTTGAAGATCCGAGCAACATTTACGTACTTTCGATTTTTTCCATTTGAGATTTATTTGAATAAATGGTTTAGCCATCTATTGAATAGATAAAAGGGAATGGGGGGATAAATCAATAGAAATGTAGGTGAATACAAACAGGTAATCTATTCATATATAAAGTTAAGTATATATATATATATATATATATATATATATATATATATATATATATATATATATATATATATAATATTAAGCTAAATTCCAGTGATCTAGATTTAATTCATTTTACTCGTCTTTTTTTCTGAATCCAAAACTTCGATACATTTTTTTTGACGGGCCGTTTCACTAATAGACGAACTACCAAAATGAATATATCAATTCCGGATTTTATATATATAATTTTTAAAAACTAACAGAATTCTACTGCTTAATAATATCCTTTTAATTTTTTATTTTTCTAATATTTTTTTTAGTTTCGAATCGCATGACCAGTAGTGAATCGTCATATCTCTATGCTAATGAGTCCCGGTTATAAAAAAAGGACGAAACGTATGCGTACATAGATAATAAAAAAAAAAAAATTTATTATTTGTAGCTCCTAGAAAATCCGTCTAGATGGGCACAGCATGACGTCGCTAGCTATAAATGCATCGTTCCTTTAATTAAGTTGAACGCTCTTATGACGTTAAGCCGCCGGATAAAGTGTTAAATTATCACTGTTTATTCGCTATTCAGCACTGGCCCAGTGGTTCTGGATGTCGGGATTTGAGTTGCCAAAATACTCGGA